>JARQZJ010000129.1:3382500-4067742 GCA_030704895.1 Henosepilachna vigintioctopunctata
TTCATTTAGAAAATTTATTAAGTATTTATACTAGTCCATTGTTATTCAACAACATACGTGTAATTGACATGTCCTCATATTTGACCAATGTGGTCTACTCCCTCTGAAGCCTGATGATGCGAATAATACTTCGCGAAATTGGTAGCTAATTAAACCAAATTTTGGAGTTGTGAGAATTGTGTTTCATTTAACCTCATTATATATATATATATATATATATATATATATATATATATATATATATATATATATATATATATATATATATATATATATATATATATATATATATATATATATATATAAATATTGTTTCAAGATTCTACACGAATAATTCATACTAGTAAATACAGACTATAGAAATAGGTACCGAAATAATTCAAATAAAACTGTCAGGTAGCAGTCTATTCAAATGTTGTCAACGATAACGCACCTATCACTTTTGAGAGTGAATATTTAAGTGTGCTTCGAAAAAACCATCGAACTTTTAGAATTATAATAGTATACAATAGTTTCATCATTATTATGAAACATCGTTCCGTATTCAATCCACCAATCAAGAATCGATGACTTTCAAAACGCCTACAGCTTCTATATCCGAATGATGGTACAACAATTTGAGAAAATTCAGGTGAGCTCCCTCTAACGAAGAAAAGACGTATAAACTCTGTTTAGCTACTCCTATCCACGTAAGATATTTTTGAAATTGTCTACGTTTTTAAATGTAAGTATTCGTTTGCAAAAATTTCCGTAGTGATAGGTAGTTAAATTCTTGCTTTATGGTTATTTTGTGTTTAATGTAGTAATCATTATTTTTTTTCGAATTTTGTGATGTTTGACCTTTAGATATGGCTATAACTACGATTATCATATCAAGCATTATAAAAGATATGCATACATGTCATTTAGATAAAATTATCATTTTCGAAGTTTCGACCGAGCTACAACAGATAAATTCTTCCAATTTAACAGTTTGTTACTCATTGAGTATATATATATATATATATATATATATATATATATATATATATATATATATATATATATATATATATATAATATATATTTATATATATATATATATATATATATATATATATATATATATATATATATATATATATATATATATTATATATATATATTTCGAGAGGCGCCAAATTGAGGCATTATAACACAACGATTCTTCCAGAAGCAATCTACGCAGCTGAAACAATGGTTATTGGCGGCCATTCAAGAATTAGAGAAATAGAAAAACAAGAACGAAAAATTCTCAGAAAGATTTACGGGCCAATCAATAGAAACGGTATTTGGATGAAAAGACCACAAAATGAACTGTATCAAAAGACAAATACGATAACGGAAGAAATCAGAAAAGACGAGCAAATTTCTATGCACATGTCTACAGAATGAAACAGTCCAGAATACCGAAGGAACTACTCAATATAATTATGAATAGTAAATGCGGAACAGAGTGGCTAAAAGAGGTCCTAGAGGATATACAACAGATCAATATAAAAAATCTCGAAGATCGCATTGAATGCCGCTATAAAATCGCACATATAAAGTTTGAGCAAAAAGTAAAACGTCAACCTGGAGTAAAGTGGACAGATGAACGGAAGAAAGAGCATTCAGAGAGGATGAAGCGTTTTTGGGAGGCAAAAAAGATGAAGCAAAATTCCTAATGATTGCGAATTTCAAGTTCAGTCGCTCTCCTCATGGGGAACAATCGAAATAATAAATATATAATAATAAAATATATATATTTGAGAACGATATTCTACATATGCAACTACGTAAATTTTTCAAGTGGAAATTAAAATTAAAATGGGAAAACAAAATCACCCAAATCCAATTGAAGGTAGAATTCTCAGAGAGTAAAACATATCTTGAAATGGTAAATGTATTGATAATATCAAAAAATGTTGTTGGAAATGTTGTAAATTTGTTTTTGGATTAAAGAATGAAATATTATAAATAATAAACTACTAGATTTCTATAATACCTATCGTTATCACATGACAGGATATTTTTAACAAACTAAATTCAGAAAAAGCGAGTCTTTTGCGTCTAGTCGGCGCCCTAAGACGTTTATTTATTAATGAACGCTCTAAAACTCAACATTGGGCAAATTACAGGGATAATTCTCCGGAAATCTTGATTCATAGGTTACCTGCTTCCTAGAAAATTATTTCTTGTTGCAAATTATTTTTTGCGGTTGACGGACTCGACTTTGCCTATATTTGGTTCCCATATCATAGAGCAATAATTTGTTTTCAACACACTATATCCATCAGAATACTTCAGTCGGCGCAATATAATTATAATGCAGCATTGCTTATAGAGGATGTTTCCGTAATAATTTCAAGCATTGACAGATCCAGATATTTGATGAGGAATATGTTTTCAGATCAATATATTGGAATGGTACATTTTTCGGTACCTACTCTGGGACGTATTTGAATTCAACATTTGTTCTAATCCTAACCCATCATCCCCTCGCGTATCGCCATCGATTTAAATTTTTTCATGATAAGATAGTGAAGCAAACATTTTATCACAAAGGAAATCTGGAAATTTAAAATTCGATTATTTTCGTTAGGTACTTCCGGATTTTCATTGAATATATAAGTTTTCATTATATTTGGATATTTAACAGTGACGAACACTAGAGCAGGTGAAATATTGAGCTGCCATGAATTCTACGACATTGGTAAAATTCACATTTTATTATTTCAATTCTCCACTAATTCAGAAATGAATTACTTTTTGAAGTAAAAGTAAGGTTGCACAATAATATACTGCTGTATGAAAATTTCAAATGTTATTTGATATCAATAATTTAGTGTTTAGGTACAGGTTGAACTTAGTGCCATCTTTGACGACGAAAAGTTAGTCACCAAAAGTTACCAAAAATCGATATGAAGTGAAGTGAACTTACCGTGATTAACAAACACTTATTGGCAAATAAAAAACTTCTTAGTCTTTGAAACAAAACGAACTTTATCAAAAACTTAATAAAATTATTGTTAGCTCGGTTATGAATCTGTTGTACAGATTTTTTGTTTTAAATTGAATGACGTTGACGTTCGTTACGCGCGTTTTTTAAAATATGTAAAATTGAATGTATATTTCTCAAATCTTTCTGAGAGATTTTCTTTATATTTTTTTCCGTAAGAACCTTGTACAGAGTATTAGAAAACTACAAAAAAAAATCAGCCAAATCGGTCAAGCCGTTTTCATGTTATGTCGTGACAACGGAAAACGGGTTTCATTTTTATATATATATATATATATATATATATATATATATATATATATATATATATATATATATATATATATATATATATATATAAATTAAATATTAATGGGATATTCCAAATTCCATTCATTTACAATACAATACAAAGCTGAACGTGCTCAGCTTTAGCTTTAGTAAACTTCTGAAATGTTGTGCATTTTCAAGTTTTTTTATTCTAAGCTTACAGTTTTGAATGTATGGTAGTTGCAATTTTTTTCGACGTTGAGAAATGAATTGAAATTTGGAAATAGTATTGCAGTGATAATTTTTCTTGTACTTTTATATGAAAATGGAAACACTTATAATTATTCTTCTCAGTTTTAAAACACTATGACTTAAAGGTCATTATTGCTCGGGTTATTTTAGTACAACGGTACGCCTACAAGTTAAATATCATTATAATAAAAACGGAAAACCTTACCCTATAATGCCACTTTGAAAAAGTAATCAGTAGTAATAGCAGGTAGATAATAGTTGTTGATTATTATCATTGGAAAGTGTTCACGGAAATTTCTAAATTCTAAAAAAAATTAATAATTAGCCAAAAATAATATGATATAGATGATATCCTATGAGAAATCCACAGATTCTCAAGAAACCTATAAAAATAAAACCAGTAGCAAGATGATTTTTTTTCCAATTAAATATGTTTGAATGCTTTCAAGAATGTTATGATACAATTATTTTATACCCACGTTTTTCGAAAAATCAACCACATATCAAACATTTCTAGAGAGTTAATTTATACGTATTCAAATTTATGTCTTATTTGACGTCTTCTTAAGTTCGAATTTAAGTTTCACAGAATGAATGGAAAAGTAAGTCAAAATCTTCAATAACAATTACATGGATATTCAGCATTACACATAGTTATAAATTCTAAGCGTACAAAATACGGGAGATTTGAATGCTCGACAAAGAAACCAATTTATTCTGAAATCATATAGAGTATTGTTCGCAAAAATATAACTCCAGTATTAGATGTATACACATTTTTCACGTTCAAATGAAGGTGGGAAACGAATTTTCGAGAATATATCAAGAATTCTTCAATAATTACCTATATATACAATGAAGGAGCGCATGAGGGCTGAACGTTGATTCGAGTGGTAACGCTCTCTGTATGAATGATGGTTAGAAACACTGCATCATTTACAGCTTAAGCTATAGTGATGTGACTGATAGTTAAGACTAAGACTCATAGTTAAAACTAAGATAGTTAGTCTAAGTTTCTTTGTATACATGCTGACTCTCGCTTTACTGGACGTAACACATTGGTGCTTGGATGAGTAGAAGAATATTTGTGCTTTGTAATTTGGATCTGTGTTGGATGGAGTACTCAAATTGGCATATTCCCCATTTGAAAAGTTTTAAAAATAATTACAGATAACTTCCCATTCTATTTTACCCAGGTTTATATGATTCTGTGTTTATTATAAATTATATCCAGATCTATGGGTGGTAGAATTATTTACCTCTATCTGTCCAATATTTAGATTTACCAGATGTAAATCTAAATATTAGACTGAATTTCACTCAATTGACAAGATCTCACAATGGTCCGAATTACTGATGTTAACAATTTCGAATGCTTTGCCTCAAAAAATTCGCACCCTATCTATGATCAGTTCGGACCGATATTACTGAATATCCTTCGAGAAAATTAGATTTATAGTTTTTTAGATTTTTTTTACATATACACTGTTCACAGTGTACCCTTTTACTTGATTTTCTTCTGTTGATTTGAAGACATATATATTTATATATATTTTTTCTAGACAATAATAATAATAAATAAAATAAATTTATTAAGAAACATTATTTACATTGTAGAATCACATTCATTTCAATTGATACAATAATTACAACTAAGAAGAATGCTCTCAAAAGGACTGAATTCAGTTTTGAGTCTTATCTTCCATTCTGTTCTCGAGCAAAAAAGTGTTTTTATATTTTTTATAATTATACTTATTTTAAATTAAGGCTTGTGTAGAAACAGTTATTCATCAAGTACTGCACCAATAAATCACTTACTTACTGACTTCATTAAACGTACTCAAGGTACCACATTGATTCCTTCATCTAAGTGTTGTATCTTATCAACTATCGTTGTTTTATCTCACAATTCAACGAAAACTTGCCTAGTCGGCAACACGGTCAATCTGACCTCTCCACACGCGGCTCCGCAGAATCCCTCGCTTGGGGGGGCAAGGAAACAGAAAGGAATGCAGGGAGGGCACTCTAGAAACCACTCGGAACAGAACTCAGTCACTATCCGTACGCCGACTCCGGTACGACTTAAGTCGCTCGCACACGCGTTGTGTTACGCTTTTTCGCCACCCGGTACCAGTAAAATACAATTCTAACCCCTACAATTGGATATTGTGACTTAAATCGACCGTATAATGAGTTGATCGTGTGAACGTGTGTTTGTGCAGTGTAATAACGGCGTTTATTCATAGAAATATTAGTGAATCTGTGGCTGACAGCGTTGTTGTTGCCAGTGTTTATATCTGAAGAGCCTGTTCTTGGCGGACTGCTTGGATCTTGATTTGGATTATTATATTTCCTACGTTGCAGTTACTTTTCGAGAGTGTTGCAGATGAGGATTTTGCCTAGGTATATCCAGAATATCTAGATGACCCCAAAATGAAATTGATAATTAGCTATGATACCCCCGAAAATTAGCTCATATTTAAAAGGCACCAGAGCAACTGCACATACACTTTCTTCATAAAATTATGAACACGAAAAAGTCACATACCAAACCAAAAAAGTACTTCATCGAATCATTGTCCTTTTAAATATTAGAATACATCCTATAACTACCTGCAACAGTATTTCAATAACTAAGTATTTGTACTTACCTTTCTGAATGATAGTTATAGAAGTAGGATTCGAAGAAATTGATGAGATTTTTGAAATTTCTTGAAGGGATCATACCTCCCAACGAACAGAAATTTCGAAAGTATCTGGTTTTAAATCTGAGAAAGTTTAGAGAATCGAAGTAAGGATTAAAATATTCGGTCTGGCTTTGAATAAAGTCATTCTATTCTTTCGATAGAAAATTACAACGATTGAACAAAACAGTTAACACTTATTTTTCGAAATACATTCAGAATTGAATGTTGGATAAAACATAATTTTTTATGTTGGGTGTCGACAATTGCATCAATGTAATTTCACAAAGAAATTGTAAAAATTGAAAGGATTTTGATTGACTGAATTAACTCTATGTTGAATTTGAATTAAAATTTTTCTCATAATTTTAATACAAATACGCATGACGACGTTTCCAAGTATTCTTTACTTCTTTAACAAATACTGGATTAATACATTAATGTATTAATCCAGCAATTGATAAAGAAGTAGTACTTCGAAAGGTACTACGAATGCGTTTTTTCATTAAAACTATGAGAAAATTTTAAATATTGTTTCATTATAGGTATTAATTTCCTCCAAGTAAGTATTTTCAAAGATTTTCGATCAGGCTGCTTCATTTCTTACAAAACTCCTAACCTCTCATTTTTTTATGGAAATGATTTTTGTGAATGAGGTTTTTTGAATCATTCTTGGTAAAGTTGATGGTTTTTTATGTGTGCTAAGTAGGAATATCAAAAGAGTATCCTAGAGATATGAACCCACTTGTCTAGTTCTCTTTTCAGCTATTCTGTATCCTCATTCCATATCCGTTTATTAATCGCATACATATATCCTTCTTGTATTATAAATTTAAAAAATCTTTGATCCTATTCATTCACCCACGTGTACATTGTTGATGAAACGCCCCAGTTTGCAACTCTCGGAATTCTTGAACTTGAACCGTCGGATGCCATTGAAATTTATATGAATGACTGTTATAGGATAAAGTTGCTCGATAAATCAATATATCCGAGTGGTTTTCGTCCGGTTGACGATTTTCAATCAAAAATAAGAATAATGTATGAGAAGGTACTGCCTTTTTCCAATTTGAATCTATTTCGGAACTTATTGGTTGTTGTGAAAGTAAGCTTGATAATGTGTATTTTCGTTATTATACAGGTCTTTGTATCAGAAAAATGTTGGATATTTCCGTGTTTTTTTTTTTGGTTTTGAAATGAAAGTAAGTAATTCAAAGCAGAATAAATACAAATTTGATTAGTTTGTATCCAAAAACTTTTATTGTAGTAACCTGACATATTTTAAAACCCTTAAGTACCTAGTTTGATGCAATAGGATAATTGTAATAAAATTTCAAAAATATGACTCATTTAACTAATATTTTTGTTGGATTTGAAAAGTTGTACTTTGAGTAAAACATATCAAAAATATGAATTCAACCTTTCTCACATGGCGATTTTTATTACATTTAATGGTATTCTTAAGTCTGCAATTTTGGATTTAGAATAGGTTTGAGTGTAATAAGTATTGGGTTTAAAATATAGTATTTCGAGGTTCTTGAATTGGATTTGGCGGCACTGCCAAATATTATGAGTAAAAAGTTTTTGAGGTTTTTCCCGAAGTTGTCTGTATTTTTCAATTTCTTGTTTTGGCCCTTACCTTGAACAATCGATTAAGAAGTATGAAGATCTAGAGAAAGCAATTTTGTAGCCGATTTCTTTCGATTCGTTTATCGAGAGCGAGAACAAAGCGCAGCATCTCCTGGTTTTTTGAGCGATGGCCATCATCGCCGTCGAGGGACGTGACACAACCGACGTTTGTTTTTTGGACGCAATCTCTCCACGGATACACCGATTATTAACGGATCTGTTCCCGTACAGTGGCGTACGTTAATTTCTTAGATATGTTATTTTTCGAATGGAGTTCCCCCAAAATAAATAGTACTTGTTTTCATTTATCTATGTGATGAAGTTTCTTATAGCTAGAGATCCACACTCTCATTCTCTCACTATGGTTTATAGTATACTTTATTTATTTTTATTCTATTTTTCAAAATTTATTTCACCATTTATCACATTATATGCGACTGTACACAAGGCTTCTTTTAAGCTGTCCATGCCATTTTCTCCTTAATGTGAGTATTCTAAAGTTTCTGAAATATTAATTCTTTTCGTCGCTATTTTCCCATTTAATATTTTATATCGACATTATATAATTTTTTACAACAAAATATTTTATATATAATATCAATATAACTGCTCAGTGTTTTCGGGATACTGTTATATGTTCTTTATTTCAGTTTCTGAACGAATTGTTCATTGTTTCATTCTTTTCTTTATTGTTTCTTTGCTGAGGTTAAGACTCTATTCGATTTGGATATGAACTTTTTCTTAGATCTCTAGGCCTTTTTTTCTGATCTCAGAAGTGATCAGAAAATATCACTTTGAAATAAGTACCTAAGTACTTATTTATAATTAATTTTTTTCATCTTTATTTTTCTTTATTGAGTGATTGTGGAAATCATTGAAAACGTTACAATAATTCGACAGGTACTGAATAATGAAACTGTAATTCCTCAAAATCAAATAGTTTTATCGACACTTTTTTTGCTCTGAAATTTCTTTATAACAGTGTTTCCCAAACTTTCTCATCCGGAAAAGTGTGAAAAAGTTTGAATTTAGAAGTGCTAATGCTGCTTTACAGCTTTATGAATCTGTATCCGTTAATATTTTCTGAAAGTCGAACTGATTAGTTTTAGATAATTTTGTTTTATGAATGTTTTTGGATTAAAGCACCATATTTTTATGCAAATAACGTCGATTGTAGTTGCCTAGATCTCCTTGATATTATTACTGGTGAAATTTGATACTTTTTCATTGAGAGTTGCTGAAATAAATCAAATTTGAAGGCTGAAAATGAACTAACATACTTAAAAACCGTTCAAAAATCACGTTTGAATTTCAAAACTGAAAATGCTGAATATTTGCAGGCCAAAAGTATGACATTTAAGTATAGCTTTCTTAAGGTGTGAAGGTTTTTTGAATTTCCAAAAGTTCTTCATGAATTTAAAATTTTCAAGGAAAATCTTGAATATATTTACTTAATCATTAAAAAGCAAAATTGAATTACGTTCTCATTAAAATCGAGGTACAAAATTTGCACACGATTGGTACCTAGTTCTGTTAATTTTTGCGAAGAAATTGCTGATATTCATTTACTAATTACAATAATTCGATCAACGGAATCATCAAAAAAAGTTTTATACTGAACGTATCATCTGAAGATTGAAAAACTTCATTGGAATGTAGCATCGTAAATTATTGCAGTGTAGGACAGTTATATTATTAGCTATACTTATGTCTTATAACCATAATTTATCTCAGACGTCTCTACCTCAAGTACTTACGATATACACATTCTTTAAAATTATCGTCTTAACCTTTCATGAATTACTTAAATGATGTTACTTACCACAAATAATAAATTGATATTCATAGCGAGTATAATGAATGAAAGTGTTCTTGTAATAGAATTATCAAGTACTCAGAAATAATTATATATTCTGATATAACCTAACAATAAATGAATCTTACATGATAGTAGTATTAGTAATGATGAAAACTAAATCTATCTACTTTAGGTATATTAGTAATCAGAAATATACATATTGGTACTATACGTATGAAAGTATAGAATAGTTTTACTTTTCTTCTTAAATTTTTATCCACGAGTTTCAAACTATTTTCTTCTAAATTCTCTATTCGATTATTTTTGAATTTGCTTGAAAAAATTCTCGTTCAACAAATATTTTATTAAAGAAGTATCTAAGTAGTTAGTTTCTTTTCATTAAGTGCTGAACTACTTTTTCAAGTGCAGTAAATTTCAATACTCCAGATTCATAAGCTTGAAATGTTCAATCTAATAAAGTTGCTTGTATTTTTTCTTATTTCTTGGTGATACATTATATAATATATTGTAAAAAAAACACTCGCCTTCCTTTCACTAAATTTATATTCAGTGGTTGACAATTGATTTTACCCCATTTTCCGAAGCAAAACTCAGTTTAGTTTTTGAAGTCGGGAGTTTAGCCTCTGAAAATGGAGTAACACCCCGAAGCAAGTGTCAAGCAATATAATTTTTGTGAAACCAAGCCTAGAGTTTTTTATTCAATATGTTCAATCTAAGCTAATATTTGAAATGAGAACTTCAAAAATTTCTGCTAAAAAAGATCTCAAGGCTTTCAGCACGAGGTTGAATAGGTTCAATGAGTTTTTTACTCCTCTTTTTATATAAAACCTCACGAAAGAATTTGAAAATTCAGCAATACAACAATAACAATAGGTAAATCTAGTGCGATGGAAACTGAATATTTGAACATTAACTATTAAAATTGATAATAGTTAATTTCGAGAAATTAAGTCAACATTTGTTAAGTTCTTCAAAACATTCAGAAAATACTTAATTACGAAATGAAATACACAAACTTTTGTGACATTTGTTAGTTTTCGGAGATAATTTTAAGCGTTCAAGTATACTATTAATAACAACTTATTAGTCCTATTATTAGTTTCTCTATCGTTTATCGGTACCTCCAAGTAACAATTTTCCATAATACAAACTACATGTAACATAAAATAAAGGAATTACAAGCATGCAGTAATAAAATACTTATATTTCTCCTTTCAAATTGCAACAGCATGGATTGACACCACTTTTAATAACACAAATTTCATTAGAGATCGAGTCTTATACATTGTATAACTACAGTAAACTAAGTGTAAACGATATATTGACAAAGAAATTTTTCATAAATTTTATGATTAATTATGTTTTTACCGTCCCATAAACCACACAACTTGCAGCTTTAATGGAATCATTATTTCTGAATAAACCTCCAAAACTGTGAATACCTGACAACAATGTTTCTTTCTTAGATTTACTGTGAGTTAAATTGCTTTCTATGTGATCATATTGTAAGAGCAAAATTTTTTGGTAGAGGCGTTATGAATAACCAACAATTCAATCCTCATATTGAAGCAAGTTCCTATTTATACATCACAAAATATAATTAAGTACTTGATATAAATATATGTATTGGCTACATTAGTAGGTATGTCTTCCTTATATTCTCTTCTGTATTAATGTGCTATACCTATGTTAAAATTTTATATGCTTTGATAAAAACGTGATTCAATTATTTCATTGATTTTATTATTATAATTTGTTACTTAATATAATTAAGTAACTGTTTTACTTATTAACTATATTACTTAGTAACTATATTGAGTAATTATATTACTTATTTTTTTTGAATAAATTTAAGCGTGTAAAATTTTTTATTATTCCTAACTTTTACGTACATTCAGCAAAGATTTAACTAAAAAGCATAACCATTCCATAGGTGTGTATTTCGGGAAAATATTTTGCAATGAAAATTTTTACAATGTTGAGAAGTAACAATAATTTTTAATATAAGTGTGAAGACTTTGAGTAAAAACCGAACCCTTTTCTGGTATAGTTGATGTTTCATAAGTTTTTCAAATATGTTGATATAATTTTCGAATTATTCAATAGATAATTTTTCATGATATTATCAGATGTACCTACTTTTCTTTATTGATTCTCTTCTTTCAGTATAGCATGAGTTATTGAATGAATCAGTATATGGGTTGAAATTTTTATTTTTATTATTATTTATATAATGAAATTATCTTTATGGATTATATTATATACCCAAAATTCTATTGAATATTTTGTTCGGACGTGTAGAGAGATATTATTGCCCAATTCGTACGCCTGTCTGCACGCCGCTGACGGCGTGGTCAATCTCGCAGCATCCCCGAACCCAAAACAGACCTGCTAATAACCAGAACAAAGCGCTACTACCATCTCCGAAAACATTCCATCGAGTCCAAGATTCGAGAATCTAGTACCAGGCGTCTCGGCCTGACTGCGATGACTCTCTCCAAATATGTTTGTAATGGTTCCTCAATTTACCGGATTCTTTGAAGGTGCCGAGACAGATAATACCTGAATCACGTGACTTTTTCACACTTGCTTACGAGCTCGTTGCCGGAAGATGCAGAACAGCAATGTCGCGCCAGTTTTATTGCTTCTTTCTGACTTTTATATTAAATTTCATTTTAGAAGTACTGGTATTTGAAAAATATTTTTTTCATTTATTGGATAAGGGTTTAAGTTTACTATTTTAAGTAGTTATTTTGAGTTTCCTGGCGGAATTCCTATGAACTTCAGTTGGCCAGTTAACAATTACCATAATTATCATTATTGATTATTTGAAAATTGAAGCAATAAGTTTCGCAATTTTTTGATAGCTTCAATTTCTGATTATTACTATTTCGAAAGTGAAAAAAAAGATGAAATAGGGGACAGAACTAACAGAGAAGAAAACGGCAAAGAACGTATTTTATCTTTAATCTCTACCTGTTTGTATATAGGTCAACAATAAATTTTTGATACTGAACATAATTGATGAGCTGAATCTTCTAGAATACTGGCTGTCGCAATAGTTACTAAAATTATTAAAAATTTAACCATTTTTTTGAAAACATGAAAGTGCAAGAAACATCAGAGATTATCGAATATCGTTTTCAATTCAATTTATTAAAACATGATATCAATGATAATTTCTTCCTTCCGGATTGGTATATACAAAGGCTTGAAAACTAATGTTGCCCCTTCTATGAACTTCAACATTCAACATAACAAAACTGTTTTTTTACAACAATTTTCTGCATGAAAAAAAATTAAATGAATTAAAATAAATAATTTATTAAACTCTTGGCTTAATGTTTCACGATTATAATCGTGAATAATCGTGAAACATTAAGCCAACAGTTCAATTTAATTTAATATTCAATTATGTTTCACCAAGAGTTAAGCGAGAATTCAATCTCAGTCATAAAATAAATAAGACAGTTAGACTGGTATTATGTATATCATAAGATTTGAAATTCAACTAGGAATACCACATAACCAAGAATGAATAATTGAAAAAACTTTATTCTAATTTTTTTGAATCAACTAAGTAACACTAGGAAATTTAAGATAACATTACCAATATTATGCTGAATTATGATTACAAAGGAAAAAGAATCACACTGTTGAATATTTTTTTGGACAAATGGGATCAAAAGAGTACAAACATTAAAAATTATATTTAATTATATTATATTTAATAAACACATAGACATCAACTGCCGAAATATAATTTGTTTTCTTCTTTTAGAGTAATTTGCTACTTTCTAACCAATGCACCTTACTTACTTTTTTGGAAAATTTTTAACTCACTTTCAACTTCATAGCCCGAGGAAGAAAGAATTTAATTCAACAGCTTAGAATTGAAAACAATCGTGCTATTTCAATAGGACACTCCCCAAGATATTATTGTTCTTATCAGAGAATTTATGAATAACATATTTCACTCACTTCTCAAAATTAACCAACTGATATTTCTCTTTTTTTTTCAGGATGTATAAACCTCCCCGATGATGGTTTACCTTTTCACCACCATGATGTGGCTCAGCCTTCTGCTCGTTTGGGCATCGGCTGCAGCAGAACACATCCGAAACCTGGAAATTTCTGAAGGTGTGCCAAGTGGAACTCGAATTGGATTCATAGGAGATGGAGCCTCGGACGCCGGTCCTCCTTATCTAATAGTTCCTGTAGGAAGCGCAGTAGAGACTGATCTGAGCATCGACCATAGCACTGGTGAAATTAGGACTAAGGTACAACTAGATCGTGAAACTCGAAGCAGTTACTCCCTGGTTGCTATTCCGATGAGCGGTGACAACGTGAAGGTCATTGTGAAGGTCCTAGATGAAAACGACAATGCTCCTACATTTCCTACGAAAGTTATGCATATCGAATTTTCGGAAAATACGCCAAGAGATGTTAAAAGAACGTTAAACCCAGCCAAAGATCTTGACTTGGACCTCTACAACACCCAGAGGTACAATATCGTTTCAGGAAATATCAATAACGTTTTCAGACTGTCGTCGCACAGAGAAAGGGATGGTGTCTTATATTTAGATCTTCAAATTAACGGTTATTTAGATAGAGAAACCACACCGACTTACAATTTGGTTATAGAAGCACTGGATGGCGGAACACCTCCACTTAGGGGAGAAATGACTGTAAATATTACTATACAAGACGTTAACGACAATCAGCCCGTGTTCAATGAAACAAGATACTTTGCGGTGGTACCAGAGAATGCCACTGTAGGAACAGCTGTGCTTCAAGTTTACGCAAAAGACATTGATTCAGGTGAAAATGGACAAATTGAGTATTCCATTAATAGAAGACAAAGTGATCGCGATAACATGTTCAGGATAGATCCATATTCCGGACTAATATCGGTTAACAAACCTCTGGACTTCGAGACAAAAGAACAGCACGAGTTGGTTATTGTTGCAAAAGATCACGGACTTCAACCGTTGGAAACCACAACATTCGTGTCAATACGAGTAACTGATGTTAATGACAATCAACCACTCATCAACGTTATATTTCTAAGCGACGACGCTACTCCAAAAATAAGCGAAGGTGCTAAGGAGGGGGATTTCGTCGCAAGAATATCTGTTAACGATCCGGACTCCAAAGCGGATTATTCAAACGTTAATGTGACACTTTCAGGAGGCAATGGGCGATTTGGACTGACTACACGGGATAACATTATTTATTTGATGATAGTTTCAATGCCTCTTGATAGAGAACTACAAGCAAATTACACATTGGAAGTTGTAGCTACTGACCAAGGAAGTCCACCGTTACACGCTTCCAAGACTTTTAATCTTCAAGTAACCGATATTAACGACAACCCACCACACTTTGAACGGGAAGTTTATCATGCGAACGTAATGGAAGTGTCCGATCCGGGAACTAGTGTCATACAAGTTTTAGCAAACGATAAGGATGAGGGAAACAACAGTGCGGTTTTTTATTCGTTGAAGGATTCCCCGGATACTCATTCTTCTTGGTTCCAAATTGATTCTCGCAGTGGTTTAATAACGACAAGAGTGAATGTTGATTGTGAAACCGACCCTGTGCCTCAATTGACGGTGGTAGCTACAGACAATGGATTTCCACCATTGTCTTCTACTGCCAAAGTGTTAGTGACAATTCATGATGTAAATGACAACGAACCAATCTTTGATCAGAGCTTCTACAACGTATCTGTGGCAGAAAGTGAGGCGATTGGACGATGTATTTTTAAGGTGAGGCTTCATCTCTTTACTCTAGCGATCGTTTATTGCAACTCTTATCTGTTTTCATAGAAGACAATTTTTGGCTTTGCGTTTTACGCAACTCGCTAGGTAAACCATCTCCAGAATTAAATGTTAAATCACCTAACTAAGTATATATTTTTCAACTTATAACTAAGTAACCAGCTATACCACAAAAACGTTTTGGGATAATATTAACATGTGATAAAATGAAAAGTTAAACTTGTAAACTTAAGTTACTTTTTAACTCTTCCTTTAAAGTTAACCATCAATGTTCCTGATAAGTTATTTTTGTTGTTCAGTTTTAGTATTTGTTTTGTTGTATCATATTCGAGTGACTGATACTCTTATTCAACTGTAATTGAAGACAACATCGTGATACTCAGTAATAATAGTACGATTTATAATTTCTCTCAAATCAGTGTCAGTATTAATTAGTTCACATTAAGTATTTAAGTATTATTCAGAACATTTTATCGAGCTAATGAATTCCTAATGAAGTTTGATCACTGCAGTGAAACTTCATATAAATTTCAGTGAAATGTACATATATAATATTAGTATAAAGTATATAAACGTTTATCAATGAAATAAGTGTAGTAATTTATGAAATACAATATAAAACTGAAAAATCTAATATTCGATCTTATTATTTAATCGAAAATTACCATACACGAATAATCTTCACTATATAACGGTTGATTATTCATTATTTAATGAAAATAAGAGAAAAAAGACGTATTTATAAAATTATAAATACTCAATATAATATATAATATCAATAATATATAATATTATTATTATCAATAAATAATATATATATATAACTATTCTACATTATGTTACAATGTTTGTTGATTAACAATTTCATCAATTGCAATTATTAAGTAGAGTTATTATTAGAAAAAGTTACAATTGAAGGAATTGAGTGAAGAAGGAAATTTTGATTAATTGATATGGCAACGATTCTTCAGTTGAGAAGCTTTAATAACTACTTACTTGTTGAACGTTATAAAATATTTCACACAAACATTAATTTTTTTCAATAATAAAAATATTTATTTACCAAAAGGTATTACAAAATCATATATACATTTAGGTTCAAAATATATTATTAACAATTACTTAGTTATATGTTTAAAACGAACTTAGCTAATTTACGCTTGAATACCTTAGGGTGCTTAATTGTTTTTATGGAGCTAGGCAATTTATTAAATGCGTTGAATCCTTCATAAAATATACTATTCCTACGTTTAGAAAGCTTACAAACTTGCATGTATAAAATGTCAGCATTTCTTGTATTAT
The DNA here is from genome assembly GCA_030704895.1 of Henosepilachna vigintioctopunctata. NCBI lineage: Eukaryota > Metazoa > Arthropoda > Insecta > Coleoptera > Coccinellidae > Henosepilachna > Henosepilachna vigintioctopunctata. The sequence goes on from JARQZJ010000129.1 coordinate 3,399,238, forward strand.
AACAGTGCACATCACTGACACATGCTACATTTTTTAGCAACTTTCAATATAAATATATATGTAGCAAAATTTCTCTGCTTAAATGACATTAGTTCTAAACAATTCATCATGCTTTGGATTGGAGTATATATATTACATTTCAAAATTGTTCGAGTAGCTCTATTCTGTAACTTCTGTAACTGTTGAATTTTTCCTTCACTCAATCCCAATAACAGAGTGAAACAATATTCAAAGTGTGGCTTTATTATTGACTTAAAGAGCAATAACTTTATATATGTCGTCAGATTTTTTTCAATTCTTTTGAGAAAGTTGATTTTCTGGGAGATTTTAAACTATATGAAGTCGACATGATCATTGAAACTCATTTTCTCTGCTAACATAACGCCTAAGTATTTAATAAGTTTCACCCTTTCAATTTTGAAATGTCGATGATTGATAATAATCTTAATGAAAAGTAATATTACACCAATTCTCAAAAGAATTTATCTAGTATCTATATAAGAAATTTCGATGTCAAAACTTTGAATTGGACTATTTATAATACAAAGTTTACTCAGTTCTTTTTAAATAATTTTTATGATTATTTTATTGATGAAAACGGACTTTCATGTATTCATTGAAACATCACGATCTGACCATCCTACACAAATGAACAATTTTATATTGACTTAAATTACCAGTAAAGAATAATATATACAGATTGAAAATAACTTCCAAATATGACAGTAGCAAGTGCCATTGAATAATTCAGATACAAGTTCGAAGTATGCAATGACATTAATTCTATTACGACTTAATGTACTTTTAAGAAGGTGTGTTTGAAATCGAAGTCAACTACTAAGTAAACAAGAAGATAGAAGATACCTCGCAGCAAAAGCCTGTCTCACCAAGAGATCTGTAATTATTTGCTCATTAATGACATACACCTTAGGTCTTGTTCGGACGTTCTCCTTTCTTACAATTTAATGAAATATTGCTAGTGCGCTGCAAGTGTCAGAATGTTAAACAATATTTATATGTCGACCGAAGAATTTCTTATCTTCATGCGGAGATTGTAGGGAGGATAGACATTCTCAGAAAAATTATACGTTTCAGTGTAACGCTTGACTTAATACAAGAAACGGTTTTAATTTTATATTTCGTTAACATGTCTTTGTTATGATGCAATGAAATGAGTCTGATTTTACAATTAATTGTTTTGTTCTTTGCTTATTTATACTTTTCAACGACTATCAAATTTTGTTCAATTGTACCTATATAAGATTTTATATAAAATTATTTCTGAAACGTAAATTATTTTAGAATATTCATAATAGAGTATTAGATTCTTGAGAATAACATATGTAAGAAATGATTTCAAATTGTTGGTGAAAATTATTGTTCTTAAAATAATTACTTACTCATTAAGTAAGTAGGTACCTCATTATATTTTTGGAAATGCCTCATACATATATATATATATATATATATATATATATATATATATATATATATATATATATATATATATATATATATATATATATATATATATATATATATGTATGAATAACATTAAAATAAAATCGAAAAAAAAATCGAATTGGTTTTTTGTATTTTCACATAAGTTTTCATTTTTAGTATTCAGAGGAATATTTCTGGCTTAGCATTCGCTTCGGTTTTAGTCTTGTTCTTTATAAACATTTCTATATTTGTGAAGAAATATATTTATATAAACATTATAAAATTAATTTTTTTTTTTTAAAATAAGTTTGAAGTTTTGATATTTATAGTATAATTCATAAAATTCAATTATTCATTAGTTTTGAGAAAGTTGTGATCTACAACGAAACGTCAACGAAAATGAAGTTTTTAACATTAAAATAAGCCTGTTATTGTTGAAAATTTATATTATATATATATATATATATATATATATATATATATATATATATATATATATATATATATATATATATATATATATATATAGAAAAAGGTTCATCGGGAGAAATTATATTATAACACAAAAGCCGTAGATAACCGTAGACCGCAGTTGAAAGCAGTCGTTGTTTTTGAGCGTCTTGACTCCCATCAACGGCGTAGTCTACTTAGAAAAAACAGACGAAGATTCACAGAAAGGAAGCAATAATATTATCTATTACGAAATGTCTTTACCTATAATTAATATAAACAATATCAAAAGGTTATGAAAACAAAAGTAGTATATAACGGTACAGCTCGCACTTGGAATCACGTGTTTCGAGCTTGATAGCTGTCATCAGAACGGCGTAATCAAGTTTTGATATGTTCATTTGGGAGCCACCAATCGTTGCCAAGTTTCATGAGTTTTCGTTTACATTTTCGGGTCCACAAATCATTAAGCTCGTCACAGTGCACACGTGAAACACTTGTCAACGTCTGCTTCAAAGTGCGGGAAGTACCGGTACCTACTACTCTATAGAGGTATATACATATATATATATATATATATATATATATATATATATACATATATATTATATGTAATATTTAGTAGGCTGCTATTATGATACCGCTGGATGAAAAACTGGAATAAAAAGGCCCATGCTCATCAAACAGGTGGAATTATCTTTTGCGTTAATTGGACAACTAGTATGACACGGTGGGTTACTGCGGACGGATGGAATATGTGACATATTCCATCAGGTGCTTGTGGTAACAGTGACAGCCGTAATAAGGACGTTAATAGACCTAACCTAACCTGAAAGTGGAGAAGAGCAGAGGGAACACCGGTTAGCCCTGATTCTGTATCTGGTACGCCAGGTTGATCTACTTTACGCATTGTTGTCGCATCTACTAGTACGCCACGACTTCTATAAATACTTTTAAAGTGCCTACGAGTGATGTTACATTATATTTAATTTTGCGTTCTTGTTGATCTAAATAATTGCATTATCCAGATTAACTAAATATTTACCTCTTTTCTATGATTGGCCAATATGTTGTTTGCGTTACCTTACTATTTAATACCTATAACATATCTTTAATTCTTTACGCATTTTCAAGTGTTCACTACAACTGAGTTCTTTGTCTTTGTCATTTGTTTATTCATTTATTTAAGACTGAAGGAATACAAAGAGCACTCATAGTTCGACGATACCTAGTAGACAAAATAATTTTCTAGTAATAATAATAATAATACATTTATTTCCATCACATGTAGATCCAATTACATGAAAAAACACAAAATTTTACACATATCATAATAAATAAGAAAAAATTAAAGAAAAAAAAAACAAAAAATGCGAGTATGAGCAAATATATACAACGAAAATTAAATTAAAATAAATTGAAATAGTAATAAACAGTAACTATATGGAAGAAACTGAAATTGAAATATTATCTATTATTAAGTCAGATGTTGTCAACAAAACTTAATGAAGTATAGTTGATAAAGTCAACGAAAATAATTCTGAAGAAAATTTAATAAATTCTACGAACTAAAGATAAAACATAACGTGATTATAAAAGGATTAACAGATCAACAAAATTTCAGTTATTTAATTTCAAAAATTATTTATATCGTTGGAGTTGAACATTGAAAATGTCAACGCTGTAATAACTAGAATTAAATGTCTTCAGTATCTTACAGTGGTATTTCAGTGATTTAATTTTGTGTAATATCAAGCCTACGGAATTTGGCATTCGAGAGATCTTAGTCTTCTTTCCGGTACTTTTAAATCTATTGGCTCGAGAATTTCCGGGATATAAAGTATACTATTAATTAAGTTATACATAATCCACAATACCAAAGCTACAGGTCTGTATTACAAACCGTCGCGACGCCATCTCTTTCATTGTTTATTGATTAATTATAAATTAATAAATCAATAATTGTTATGAAATAATTCTGGAGTCATGAATATTGAACTTTCCTGATTTATCGTAAATTTGGCAACGCAGTTGGTTCGCTGAAATCAGTTCGTTTGTAATGGAGGTACAGATGAGCCGCTCGGTTGGGTTATATCAAGTGCCAAGTTTCTTAAAAACGGCAATCGTTAAACGACCGTGATTGCAGTATTGCGATGCTGTAAAATAAAAATTGTTGCCACATGTTTCACCTCATTAACTACATCTTTTTCAATAGGAAACAAATCTCTTCTCGGCCTCAACTTTAATGGGTATATCTGGAACGCCATATCGTCGTTTAGGTTATCTCGGTCGTACATTTGCTTGAGATAGTGTTTTATGTGCACGACAGTACGAAAAATAAATTACTCTTCGTAAGCCGACAGAGAGATGGAGCTGATATTTGTTCTGTACTGATTCAATCCGGAAAAATATTATTTTACCAAGATTGAAATGTACATCAAATGAATTTTGAAGTAATTTTTTCTCTGTAGAAGTATATGAAGTATCTTCAGAAAAAATTCGTTTTCACTTGCAGGTTTTCTCATGACACAAATTTTACAACTTTTCAATATAGTTGCCATATGTTTCAGGCTATTGACCTATTAGCAAGACTTAATGCTCTTAAAATTATTAATTACTAATCCATTATTAAAACTCTTAATAATGGATTAGTTGCCAAAAACATATATCAAAAACTTAATTACTTATCATTATATATATATATATATATATATATATATATATATATATATATATATATATATATGTCGACAAATTGGGAAATCCTTACAAAGAACATTCAGAAAGCCATTACACTAGGGCATCCCCCTCGCAACAAGAAACATCGCTGGAGGAACGCAATTTGCGTCCTTGCAGTCACAAGTAATAACAGACAAGAAAATAACTGTGTGGAAAAAATTTAACGGCCATAAAAATGAAGAAAATTAACAGAACTCCCCTATAACTCAAATATCCCAGTCTTTGCTTCAAAAAATCCGATGGCAGGTTGGAAACTAACGCAAAAAATAACTGCAAAATGTTTTACCTGAATATCCCTACACTCTTCTCAAGTGCTCTAGTTATTATCCACCTCAAGAAAAACTTAAGTCCGACTTTTCTTTGTTTACGCATCCAGACTCGCAAGCTCCTGATATAGAGAGATTACGAAAATTATCAGGCATCTCAAAACCAACAAAGCAGCAGGATAAGATGGGATTATTGCGCAACTCTGGAAACTGAACGATCCTATTTTGACGGAAAATTCCATAAATTAATATCAGAAATCTGGAGAACGGAATATATACAAGAGGATTGGAAATGCGCGCTGACAATTTCTTCCTTTTCAAATAGGTACTTCCCATGATTACTTACGTGTGTATAATATTTGTGTGTTCTACATTACATACATTCATCATTATAATGTGGGTGGAATTAGCCAAACATGTGTACCTACTTTATGGTACATTATGTGCAATTCAAGTCTGAAAACTGTCTTCGTTGAATAATCGTCGTTTTTTATTAGTTTTGTGAGAAAATAGTTTGTTAAGATAGCCAGTTATCAACATTTCTCGTTTTCACGAGAAAGCAGATCTTCTTCGAATTGAAGGTGCAGTGTTGTATTTTTCTGACTGCTAAATAACAAAGGTTTAGGGTTTGTCCGATTGTACAATAAACGAAGACCTTTTTCTTGGAAAAAATCGAATTCTATAGGTACTTTCTCTAGAATGTAATGGAAACTGGCAACAAGCTGCAAATACACCTTCTCATTATCTGATTGAACTCACATTCACTTTCTGAATGCGTAACAATTCGTTAAGGCGAATTTAAATGCTATGTAGATAAGAACCTAAGATAACAGTGCGTATAAACCTAACAATAACAAGATAAATATAAATAAAAGTACGAAAGTACCAGCGTCTCCGTAGCTTATTAAAAATGTTCTGTATTTCCTCCTAATTTCTAATCGAAGGTATCTTAGGACTAATTAACTGCGAAATAACTAATAAGGCTAACTGATTTCCTTGGATAATTATTCAACCATTTTTACGGCAAATAACCAGATTGGGAATATCCAACGGTGAAATGAAATTTCTCGCGGAGAAATCTACGTAGGTTTGATACCGAACAAAAACGGCGCAAGAAATGCAATGCGGAATATTTCGATTAAGATTGATTAAATAAACAAGTTAGTTGAACAGTGGCGTAGGCAAAAACGAGAATTACGCTTGATTCTACTAAACCAGAATTCGAGAATAGGTATAGTATTTTCTAAAATCATCTCAACAATGAAGTGAAAGCTTTTATGGAATTAAGCATCCGAAAGTATTTCAGCCCACTGTATATTTTCAATAAAATCATATGAAATAATTAAAGTATATCTATCTTTCATAAAATATATTAATAATTCAAACATCTATATCAATTCCAGAAAATTGTTCAGTTCACTTAATATATGCTTCGGACTACTAATTCATTACCAAGAGATGATATAATTAGATAGTTAGAGAGTTAGACAGACAGTTTTGAAATATTTTATTACACTTTTCAATTCACAATGAATATGGATTTTAATTAAGTGAAGACTACCTATTTCTATTGCAAATTAACATGATGCATGCGAAGCAGAATGGAAATATTGAAACTAAAATTATTGAAAGCGCATAATAAAAGATGAATTGTTGTAATTAATGAATCTACCATTCATTACAGCAGACATACTCTCAAAGTGTGCCCGGGAACCGCCAAGGCTCTGCAAAGCCTCTATGGCGTGTAGTTAGTGGTAATAATGAAAACAACAGTAAGCCTTCTCCTTTACGGACATAATTATTAATAAAAATATACATATACTGGGTTTTTTTACTTTAGGACTATGTCAAGTTTTCAAAGTTTGAGAACCGCTGCATTAGAGAAATCTGAAGTTTGTAAGAAAGAGCTTAAAGTGTAAAGTGTGTATACTTGCACCTAGAGTTATAACACTTGCAAATTTAATAATTTATTATCTCTACACCTTCTTCCTGTCGAGATACCCTGAAATGTAGAAACCATTTAAACATCCATATTATTCATTTCTCAAACAAAATGCAATGTCATGTGTAGATAAATCACTAGATTCATGTTTGATTCACGAAGATTTTAAAGCATTTCGTTCTCTCCACGCCCTTAGTTGCAGGTATACCAACTGTCTTTCTCCCTCTAACACAAAGTCATTACCATATACACGATAACGTTTTCCCAATGATATGATGTCTTCATTCATGAAATTTTTATTGCTTAAAACATTCCTTCGTATGATTTACGAGGACATTTGCCATTTGGAGTGTTCAATAATTTCATGTTGAGCGTTGAGTATCTATAAAAAGACGTTATGTTATAAAGTGTTCTAGATAAAAATTATTTGGAATCGGAGCAGGTTGAGATAAAAACGTCAGTAAAATTAGGCTGATTTTAGTTACGAAATTACATATTTTGATTTGTGTCTAAAAAAGAGACTTCTAAATTATTTTTCTTATATCAAAATAGTGTTTGTTATATTTAAATTATAGGTAGGTATCCATATTAAATAAAAACACTTGGCTTGGTTTTACAAAATTTATAATAACAACTAGACAATTGTTTCGGGATGTTACCCCAATTTCAAAAGTTAAACTGATAGTAAATGGGGTAACACCCCGAAAAAAGTGCTAGTTTAGATTTTTTAAACTGTTTAAAGTTTAACTTTTGAAAATGGGGTAACACCACGAAACAATTGTCAAGTATTTATTAAAAATTTTGTAAAACCAAGCCAAGTGTTTTTATTTAATATATTAAATGTTCCACCAAGAGATCAGCGAACATTCGATTCACTTTATAAATTATAGGTATTTAAGTACCTACCTATTTGAAAAAATTAATGAAAATTTCAGTTAACATTAATGAATATTTATTGATATATGCATTATATTCTCATATGAGTTTGAAAATCCCCACAAAAATATAATAGGGACTGAATCTATATTGAACTACATATTTATATATTTATTTATATATATATATATATAAAGTACTTTGTTCTTCGTTACTAGAAACACTAAAAAAATTGAAAATGAAGCAATATTATTTACATAAATGGGATCACTCAACAGACAGTTCAAAACTGTCCTATAAGAGAGGAGCACACATTAGAAGGTTTAATTATTATTACAAATTGATTAATTACAAACATAAATTGTCTAAATGATCTGGAATACATAATACTCCAACGACAAAAGACTGAAGAAACAAATCGAAACTTCCGAAAAGAAAGAATATAGTCAAGTAAATTAAAATTCAGTCCACAATGTAAGTAACTACACTAATATAAAAAGAACCTATAAGCAATGATATATTTATCGTTCTCTTAATGAAGTATTTTTCAAATATCTCTTAAACGAAATGAAACACTGTGAAAAAATATCCAAATTAGTATCTACTCTGATCAAGTGCAGTTTAGCAATATAGTTTTCTTACAACAATGAATAGGTGCTGATATTAATGAAATTAATGTCTTTATTATACATGAATATTAAGTACTCAATAAAATACCTAACTTTTCAATTGAGATTGACAAATAGATGAACGAAATTGATTGACAAATAGTTATATACGAAATGTTGTGTCTAATTTCACTCAAAATTTGAAGATGCATTCAAATATACATATGTACACGAATTTCGAGGTCTATAGATCATTCGTAACAGTTTTGTAGTATATATTGTGGTTGTAAATAACAAATATCGAGAGAAATCATTCTGCCTAAAGCCGAATACACAAATGTTTTGCTGATTCATCTACTTCCAAGGATAATCCTTCCCAGATAATAATCTCATTTATATTCATAGATCTTCTCAGTACAGTGGTACTCAAAAATTTCAGCAAATTATTGCACCTCATGTATACTCGATATGAATATTTAAAATTTCTAAGAAGTAGTGATTAAAAGTTACAAAGCACCCGTAACACTTTATTTGAAACCACCATTCCTCGATATGATATCTCAATAAAAAGCTCTAAAAGGCCCGAGTAGATATTTTAAAATCCGAGCGCGCCTGGATTTACCATTAGCGAATTTTTGAAATTCTATAATTTCATAACCTATTATTTCATTTCTCTCCCGTTTCGACTTTTCAACGTTTATGCCATTGAATAGTTACTTGCCTTTCTGGTAAAGAATTGTTGAAAATTGATATTCAGGACATTATTTGATTGTACATAAACATCAAAAATGAAATGCCATTAACGAAATTACACTGAAAGTTTGGATTTCTGAAAATTCTTGTGCAAAATACTTACTTATCACCTATTTAATGTAACTATTTGGTTCATAGTGATTAAAACATTCGAATTTCGAAACGTTAGATGTAAATTTTCATGCAATTTAATTTCAGCGCGATAATTCTAGTGACAGTTTGAAAAAAATTATACAAGTTCGTTATGTGAAGGCTGCAATGAAAAACTTGGCAAATAAGTTTTTTAAATCGATAAAACTGTATTTGTGTACAAAGATGTATGCGAGGGGTGTATTAGTCCTCTATAGATGAATCTATATTTCTAGAAGTAATTATTAGATAATTATTCAAGGTATTAACGTAACGGCACCGGTTTCCGACCTGTGTCCGACCATTTTGTTTTTTTTACTTTAAATCACTCATCCTGTGCCAGATGTCAAAATTTGTCACTATATGAGCTAATTTTCGTTATTTTTCTGAATTTTTTTGCACTCATTGTCGATATAACTCAATTCCTAATGAATACTGAACCTTTTTTTCAATTTATATTTTGACTTAATTATATTATAATTTTTTTTCACTGTATTCACAATGATTTTGTAAGCCATAAAGTTTATTTTAGTACTTAGATGAGTATGGCCGGTCGCAATCAGGATCCTCAGTGGTCGGATACAGGGATAGTTCTTGTCAGTCGGTCGGTAAACCATGCTTTCGGTTCATTTCCAATCGTTTCAGTTCAATATCAAATATATAAATGATCGAGTCACTATAAGATAAAATAATGTACATTTCTCAAAAAACGAGTATATAACCTTTCAGAAAAATTATTTTTCAAATTAATTTTTGAGTAAGTAATTTCATTATCTTTTGAACGATTCATTTAATTATAAGCATCAGTGGTCGGAATTCGGTGACTTTGCATTAATAATCTAGAATTACACAAAAACCAAGATGTGTTAATTTCCAAGTGTGAGGTTGAGGTGTAGAGTTTGGGGACCACTGACTTAGCATGTCTTACCGTTGATAATGGTTGAAACAAAGGATGCTAACTCAACATCCGTTATCTATGTAGATTAGTTAGTCAAAAAAGGCACTTCATAAGTGTAAGATGATTTCTGGAAACGAAGAGGAAAATTAATCAGAAGACATAAATTGCAATAAAGCACGATCAATCGTCAACTTCCTTTAAAAAACTCGTTCGACATCACATATAAAGTTTCAAAGCTTGTAAACCGCAATTCTTTTCACTTCGCCATTAGGGACCATCTCTAACTTATTTAAGGAATGAAATTCTTATAATTAATACAAGGCTATAAACTGAATCTATATATAGACAACTATAAGTTTACAAGTAGTTCCTTGACTTACAATCGAGAAATAACTTCACTGTGATGTCCGTTTCAGCGTTCCAAGAAATACTGTTGGTTTTTTGCCTAAACATGGGAGATCTCAGTTTGAAGAAATGTTTATGGTTGAGTAGAAATTATTGCATTGAGTTGGAACAAAGAGAAAATTCGATGCGTGTTCTTTATTGTGTATAGGTCGACGTCAAGCTGTCTCACTGATTAATCTATTTTTCTGACATTTTATTGCACTAGTTGAGGAAATATTACAAAAAATTATATCTATAGATATGAACGTAGCAAATTTCATTGTTTATAGTAGAAGCTTGTTTAGTTAAATTTTGGTAACGTTCTACCCTGTTATCTCCCAAAACCAACTGTTTAAAATTAGTTTAGTGACATAACATTTTATTTTTACATTTTCTATCGAAATTCCAAGAAAAAAAGCTATAAGAAGTTTTCACCCAAGAGTTTCAAATCTTTTTAATTTAGGAAAAAATTTCTTCTGAAAGTATTTGAAAAATCTACGAAAAATAAAAAAAATAATAATTTCGTATAACTTAATGTGTTTATGAAATTTCTACAGATAATTTTGATGATAATTAAGTAAGTAGGTAATTTCCAAATGAAATGGAACGAATAGAATTTGTAAAAATTAAATTTTAGTAATTCACTTAATTTATTTATATCAATATGAATTTGTAGTATTTAATAAATATATCAAACATTTTAAGTAAAATTTCCCAACAATATACCTAAGTAAGTACTTAGTTTAATCAAAATTCAGTTTTTTTTCTAAATTAATATTTGCAACTACTCAATTGCAATATTTTTAATGCAATTGACTTCTAATTAGGTATATTATTTTGAACTCCTTTAATAACAGTGTTAGTTGAATAGCTTTGTAATGTTACTGAATTCTTACCTACATATTTCTGGTTTCAAAAAGATACTTACAAATATGCTCACAGTGTCATTATCTATTTTTAAAGCTTCAATTGTTTTCCAATTCAGTATTCCCATCGCCCTTTTTATACTAAACTAATTAAAAGTGCTGAAAAAGCACTTTAGGTATAACACCCCCATTAAGACCTAAGACCTCATTAAGTATAGGACCTCCATCATTCAGAAAATGATCAGACTTTTTAAATTATTCATCCAATATTTTTACATACTAAATATCGAAAATTCAGTTTTTCGTGAAAATTTGTGATATAGATATTTATCACAAATAAAGTACCTAAGTTTCTAGTTTTTAACCCTTACGAATTAAGTGAATAACATTATTCGAAAATTCGTTTTTCATAGAATGTATCTCATACAAAAGAAACATTTTTAGTAGGTAAGCAGTTAAAATTTTTTGGGAAGTTGTGGTTTTCAAACATAACACTTAAACTTGGTACATATTTGACATAAAATTGCTCCTTACATTTAACTTTGCTCCTTACATGTATGTTCTCTATAAAATAGTATTCAATTTGATTTTATATCCTTTTAAGAATTTTCCATTATTTTATTATAGTAAGTATATTTGTATATTATTCAAATAATATCCATCCAAGTTTGGAGCGGAAAACCAATAATGCCTCAATTCTATAATACATTTTATCACTGTCAATAATAAATTTTTTCACAAAACCAATTATATACGTTTAAATTTTAAATGGTAAGTAATTAATCAATAACTATAACATTCAACCAATAGATCATTTTAACTATACCGATTTTCATAATATCCTCAAAATCGTGACTTATGAATATGCGTATACAAATTCTTAATTATTTTAATTGTTATGTAGGATTACGAAGGATTAATTGGAATCTGGGACTTGGAACGTGAATTTAATTAGGTATAAATCGAAATTCAACAGCAAGTTAACTGCCTATATCGATTATAAAATTAAGGGAAATTAATAAACTTACTCGTTTTCCAAGATTTAATAAAATTTTAGCAAGTGACGCAAGTATCACCTTTACCGGTTATGTTTTCAGATTATTAATTGAAGTTTGCATTGGATGAAAACAAACGTATGCTCAACAACATTTTTTTTAAGTTCTCAAGATCAACTTTTTTCTTACATCCTGTTGAAATTGATAAGACTATATTTTACATTGCGTAAAATTATCGTTTTGTGAAATCGTCCAATTAATCTTTTGTCTAATTGCTTGCATAATTAATTTTTAGTCATTCAGAATATTTTCCTTTTGTAAAGGAATATTATCAGTGCTGGGACTTAACTTATTCCAGGAAAATGTAAACATATTTTTCCTACATTTATAATATGAATATTGTGTTGGTTTTCTGTGAAAAAGCGTTTAATTTATCATTTATCATTGTTAATTAAGTTTCCGAAATAAGTTCCAATTTAAAAATTATTTTTAATGAATATGGTTTTGATTTTTTTGTCTTTTCTTTATATTTTAATCTAAACTTTTCGTAATTTATGCATTTGAAATTGTTGAATTTGGTTGTAATAATCTGCTAATTTGATAAATGATAATCGATAATGAATATGAATTTTTTACTAATCTAAATATGATATAAATGACATAATGATATAAACTTAATAGTTTAGAAATAGTTATGCATTCCTTGGTCCCAGAAAGTAGAATATTAAATGTTTAAATAAAAGAAAATTTGCGAATGAATCATATTTCACTCAAATAAGCACAGGAAAGCTAGAGTTCTAGATTTGAGGTTATGGTTAGATTGTAACTTTTATCCATTTATAGAAACTAGTTTCAGTCTTTTATGGACACAAATGAATAAATCTTCATTTCAATACGGATATTTCAATATTTATAATGCGAGTAAACACAGTCTATTATGAGATATAAAAGTGAGTTAATGGTCGAAGTATTTCTAGGTTATGTCCATATATGGATAAAAAACTTATATAAATCATAATTATGACGATTAAACCAGTGATATATGTGACCTTCTAATTGAATATATTCCTTTGGCTAAATGAAGATAACTATACTTCAGTCGAAACTTAAAAATTGGTTGAATCTAAGTAAGTAGGTAATTGTATATAACTACTATGCTGTTCGAATTAAATGGGACAAAGGATAAACAAAAATGTTTTCGTAAAATCTTAACTTTTAATGAAGTAAATACATACAAAATTTTTGTCAGTTGTTTCTTTAAAATATTCCATAAATTTTTATGGGATTGAGATCAGGTGAATTCCCCGGCCAATCGAGTATTTTTATTTCATTCTCACGCAAGTCCTACACTTGTTTGGAATTGTGGCAGGGAGCCAGGTCGTGCTGAAATGTTGCATCAAACGTTTTCATGAATGGGACAATCCTGGTGCGCATTATTTCCATATATTTCACTGAATTCATCTTCCCTGTTATAATGAGCTTATCGTCCAGTGCCATTGGTTGTAAAAAAAAACTTCAAAACATTTGTTTCGAAGGATGTTTTACTGTTTGCTGGATGTGAGCAGGTCACAAAGTTTCTCCATCACTTCGCCTAACAAACTTGATTTGTAGCTTTGACAAGATGAGACACAAATGTGTCTCATCACTAAAAACCACCTTCTTCCAGTCGTCCACAGTCGTTTTGACACAGTTGAGGTTCCACACCAGAAACCATTAAATCCCTTCGAAGATCAGTGCTTGTCTTTCTCAGATTAGTTTTGTTATTTGTTATCAACAATTTGTGTGTTCTTGGAGTAGTTTTTCGTTTGCGGCGACAGTTCCTTTTTCTTTTTGGAGACGATGAGCCACTTTCTTCAAATGTTTTCAAAATTCTCGAAATGCTGGACTTTCCCACATCAACAGCTTCAGCTATATCTCTTACAGTCATTGATGTGTGTTCATTAAGGGTGATAATTTTGGAAAGCTTCCTTGGAGTGATCATCTTTGGACAAGACAATACTCACGTCAGCTCAGGTAGTAAACAAGCAGGTGTGAGTGTGTTTGGGCCACCCTGGTACTCACATATTTACTTTATTAACATAAACGAAAAAAAATGTTTGTCCCAATTATTTCGAACAGCATAGTACTTGGTATAATGAAAAAAAGAGGAGAGCTATTCAAATCATATTATCTACTCAAAATCTTTATTGAATCAATCAAAATTTTTTTTGAATCAGCCAAGTTATTTCAAAATGTAAGTGAAAAAAATATTTGTCACAATAACTAATCGGTATAATCTCAATATTTTGTTGTAGTTTGGCAAACTTCTCCTAACTAATTTAAGTAGTTGGTTTTAAATGATAAATATAAAAGGTTATAAAATAGAATATTACTTTACTGAGTAATCCCCTGAAAAAGTTTTTCATCGTTCAGTAGTTGTTATATATTTTTTATTTGAGAAAAAATGAAGGAATAAGTTACCTTTATGGTGCAAATATAGGTATAAATCAAAACCATTTTTTAAGAGTATAGGTACATAATTTCAAGTCGTATATACTTAATCATCGATCTACTGCCGATTTTATCAAATCAATATGGCATCATTGAGCCATTTCCAAGTAGAAAACGTAAGTACTTAGCTATTGTTAAAAAGTAGAATAGAGCGGTTCAAAAAAAATACCCAAGTGTAATTTATAATACTTTATGGAATTACTCAAAATTTGTTTACTACAATCGACATATGATTTGGGATCCTATGCTGTTGTCAAGGGTTGATACAACGACAGTTGTAGTAACTCCTGATACGACAGTTGTTTCTACTCTTGATAGAAACTGTTACTCTAACAGTTGTAGTAACTCCTGATACGGAAGTTGTTCAATCTCTTGATGCAGTTATAAATGTCGCAATTTCTGATAGAACGTTAGTTTTATCAACTCTTGATACAACTTTCGTTGTATCAAGAGTTTCTAAAACTATATAAGAGTTATGTACCTATAACTCTTGAAATCAGTAACTCGAAAAAAATATCAGTAAATAAAAATTTTGTAGTTTGGATTATATTTTTAACAATATCCCACCAATTTCACAAAATTAACAATGTTTGTGAGAGGTTAACTAACATATTATTACTTATATAGATTTTTTTATATTCTATTTAATCGCAAACGAATATTACTAAGGTCTCTTCATATTCGAAAAGTCCAATCTCATTCCTGATATGAATTACCGTTTTCCATCCCATGTTTTATCTAATGTAAATTTTTCTATATAATATATAAAATAATCGGAATTAATGAAATTTATTAGTTATAGCCACTAGGTACATTAATAAAAAGAACTATCTATATTTTTGCTGATTATCCTATAAGTAGCTCGTTATACCTACTACTTTGACATTTGCAATTGCAGGGTTTATAATAATTACCGATAATTACATTTGAAAGTAAGAGCTATGAGTGTTTTCAGTCAAGTTTTATTATATTCGAAATTGAAGAGAAAGTTTAATATCTCATGCGGAACATACCGAGTTATTCAATAATAAATAATACAATAAGTATTTCGTCCTATCCATAATATTAGAATGGTATAAGCATAATAAATTTGCCTGATGTTATTATTCTATGTAAACAATAGTATACAGATGTTAGATTCTGATGTTAGATATCGTTTAAAATTGTGTGAATAAAGATATGCTTATATATCAATAATTGACACGTAAGTAGGTACTGTTTGTTACTGGATATTGACTCTATTTAAGAGTTAACCTAGCGGATATGTTTTTATCGAGGACTTGTTTTGGAGCAAGCAGGTATAAATTATATTCGAAATGTAACTAACACCAAATAAGACTATTCGCATTGAACTTGCTGTTAACTAGCTTGTCTAGTTGTATATAACTACTCCAGGAAATTCCATTAAAAGCGCTACTGCATCTCAAGTGACCATTGAAATTTTTCATGAAAATATGAAATTCTAAAGATCGATATAAAAAAACTTTTTTCTTCTGTAGATAAAAGGTTTTTGATTAGATGTAGGTACTATTCTAGTAAGACTCGTAAGAACAACTTGTCTTCAAATCCTATTCTTAGTAGTTACTTAACAAATTGAAAAAGTTCAATTTAAATCAAAACACTTACAAAAACTGAAAACACATCTGAAAAATTTTTAAAAAATGTTTAATTCACTTGATGTATGTTTCGTGATGCTAAATTATCAGGAAAAGTTGATAAAACAAGTTAAAACAGGCCAAATTTCATCTTGAATATAAACCGAAATAAACACTTAAACTTTTGATTTACACTTTATTATTGAAAGTTTAAATGAAATGTAAATCAAAAGTTCAAGTGTTTGAATTTTAGTTTATATTCAATTATAATGGATTTACATCAAGTAAACGCCAACACTATTGAATAAATAAAAACAAATTTCATCTATTGAATATCTCTTAATAAGATTTTAAGGTTTCAAAACAACGAGTTTTTAAATAAACATGTTGTAGGAATAGACGATTTTTGGTGAAAACAGAGTTTCAAATTCTATAAGACAAATACGTTTCATTTCGTTTCAAACATAGCTTTCTGTTGAATTCAATAAACTTTTGAAATTTTATTTCCATACTTTTCACATAATGTTATACTAAAGTTTGTGAGACAAGTCACACATCTCAAGACAAGTCAACACATGGGCTAAACCAAGGGATCATCATGTAATGAATTACTTTGAAAAAAGTTATTTATATGAATAAATAAATGAATGTTTTTGTTGTCTTCCTGCAAGGCACACAGAATGAAGATATGTGTGTCTATGTTTTAGATTTATCCTTATATTCATACTTCCGCCGTTAGAAATGCTTTTAAACCAACAAAAAATCATGCCAGACGACAACAACAAAATTTTTACTATTCCGGTTAGAATCGTATCTACAAAAAAATGTTGTTCTATCTGTAAATTGTAATAAAATTCAGTAGATGATACACAAATGACTGGCTGACAGTCAACTTTTTGTCCAAAATCTGTAGAAATATGTTTTTATATTTATTGACTTTTTATCTGGGAACAGAAGTTATGATTATTACGGGATTGTAAGTTAACGGGAAGGTTATCTCATTACAAAGTGTGCATCTACTTCGGGCTTATCAACTAACTACCAATTTTTCCATTTACTTGAAGTACTAAATGGATGTACATCGACTAATCAAAATTTACGACTTGCTTAATGCTGATGTGCACTATAAATAATGACATAGTCTAGAGGTGTATGAACTATCGATCTTCAATCCATCGGTCATAGAAAACTTCTTCTAACAAAGACAGAGACTGCTTCTAGATAGAAGTGTGATTTGTGATCGATAATCATCTGAAGTAGTTACTACTTAATACTTGTTGACAAATTTCAGTTCGTATCAAAGTTTTTACGAGTAGGTATAACCTCAAGTTCAATTTATGATCAATATATATATATATATATAAAAAGTAATTGAATGAAACTACAATAATATTTGGTTAACAAAGAATATATAGCATGAAATCATAAAAATAAGTTGAATCGAGTTACCTAAACACCTAGTACCTGATGAGGTTCTGTACCTGTTCAACATTCTGAGATAAATGCTTTGTGCAAAAAAAATAGTTTTTTTCACTAAATCAATTAACGCATTAAAAAAGCATAGAGAAAACACTCAAGTTTTTACTAATTGCTTGAATAATTAAGTGCGAATCATGATTGATATGGGCATTGATCTAATATTATCGTTCATCAACGATCTATTGAATTATTTTGAAATGTCTTCCTTTTCTTTCATATCATTGCATATCGATCCACTGATTGTAACTGAGCCTGAAATTTTGGGATCAATGATTCTTTAGAGAAATGCATATCTTAAAGTTGCTTTCTGCATGTTTATTAAAAAGACTACCTGTAAAGTAAATTGTTATTCTTCTCTTCCATTAGTAAATCACACAAACCTAGGTATTAGGAAGTATTGTTATATTCTTAACAGTAAATATTTCTTGCTCTACGCTCTACGGTTGTTATAGGCTTGGCAATTTTTGTTTGGTTCCCAAAAAACAGGTAGGTATAATAATGCCCACCCATTGTGTGAGGGTTTCGAAATGAAGTTCAAAACGACGAGAGTGCCATGTTTCGCAAAAATACTTCTTACCAGGTACTTGAAATATTTATTTACCATTAAATTAGAAGCAAAGAGACAGTAATTTCAACAATGGAAAAAGCACTCTAAATTTATTATCTTATGAAGAGAAAATTGTGAATAATGAAAAAAATATTGAATATAAAAAAATACTTTTCATATTTCGTGTCTTCTCTTTGTTGTAATTTTAAATATTTTTTCTGAGTAACAAAACGAAAAATTTTATAACTTAAAAACAACTTACATATCAATATTTCCCCTTGATTAATTAAAGTTGAATATTGATTAGCCCGATACCTAAAGACAATAATTATCCTTAATGAAACAATTATTTCAATTTTTTCATTGATTAATGAGAAAAAAACTGAAATTTTGTCATATATTGAATAAATAATACATGATGTGCATTTCAAAGTACAACTTCTTATTCAGATGCTAAATTAACACTGATGAGATAAAATTAAGAGTTAATTAAATAAAGACAATATAGTGGATAATAGTGAATTCAAAGTGCATATAGAGGTAACCCAACATATATAAAATATTGCATGGCGAATAATGTAGAAAACTGTTCAGAAAATTGATTTATGTCGAAATAGGCGTCACAAACATGGGACCATAAAAATCGAGTAATATTAATATAATTGACAGAAATAAATTGCTTCATATAAATATATAGTGTGGTAGTAATAAACTTATAATGAATAATATGCAAGAAATGGTTGAATAAACCAGATATAGAGTAAAAACACATTCCTCGGTGCAGGTTGAGTTAATTAAATGGATATAACGTTTCGTGGAGATAATGGAATAAATCAAACGCAAGATAAGGAGCAACAACATGAGAAGAAAGATGAATAAATTGTATTCACAAATATGGAAATGGAAAAACATTATAAATCAAATGAATTTGATGGGAAGATGATTTAATTGTGCTTGGCGTAGATAGAGAAGTTAATATAAAAATATATGCATGAAATTCATTATTTGATAATTTGAATACATATCCGACGCAGATATAGTTTTTTCAAGGAGTATAACATATTCATAAGTAATATAAATAAGGTAATATCATCCATATATTAGTTGTAATCCTGAGTAAGAACAAGGCTGTTTGTGTTTGGCAATTAGTTTAAGTGCTTATGAAATCGATGGTAAATCAGTTGGGCAATGTACAGCGAATACAAGCTCAAGTGAACGAATTGTAGAAAATGCAATAGGTGTTAAAATTCTTTTATTTTTGAGAATTTAAGGGAATAATATTGAGGGTTTTGTCTGCTCTGCTTTGTCTTTTCTAAGCTTTTCGATTAGCTGTTCTACGATATTTGATAAATATTGTTCAAGTATTTCCAAGTAAGGACTAACTATGTGAAAATTGAAGATCTTAGTAGTTGTTCGTTTATACATTCTTATGTATTCACTTCACTGTGAAACGTTGTTTAAGGTGATTTGCATATCTTGGTAATCATGGCCAATATAAGGAAGGATTTCAGAGGGTTCAAAAACCACCAGTCGTACCCATTTGCTATTTGAAATGTTCGAATATAAAGAAACACCAATTTCACATTTGGAAAATAAACAAATATTTTCTTGTTTAAATAAAAATTCTATTAATAAAGGAAAACTTACAGTTTTATCATGAGCGAAATTGATCCTCGTAATTGTGTTATTTAGGATTGAGTTCTGGCATAATCAGATGTAATAAAACAGTGTGATGAAGAGTTTTTCCTCTAATAAAGACATTTTTGAAGATTTTAGCAACTATTCTGGTGTAGTTACCAGCGTTTTACACTTTCTTTCAGTCTGTGTCCTAAAGAAGCTTCTCCATTTTGAAAATGTTGAAGACCTATTAACTATTGACATAAAATGAGCAATGAGAGACTCACTTACACATGTTGCGCTGATGTATGGTCACCTTGACGTAGTGGTAGATATAAACAATATTTTAAATGGACTTTTGTTAGGAGTGAAAGGTTAAATTTAGTTATCTAGAAAATGAATACATTGTAATATGCAACTTTAGATACATGTCATTCTAAATACAGAAATATTAGTACAAAATGACAAATACCTAGAATTTGTCGCTGCCGAACTCCCCATGGGTTATGGGAGTGGTATCATACCCATGTGTTATCTCTAGTTATTCCCTGAAGTTTACTTTAGAAAATATAGATAAATAAATGAGGAATTATGTTAATTTAATTTCAATATATAGGCAATTTTGTATAATAGATAAGCAATAATTGAGAAATTCCTATATTTAAGTTTTTCGAAACGCAAAATTCTTCGAAATGAGGTATGTGTCCGTTTGTATTCAAGAAACTCGTTGTTGACTTCACACTGACTTCAAAAGTTGAAAACTGTTTCAAATGACGCTCTAATTCTTCTAATTTTTTCATACGATACGTTGCATATGAAGAAAATACTGTTACACATTTCCCCAATTTCTCGACCAATTAAAACATTGACCATATTGTATTTTCGCGCTTCTATGTTACACTATTCATTAGAACACGTATAGATTTGAATAAAGCGTGGGTTAACCACATACTGTTTTCCTCCAATTAACGATTCTGTTGTGAATAATGTTGTTACCTTGATACAGTCTCAGGATTTCAATACTGCATAATTCAGTGATTTAATTTAAAGAACTAACATTGCCCACGCTAATTAAATTGATAATGTAGCCTAATATCCGTTAATACTTGAAGAAATGAAGATATTAATCAACATTACGATATAAAGTTTGGAAAAATGGCTATACATTTTTCAGCATGATTAAACCTCGACATAGTAAGAATTTTAATCTTCTGTTGTGAATAATTAAACAAAATGAATTATACATATTATATGAATATATATATATATATATATATATATATATATATATATATATATATATATATATATTATTTTGAAAGTTTTTAGCAATAACAGGCTTTTTTTGATATGAAAAAGTTTATTTTTGTTGACGTTTCGTTGTTATATTACAACTTCGTCAAAACTAATTAATTAGTTTTAATATAACAACGAAACGTCAACAAAAATAAACTTTTTCATATCAGAAAAAGCCTGTTATTGCTGAAAACTTTCAAAATAAAATATCTTAAACAGGCAATAAATCAATTTTAAGATATATATATATACATATATATATATATATATATATATATATATATATATATATATATATATATATATATATATATATATATATATTATTTGATAAGGACTATATGACTCGTTTAGGAGTGAATTAAGTGTACTCTTTTTCCTTTGTCGGGCTTCCGCAATATTGCTTCATCAGGACTACTACAATAACAAAAAACATAGATTGACCATATTATTGTAATGAACAAAATGGTACAATAAAAGCGTGAAATGTTTCCTTACCGAATTTGAGGTTATAAACTATATATTGACATCAGGCAACCCATAGGTTTAGATTAAATATTAATAATTAAAAAATTTTATAATCAACAGGACTACTATCTACTGGAACCACCAATTATTGCAATGTTAACAGTCATACTATATTCATATTAAATTAAATTGAACTCTTGGCTTAATGTTTTACGATTTTATTTAACAATATGAATTTGTCAACATGTTTCGAGCGTGAGATCATTTTCAAGACTGAAAATTGTTTTAAATTTATAATTTTTTAAGTAGATCTAAACCAGGGGTTTCCTAACAGATTTTTCTCTGCGCCACACTCAAGTTTACACTCGCAACTACCTTTTGTTCCAACTCAACTACGGTGGAAATCAAAGAAAGGATGAAAATTTTAACGAACTAATCATAAGGGGGCATATTATCAAATAACTGAAGTACAACGAACTATTAATGATTAGTGAAAACATTGGGCCAATTAATGAATTCATGGGTTCATATTCATATAAGAGTAGATCATCTGCACAGCGAGCGAAATTATGAATTATAATAAATACCTAAGCAGTTCTTTTGCACCCTCCCCCTAGGGATTCTCCTACGTCAACGAAGTAGAGCGCGCACCACAAGTTGGGAAACGCTGATCCTAACTTCTGAGAAATTGTACTGGAAAACAAGTTTTTATTCAATGGTACATAATTACCATATTTTTAACAGGTTTTTATTTAAAAGTATATACCATATACTACTTATATTTCCTCTAATAACTATGTGAATTGAACCCTAGAACCACTTTTTATTTAGAAAATATACGCAAAGTTTTTTGTTTAAAAATAGATTAATTTATTGAAATGAGCATTCAATTGAAAAAATATAAATTCTATAATTTGGCAACTTCTAGTTCTTCACTATAATAACGATACTTTTTATGTGAAATTTGAACACTAGTTCTTATGTGATGCCTTCTACCTCTAATGTCCAGATATATATATATATATATATATATATATATATATATATATATATATATATATATATATATATATATATATATATATATATAGACGTGAAATGAGCCCATTTCGACGGTTTGATGGAGATGATGAAAAGTGTGTATACAGATGTTTTTAGTTATTTTCTTGATTACTATGGATCATATTCATCCTAAGTATATAGTCTTGATAATATGGAATACGCCAGCTCCTTCCACGGTATTCCCTTTCATTCCAATCCATATAATTCGTTCTTTGGTAATTTCATACTTCTTCAGTCTCAAATATCCCTTGTAACGGTCCCAATGAATGCCTAATATCTCCCTGGGAGTTGTTCCTGAAATATTTCCATCCATTCGGCCATATACAGCGCCTTGGGCATCTGCTGGTGTGATTGTGTTGCTAGGAATGTGTTGATATTAGAATGGATATTAATCAAAATGATTTACACTTACTGACTCTCTGGTCTTGCTCGTAACACTATTTCACAGAAATGCGTTGGCTGTCGATAAGCATATTCGAAATTCTGTGTTCGGGCGATTGGAACGTCCGCCGTGAAACAAAACATAGAACAAAACGTGAATTATACCTTACACAGATATAATACCTTTGTAATATACCGAATAAGTAGGTCGATAAATACAGTTTGAACTTCTCAAGGATTAGAGTTGATAATTTTGAATTTTATTCTAGATAGTTTTTTTACATAAATTTCATACAATTTAATTCTAGGTACATTTCATTCAATGAACATAATCTTTTTCTAATACTGCGCAATATTCAATCTCACTACTTCACTTTCAAACTATTATTTGTATTTTATGTTCTGAATTTCTCTTGAAAATTTAGACTATTTAGTCTTTATTCAGAAGTACCTGCATTGAGTGTGATGAACTCTACAAAGAGGTATTTAACTCTATGAAATATTTTCAGAAAATTACCCCCAACAAAAATTTTTTTTTTTATTGTCAATAATCTCTTGCAGGATGGCCACTCTTGGATATTTTCAAATGAACTTCAATTCAAAATTATGACCACCAGTTCTTTGACATTTTTGAAGTGTGAATAACTTAAATTGATGACAATTCCGAAAGGAAACTTTTTCGTGTTAAACATCTAATGCCCATGGATAAAGATGAACTGGCATATTAATTCATTTAATTTTCAAGTTTTAAAGCTTTAGAAGGAATACCTAATTTACGTTTCGTGACCATTCACTATGGTTTTTGGTTGTGTGTTCATTTTAATTACTAAATGGCATTAGTTACACGTTTTATACGAAAATAACTTTATGTTCTTCTATTTCATATAAACTTCAGCTATTTCAAATCGCGTTCGTCCTTATCGCAATTTCCTTAAAAAAGGGTGAAAGGTTTTTGCTTTAAGTATTTTATATGTAGATGATACCATCGTAACGTGTGAGAGAGGTAATCTGAGCAAAAGACAAAAAATCCTATAGTGGTATTATGAATGAAATAAACAAGTTATGAATGAAAGAGAAGCCCACTGTGATACACAAAATTGATGTCGAAAAAGCTACGTTTTAATAGGGGTACACTCATTCACTATATAGAGAAACATCAGGAATTGAAGCCACCTATTATGGGAACCGATGATGCACTGATCTGGGTTTTCTTAACGTAAATGCGAGGTTGAAATTGGAATTATCTTGAACAGATCTAAAGGCAAAATAACCAACGCTGACTCATTGCGGAAGTTCAAAATTAATTTCAATAATTTCTGTCACAAAAGCATAAACAAAAATTTTTGACATCGTATAATTCGAAACACTGGGATAAATTCCACAAAATTTGACTTTTCTAGGATAAAATTCAACAATTTTCCACCAAGTGTTATGGGAGAAGCCAATTTACATTAACAAAACTTCTAGTTAGAATTCATTGCTGTATTTTTTATGATGGCCACAAGCCATTTATTTTATATTCCAAGTAAACGAACACAGTTTTATGGTACCAACTAATAATTATACACTTGTTTTACGCTTGAAAAAGGTAATTTATCTCAATGAAAGTGGAAATAGAAACTGCCAACTCTCTCGAAAACTGCCTATTTTTCCTATTTTAAAAACGATTACCAATGAAGTATGGACCTGAAAATTATCAAAGTAAGCATGAAAATATGTATTTTTACAAGCAGAAAAGTAACTCGGCTAGTTCAGCGTAAATTACATGCTACATGCGCTCTTACTACGGTGAAGAATTTCCATTTATCAGTTCATTCCGTTTACTTCGAGTTTGGAAAAAACACTTCTGTTTTACGATTCCCTTCATTTTAGTCTATAATATTCACTTTCGACGAGATCGCCACAGTTTTACGATCCTTTACATAATGACAGCAATTAGAGGATGACGAAAGAACTTGAATGCTTGAAACGCTAAACTACAAGGTAATAAAATTAAAAATAACGACGTGAGTTAAATTTTCTGACATGTTACATTCACCTCTTCGAGGTAGGGAAGAATGATTGAATTCTAGGCAATTTGCAAGTCTGTTGTGCTAATACCATATCAAATATTGCACTCGCTTGCCTTACGATCGCTCTGGGTTTACCGAAGTTGCACACTTTCAAAAGATGGACTGCTTACAGAACGAAGGACATATATTACACACCGATGTATATATATATATATATATATATATATATATATATATATATATATATATATATATATATATATATATATATATGTGCGTGTGTGAATATATGATGTGAAAATCGAGGTTTTGAAAGTACCAAATTGGACACACGAGGTGTTCGTCTATGTTTTCCACAATTTCTGGTTTCATGCTTTCTTGGCGGTTCGATACATGGCAGTTATGATGATGGACTATGTCACCGAAGGACACCGACAAGGTTCATAGATAGGATCGACAACAGAAGATGACAAACCGAAGAACGAAGGTTCACTGGTGACTAGGACAACCCATGTTGAAGAAGAGAATCCGACAACGAAAGATGAAAATTGAAACGATATGGAGAAGGAAGAAATAAGGACACATATAGTTCTGGTATTTGAGAGACATCTACAGATGTCGTGTGAACGTTAGTGGCTCAAACGGGAACTTTCTTTTTGGCAAAGAGTACAAATGCCTTCACATAAAACTGAAGGAGGAAAGCAATTTCGTTGAAATTCTCTTTGAGACATTGCAAAAGAAAAGCAGAAGAGGTGTATGGGGGAAAGTCTGGAACTCGTGATATCCCATATGAACACAGCAAATCCTCCTTCAGAGTCCCTAGAAAAGCAAAATAGGTCCGGTATAATATTTTCACAAAGATTCGATAAGGCGTGATGGTCATTCAGATTTGCCTCCAATTTACGTTGGGTGTTTATGGTATATTTTTTAACAGGATTTGTATAGCTAGCAGAATTATTCAGAAATAACAGAATGAATAATTTTGCATTACAAACAGGCTGTAATTCCTGTAAAAAAATAATGTATATATATATATATACACCTATGTAGTGCCGATTTTAATGCATCCTTTTGCTCAAAATGTGATCTCATCCGATGTAAATGCACTGAATTTCACTGAATAACTGCATTCGAATAAAGTCGTTTTTCATTATAAAATCTCTTGAATGTTCAAGCGTTGAAGAATAAGATATATTGAAAAATTATTTCATTATTCTTCGGAATAATTAGGTATAATTGAATAAATACTAAGTCAATCAATGATAATGAAAATGGTAGGTATTTTTTCGACACCTTCAGTATCATAATTAATGTTGAGCAGCATACTAATTCCCCAATTTAAAAATACAGTTATTTTATGACTAAATTTGTCAGAGGTAACTCCGTCAGACTTCCTTTCAATTTAATTGGTTATAATTAATAGTCGATTTTCCGTTAGTCCAAATTAAATCTTCCAACTTCTGTTGCTTTAATAATCATGTAGTGTGTTTGGCTGAAATCGCAGCATGACTTTAGTTTATTGCGATATTTTGTCGAGAGTTTTTGTGGATTAGAACATATGGGGATATGGAATTCAATGCTATAGTCATTTGCTATAATTAAACTAACAATGGAAGAGCCACATTTGGTTCAAAATTACTTCTGAAACTATCCATCTGAAAATTTCATGAATAGATTTTGGCCAGACTTAGTAAATACTATTCTTAATTCACCGCTTAAAAGACCAATAGCATTATAAATGAAAAGGCAAGTGATTCAGGAACAAAAAGCTGGTATTCTCATTCCTAGCTCGTATTTTTACTCCTATTCTAGTTCCTACACTCTTTATATCTATATGACGAGGGTTTTCATCGATTCTTTCGATCTTCTTGATTGTTTTTGTTGATTTGTTCGTTACCTTTTTCTTTGAATATCTCAAATTGTATCATGATATCTCTAATGTCACCTGTGAATGAAACTGGACACAACAATCCAAATACCTTATTGTGAAATTGGGAGATGCTTTTTTATGTTTTTTGGGACCTCTCTGAATCTGTGAGCACCCACCAGATGTCACCCCTTGATGATCACTAGAGTGATATAATCTGAAACAATTTACCACAATTGTTATTTATTTATTTATTTATTTGACATGCACTGTTGAAATGAAACATTTGACATGTTTTACAGGACATGCCATAATTACAAAACCGAAAAGACAACAAATACTAAAACAAAATTGAAAGTACAGAAGGAGTTGTGGTATAAAATCACCACTGAGTAATAAAATAAAAAACAATTAGGTACCTGTATGAAAAATGTAAGTGCTAGATATACCTATACATACATATATATTCGTACATATACACATACATATATGTATATACTCATACATACATATTTTCACATATATTTCACACTACTCCACTAGTTATACTCCACAAACCTACACAAACACATATGAGTGCATGTTATTGCTAATATGGGATTGTTTTATTTGAGCTTTATGAGGTGCAAAGTCCTAACTTTTCCATAAATACTTCGTAGCTAACTTTTTTCTTCTAAGTTTTGCCCCTAATTATAGAAGCTTCCATATTTGTATAGCTCTACCACTACAAAATAAAAACCAGTGAAATAATGAATGTTTTGTGAAAGAGATCTATAGTTATAAGTGTTTATATTAACTATACCTATATACTTTTCATCAACACAAATTTCGGTCAAAACACTACGACATATATGTTATTGTGATTGAATAAGCTATATCTGAAACCGAAATAGGTTAATCTGCAAAATAGTTCTTGGAGCAACAAAACAAGTGTCATTAGGAGCGACTTGTAAACAGCAGCAAATTTCAAAAATAAATCAAGCACTTTACCCAATTTATGATGAAGTAAACATCAACTGATAACTGTATGAGTTATTACTGATAACTTTATGAGTTATCTTAGGTACCATAAATCTAAATATCAGAACACCTCCTTGAGCACTCAATTTATCAAGATAGAAATAGAAGAGGGATAAAGATTACTAAATTTCATGAACGCAGAAAATTGAGGTAATGAATCATTTCCCTTAATCATGGAATAATTGAGAACTTGATATATACTTTGATGACAAGTGGTGAATCAGAGCAATCCTCTGAAGGGGTGCCAATTGGAGGAGAAAAAAATGAGGATTCAGTGTTAGAAATTTCGTCAAATAGTTCTGCAGAAATCACCATTTTTAAAGTACAATTCACACATTAAGTAATAATACGCTAATGATTGAGATTTATATAAACTGACAGATAAAACATCTAACTCGAAGTGAAGCACCTATAATGCTGCTATGTGCAATAAATATGGTCATTTGTTAATGATAGTATACCGTGTAAATTCTTCATAGTTCCTGGAGCATAAAAATGTTTGAACATTGTTGTTTTGCACGGAACACTGAATTCGTACTTGTTTTTATTTTCAACATATTATTATCCATCTGAATTAATAGTTTTGACGTATTACCACTGCATTTACGAAATGAAACCTATAATTTCCGATGTCCGTTGAAATGTTCAACAAAAATCCAGAAGATTAAAAATTTTAGCAAACAATAGAAAACTCATGTGTATTCATTTAATCTACTAAAAAATTCAGTTGGAGAACAGTTTATCGCCCCCATGTGGGAATTCTTATCCCAGCATACTAATAAATACATCTATGTGACAATTTTATATCTGGTAGTAATAGAAATCGACACATGCGTTTGATAAATTCATAACTAGCATGAGAAGCAACCGTTATTTATTGAGAGTCTCTCAGAAAATGGTAATAAATTCAATAATTCTATTACAAAGAAGTATCAAACTAGTCTCAGATTCTTTTTTGCATCGTAAAGTCTGAGTTGGAGCTGCGCTTCAAATAAAGTTGAGAGATTGTCAGAAGTTTAGTCATTTATTGAACAACTTCCTGGAGTTATGGTGTGAGTTTCATTTAAATAGTGAACTCTGTTGAAATTTTAGAATTTTAATGAACACGGTCATTTACATTTTTTATAGATTGGTGATTTTTTCATCAATGCAATGTGAAAAATGATACTTTGGATTGAAGTGAGGAATCACAACGTATTTGAATAATAACTATATATACTTTTATGACTTGAATATTAATAAATTTTATTTCAAGATAAAAATTATTTTAGTAATTACGATTATCAGTACCATTTTCATTTTCTATTTATTTCAATTCGAAAGTAATATCAGATAAGTAATTTACTTCATTTCAGAAAAGTTTCTTGAGGTATCTTACTTTACAATACTTGAAAATTTATTTCTTTGAAAAAGATAATCAAATCAGATATAGTAATGGTAACTTCATTTAGAATTCGCCTTTTAAGCATTATCAAGAATGTTGATAATGCTGTAAAATCGAAACTAGTCGAATAGAGAATTGTTTAGGATTTTCTACAAGTTTTTTTATATCTCTCATATATTTACGAATAATTTCTTTGAAAATTATGATAATCGTTCAAGTTTAACAATTTTCGAATTGGGAGTTGAACAATTTTCAGTTGTTTATTTGCAAAACGAACCTAGATATTTTACCAAGTCCGAATTGAAGAATTCAATGCAAAATCCATTTGATTCGCATTCCAAAATAATATGAAATGCTGAGAAATAACTAAAACTCGAAGGTACAAAGGAAATGATCTTCGACAACAATTTTATGGAGTCGTTAAAAGTGATGTTTTAAAAATCATTAAACGACCTTCTTGGTTGTAAAATAATGGAAATGAACGTTAGTGAAGTATTTCGGTTACATTATACCGTAAAATGAAACAAATGATGCTATTTAATTCTCCATTTTTCAGAGAAATATTTATACCCTTCGCCAAAGGGGCGAATTTTTCTATAGGCAATCTTGAAACTGAAATTTTAATAGATATAGACAGTTTATCAGTGGTTATATAAACTACAAATTCCATTTTCCACAACTTCAACTTGGATCACCGTTTTGATGAGGGTTAATTAGTATGAAACACATGTGAACAGCTACGTTCAAGTCTGACTATACCGATAACTTTTTAGCTTTGTTTTCTAATTTTTTCCTCCATAAATGCCTGTTTACACATGTAAAATTAGATATATGTCATAAATGCCGAATAAGTTATTAATATTTGTTTCTCATGCAAACAGTGGGACAAAACTAGAATTACCAATCTTATTTGCTCTTCATTTACGGTAATTATGGTTTATTACCCTTATTATAGATTATTCTCGAGAAACCTGATGTTTATCGTATAATAAGGCATAAAAATAATACCGATATCATATCGCAAAAAATGTCCTTATTTTCTTCGAAATGTCAATACTTATTAGGTAAGCAATAAATGACTGCACTTTCCTTCATAAAATGATTTTTCTTTGATCCTCAACTTTGAGATTCAGGTTATTTCTCAACATCATGCGTTTCATGTGAAATAAAAACTAGATACTATATTTCAGATAACTTTGTCGGCAAATGGTGGTTATAACTCATTTCGCTCTGCTCACTTTCGACATCACTTCAATCGAAAAACTCAACACAAATTTCGATTTTTAAAGATATCGTCGTGGTATGTAATGAAGAAATCTGGAGACCGTTTATATCTCGATCTAACAGAGCTTTCTCTTGTACTCAACTATCGATGTTTGTTGAATTTTACCGTGGAAACTTGTTTTCTAGTTGAGAGCCCACGTATATTCTATTTATGCGTTTGGCTTATAACTTTCTTCGATCGAAGATAGTTGTAGAGTTATTTAATGTTTTCTTTTCGTTTGTGAATATAATGAATATAATAAACCAGTGTTCATTATAAATTGCTGCATAACATCGCAAATTAATTTTCATCGTGAATTTTGAGAAAATAGCTATCAATTTACTCACTACTCCTTTGAATTTCATTGAAATATGCCTAATTTATTTTACAGGAATAGATAAGTTGCATTTGAGGGAAGACATAGAAGGTCAAACTCGTTTACAGATCAAACTTTCTAAGTTAATGCTTCATTGGACACCCAAAACCGTTATGATAAAAGAAGAATCAAATCCTTCTTCTTCTTGTGCTGTCTTCTGTCGAAGATTATACAGCAGCCAAAAGTTGTAATATGGTACTTCTCTCGTACCACTGATGCAAATTCTTGAGCCAGGATGTTTTTCTACAAACACTGAGTTTTCCTTGAATCTTGCCCTGAATGATCAAGTGCAGTAGCTCGTACTTAGTATTTCTCATTATTTGTCTAAGATACTCCAGCTCTCTTTTCTTGATTGCTTGAAATACTTTCGTTTTCTTACGAAATCTCTAAAAAATAGAAATAGTGAACTTAAAGATGGCTTGTTATAGCTTTGTGGCTCAATGTTATAGCTTTATTATCTACGAAATCCTGAAAATACTTAATTCGACTGTTTGCAGTATCAGTTTCTTGCACTTTTGAGTAGATTACGATAGTAAACGCAAGGTATCAAGTAGGTTTTCAGCTTTTAATCTATTTGAAAAAGTATTATAACTGCCATAAAATGATATACAAATCTTTGGATATCATCAATGTATTGTAAACATACCTACAGTGACATTTCCAAAATTTCTCTGCATTTTGTATTTTTCAGCTATCTCCTTAT
Source organism: Henosepilachna vigintioctopunctata (assembly GCA_030704895.1). Taxonomy (NCBI): domain Eukaryota; kingdom Metazoa; phylum Arthropoda; class Insecta; order Coleoptera; family Coccinellidae; genus Henosepilachna; species Henosepilachna vigintioctopunctata. The sequence goes on from JARQZJ010000129.1 coordinate 3,431,148, forward strand.
GTTTTCGTATTATCAAACTTTGATTTCTTGAAATTATTTTGTATTTGTTGGGTTTTGGATATTTCATCTAGCTTTTGCTATATTTTGCAGATATCACGTTGTTTTTGACCATAACAATTACTTGAAAAATGATATGCAGTATGAGTTCTTTTAGTTGCTACAAATTTCTCAGACTTGATTTTGTGTGTTTTAGAAAGAAACTAAAATTGTGGATTTATAAACCTTGAAACTCTGTAGCTGAACGTAATGTAGGTTTCTGCCGTACTTGGACTTATTCTGGTAATAATTTATGGAAACTTCAATGTTTTTATACGAAATCTCTTTCGTATAACAATAAAATTAAGATCGAAAAGGACAGGTCCCGATTACACGTAATGAATAACAACAACACGAAATTGGCCATTTAAGAGAGAAATTCTGAAAGTCTTACCTTTCAGCAATTTCCTGTAAACGGCTTTCAATCTTCTTTTTCAGGAGTGCCATAAAATCAAGAGCAGTTTATCATCGAGCTACAACATTGACTACTTTCACCCATAAGTTTAGCCTTACAACTTCGGTTCCTCTTTATCCAAAATCGAAAGTGTACCATTAAACGTAAAAAAAAAACCTAAAATATCGAATCAATCTCTCGATCATATGAATAAATTAATTCGGAATCGGAAGAGGAAAATACTTCGATTAATCGGGTCACGTGATGTCAAAGTAGCGGCACAAAGCCAGAGGCTACACACTGTCTGATTTATATCAAAACCTGTACACCATTTGACCATTTAAATTTGCTGGCATGGTGCACTAACCCGATTTTATGAATGAGAAGGAGAATCAAGAGAGATTCGAAACGTTTTGATGGATGCGAGACGCGCTCGTTTTATTTATTAAACAGTGGCAGCCCATCGAAATCCATAGAATGGATCATGAAGTGTTGACAGATGAATTAATCGAAATATGTATATATTCTTGTTCTGTTTATGCCTGACCTTTCTCGAGATTGGGCTTCGAGTGATAGATTATTATACGTCCCAACATATATTGTTTCTTTAATTATTTCTCTATTAGTACCTAATTTCCATTCAAACTATGGCGGCATCAATACTTTGGTATTCTTTTCCAATATCCAAAATACTTAACAATAAATGAAGAAAAAATAAAAATGAATAAAAAGAAAAATAAGAATAAATTCCAAAAATCCAAAATTTTTCGAATTTATCGTTTTGTGATATAGGTATGTATTCCTTCTTGTCAAATGATGGTTCAAATAATTTAAGATTCACTTTGTAAGTGCCTTTATTATTCTTTTGGTATCCTGCGTATTATAACTTTCAACGTTCCTACATAAAAACCGTAATAAAATTCACATCTAACCTTTCAAATTTACTTAGTTTCTACTTCGACAATATAAATATCAAATTAACCCAAATAAATGTCAACAGAAACAAAGGAAACAAAAGTAAATTAACAATTATGCTCTTACACCGTACATGTTCGAATACTTGCTCTGCTATTATTTTTTCTATTAATTCGAGAAAGAATGTTCTTGTATATTATTAGACATACACAATATATATATATATATATATATATATATATATATATATATATATATATATATATATATATATATATATATATATATGTGTGTGTGTGTGTGTGTAATTCTCAGGAAGATTTACGGGCCAATCAATAGAAACGGTATTTGGATGAAAAGACCTCGAAATGAACTTTATCAAAAACAATACAATCACGGAAGAAATCAGAAAACGACGAGCAAAGTACTATGCACATGTATACAGAATGAAGTAGTTCAGAATACCAAAGAAGCTACTCGATATAATTATAAAGAGTGTGGCTAAAAGAGGTCCAAAAAGATCTACTACAGATCAATTTGGAAAATCTCGAAGATCGCACTGAGTGTCGTTATAAAATAAGTAGTTTGAGCAAAAATCAAATCGCCAACTTGGATACAATGGAAAGAGGAACAAAAGAAAGAGCATTCAGAGTGGATAAGCGTTTTTGGGAGGCGAAAAAGATGAAACAAAAGTCCTAAGAATTTGCGAATTCAAGTTCAATCGCTCTCCTCATGGGGAACAATCGTTATAATAATACTAATATATCTGTGTTTGTTCAACAGAACGCATAAGGAAGCCTTTGAAACATGTTTCAAGTTTTCTGGCCCTCTTCAGAACAACGTGGAAGTTACAAAACAAAACCTTGAGGTGAAACAGGTTAAGGTAATACCCTTCGCACAGTAAGAGGCATTTACAATTTGCATGAATGAAAACCTTATAATGGATCTTATCTTTTATAAAATAGCTGTTTAAGTGTTGGATTAGATATGTAGAGTTCATCATGGGTGGAATCATAAAATCAACTTAGGAAGATGTTCGCAAAGTCCGAAGAGAAACAGCCGATAACAGGTTTAGAGCTTGTTGAATCTCATTAGAACGGTCTAGCAGAACTTGAGTTTCACAATCATTCAGATAAAATAAACATATCAACAAACGAACAAATCGGATGCCTTACTTGGCAATGGATGTAGCACAACTGATGAGTTCCTTGCATAACGAAATTTGGCTTGCGTTTTTATCAAGTGTGTTTTGGGTTCAAATTACAATTTTTTCAAATTTTCTATTATTTTTATCATTATCATTATTTTAAAATTCTATTATGGCATTGGGAAAACTAGGGTCTCCAAAAATGTGAAAACTAGATATATATTAGACATGCTCAAATTTTAAGAATGAAAATATTACATATTATGTTTATTGTGATACCACCGCATTGTACTAAAATTAATCTCACAATCTACGCTACTGACATGTCCATATCTTCAACAAACTCGATTTCTGCGTAAAGTAGGTCGCCATTACGTGAATTTGCATCAAGTTGGTCGAAAGTTGATATACACAGGTGGCTTACTCTGGCAGGTTACCTACGTAGCATTTCCTATAATATTTGAAAGACTGTTATTAATCATAGTAATCCTTCCCTCGATTTCGAAAAGCAGTTAGTTCACGGTTTATGGTTGGATGAACTTTGAGTCTTGAAATAAATATTGATATTCTGTTTGATGTAAACGTACAAATGCGTACTATAGTTAACTAGTATTTGACATTTTGATGACAGATAATTAGTATAAAACATGATACAACTGCTAGGTATTTATTTCCTCTTTCATAAACAGTCATATGCTCAGACACACACTTTTATCCATATATAGTGTCAGATCCAAAAGGGTTTGTGTATAGTTACTGTCAATGCTAGGAGTCCTTGAAAAAGGTCTCCTGTGGTCGAAATGGTGAAAGAAAATGAAAATGATGAAGATTGAAATTGTTCATTAACTAAACATCGAAATTGTTCTTCTTAACAATAAAACATTAAAATCTGAAAATTTTTATATGCCGTTAACGTTTCCATACAAACTGTCGCTTTGTCAAGACTTTGAAACAATGATTTTCATTGAGTGATATCTTGATCCAAATGGTAAAAAATAAAATGATAATTGATCAAAAATCGAGTACTTCATCGATGGATGCTAAGATTACAGTATTACAAAACATGGAATGAAACAATTTAAATATGATAAATGAGAATGAAATAAAAAAAAAATTTTAATTTGAAAAAAAAATATTTTTTTGTAGATCCACTGTTTTTTTTTAATTCAGTGGATTTTTTTTAATTCAATTCTTCTACAAAATATAATCTCACTTAAAATTCGCTATTTTCAATAATCTAGTGAACATAACTATCTTAATTTATTTTCACCTTCAATACAGTATAATTAATTAATATTTCGTGAATTCTCACTATTTATAATTTAATTTCACCGAATATACTTTCATATGCTGAAACATCGGTTGTTAATAACATGAATATGCATATATCACTCATGAATTTCTAAAATCGGTAGGTACTTTTATAACAAGATCCGTTACTAGTTTTAAACATCTCGAAATCAACAGAGTTTCTCCAAATTCATTCATATTTATGTATTAGGAACCGTTACAAAACGATGACATATGTTTCGAGACTTCGAACAGTCATACGATACGTAGTAATATTATAACTCATATCTCTGGTTTCTGAAATTCTTTGTTGCATTATCATAATATGTCGATTAACATTAAGGTGTATTTGAATTTTTATGCGGCTAATTTAGCAATGATGTATGTTCAGGAAAACAAGAGGTTCGTTATTTTGTTATTTGTTTTTATGAGTTCAAATTAGTCGACTTACCTGGGAGTAGGAATTTAGAACAGTAATTAAATCACTTATTGATTATTAAAAGGACGTGGATGTGTGTTTATCTGAATATTAGATTATATTTTCTTTTTTTTTAAACTAGAATGAACAAATATTAAGCCAATATTAGATAAATGAGATTCACATATAATGTGACAACTAGAATGACGCTCTTGGAATTCCTTTTTATTTGCAGTTGAATTCATATTAAATTATCAAAATACACGGGAGACGGAAAATTGGGTTCGAATTCCAGGATAGATATGGACGTTTGTGTATTTTCCTGAGTGGAGTAGTAATTTTTTAACAATGAATAATTGAAAATATACTGGTTTTTTGCCTTTTCGCGTTATGCTTTTCCCACTATTTTGTAATACATGTTTTAATAGAGTAAAAAAATATCACAAAACAAACACACTTTCACACAAAAAGTATTTATAATCATAATTCACGATCACATTAATAAGAGTTTCAAAAAACCAAAGTGTGTAACAGCTCTTTCTCATAATACTGAGAGAGAGTGCACTGTCTAACAGATTTAGATAATAAAAATATCATAAAATTTCCACATAAAAATAATATCAAATGGTAAAAAGGCATATTTTGCAAAATATTCATTAGCTGTCATAAAAATATTTGAAATTTGCTTCACATGATTGTAATCATGTGAGCTATTGATGATTTTTGAATATGCGCTTCATTTCGAATGATTGAGGGTGCTGAATTATGATCTTTTTCGCTCGCAGAACAAACCTGGTGGACTATCCGAAAATTATTTTCATATATAACTCCAGTGTACAATGTAGACTCATTCAGAAACTACCATGGAATGTTTGGAACTATTTGGCACTCAATTTTGAGAATCAGAAATTCATTTCATTATATATAATCTCGAAGATCGCATTGAAAGTGCCATAAAATCGCACAAGGGAAGTATGAGCAAAAATCAAATCGTCAGCCTGGGGTAAAATGGACAGATGAACGGAAGAAGAGCATTCCGTGAGGATTAGAGGATTCGATCCCGGTCGATTTTTCTAGTCCCGGGATTTCGGGATTATCGACTGTTAATACCGGGATCCCGGGATAGTCCCGGGATTTTATTGGTAAAGAAAATGGTAGCAATTAAAAAGAAGTAAACATATCAAAATCAACCTTTTATTTTAAATCTTTACTTAAATCTTCAAAAACAAAACAAAATTATTATTTCTTCTAATAAAATTAACAAACTAGGCCCTTATAAAAATTATTGCCTAGTTTGTTTATTTAATATTTTACAATAAACTTAAAAAAATCAACTTCTAATATTTGTCAAAAGAGATCAATGTTAATAGGACTACTAATATTTTAAATAAAATAGACCAGGAACTATAATTTACTTATTTAAGCCACGAAAATAAAATCTAAGAAATAACAACGCATCCAACGTCTCATCCGAAAGCATGCTTCTTAATTTGTTGCACAAATATGAAGCAGCGGAAAACGCGCGTTCAGGCTCGATGGAAGTTGGAGGAATCGTCAATAAACTTTTATAAGCCTTCTCCAAATTATGACCTCGTGTGGAACTAGCCTCAAAAAGATTCATTTCTTGTTTAATGATCTTAGAAAGATCAGTTTCTTTAAATGCTTCAGGATTTATTATTTTCATACTGTTTTCTATTTCGTTCTGAAGCTTTTCTTTTAATGTTAAATCAGTCTTACTGGTGGGTTCAATGTTCATGTCATTTTCTTCATTATCACTATTTTCAATTTTTCCAGGTAACAAAATAATCTGTTTTTTTATAGTCATCTTGCTTGGACTTGAAAATAACTCCTTTAAATCACAATCAGTCTCTAACTCAGTCTTCTCAGTATGAGGATTTTGTAAATAGTTTAATACTCCACTTAACTCACTGCGTCGACGATCTTTCAAGCGGTTCAATAAATGTGTCTTCAATTTAGAAGCCAAAATTGAGTCATTGTCACGCAATTCTTGAAAAAGAAACTTGAGTGTAGCATCCGCTGTGCACAAATTGGCATCAGAACGACAAAGTGCTTCTACAGATAATTTAACGGGTGCCAATACCTTGATTATCTCACTAATGAGTTGGAAATCTGACTCTTCAAATGGTACAGGATTATTAAGATCAATAAGTGCCTTTTTGACGCTAGTTTTTAAAAGATCAAATCGCTCCAGCATTGTAAAGAGACTGTTCCAACGCGTTTTACAGTCCAGTAGTAAATTAAGCTCTCTTCCATGTTCTTTTTTAACATATTTTTGAAGTATTGTATCATTCTTCAAGGATGCTCTTTTGAAAATAAGAACCACTTTACGAACTTTCTTTATTAATTCATTAATATTGCGATCATCATAAGTCAAATCTCGACCGTTTCCAGTTTCAATTACTAATCCTGAGTCTAGTTCTTCATCATCATCCGACTCATCCGAGTCATCAAAATCATCACTGGCAGTCTCATTTACAGGTGTCTTTTTATACAACAAATCACAAACGGCTAAATGAATACCATGTGCAAAACAAACTTGGTGTTCTGCATTAACAAGTTTTCCAACCTTCAGCATTACATTTGGACCATCAGTTACTATTGCCACAATATCTGTATCTAATGAGATATGAAAATCCAAAAGCCGCTTTTTTAAAGTATGAATACAAGTTTCGGCGGTCAGCGATTTATCAATTCGAATAAGTCCCAAATTCCACTTTTTGTTTATTGAATGAATATTTAAATTCATATATCTCTTATTAGACGTAGACGTCCATTCGTCAAAACTTAGACTAAATCGTTGTCCTTCTTTTTTCAATGTAGATAGTTCAGCTGTTATTTGTTTTTTTATCTTTACACTATAGTCTAGTACTCTGTTGCGGATTGTTGAAGCAGATTTAGGTAAGTCTGAGTACCCTTTTGCTAACAGTAACGATCTTAAATCTTTTGATGTCACAAGTACGCTAAAAGGAAAACCATCTAGCGCAGTCATACGGGCCAAAACATCGTCAAGAGTATCAGATTCAGGTTAAACAAAATAGTCGGTCATTTTTCTTTTCGAAGGTGGTCCTTCATTATTTTGACTTGTTGAGGAAGATGCCTTAGCAGAATCTATTTTTATGGAATGTTTTGAAAATAGATGAGTATGAAGGCCTTTGGTTGATCCTCCTAAGGTTTTTAAAATAGCTGAACAACGCTTACATTTTGCCGAGCTACCCATTTTGTCGACTAAAAAATGACTCCACACTGACGTAACGTCTTCATCTTTTTTATGTTTGACATAAAAACTTTCCTTAGAAAGTGACTGTTTACTTCTTAAACCTAAAACAATAAGAAAAGAACATTTGAATATGTGTACAAAATAAACATAACCTCTTAGATCAACAGAAAAAACATTCGCTGTTTTTCATATATATTTAGCCATACACATTAGTGCATTGTTGTGTTTGAAATAGATTAATGGTTTATCACTAATCAACAATATAAATATCAATACTTACACGATCTGAAGCGTAATTTTTACACTATTTTACACACATAGGTAGGTAAAGTACCTAATCCAACAACGTTTGTTAGCAGAAACAAACGAAATCAGCTGTGTAAACAAGATGGCTGGCAAATTTTGACGTTGAACGTCAAATGAAAGTAAGCGCGTTTCGTTTCACGCACATTTTTAATGAATTATTTGAAAAATGTTTAAGTCCCGAAAATCCCGGGATTCATTGGATTTAATCCCGAGATATTCGGGACTAAAATATGATCGGGATTCCGGGATCCCGGTTTTCGGGATCCCGGGACCGAATCCTCTAGTGAGGATGGAACGTCTTTAGGAGGCAAAAAAGATGAAGCAAAAGCCCTAAAAATCGAAAACTCAAATTCAATCACCCTGCTCATGGGGAACAATCGTTATTTATTTTTGAGGTATAAATTATGATTTCGATCGCCTGTGTCTAAAAATTTAGGAGGTCTTTATAAGGTTATTGACGGAGTGAATATTCTCTAATGACCACGCTGTATATAATGTGTTGATATAATATATCATATATATTACTAATAGAAGCTATTCAAAGAAGTAATTATGTACATTTAACGATCGTTTATTCGTGTTTCCTAGAGCCTTATTGCCATCAGGTCATTCGACTACTCATAGGTTCAAATAAAAATTCCAATTTGCAAAGATGTCCAAAAATTCCCATTCAAATTCGATTCGTATCCACATTCCCTAGCCTGCGTTCGATTCCAACTAGTTCTCTTCTAGAATTGCAGAAACCTGATCACTATTTTGAATATTTTTAATGGCATTTGGAGTCGAACGGGTATTTCGTTGGCTTCGACTTTTTTCAAGTCTATCTGTTCGTCTGCAAAGGATGTGTCGAAATCCTCGACAGTCGTACTGTTAATCACGGTGTTTTGGACAGGAATTTCGAGAAAAACGATTGCGAGATAGATACGATCTCAGCCATTAATTTATGTGTCTCGCAGAAAGGCGAGTTTCACACTTTTTGAGGAAAAGATATGTTTTTTGGCTACTAATGAATTTTTATGGGCTAAAACTTTAATAAATAAGTACCCCATGTAGGCGAAATGACCATTGCAACGATATGAGAATATATTTTTGGAGACAAGCTGGATATAACAAATTCTTACTGTGATTTATTAACTGCTTGAAATACGCAAACATATGTGGTACTGTTACTCTTACTAGTTGAAGCTAATACTTATAGAAATATTGTCAAAAAGCATAAATGTTATCACATCAAATCATTTCATGGTAATTGGATATGGTCGATGTCAATGTAGTTTTTCAGTAAATATTTTCTGAAAGAGAGAATTATCCTCTTCACTCCAACCTTATCACTTCATTTGAGAGTGGTCAACATCGAGGAAAATCACTACTAAACTACTAAGTAACTAAATGTGTTCCGTAAAACATTGAATTTCTTGGGAATCTTGTCATGCGCCAAAAAATCAGGTCTCCATGGTTTCACAAACGCACCTAGTTATCTTCAAAATGAGACTAGCGAGCATTCATTCCTGAACTAATCACGTGAGAAAGAAAGATACGAGATAAACTCTGTCAATCATAGCAGATGGCTTTTTCGTGAAAAGATCAGTGAGTGTTATATATATACACTATCCTCAAAGAGCAAAGTGTTTGACCAATTCGTATTACCAGCGATTACCTACGCCAGCGAAACTTGGACCCTGAAATCTGCTCACATCCAGAAGCTTGAACAACCCAGCAGAGTATAGAAAGATACATGATGGGCCTAACCATACGAGATAGAATATGCTGCAGCTGGATAAGAGGTCAAACAAAGGTAAAGAATGTCGTGGAGTGTTTAAAAAGGTCAAAGTAGAAATGGGCAGGCCATCTAGCCCGAATAAGAGATGAGCGTTGGTCAGCTGTGGTTGGTGATTGGGAGCCCAGAGCCAGGGTAAGACCAAGAAAGCGCCCTCACGATCGATTGGATAAGAAGCTTGTGGATTCGCTGGGCGTCCCCTAGAAGAGAGAGACTACCGATAGGGAATCTTGGCAAAGACAGGGGGAGGCCTTCGTTGTGCAGTGGACGGACAGAGGTTGATGATGATATATATATATATATATATATATATATATATATATATATATATATATATATATGTTTGTAGATTGTCCATTTTTTGGGTATTGTGTTATTTACATACTTTATTATTATTAAATCATATATATATATATATATATATATATATATATATATATATATATATTTTGAAAGTTTTTAGCATTAACAGGCTTTTTTAATATGAAAAATATATATATATATATATATATCTTTTTTTATTTTTGTTTATATTTATGTTTTTATCAATAACAGGCTTATTTTAATATGAAAAACTTCATTTTCGTTGTATATCACATTTTTATCAAAAATATATATATATATATATATATATATATATATATATATATATATATATATATATATATATATATATATATATATATATATATATATATATATATATATATATATATATATATATATATATATATATATATATATATATACACTCGTATATACTGACACAATGTAACTTCTTGCATGATATTTAAATTTAAATTACTATTTATTCAGTATTCGAAATCCGTACTGATTGAATTTGTGCTCATATTGTGAAACTGACGTTTCATAGAAATATGTATGTACAAGATTATTGACTGATTGGGTTTATTGTCCCAATTAACCTAGACTCAGTACCATTTCAAACTTAATATGACAAGAAAATTTGCCATAAATTGCAAAATTATCTTATATGTTTTGAGAATCTAGGTTACGTCTTTTCCATTTTGTTGTTAGTATCCATTAGATTTAATTAACTTTAATTATGGTATAATTAACGATATTCTCTATGTACGTAAAGTATATCACTTGTGTTTACCATTATAACGAATTTGTTTAGGAAATTGAGATCATCTACTTTATATTTTGGTACGTAGTTCCAATTACTGTATGTCATTGACGAAATCGTTTTCATCTTTTTTCATCTCATTGTTTTTATTTAGAAAAATAAGATTGAATAGTGATTTTTTGATTATAAACTAATTGTATCATATGTTAAATTAATAGGTTATATTGTGGTATTGGCATCAAACAATTTGATCATTAATTTGCTCCAACTTTTATAAGTCACTGTATACGCATTATATACTGATAACTAGTATATAATGCGTAATTCATAGTTATTATATTCTGTTATTGTGCTAGTTATTGTGAATTTTTCATGACCTCTCTTATTCGAAATAATTCCAATGAAACTCACAGGAAGCTGTCTGCAAAAATGTTATCAACGAAACCCAAACTATCAACCTTCAAAATCGAATATGTAGTGCATTCCGAAGAAAATCGAACTCTATGGTATTTCCAAAAAGTTCGATGTTCTTTGGAATGCACTGAATATTCATTCTCGAAAGTGGATAGTTTTTGTTTTCGTTGGCAACACTTGTGAAGAGACCTCCCTGAGAGTGTTATTCGAATTATTTCGATATTTCCATATTTCGAATAGAAATTTCAGAAAAGACTATATATATATATATATATATATATATATATATATATATATATATATATATATATATATATATGAGTTGTGTGTGTGTGTATTTAAAAACACATCATTATATATGTCCATATAATTTGTGGTCAAATATACAAGAACCCTTTCAAATCGGGCATACATGTAGGTGCTTTTTTATGTGTTTCGTATCATCGGAAGATCATCACCATGATATGTCTTTTCACGCAATCAAAATGAAATGGACCCATGAGGGGTCTACCGCAGCTTTGGATAAATAATAGTCCCTAATTAGGTAGATTTTAATTGCTGATAAGAAACCAATTCAGCCTTTTATTGGTTCACGGGTCAATAAAATGAATCGAAATTATCTATATTTCAAGGAATTGTGCATCTATCAGAGATGAATTTTTATGTGAATATACTAAGATTATGTTTCATTTAGCACATAAATAAAACATGTGCTTATTCTAACAAATAAATTTGGCAATGTTTTATTTTATTGTATAATATTTTATTTGTCATATGACCAATTGGAGGTGAATTTATTAGATTTCAATATGATATCAACATAATCTGTTTAGTAGGTACATTATATAGAATGAGAACATTTTCAACTTGCTGAAAAGACAACAATAGCGGTTGTTTACTGCAGCCGGGTATAGTCGATCGACCATACCCGGTTTACGTTAACTTACTTAACCTACAAATGTAATAAACTAAGAGTCATATAATGAGTCCATGAAAATTTTCACTTCTGATAAAAATCTGTGATAATAACAGATGGGCCTTCAGTTCTGATACAAACTTTTCGACTATTTAGAAGTCAACATTTGAATAATCTTAAATTAAATCAAACTCTTGGCTTAATGTTTCACGATTTATTTAACAATATGAAATAGTCAATATGTTTCGAGCGTTAGCTGATTTTCAAGACTATGTGTCAAGACAATGAGCTAACGCTCGAAACATGTTGACTACTTCATATTGTTAAATAAATCGTGAAACATTAAGCCAAGAGTTCAATTTAATTCAATATTCAATTATGTTTCACCAAGAGTTAAGCGAGAATTCAATCTTAGTCATTTAAATAATCCATTAATCTGATTTCTATATTCTCAAACAATTAAAAAAGAAAGCTAAAAAACTACATATTTTCTGAAATTAAGCATGTTCATATTTTGCAATCAAACTGTGTTCAAAATTCAGCTTTTTTCCAGTAGGTAGATACCTATATAATTGTCATAATCAAATTAGAATTCAAATGAGACGAAACCGAACTTCCTAATTTTATCATGATTCATAAATAAGTATAGACAATATTTTCTCTCATATGACATCATATCCATCCAGCTTTAATATTAATTATGAAAAAGTAAATATATAGAAACTATAATTGAATTGACTTTTTGATGCCTAAAGCTACCGAATATATCTATTAATATATTAAGAATAAATTATATGCCTCCCAAGACCGAATCGCATGAAAAAGATTAAAAAAGCCCAATTCATAAACAATATTTTCCGTGATAGGATGTAGGTACAACAACGTTGAAACTTAATGAGATATTATCAAATATACGCTTTTTATTGATGGAAGTTTTTTTAATTGCTTTATAAATACATTATAAATCAAAAATTTGGATATACCGCCTTCGGTTATATTTTATGACTCACCATATTTCAAGATAGCTTTTCAATTAGATATTACACGTTATTCTCGATTTATTGAGACTGGTCATAGAAAGAGAACTCGTGAGTTTATGGACATCATAATCCTGTTTCTGTCCGGGAATGAATCCTCGAATTTAGGAACTTTTTAGACCTACAACGGTTAACTACAGTGGCGTGCTGCATCAAATGATCTAAAATTGAAACTTGATAATCTCCATTCCAGTTGACATTTCTCTTGATGAGTCCATCTTATTGCATAAAACTATACTTGTTAAATTGATAGCATAAAGTATCAACTTATTCTATTTGCAGCTACGATAAAGTTATTGAGGGTGACCTGCCTGTATAGTAGGAGGGCTGACACCAATTTTCGGGTAGGTATTTGAGGCAAGCTGAAAACTTGTCACATACCTCTCCTGATATACCCCAATACGGAATTGCAGACCTGGCTGGTGAGGAGCGGGGCTAAATCAACCCCTAAATTTTTAGGGGTTGGCAGCTGGAAAGTCCACCAAAATGATCTGTCTTTTTGGGAATCTTATCTGTTAGTTATAAATTATACTCCATTAAAATTTCAAGCTGCCTCGAATACATTTTTTACAAGTTTTTGCAAAATATTTTTGCACGCGTCTGGCAATGTTGAAACCCCGATTAAATCGTCTGGCTTATTTTTTTTTGTATTCATTAATTTTCGTATACACTGCAACATATAGAAATTGCGTTTTGCTGAAATATATTTCTGCGGAAAAAAATAATATTTCAAAAAATTTAGGGGTTAATTTAGCCCGCTACTCACCAGCCAGGTTTGGAATTCCGTATTGGGTTATAACAGGAGAGGTATGTGACAAGTTTTTAGCTTGCCTCAAGTACCTACCCAATAATTGGTGCCAGCCCTTGGACTAACAACTAGGTCCGATTACTTTTCGGTTTATATTTATAGAAAAACTACAGTAAATCCCACTGCCAATTATATCAGATATGAAATTTTGTGCTTTTTTTCTCGGAAAATATGAGGTTAACACTAATTGACCTGATCTTTGATTGTGTAGTTAATTTTCCCTACATGATTTGAATCATCGATAGTATTAAGATTCATTGATGAGATTTCCATCTCTTTAATTCGATCTTTAAATCACAAAGTCTTTCAGGTACCTTTTATGAACAAATTGTACGTATAAATTGTTAATAAAAAGTCCCTGGAGTTTTGCCGAATCCGATGGTGCTAAAAACAAGTTGTTTCGAAATCGAGATGCGATGGCTCTTTGATTAAAATGCTAAAAAATCGAGTACATTTAACTGTGTTACTTTCTCCTGTCGATATACCATAAAAGTTGTTTATGGTAGGTATACGATGTGCCGCTTCTTTTCCGTTATCAGTGCAATATATTGAAATGGCGAGTTCTTGCATACAGAGTGCTTAACTATGTACTGCATCGAGTGCAGAGATGAACTAGGTCGTTTCTTACATGTCCATTCACTTGAAGATACGAATACAAAAATTTTAATGAAATTTGGAAAAATTGAAATTTGGGATTTTTGGTTTGAAACTCGGTCTCTAACAGGTTTGTGAAAACCGGAAAATCTCGACATTGACATAGAATCGTGCGATTTCAGAAATACGAAAAAATATTTTTCCTCTGAAAAATGACATAATGAAATATTTTATTCTTACCTCGAAGAAGGTATGATAAGTACTTAACAATAAATGCCTTCCCATTTACCAATGGAAATTTCTATTGTTAAAAAATAAAACAACCGCAATTCTTTACTCAAAAAAATTGAGCATTATGTTTTCTCGAAGAAATTTAAATATACCAGGAAGAAATATCTCTTAGTAAATTGACGTATAACAAGTAATTTCATTATAGTTGTGCCTTTACTATTGATATTTTTATTTTTTCCTATTTTTCGTTTCCCAATATTTTACATTAGGTACACTAATTTCAAAGTTATCGTGGAGGAAAAACCATTGATTACTTTTGAATTTAAATTCAACGGAATTACGGATCAATCAGTAGAAACGGAATTTGGATGAAAAGACCTCAGAATGAACTTTATCAAAAGACAAATACGATAACGGAAGAAATCAGAAAACGACGAACCAAGTTCTATGCACATATCTACAGAATGAAACAGTCCAGAATACCGAAGAAACTAGTCGATATAATTATAAAGACTAAATGCGGAACGGAGTGGCCAAAAGAGGTCCAAAAAGATCTACAACAGATCAATATAAAAATTCACGAATATTGCACTGAGTGTCGCTATAAAATCGCACATGTGAATTTTGAGCAAAAATCAAATCGCCAACCTGGAATGAAATGGACAGATGAACGGAAGAAAGAGCATTCAAAGAAGATGAAGCGTTTTTGGGAGGCGAAAAAGATGAAGCAAAGTCCAAAGAATTGCGAATTCAAGTTCAATCGCTCTCCTCATGGGGAACAATCGTTATAATAATAATAACGATATCTCTGATGAGGAGAGAGTTAGGTATATTTCTAGTTAGACTGAATAAATGAATATTCATAGAATTCAATTTGTATGGTTCGAAATATTCATTTGACTTATCAGTTGCTTCGGGTCTGATTCAGTCTTTGGCAGATTTAAAAAAATAAAGCTGTATTTTTAAATCACGAGAAAGTTATTCATAATTGGCAGACAACGCCTAACAAATTGGTCTTGAGTCATCGTCATTTCAACTTTGGTAAAATCGTTGTCGAAAGTGAGTTTGACCTCCTAAAACCGTCGTCCAAAATACAACGAAAAAAAACTGGACATCATAACTTTAACACTTTCAGATTTGGATAGAAATAATTCCCGATTAAGAGACTCAATATTTTATTGATGTATTCTTAATAGGAACTTTCACTTGTAGATATGTTTAAAAGGTGTCACAAAGATCATACAGAGTTAATCATTCATATTGATGGCTTAATTGATAAAAATTCATACATTTTATGAAGAATGTTTCAATGACAAGTGCTTTCATCTCAAGCTTAATAAATTGATTTTCTACTTAATACCTCGCATTTACTACTGATATTTACATTTATGCTCATTGTTTCTTTTTTAATGTTGTATGTTAAATTTCATTACAGTTTTAAATTTCCAAAAATACTTAACGTATCTCTTCTTCAAACAAATGATATGACTGGAAAAATTGTCTGAAACATTTTTACGTGTTTGAAATATCAGTTTTCCCTAAATGAGATTATATGAACATATTTACATCAACACGTTGTTTCATTAGAATGTACGTCAGATTGTTCTTATTATGTTGAAAGATTGGATTGAAATATCTTTAATGTATTCTAATAAGCGCTTGAAACATAATATAAGTCATTCTTAAGCAAAACGAACAATTCAGAATGAATCAGAACTAATTTCAATAGTACAGAATGTACTCAATATCTCTTGATCTCTCAATGTATTATGTGTCCATTGGAGTTAACAAGTGATCAAGCATCACCTTAGCAGATCATTTACCCCCGTACCCCTTGTGAGCAACCCCAACGATGCTTACATAAACATTGGTATACGTATATAAAAATTTTCAACATATTTTGTTTTTTATTAATTTATGAGCCACATTTATAACCCCAGAAATAATAAAATAGTCATAGCAATCAAGCAAAGACCCCCTTCCGTAAGGCGATAACGTAATATTTGAACGCCCCTTTGGAGACCCTACACAAAATTTGAAAATTGTGGATTATCAACAATGAAATATGAATTCATTGAAGAAAAAATTGAATAAAATCACATGAAAATAACTGAAATAAATTTTATAGATTTGATTACGTAATAAAATCATGATGAATACCAGAGTTGGTCTCACGCATGATCTTAATATGAATGTTGATCCCGAATGAAACAATCGTGATATATTGTTACTCAGAAATAGTATAATGGTTATCTGTTCAGGTTCTTGTTCCTACATGTATTTGAATCCACTACAACCCAGTTTAAGTTGTGCAATCTCACTCTCATGTAGATCTAAATGCGATTGGCATTGGATAGTTGATATTAGAAAGTAAAAAGTCAGCGTGAACACAATAATGAATGAGCCCTAATTGTCTGTTACTATAAAATCATTTCAATGTATTTCTCAAAAGACGTAGGCACAACAATTGAAGAGTGTCAATCTGAGACATAGAATTATAACTGTCAAAATTATGAGCCTGAGCTTTAGTGAAATGTATGAAATTCTTAAATATTTATGTATCCATCTAAACATTTTCTGTAGAATCTATATATATTCAAATAACAATAAAAGCCTACATTTCACGTTCAATTTTCAATTGTTACTCTCATTTTTCGATGATTTTTTTGACGAAAAATTCCATTGATTATAATTGACATTGAAAGACTGGATCAATAGAGACTTGGCAGCAATAAATGAATGGCTAAGCGATATCAGTTTATCGCTGAATGTAACAAAGTCTAAATTTATAGTTTTTGGTACAAGTCAAATTCTTAAGGTAAATAGTAACGAAAATATAAGTACTAAATTGAAAACCAGAACATTGAAAGTTTAAAACTTATTGAACACGTAAGCGTTATGTTAGATGACAAATTGAGTTTCAATTATCATGTCGAATTCATATCGTCTAAAATCTCCAAGAAAATCAACTTTCTCAAAAGAAATTAAAAAAATCTGACGACATATATGAAATTATTGCTCTTTAAGTCAATAATAATGCCACACTTTCAATATTGTTCCACTCAAGAAAGAACTCAACAGCTACAAAAGTTACAGAATAGAGCTTTGCGAACAATTTTGAAATGTAATAGATATACTCCAATCCAAAGCATGCTAAATTGTTTAGAACTAATGTCAGTTAAACAGAGAATACTTTTTGCTACATATATATATATTTAAAGAATATTTTTTGTGAGAATTGAAATTACATTTCAAAAGTTTTGAATATATATTTATATTTAAAGTTAAAAATAAATACAATTATTCATGTCCGCACGTGGTGAGGTTAACACGACTAAATTACTGTTCTTTAAAAACAAATTGTTCCCATATAGACTAATTAAAAATGTAACAGTTATAATACAAGAAATGCAGACAATTTCTACATGCAAGTTTTTAAACTTTGTAAAGATAGGAATAGTATATTTTATGAAGGATTCAACGAATTTAATAAATTGCCTTGCTCCATAAAACAATTAGTGACCTTAAGGTATTCAAGCGTAAATTAGCTAAGTAAATAATATATTTTGAACCTAATGTATATATGATTTTGTAATGGCTATTGCTAAAAAATATAATAATAATTATTATTATTAAAACAAGCACACATTTTGTTTCTATAAAAACTCTTTAATAGGAAATATTGCTAAAAAACAATGTTTTCACGAATTGATTAAAAAAATTGTTACAATAATTTTTTTCCAAGTAATGAAGTTCATTAACGAGTAATATATTTTTACTTTAAAGCTAAGTATTATTGAATAAATTATTGTTTTGTATTGACTGCTTTAATACACCGTCGTATCCTTAGGAAAGACAAACATGAATTATTTATCCCAAAGTAGTTTACGACTAGCTACTATACAAATGTATTTCAACTTCAACTTCATTAAGTACATATTTCATCTTTTCAATTATCTGATCAGCTTTTTAGATCTCACATTCAATGCAACATGTAAAAACAGATTCCTACTTAATGAACAAAAGTAACTTACAACATTCTCGTTTTAAAATGAAAACGATATCAAATTCATCAGTTAATTTCCTTTGCGTTCTTTAAAAACGTTAATTGAGACGAGAAAAATTAAGTGAATTTCCTGAAACTGCAAGGAAGTTTGTATAATGGTATTAAATATATTAAGTATCTAGAATTTATCGTGTACCATTTTTGTAAATCGCATTATTTACCTCATGGGAAGTAAGATTATATCGCGCTAAAATATTTATTATTAAAACATGAGATATTCAAATAGTGTATAATATTCTAACATTTAATGAGCTTCAGTTAATTAACTATGTCCTATAAATCAAAAAATATTTAATTTATTTACATTATATGGAATGAAATGTGATTCATCAAAAACTTTGGGTTTAGCAACGATAATTCATCTAAGTTTGATTTTGAATTCACGTGAATTGAATTTAATAAGTTTTTCATTTCATTGTTATATACGAGAGTTAAAGGAAAAATATATTCTATAAATCAAACATATTCAAAATTTTCACATTATACGATAAGAAAATGAAAAACTATTCACATAAAAATTTTGTAATTTTTTAAATTGTAGAAGTTTGAGTAATAATAAAAAATTCATCTGAATTGAATTGAATTAGCACAACATACGAGGGTTGAATGAAAAGTATATGACGTTGACAAATGTTCTCATTAATTAACATAATATTATTGGTTTGAAAGTGTTGATTATAGTTATTAGTTAAAAAATAAAAGCATTAGTTATTATTATAGTTTGATGAATATTATTGTAGTTATCAATCATTGATATTTAGATGAATATTCGGATAATCTGAAAAAAAAACTTTAGGTACGTCAATCTTTTGAAAACTATCTAAAGTATCCAAATCGTAAGAAATATAGTTACAGCGGTTTTTAAAATAAGATGAATGGAACATGAATAATGAAATCGAAATAGAATTCGGAAAACTATTTTAAGTCATAATTTTGATACGATTTTCCTAAATGTCAAGTCAAAAACTTTATCAAAATGGAAAAATAGTCCTTGATGGTTATTATTGCTGAAAATAAATCGGAAAACTACCGTTTCAACAAAATCAATAATTCTCTTCCGTGTTGATATCTTGCTATCATAATTCGAATCATCATTTTATCGAATTATTTAGAGTTGAACAGAACAATTCAGTTCTATTCTCGTGTTATTCGATGCCGGGTAACAATATATTTATATTTGCTTGTAACGTCTAGTCAAAAAGGTGTGCATATTTGAAGAATAGAACTAAATAAATTTTAGAATCGTTTTTATCCAGAAGCGGTTAATATTATGAAAAAAAAACGCGAGGGTAATTTTTGTGAATAACTGCATTAACAAAAATTTTTGTCACAACTATTTGTATCATAAAACCAACTCTTTCCAATATTTTTGACAATTATTATCTGGATTGAACGTTTAAATTGCAAACATGGGGCAAACAAATCAAAGAGGATTTTCACAATTTCATTATGAAGCTGTTTTTGACGTCGCCTCGACGCAAATTTTCAGCTTTTGGGGAACTGAAACAAGAGTTAATATTTAAATTGACCGATTGAATATTTTTTAAAGAGTTAGTTCATGTTATGCTTCACGAAATGAAGTTGTATACTATCTAGAAAAGCAGAATTGAATACTTATGCAAAGTATAGGATAGTCATATTAAGCACCAAAATTATTGCAGTCATTAATACATTTAATCCGAATAAATATACCGGTTTAATAGAAAACGATAAAATTTTTACATTTTTTGCTTGTCTGGACTGAAAATCTTGTCAATCTGCTTTTCGAGATAGTTTGACATAAATGTTACATGATGTGGTTCTAAACATTTATGAAGTACTTTCTCCTTTTGATACCGTTGACCTGCCCACGTACCTATATTAATTTGCAATTTTTACTTTGACCGATGGTCCACTTGTGAAATGAAAGTTCACGTTTCAACCTAGTTTGGAATAATTTTATTGCCAGTCAAGCATACAGATCAATCTTGAGATCAATAGTAATTTAGGAAATACCAGAACTCATTTTTGTTGAAAGGGAGTGAATCAACCATCAAGAAAAGGAATTATCGGTACATTGGACAAGTACCAATTTTCTGCTTTATGGATACTTGCAAAGTTTGAGTCAAATTATAAGATACAAGGTTCAGTACCCGGTTTTTTCAGGAGTTATAGAATTTATGTTTAGCTTTTGGAGTCATAAAGCGTAGTAAAATACTATTTTTGTTGAATTTCTGCTTTATTTTGTTGACTTTCACTCTCAATAAAACGAATGTGAGTGTCAGATTAAATTCAATAGGTTATCATAAACCTTGTAACCGCGCCATCTATGATTAATATACAACGACTTACCTCATGTGCATGAAAGTTCAACGAACATCTGCCAATTGAGCATAAATTCGAAGTAGGTTTAGTTAACTAGGACTAGTTAACTGAATAGAATATTAACAGTAAAGAAAGATATCTTTTAGTAAGTAATCAGTATTTTTGAATAACTGAACAACTTTTTTTTTCAATATCCTCGTGGAATGAAATGAAGTTTATTTTGCGATTTTTTCCGAAAAGAGCCATAGATTTTGGCAATATTCAATTTATAACTATGGAATTAAGATATTTTGCTGTAAAATGTTATCTATACTTCAAGTTGCATCTCTAGAAGTAGACCAAATGAAAACGGCATTCAATTCTATGTAGTAGTTTCAAGTGATGCATATACGCACATAGAGACAAAAATTATAGAAACTGATGTCTGGTCTTGTATTAAAAATAGAAGATCGCCCATAATATGCTTTTTCACTATTTGTAATTTTGTTATACATTTAGAGTTTATAAGTAAGGAAATCTACCATTAAGTTTCGGAATCTAAAACGTTTTCAATTATATTTCCATACATGAATTCACTAATATCTGAGATTTCCTATCTTCAATGAACAAAAAGAGAAGATTGACCAATAAAAACATCCAAAATAAAAAACTTTCAAAATTATTCGTCATCCAAGCGGTGCATTTTTCATCCGATTTAAAACCCGAAATGAATCTGAGTTCGCTAATTCTGAGTTATACCTCGTTTTATACGTATCCTTGCTGCTTTGTTTCTTTTTATTCTTTTAAGTTGCGAATTGCGCGGATTGTGTGGGCGACCCGAAGGTCAGCTGCCAGAGAAAATACGAATAAAAATTATTTCATTCATCATTTCTGACTGTTAATAGTAGGGACGTATTAAAATGAATATGAATGGTATTTGCATATGTTTATCGGATTTGTTCGGGTTACTGTTGCTTTATTGGGAGCACAATGATTAAGCAAGCGCGAACTTTCTGCATTGTTGATAGTCCATTGTATTATCTGGGATATCTAGGTAACTTTTCGTGGCATTTATAAACTCGTGCATTAATTTTTTCACTTACTGAACTATCACTATTGAACTAATTTGAATAGAGGTTTGGGATGAGTACTCCAAGAATGAGTATAAGTATTCATTGAAACGAAATATCAACATAACATATAACCAGATGAATTTGTTTATTAGATAAATGCATTCTATTTTGTTATAATTTCTTTCATTTTCATATAATGTATATGAAAAATTCGTAAAATAACAAATTCAGGAAATTTATAATTGGCGTTTTGTACTAAACAAATTTCATCCCTATTATTAACCCCTTTGAGTTAAATCCAATTACAGTTCCCAAGTTGTTCCCTGTACACTTTAAGCAAATTACTGGGCCACCAACACATTTTTAAGACTTAAAATTGAATTATATCAACTCTTGTAAAAGAATATTATATAATAAATAAAATAATTCGTAATAATAAGTACGAATTATTTATCGAGTTAATCAGAGAATTTTTGTGGAATTTGGTCGATTGTTTCGAATTGTATTATATATTTCAAAAATATTTCCTGAAGTCTTGTAAGAAGAGTCAATTGAATTGATGTTAATGATTTTCCAAAGTTCAATATTTATTCTAAACTCTTTGGGATTCAATATGAAAACCTACAGATATCAAGTCACGTTGTGTTCGTTGTTTGCCATGTCTAAGTATTTTTTGAACAGGTTGTCCCATCCTTTTTATTTAAATAACATTTTTTTCAATATGATCTTTCAATACACGTCATGCTAAGACAGATAGTGATGCACAAGGAAACTAGTTTGAAAACCCAAAAGAAGAGTGCATAGTTGTGATTTTTAGATCATAATTCCGAATAAACGGAGAATGATCTCAATTACGTAATTAGAGTCCTTAAGTTTCAAAACAGGCGTCAAAGGTTCGAAAATCTTTACTTGTGTTACATATTCTTACACCTTGCTTTCGATTTGCACATGTTGGTCAATTTGAATATCAGCCATCAACTCTTGAAGCCCAATAATCTCATTCACCGCCTGATACTCTCGATTTAGCGGTATTTGAATTTGATAATTAACATATGTGTTCAAAATTGTGTGGGCCCTTGAATCACAATCACTTGGCTTATTTACTACGTGTTCTTAGTTGTAGCCGGAGAACGGAGTAAGATTTTATACCGATATGGTTATGTAACACAAAATTTGTTTCACGCTTGCTACATCGTTTATGAACACCCGATAAGATTTTATATATTATATAATATATATATTTATGTTTTAAATTTCGGAAAAATATTCAAAGTATTAAAAGAAAGTAAAAACTGTAAAAGGTTAAAGCAAAATTCTTTTCATTGAACAGTGTTGTTGTGATATTTATGTTTCCACAAAATAAGTTTGAATGAAAGATTTACTTCAACGTTTCAGACTTTTTGCAGTTGATACAGTTGAAGCTAGATGCTGTTGATCTATGCAAAGGCTCGATAAATGTCCACCTTTACCTTGCAGGAACCAAAACTGCGGAAAACAGCAGGGCTTGAAATTTATGAATGCTTAATCTAATGTTTTGGTTTATGTA
This sequence comes from Henosepilachna vigintioctopunctata, assembly GCA_030704895.1. NCBI lineage: Eukaryota > Metazoa > Arthropoda > Insecta > Coleoptera > Coccinellidae > Henosepilachna > Henosepilachna vigintioctopunctata. Next base: position 3,454,727 of record JARQZJ010000129.1, read on the forward strand.
GTTCTCTGAACAAGACTTTGAGGGATACAATATCTCTTACCTCCATCTAAGATTGTACTAAATCAAATGTTGAAGATGTTATGACGAGAGAAACCTGATATGGTCTCATTGAGAGTATTGTTATATTAAATCGATGAAAATCGATATCGGCGTTACTACTGGTTACCTTGTTCTATAATTCCGCAGTTTTCAGTACTTCTCAGTATTTGTCTCTACAATCACTACAAATTCGATTAGAAAAAAAAATGCATATTAGTGAAAAATCAAAGTCATATTTGAGCCCATAAAGTATTTTGAATTTATGTTCCATATATTTTATGATTGTGGTAAATTAAAACCTGTCCTTGAATAACAAAAAATTTTGTTTAGCAAATCCATATCATAGATATACCTACACGTAGATCAACTCGTGCTGGAAAATTATAACCCAAAAGCATTAGATTGATGCCTTTTGCTTTGTGATAATATTTTACAATTATAAACGAGAACAACATAAAATACTTCACTTTTTATCACAATGTTATTCGTTTACTGCGACTATCCCGTGGTATTATCACATGAATATTCTGTTATAACTAATATGTACCTGTGTGAACTACTATGTAAATATTACTATGAAGTTGAAGTGAAAAAAATAAATATATATAGTAATAATAAACAAGGTGTTTCTTGTTTATAATCATGAAGTTTTATCATCGTCATTAAATTTCTTACTTGTAGAATACCTCATATTCTATATACGCTTTCGCAATGATACCGTGGTCACAGAGTATCTTGTGATACACAAAGAGACCATTTGTCAATTTCATCAAATTGACAGAGAACCAACACAATGTCAAAAATGTATTTGGAGGGAATGGTCATTGTCATTCGATGGAAGAAAACATATCACAGAATAGATCACTATTCTATGATCACATTACCACGCCCCACCAGCAACTGTCAACATATAAAAGGGCTACCAACATACAAAAGCTTGTCAGAGCTTTTCTCTGATTGTCATTTCTATGTTCAACAATCTGTCCTCTCACTTCCATCGAGTAACAACATTAACAACCGTGTTCAATACTTCGTTCATTGTAAATACCATAAATACATATTCCCAATACTTGTGTCGTTAAATATTTCCACGCATAGAAGAATATAACAACCTCCGCCATAAATTCATAGATAGGTCATAGAAAGTCTAAGAGGTAGGTATGCAGGTTAATCAATAAGGCATAGCTTCAAACTCAATTTCACCTTCAAATAATATAATTGGTATCTGAACTTATGAAATTGCTTAGTTTTTCATGAAATTTGTTCGAAGTGTTTATTTTGATACAGTATGCTGGAAGGTAAATATACAATTCTGAATAAATGATATGTTCTACATCCCACAGTTTGGCACCATTTCTGTGTTCATTATACACCTCGCTGTGAATGACCGTAAACCAATTCAATAATGTTTACGAGTTTCTTGAAGGATGTCGCAAGAGAAGAGTGAAATTTTATGTTCCTTTTATAAGTCAATGATTAAATTCCTAGTAATTTAGTTTTATTGATGTGTTTTATTATGTTTGAAGACTCCGTCAGATTTGACTGTGAATATTCAACAAGTTTTTACGACCCGCCATTTTAGTTCTTCAGAACTTATATCTGTCTACAACTGTATCTACGCAATGAAGTCATAAAATTCTATTTAGAAAATTTCATTAGTTTTATAATCCCGTTGGAAGACTTTTATATGTACGAAAGGCCATCACGCGAATGAGATCAGCTTTTTATTCGAATGAGATAGAAGGAATGCTAAAACAAGTTTCGAAATTTCGAAAATCTGAATATCGATATTCTATGTTCCATGAAGCCACTCCAATACACTTATTGAACTGAATAATTATATCATTAGCATTGTATTATCTGGTTGACACTTCTTCAGACCTACTGTCTATGTCTGACAGAACACCACTCGTACGTTCTGGCAGTATAAGTGGCTGATTGTTGATTTGGACCTTGTAGTTAAATATTTTTGCATTTTTTTGTCCATTTAATTGCCAGTTCTTTCACTCAACTAATTTTCACTAGCTCAATCGGAATGTTGTGTTTTTAGGGTGTAATCATAGATCTTTTGGGTTTTTTATTTTTAATCTTTTATATATCTACTTCAAATAAAGAAGGATGTATTCCTTCGACTCAAACTTCAATTATATCATCATTTTTTGACATAACTTGATCACTTTCAATTCAACAGATTTCCTTTCATTATTGAAATTCAATATATTTGATGTAATTGTCCAACTCTCATTGCAATTAATTATGAAAATCAATATTTCTGTTGAAAATTATTACAAAATTTCGCACAGAAACTGTTTTCGACAATAAACTTGACAATACCTTATGGTCATTGTTTTCAATTGTTGAAGGTCCATATCCATTCTGAAAGAGGAGGTCATATCTTACATTCAAATGAACATGTTGTTTAATTCATCAAACCATTTTACAAGAATTCATTATCATAAATTTGTCATTCTTCGGCATAATTATCATTCTTTCCAATGATATTCGCAACATATTCTAACATAAAACATTTAAGATTAGAAACTTTTCCTCAATTTTGAAGTCATTTGTTTTGTCAGAGATTTTATTTAACCTTTAAGTTTTTGTTATCTCTTCTATTAATCAGTGTTTCGAAAGTACTAATGAAACAACTTCATTAAGATACACTTGAAGCAGAAATGTTCGTTCAATTTTTGCTATTCATGCTTGTTTGTGTAGAATATTTAAAACATTGTTTCCAATATGTTAATCATAATTATCTGATCATGGAAAAATGGAAATTTTAATTTTACAAGTATGAATTTCAATAATTTAATTCGAAGAAGCTTTAGAATTCTATTAAATGAAAATGGAAGTTGAATCTCATTGTATTACTTTTTTCTATATTATGATTTGAATGTATTTTCAATCGTTCACTAGTTTGATCTATATACAGTCCATCAGAATACTGCGTAACTCAATCTGTAAATTTTCGATTGTATAGTCTGACTAATTTATTTTATTGATGACGATAAATGTTCGAAACGTTCATGAATATTCCCAATTTATTCATTTTTCGTACCATTCATTTTTCAACAGTGTATGTCAAAGAATTTCAAATTATTGCTCATGAGTATATTAATATAATGCTCAACATTTATAACTCTATATTTGCAAGGAATTTGCCTCTCTTTCAATCTATAAGCAAGACGTGAAAAATGAACGTTTTTCGAAATTACATGGTGCAAATTTGTCATTGTCTACCAGGTATTTATTGCTGACATTAAACTAAATTGAATATAAATACGAAATCAGGCTCATTAACCAAGAACTTTACATATTGGTATCAAAAAAGTGAAATGAATGTTCATGTACAGATGATCAATTGTTGAGAAATATTAGAAGCGCATAGCAAACACCAAGAAACTAGTTTGTAGAAAATGCGGCCGTATCACACATATTATACCCGATTCACATAATGTTTGTTCGTTTTTCATATGGAAATACATCACGACAGTGAACCAAGTACAAAACTGGTTGTAATGGTGATGAAAAAATAACATCTTTTGATTTGTTGCGGTGGCTGTAGTTGATTTATATACAGGAATTTATTATAAGTTATCATGTATAGGAACATTTTGGATATATATATATATATATATATATATATATATATATATATATATATATATATATATATATATATATATATAGGTAATTTCTCGACCGTGCGATACTTATATAGAATTTAGGTAATGGGCATAATCGGTCTGCTGAAGTGTCTAAAAGGTCATTTATTCATAACAATTCTCGATATTTCGACACTTTTGGATCTTCTTCAGGAGAAAAACAAGAATTAGAGTTTATGCAGTGACAATAACAGAACTAACATTATTCAACAAACGTCCTTTCTTTTGTTTCGACTTCTTACATATTGCTAAACTGAGTTTAAAGTATTTTTTATGTTTTATATTCTGGATATATATATATATATATATATATATATATATATATATATATATATATATAATTCATACTATATCGATTACATTATCAAACTGGAACATTGAAATTGTGTTGCCATTTTAGGCACCTTGTAAATATCAACTGATGGTATGATTCATGCGGTAAAGAACACGTATTTTATTGCAGCTGTGTTTGTAGTTTTCGATTGCTGTTTTATTTATACATTGCAATTAAGAACTCAAGAATTCAAGTTTATGGTATATAAATCATTTGAAGGTTTCAAACATATATATAAAATAAAATCTGATATATAAGTATGTCATGTTGAGTTTTAATATTGAAAATATATTCATATTCCATCAAAAAAATACGCAGTCATAGTCCTGTCATTATTTCAGCACTTAGAATCATAGACCATAGAAACTTTCACTCGAAGTCAAGTCTTTCATGCCACTCAAGCATATTTTCATTTATAAAAAATGACAATTGATATCCAAATGAAGAAAGTTGTCGAAATGAGCACTACACAAAGCAAATAATAACACATATCAATCAAAAAACTAATCATCCAGTCAAACTCATATTTCGGCGGATTCCATTTTGTAATATGGCTTTGGGGGATGGCATATAGAAAGTTATCTTCTATATTGTCAATCAATAAACAAATACTTCGCTTAGATTCAACATTTTTGACTTGTGTCGAAAGGATGGGGCCGCCCGCACGAGCTTAATGAGCTGCCGGAAACGGATGCTAATAACAAATTGGAAATATTAACAATTTGTGTTTGGAAACTCTTCGGACTCCAGGTCAGGTTGTGTGATTGAGACAATTTCAATGGAAACAAAACTTCCGAAACTCAAACAATTATAAAGTTTGTTTGAATTTTTTTGAAAAATTCACTTAAACTATTCTCAGAAAAATGTCTCAGGGAGCTGTTTACATAAATGTTGTTAACGAGAACACATCATTTGTTCACAATGAATATTTAGTGAATTCCGAACTACTTCGAGTTTGTTGCAAAAACCATACCGTGCCGTTTCAATCTATTTTGGAAATCATCAGTGGCATGTATTTTATTTCGATGTTATTTTCATACGCAGCAACGCCCTCTATGTCTTCAAAGGGCGGAATAATAGAGCTGGTCTTCAACGATATATTTCAACGTGATATTCAACGATGACCGTTGAAAGAAACCCCATGACCATAAAACAATACAATTACATATTTGTGAAAAATTATTATTGTATTTCATATATCTTTGGAAAACTCATCATAAAAAACCTGATTTAAATATACTGTTGTATCATTTCTAAAATATCAAGTTCTTCTTTGAATACATTGATTTCAGGTGAGTTCACTTCAATTTCGGTTGTAATACTTGATCTATTATTTCACAGATAAAAATGTAAATTTGAATCAATTACGCGTGCGCCCTTTGAAATATAATATTTAACGTCATCGAATCAATCTAAATCTTATGACTTTGTGTTACTAAAGTTGACAATAAAGATAGAAATTATGGAGCGAGGATGGAATAGGTGTTGATCTAGCGAGTGAAATCGAAATTTTTATATCAAGAGATCTCTCACAAATTGCATCACAGTTACCACTTGTTGAAAAAAAAGGTGTAGTCAGTAGATCGATAAATCATATACAATCATGTGTAAGTATGTATTTCCAGTAGATTCCCAAGGAATTCGATATATGGATTATCATGAGCAGGTGCATTTGTAGCTTTGAAATTAAATCAATTGCATGAGACCGGAAATCTTGAAATACGTTAGAATTTCATTATAACTAAAGTCACGTTGACTACAGAAAGACAGAGACAATCTTTAAAGACTCTTTGTGTTGTCTATTGCAAAAGCAACGGAATATTGCGAATACATAACACGATTTCTATGGTTGTTTTGGACAGTTTTGCACATGTAATAGCTTAATCTTAGCATTGAATTTTCCAAGTATTAACGCAGTTTTGTAAATACTTTAATACTAAGCTCGCTATAACTAATTAGACATACACAGGATGCTGTATTATCTCTGCCATGTTGATTGCCATTTTAGTTTGTATTGGAATGTTCCGGAATGGCATGCGATAAAGAAATAATATCAACTATAGGATAATTCAAACACTTGAATTTGATTCACACTCTTATTGTCATAACGTGACGGGTTTCGTCGGTATAACCGACTTCTTCAGACGCTAACAGAATAGTATTCAACAACAAATCAGTATACAGGTATTTATAACCAACAATAAAATTTATAGAAATAAAAGTAACCGTAGAGTTAATCTCAAAGGTCTTTCATACTGAACTAAGTTCTCCACCTGAAAAGGGGTCACCAATGGTGAATTTTTCATATCCAATTGCTCATTAAGCAAATTCTCAGAAGTTTTGTGTCTATTTCCCATAAATCTGATTGTCTTTTAGGAATATTGTATAAGATTTTAAAATTTGAATCTAAAGTATGATTTTCTTTAAACAAATGGTTTGAATAATTATTTTTATTATATAAAACTTTATTTGTGTTCTTTAATTCTAGTGCCGAAGTTCTTACTTGTTTTGCCTACAAATGTACCAGAACATGTTCCAAAATTTAACTGATAAACGCTGATTTAATTGTCTTTTTGAATTTTGACTACGAAACGCGTCAAGTGTTTCAGTTATCCTATAGTTATAATGGGTTTGCATCACGTAAATTTCAATATTATTCAAATAATTCAATGTGTAGATATGATGCTAAAGTTCAAAATTGCCCTCTATATCCATCAAGTTTTTTTAATATTTATCTCTCAAGATTTCATTTAAGAAGTGAGTATATACATTCATTAAAAATTTTCAAAGAAATATATTTAAATGGCTATTTTGACTCAACGAAACTTTGTTTGAACTATCCCAAAAACTATTTTCCATTTTTAAATTAAAAGATTACATTTGCACAAAAATATTCAAAATGTTACTGTCAATATTATTGAAACTGTACATAGAACTGCACTTATTAGTATATTCTATCGAATTTTTCAAAAAATCACTAAAATAAACAAATGCATTCACTGTTCTCGTGTTTAGTAAATCGCACATAGTCGAACTATTCGTTCTCTATTACTATTTCAAGGAAAATATAAATTTTTGTGATCAAGCAATATTGAGCGAAACAAATCTACTCAATATATATTTAAACATGTGATATGTTAATTTCTTTTCGTCATGGGTTTAAATATGAACTTTCACCAAGGAAAAGTCAATACAATTCAATATATACTATTTGTGTAGATTTCAAAAATGAAGTCTTCATCTCGTCATTCAACATCGGAGAAGGCTCAGTTACTTCTATCTGTTGGTTTGTTATTTGAAATTAAGTACTGCTTCTTTACAGTTGATCGAACTGTTCTTTCAATTAGTACAAGAGTATTACCTCATTGTTGAAGCGGAGTAATTTCACTGAGCCCTGAATAATAATTCAATAATTCTTTGTGTATAATTATGAATGTATTATTATTCTGTTTCAAACTCCTTAATGAAACTGAGATCATTTTTTGTCATAGAAATTGAAAATGATATTGATACAATTTCAAGGATAACATTGATTTAATTATTAATCATTAATTGCAGTAACTTAATTGAAATAAAACTTCACAAAATTTATATGATAGTTGCATTGTCTTGGAACATTGCAATATTCGATGGTAGTATAGAAGACAGCTCTGTTTAAATATGCTGATGAAGTGAAGTCTTACAGGTGACTTGTTATGAAGTTATTTACATACAAATTTGAAAAAAATTGGTAAAGATGTAATATTCAAATATGTTAATACGTTCATCTATCAAATTCTTAGAGTCATGATTCTACTGCTATGTAATCATTCAAAATGATTCATTTCAGAAAACTAATATTTTATATGTAAATTTTTGATAAAATTATTGATCGAGTTATTAGCCTCTACATTTGGTTTAGTCTAACAGAATTATTTTGTCCCTTTACAATCATTTCGGGGTGTTACTTCATTTCTAGAAGTTACACTACTACGAAACAATGGTCCAGCATTAATTTTCGTTATGAATAATTGTAAAATTTCGGGTCCAAAAAGAGGTTTCACAACATCTGTATAATAATATGAGCTGATGAAAACTTTGAAGTAAATAAAACACAAAAAACATTGAACTTAATCTATATTGAATTGATTCGTAACAAAATTTATGAAGTAAAGAGATTATATATATTTTTGACCATCACACGAAAACATCTGCTGGTTCATTCGTTCAAATGCACATTGAAATGCACTGAAGAAGAGTACATTTTCAATATAGTAAAAATTATTTCATATTTATTCTTTCCTTAACATTATGATTGAAAGTTTTCATCATCTACATATATATCACTTTTTTATATAATTCATATAAGTGTTTGTGAATTGATGTAAATTAATTCGATTTGGAGTAAATTTTGGATTGCTCCATAAAAGTGGCAATTTTTCATTATCCAAAAATGTTGCGAAATACGTCGAAGTGTTGAAACTTTATTGCTTCCTACAATTTGTTTGTAAAAATATCAGTCAAAGTAGTATTTTTCATCAATTTCATCCAAATTAATTGAAGTATTTCAGTTTATTCTATCAGAAGACTGAACCAAACTGAGTGATGTTTTTAATCTCATTGCCTTTCTATCGATATACTCTATCCAATATCGTCTATCCTTGTAGTAAGTGGAAATAGTTGCAGGCATCACTTCTTGCCTCAACATTAACCAGTCCAATTGGAGATAGCAATCTCCCAATTGAAAAAGTGGTAAAAAATCAATACGGCAATATGTAATCAAGTAATATCTTACGTATAAATTAGGTTGGAATAGATAAATGAGGTAGCAGCTAAGGAGGTGTATAAAAGCGCGTTGTACAGAGCTACTCGGTGAGTTACACCGGAATACCATTGTTTTCACTCATAAATTCATAATAATAAGACAATTCGCTAATAACCATTTATCATCTGACTGACACTTCTATTATGAGGAGTATAAGTATTCAGAGTGGATTTAAGTATTGTAGTGAGCGGAGCATCAGGTAGAATACGATTGTTTTTGCTGCGCACGTCATTTACAAGAGTACATAAGTCGAGAAATCAAACGTCGATTGGATGGGATAAGTATTTAAGTTACCATTAGCTTTGTCTCTCTTCTTAAAGATACTTGACAGTTCTTCGTGTATTGCAATTCTGATTTCCGGTCAAACCTTTATTTTACTTGATGTAGCGATTTATAGGTATATTATTATTGCAATATTTCTACTATTCCTAAATATGACACTGAGGTCAATGACATATTACAACATCTAGGGTTGAATTGTTTTCTCGAGATGAGTGTGACAAAGAAAATATTCATTATTATTGAAAATTTCTTGCAATACGTGAGAAAAGCAACATATTCGTTATTGTGGAATATGTTACTTGTTCGAATCCTACGTCACAACTTGATTCCTTGTATTAATTCCTTTGTATTCCAAAGTCAACTTTGGTCAATTATCGCATTTTAGTCATCTATTTTAAGGCTATTCAAAAAGAGAATTTCCGTCTTAGAAGGTTTTATTTGTATTTATCTGTTTCTGTATGCTATAATTCTAATTTCATTAATATATTGCACAGGTTTGAATCGTCCATTTATAGGTATTTCATAATGAATGTTTGGTTGTTTCAATTTGAGAATTATGTCTTTCATTTTAATTAAGAAAGGCTTGAATTATCAAATAATCCAGAGCAAGCATTGTGCAATATCCTGATAGATTTTTTTGTGACTGTATGACCTTCTAGAATACCATATTTTTGGATTTTTTTCTAACGTTACATTAGGGTAGATAATTGTTTCTCTCACTGTCTAGCTGGCATTAGGTTTTTTTAACTATGTGCTGGACAATTTTAAATAATCTTCGCTTTCAGTTATCTTCAGCTGTCTTCAGTTTAGCCCATTTGCCTGAAGCAGTCATTGTTACCTGAAAAGGTCCAGGTCCGTGTTAATAATCAATCGATTTCAATGCTCTCCCTGACATCTGATGTGTGGAAGATTGCGCAGTCTTCGTCTACTAAAATTATTTTGATATTGCGTCAAATTCATAAAATATCCTGTATAAATATATATATATATATATGTTGTCCCTAGAAGTTAGTTACAAAATTGAAAACATTAAAAGCGTCAAAAAAGATGTAAACAATTCAATACATTTTACTGATTTTTTTTGACTAGCTTTACTTGTATTTTTCGGTTTGTTTTGATCTATGCTTTCAGACATGCATATTTCACTGTTTAGATTATATGGGTCTTAATTTATAACATTTCTAACAAGCTTTGAAATCGATGAAAATAACTGTACTTTTAATGTTCAATGTTTTCAATGATTCAGTTATTTGTAAGTGTTGATTTTGTTTTTATAATTTTTTCTCTTTTGTAATCTTGGTTACAAAGTGGTTGTGTTCCTTACATTGTGCTATCCTTTATATTGCTTAGAACCCATTAAATTCTACGATTTTTTGTCAAGTCTGAGTAGAAAATAAAATAAAAAAATGTACATTTCCATTTTCACATTTGCGTTTTTATTAATATATCCATCAGTTGCTTATATACAGTTGATTTTGTGACAAAATCAAGAATTACAAAGATAGGAAGTTACGAATTTGTGATTGAAGTTATATGTTATTGAAAGAGTGATTTTAAGTGGTTTTTATTATTACTCGCCATAGTTTTAAGACAGAAGATTCTGCCATTTCTTTCTATGGTATGTATTCAATAACAAGTCGAGAATGTTTCTCCTTTATTTGCCAAGGAGACACGTTCAAAAAATGATATATCATCACATCGATTATTAAATATTCCTATTGCATAAATGCAAACTGCGGATCTGCACCTTTTTCTGCGGTTATCTAGCTGGAGGCACAAAGATGAGTCGCAGTAGGAGGCCTTCCCGTAGAGTGTGATTGAATAGAACACAGATTGATACAATTAACAGAGAGATGGGGATTAGCCACACTTTTATGATCTGTGTTCATTCAAAAGAGTTCTGTAAATATACTCACAACAGGACGTTATTAATTTGCTCTTTTAAAGTGCTGTATGAGGAACTTGAATGGATTTTTCCAATGATTGTGGCAATCAAGTGTGGGATTTTTATGAATGATAGAAATAGCAAACGTGTTTTCTGAGTAAGTACTTACGCCAAGGATAGTAAGATATTCAATTATGTTATGTGAGTGGTTTATTTCAATAGTCTGACCTCTCGAAATCTAATAAAATATAATTTATTGTAAATTTAATAAAGTTCTAATTGTTTCTTATTCATTGAAGTGGAGGAACGAATAGGCAGCATTAGGTTACATTACCTTTGATTACTTCATTTCTGGTTATATAGGATTGTTATATTTTGATTCATGATTATGTGTTTTTGATATGTGATAATGTTCTCAATTCCTTAGAATTATACAGACAACTAATGGAAAATAGATTCATTTATCATCATCAATTTATCAATCTATATGCTCAATAATTGAAGTATCAATTTGGTGTTGCAAGTTAAGTGTCTTTTTTTAGATAAAGGTTTTTTAATGAAATCGTGTAGGCTTGCACGGCTGGTGTCCATTGTGAAACATGGTGATAGAATCTTCCGGGCTGATTGGCCGTGGTCAACTGAACTCCTCCTCTTCCAGACGTTTCGTTTCTAACAGCGAGAGACATCTTCAGTCACGGCCAGTGCTTCGACGTAGTTGTGTACTGGGCGACGACTCTGGAGCAACTGAAAATCAGTTGACTCATGACTCATTAGATGCTCCAGAATCTCTGCCAGTACACAACTACGTCGAAGCAATCGCAGCCACTGAAGATGTCTCTCGCAGTTGGAAACAAAACGTCTGGAAGAGGAGGAGTTCCAGTTTCAAGTCATAGATAAGTGGGTCATGTAAATATGGAATATTTACATGACCCATTCCATGAAAGCTTTCGGTTAACTTCGTTACCATAATGAGAGAAAACTTCAATATTGATTGGTCAATGCATTTTGGGACCCTCTTCTGTTTTACATTTTTCTGTTTAATGTTATCATTAGTAGGAATCTAGAACGCTAGGGGGAGTTTATACGTCTTTTCTCCGATAGAGAGAGCTCACGTGAATATTCACCAAGAGTTCCCTTCATTCCGGTATAGGACCTATGAGCGTTTTGAAGGTCATCGATTCTTGATTGATAGATTAAATGTGGACTAATGACTCATAATAATGATGAAACAATTGTATCCTATTATCATTCAACAAGGTCGATGAATTTTTCGAAGCGCACTTAATTTTTCTCTCACGAAAGTGATGGGTTCGTTCTCGTTGACAACATTTGTGTAGACAGCTCCCTGAGAGTTTTATTTGAAATATTTCGATATTCTGATTAAGAGTCTCGGTATTTACTATTATGAATGATTCGAGAATCTTGAAACTATATATATATATATATATATATATATATATATATATATATATATATATATATATATATATATATATATATATATATATATATATATATATATATATATATATATATATATATATATATATATATATATATATATATATACCTTATATATTATATAAGGTATAATAATAGATATATTGGTTGGGTATTCTATGTGGAGTCAAAAATATTTGCATGAAGAAGCCGGCGGCTAGGCGGCATATGGACACACGAAAAGTAAACAATATAATAGTATTTAGAAAATTGCAGCATTCTGAGAATCGTAATCTACTTACCTCCGGAAAGGCTTTCGGAAGATCAGAGCCGTAGTTGAAGCTGACAACCCAAACACATGTCTGCGATATTAGTTCGGTAATGCCTTCTAAATAAAGAGGATGAAGTGGGTCGATATAAAATCTTATAATACGTGACTGGTTTGAAGATTATGCTGCGCCTGACTTCATCATCTTATACCGTCTGCACTTTTATTCTTTATTGGCTAGTAGCAGCCTTCTCGGATTATGAATACCTCTGATCGCAGTAAACATTGAGTTTTACTATCGTCTTGGACGCTAAACAAAAACCCATAAACTGGAGTTTGCGAAATATATTGCTGTCTCGCATGCCAGGATGCTGGAATGGTAAAAAGGTGATCTATGTGTAGTTAACGTTTTTGGCACTAATTTTATTATTCTTCGTATTTATGAAGATTAGTGATATTAGAAAACCGAGCCAATTAATACCATGCTGAATGATAAAACCTTTAAGCTGTTTCACTGTATTAAACGTGCTGATATTCTCTCCATTAATATCAAAAATTGTTTATGTGATTTTTGATTTGATATCATAATTACTTCGTGGTGATTGAAGACAGAATTTAATCAATAAAATTCAAATAAGACATTTTAAGATGAGTTGATTATAATTTGCTAAACCGAGCACCTTGATGTTATAACATGCATATTTTTACTTGTGAGTTCTGTGTGTTTAAATGTGTTTCCTTTTTCAGCTTTCCATTGCCTTCTATACTACGAATATATTTGACACACATTGTTGATAATTTTCAAAATGAGCAATTCTGTTCACTGTAGTTCCTTTTTACAAAAATCGACGGATATTTAAGTACAAACTTCAGAAGCACGAAGTATTCATTATTAGTAAAACTTACCATACTGGGGTACCATCTTAATTGTTGAAGGGCAATCTCTTCGTTAGAACTCGAAATAATGAAAAAACTTTTAAAAAAACTGTTCAATTTTCCTCAAGAATTCTATAGATAAGAAAATATCTTACAGAAATCTTTGTCTTGGAAATTCTGCAGAAATTTCTCGTACCTAATATTTTTAACTCCTTCAAAAAATGCTTCATTCTATAGAAGAAGCCGAAATGAAAAGCAGCAAAATGACTATAGAACCAAAATTTATTTTCGTTTCTTACTATGGAATAGGATAAGCAATAGTGTCTAGTTTTTCAAAAAACCATCCACATAAATCTTTTGGTTAAGCCTATTTTGATGTAAAATTGTCTTTTTCTAATATCAGCAACAGTAGTTGCTTTGTTAATAAATAATAATAATAATACATTTATTCCAGATATACATCCAATTACAGTGAAAAAAATAATAAATTGTACATAAGGACAAATAAAATAACAATATAAAAATAAGACAAATTAAAACAAAAAAATGGAGTATAAGCGAATACATAAAACGAAAATATAATTGAAATAAATTGAATATAGTAAAGTAGTAGTTACATAATATACTAGTATATAGTGAGAAATAGTTTGTTGAAGATTACTGCCGCCTTCAAGCGATCATTATGGTTTCTCTGGTTTGTTTAGGGATTTCCTCATCAACTTCAAGCATTAACTACATAACTATAAGCATTATCAATTCCTAGTATAGCATGCAAATAGATGAATTTTGTTGAAAGGAAAGAGAAGTTGTTTCAAAGACAAAATTAATGCGCAGATAGACAAGATGAATTATGATCTGAATATTGGGTGTGTATTATCACTTCATTAAGAGCGATTTAATTTCAGTTCTAAACATTGCGACAAGTTTTTTTAGAAATGTAGTTGATGTTTTGTTGGATTTCAGTGTTGAAAGCCTTCACCTTCATATTAATGTGTGAGATTACATCATCACTGAAAAAGTTACAGAATCTAGTAGATATGGTCTAATAAAAGTTGATATATATATATATATATATATATATATATATATATATATATATATATATATATATATATATATATATATATATATATATATATATATATATATATATATATATATATAAAGAATATTGACATAACTCCTAATTTGTTGAAGAATTTCGATTGGACATAGAGTCTAAATTCGAAGTACTCGATCTTTGATAAGAAGGTGTCCTATCAAAATGCTGAAAGTAAAATATCACAACACAACAAAAAATGTATCAATTCACATGCAACTAGTTGTGAACTGAATGGCAACAGACAAAAATATTATGAAAACTTGTGATTAAAATTTAAAAAAATGCAAAAATATCACAATTCTATATTCAAAAAGGCAAAAGATTAGAATATTTTGAATTGATTTCACAAAAAACACAGTACGTTATTTAACAAAATCTAAGAATATGATCGTGTAAGCTCATATTGAAACTGACAATATTTCAAAATTTGTTTCTGATAAATGGGGTTTAAGAAATGAAGAAAACTTCGAGCACAGAATAGATTGAAATCGCTTTATGTAATAAAGATAAGCTTAAATGGATTATAACTGAATCACAGAGGGAAGCACTGTGGCCGATGAAAAAAAGGTGATAGCAAATATTGCTTCATTTTTATATCTGTATTTTTGTTAGTTTTATTGTTATGCTTACTAAGATTGTAGATGCAATTGTCAAAATTCAATATTTAGTATAATCAGAATTATGATAATTATTCTTTTGAAGTTGGTCGACATAGTGCAACTTTCACAAGTTTGAAGATGCTTTGTTGTTTTGTTGTTGAATCGGCATAGATCGTTCTGTTCTTCATGTAGCGCGCCACTGGCTGATGGAGGCGATGGCGCAGTCCAGAACCGAGCCTCATCAATTATCCAATACGCTAATGAGTTTTATGGCTTTTCGTTTATAATATAATCACAAGCATAGGCTTAGAGAGGCTATAAGCTAAAAATATTCTTCCCGCCTCCCGAACGCACAAATTAATCTTGGGCTGACCGACTGGAATGTTCTGATTTTTCGATCAGATGAGTGTTTGTTAATTACCAACCATTCTTGTAATCTTTGCGGTCCTAACAGGCAGGATATTATGGTTTTGAAATAATAACAATATCGATGCACAGAAATTTTTCTGTGTAAATTTATAATTATTCTGTGATCATCGAATAGATCGTCGAGGTTATGTTTGATTGGAATCGTTATTTCAATATAGAAGCAGATCAGAACATATATGAATGTATAGTATGATATAAAACATTGAAATAAATCAATTTGTTCAATTACAATGCACCCATATCTAGAAATAATCTCGAAGCAATTAAATTCATAAATCTCTTCTATATGCACAAAATCATACATATATTGCTTCGACATAATCTAATTTATGTATAAAGTTCATTACAAGACACCAGAACTTAAAGATTTAAGTCTCTAATTTTAATACCCTTTTGAATATCATCAAAAAACTCTAAGTAAAAAGTCAATACGATTTTAGTTTTTTAAAACTTATGTAAACTGTTTTGGGGCGTGATAAATTACTCAAAAACTTCATGTGTCAAGATATATTACTAGTTGACATTCGCGTTTGTACAGGATTTACCGAGAATATATCAAGGAACAGATGACTATCAAACTCCGTACGTGTATGGCGCCTTTAACAACAATTATGGCCTCAGTGTTCTTCGCCAGAGTCAGAAGCCAATTTTAGTTCAAATAGTAATTATGTTCACAATTGTCCGTGCATTTAATGATGCACTGCAATCAAAATGGTCATTGTTTTTGCGCAAAAGGAAATATGAATAGATTTAGAACGTGAGTGAGTTGAATTTACATCGAGTGCAAGCTAGACAACAATTTCACGTTAATTTATATCAGCTATTCAATTTGTGAAACTTTCATTCATCAGCACTAATTCAACAGAAAATAAAGAACTACCTCTTATGTAAAGTTTAGATTAATATTCAATTTTACTTAAATATATACTGAATTATTTTTTTTTCAGGTGAGATATAGAAGATAGATGACTAGGAAATGGTTGGTAAGTCTGTGAACTAATCAAATGAATTATGCGTATTATAAAATGTATATCGTGGGATCTAATTGTTGCACATTCTTTTACTTCAAGTTGGGGCACCGATGTAAAAAGTCGTGGTTCTCATACATACAAACATAACAATTATTTTTCGTCATTCCAATGATATTCTACGAAATAATTGCACATAATTTGTGACTACGTTGTCTAAGCATTGTATTTTGTAAACTCCTAACAGTTCAAGGCAATTAAAATCATGAGTTCATATGTATGGTTCTTGAACAAAGTGCTTCAATATGATTTGGTTTATTAGAATATTTCGACAGTAACTCAATATAAATCAAATTCGGATTTTGTTGATTAATAATGTCGAAACAATTTTTCTTTAAAGAATACAGTTGCTGTGATCTATTACTTTTCATTATTCAATTTTGGATTAACTGAATAGTGAATTATCGCAATCGTTTGACGTGGGATTTCCCCTGTGAAATAGTTTGTTTTAGCGTAAGTATTCTGCTATGTTCTAAACACGGTTTCCAACATCATCGAAAAGTTGAAATGAAATATCCAATTTGGGTTTGTGAATGTTTTTCTGATCTAAGTGTTGGACGTCATATTAGTGTTAGACTTTTTCTCTTTCTGTATTTGAGCAAACACAGTTGTTTTTTTTATTTTTTTTCTGTTATTCAGGAAGGTGCAGGTATTTTGTCTATTCCAGGCGACCTGATAGCCTTAATGGAAGTTGAATTTATATCGATGGTTACCAAGGTTTGGCAGTTTCTAATCTGTTCCTTATTCACTTATTTCAATACGTTATTTATACTTTATTTTGAACGAAACAACAAGCAGAGTAGGGCCCTACTCTCATCACCATTTCTGAAAATTTTGATGGGAAACTTAGTTTTTCTAAAATACAGAGGACTTAGTCTGTGGAAAATTAGATCAATACCTAACTCCTGAAGAAGACCTCTCAGTTATGCTTCAAATTAGAGAGATATTGCTTTCGGATTGATAGAAGCACAATTTTCATATTTTTTGCGTTTCGAAAATGTTTAAACATTGCATTGTCGTATGATATATTCAAAACGAACCAGTAGAAATGCACAAAAGAAAATATCTCATTATTTACTTACTTCTTAAACTGAAAGTGTGAAATAAAAGTCATGCTGATTTTAATACTCTTCAAGCATGACTTAAACAGTGAACACTAGAAACTACCTATTTGTTCATATACACTGGCGTGTTTTGTGATTGATTTATGATTCGGAGTATGGAAGCTTTGAGCTTTATGAATATTGGGTATTTTTCTGTTTCGTGGTGAAGTTTTATGGCTTACATTATGAAATATACTTAGAATATCTGAATTTACGCATTACATTCATGAGGAGCAGGAAGAAAAAGGACCGGATGATATTTCTCTTAATGAAGAACTCATCATAATACACAACTCATCAGAAAAATTGTTTGATAAGATCATCCTTTGAGAAATGACTGTATTTATAACATAAAAGATTCATCAATGGATAACAATGATGTTATGAACAAATTATTGAGAAACTCTGAAAAACTCGATCTTCAAATGTATACGAAAATTGATAATCTGATGGGAAAGTAGATAAATTTGACATATTCTAATGAAATTATGTTTTCCAATTTCATATCCAATCAATTTTATTAGGTTTTTGTCCAAATTAATCATTTCATTCAAAACATACACTCTAGAAACTAATGCGAGTTCTTTCTGTTGAAAGAAAACTCGGGTATTTGATATTGAGAAACATTGTAACATTTATTTACAGATTATAATCATATGAAATAAATATCAAGTAAGCTTAACTCTGGAAGGACTACGTGATTTTTTGTACAAGGAATCCATTCCATAACTCAATCAACATTCTCAACTATTTTGGGAAAAAAGAGTAACCTTATCCGTTCATTGTAGGGCAAGCGAAAAAAACTCTCTTATTTAATTGCAGTACCACTCGCCTCACTTAATTTGCATTCCAGAGGCCTCTGCCGGATGAAAAACACTAAAAATACTTGAAATAACTCACGGTGGAGGGCAAACCGAGACGTACTGACAGACAAGCTGAACCGCTCAACTAACCTACAAGAGAGGTTATGTATTGAACTGGAACCAGGTATTGAAAGCGACCTGACAGTTTTACTACCACGCTAGATGTCAAAGTGTCGTTCATGCTTTAATTATAACATTAACAGGACAATGTGCTGAAGGACTTCTGTTCCAGAATGGCCTTTTAAGTATTTTATTCGTTGACATGGTTATTTTTTATGGTCTTGATGAATGTACAAGTTCGTATGTATATATGTAGATGCAGGTGAAAATGTTTGTTTTCGTTTTGTTCGAACGAATTTATTCTGTCTCTGGTTCAATGCTGAACTCTCAGACTGATATAGGTGCGCTTGTTTCCACCTGTTGAGTATAACAATTAAACGTAAAGCTTTTTAAAATAATACACACGCATACACACATTATATGGGATACAAAGGAGTCATGGCGCACCACTATAACTTTCTGATGAGTAGTTCTTTTTCTTCGAAATTGGGGTGTATTTCTTGAGTATGCAACATTTTGAAGGAATTTGAAAGATCTATTTAAAGTACAGGCTGGCGATAAATATGTTTTTATTTCAAAAACATTGAAAACTTTATTGATTTATGATGAGCTTTATGATGAAAAACATCTCTTTGTCGCCAAAATTGACATTTGATAAATAGAATCAAAATATGAGACAACCTTCAGGGTGTATTATTTTCAAAAAATTCAAATGTATTATTTTCAGTGTAACCGGTAGTTGGCCATATTGATTAGAAAATTATATGTAACCTTAAATTTATCAAGGAAATCTAACAACCTACCAAAAAGAAACTGAAAAAATACCAGTAAAATCAATTTAATCTCAAATAACTTCGAAGAAAGGAGGTTTATTTAATCCAACTCTTTTCAAATCCCATTGACATTTTTCTCCTATTGACTTCTTATTATGTAATTAACTTCAGAATTAAGTTTATGTTTAAGTATGTAATACTTTGAATTAGTTATAGAAATTTGAATTTTGTGGATGTATGCAACATTTCGAAGGAATTTGAAGGATCTATTCACAGTACAGTCTGGCGATAAATATGTTTCTCTTTAAAAACATGCATTTTTGATTGAAAAGGAATTTGATCTTCCAAAACATCAGGAAAATAGTTTTTTACGAAAAATATTACTTTGGAAGTTATTTTCAGTCAACTATCTCATTTCAGACGACGTCGCAGTTCTATGATGAAAAACATTTCTTTGGTGCCAAAATTGACATTTAATAGAATCAAAATATGTGATAATATACAGGGTGATTCATTCAAATGTATTATTTCCACTGTAACCGGAAGTTGGCCATTCATTAGAAAATTAGATGTAACCCATAAAATTTTCCATTAAGTCTAACAACCTATCGAAAAGAAACTGAAGAAATACCAATATTCTAAATTTAATCTCAAATGAATTCGTATAAAGTGGGGTATATTTTATCTAACTCTTTTCAAAACTCATTGACATTTTTCTCCTGTTGAATTCTTATTAATTAATTTCGGGCTTAAGTTTATGTTTAAGTATGTAATACTTTGAATTAGTTATAGAAATTTGAATAACGCGGATATGTGATTGACTTTGTTTTGATGGTATTACTCTTTCATTCATGTCACAAACCTAGATTCTTCCTCGTCTGTAAAAAAACCTCAACATTTGTACTGAAAGTTGAGTTATTGAAATATGTGTACAATATCAACTTAATTTCAAAATTTTGGAGTACATGTATATAAATTTGTTCAGACTCTATTTATGCCTTTCACATTCATTTAAATGATGGTTGATTATTGGTTTAAGTGATTAAAAAAGTTGGAATAAAGCACATTTACTTAATTCTCACCGATCCAATTTACAAGTTTTCATCATTTTATCCATTAAAATGTGACCTTTTAAATTTCGAAACTACTTTCTCTATACTAAACAATTATTACCAAAATGAATTGAAGTTCATTATAAAGCGAAATTCGTTTTTGTTTTATTCGCCATTTCCAGAAGTGTAATAAACCATTCGTTTTATATTAAAATCGTAAGGATATCCCATATTTTCTTGAATTAAATTAAGTTCGGTTCTTGTAGACGAATACAGGATGTTATATTCCAGTTTTTATAGTATTTTTACAACTTTCCATTAGCAAGTCTGGGCCTATAAAAATGCTTAAATCGGTTTACTTTATAACAGCCTACTTTATGCAGGCAGGTACAGTTTGCAATATATGGAATTGTTTAATTATTATTACGCACAATATCTTTATAGGTATGAAAATTGTTCAAGACTTGAGTGGTTTTACTTACTTAGTTGTTACTTGTTATATATCCGTAAGCAATTATTAGGCGAAATTGAAAACATTTCAAAGATAAGGTTTCATTTTAGTATTCTGGTTTTTTTTTAAACAAATAAGCAAAAAATTGCTCTTTTTGATTCCAACAAAACTTGTGTAAAAGTTGTGCTACTTTTGCTTCTTTTTTGCCTCCCAAAAACGGTTCATCCTCTGTGAATGCTCTTTCTTTCGTTCTTCTGTCCATTTTACTCCAGGTTGATGATTTGATTGTTGCTCAAACTTCACATGTGCGATTTTGATTTAGTTAAAGTTATATATATTTATATCTTAATATCGTTTTACTGCCTGTAGACATTCAACTTAACTTCTTAACAAAAATAGGTATATAGAATGTGAAATATATGTTTAAAAATTCCATTATTTATAATATCTTGAAGTTGAGGATTATCCATGCTTCTTCTATAACTTGGGATATACTCTTCTATTAAATCAAGAATGCTTACTTCATATTAAAAACCGAATTACGTGTTTTACATAAATAGTTGTTAAAATCTCACCAATATAAAATATGCGCATAGAAGTATTTATCAAATTTGTTATATTGAAATTCCAACGATTGTTCAGATGTTTTCAGTTTATAAATTAATTTTTTCATAAATGTATATTCTTCTATTTGTACATTGAAAATGATTTCCTATAATCGACCATTGAATATCTTATCATGATGTGTAATAAGGTGCGAAAAAAGAGTATATCATTTCTAACTGCATTAATTCTAACGACCTCAAAAAATTTCCGAGTTAATTCTTTGATATATGAGCGATTATTGTTTTTATATCGAAATTAGATTCAATACGCCTTTATTTATTTTTCTATGCCTACTATTCGTAACGCTTGTAATTAATTTGAATTAATACTTAATCATTAAAATTCAAACACAACTACCACGGTTATTTACAGGTTATGTTATCGTATCGTATGTAGGATGAGGATAGATCTTGTCTGTAATTTCTCTGTACAGATTGAGGTTACATCAAACGCGTAGCGCATACGAAATAAGCAACCTGCGATATAAAGTATAAATACCTGGGAATTACTAATAGAAGAACTTGGGCATATCTTCCGTCTCGTAAGGCTGATGTGTTCTGAAGAAACTTGAAATATTGTGAAGTATATTGACTTAGAGCGATTGCAAAAGTCACGTGCACTTATAAAATAAATGGGTAATAAAATGAAAGAGAACAGAAGGTATCTACATACAAACAAGCATATATATCAATGTGAAGAAAAGATCAGAGTTATGTCATGTCGGCTGCAAAATTGTTGTGACAACTTAAAAGGGCATTATCTATATATTAATACGTGAAGCGGGAACTTTGAACGCCTTTTTAAGGAAATTGCGAGAATTACGTGAAAATTGACACACTTGTAGTTTATACGGTGAAGAAGTGTATAATGCTATTTTTCATATAAAGTGAATCAGAAATACATTGAATCTATAAAAATTTACATCAAACACATTAATATTTGAATACACACAATTACTTGAATATAAACTTAATTCAAGAATTGAATTAAACTTATTTAAATTCAAACACTTGAACTTATGATTTACACTTTATTGACTACATAGCATGACGCGTTTCGTCGTTACAAACGACTTCTTCAGATGCTTACAGAATAATCCGAATAATCAGAAGTCGTTTGTAACGACGAAACGCGTCATGCTATGTAGTCAATAAAGTGTAAATCATAAGTTCAAGTGTTTGAATTTAAGTTTATATTCAATTATAATGGATATCAAGTAAAAGCCAACACTATTAAATACACACAATTACTCTATGGTCCTACAATAGGTTTCTTTTTGTCAATGATTATATTCTTTGTGGTAGACGAATGTTAATGAAAACAGAAATTCTCAGCTATAGTGACTGCGGATATAAGTGAGAACTTTTAGTGTTAAAATTTGAGATTTTAAAATATTTAAATTGAAATTGTCAACGTCAATCTGATTTTCACATTTATTGACACTCACAATCACAGTTCAAGATCATGACAAAAGATAAATACAATTTAATTGAAATAGCAATTATATCATTCATGGATAGTAATTGTATTCACATACATTTAAACGTATTTGATTTTTAACATAATTTTCATTGTTTGCATCTTTAGCAATCAACACTTACACTGTAGGTACTTTCATTTATTTCATTGAGGTCTGAAAAAGATATACTAATATTTTGGTACCTAAAATGAAAAATGAAAATGTCTGATTGAAAAATGTAGACCTATAGTATTATACTGTTATAAGCATGTCAGTGACGGGAACGCTCGGTATTTCACCCATCCAAAAAGCTTTATATAAACGTTATTTATAAATTTTATTATAAATAAAATGTTTCAATATTCTTACATTTCGTCAGTTAAAATTGATAATCAGCTAGGATACAATTCCATAAATAACTGATAGAAGAAATTATCTATTTCTGATGAAGAGAATAATCATAAAACTATTGTTATAATAATTTTTCGGTTTTACTATTGATATCTTCTTATAATACTAGCTGGTATTTTTAAGGAAGAAGTTGATTCAGTAAACCCAACTGTAATTTTCCTACTTCCATTGTCTATACATATGAAATACGAAACATTCTGATATGAAAGGTAATGTTTGAAAGAAACTACAAATTTAATAAGAAGTTAGAATTTCAAACTAGTAAAGAGAACGATAAATGGTAAATTGTTGAAATCAGAAAAATAAAAAGTGAAATTATTAAAGACTCACCAAATATGAAATAACATGAAAAAACCTCAAATTGCAATTGAAGCCAAAACAAAAAAAAATTAATGAATAATCAGTGTCTAATAATAATCAGTGTCTAGCTTGAAATTCAACAAACGTCCTTTATTGAATAATGTTAACTCTATTATTATCATTGCATAAACTCTAATTGTAAGTAGTTTTAAATTTTTTATACATATTCAATATGATTATTGTAGTCATTACCTTGCAACTTGTTTTTCTCCTGAAGAAGACACAAAAATGTGGAAATATCGAGAAATCTTATGAATAAATGAGTTTTTAAACACTTCACCAGACCTATTATTCCCGCTACCACTAAATATATATATATATATATATATATATATATATATATATATATATATATATATATATATATATATATATATATATATATATATATATATATATATATATATATATATATATATATATATACATATAAAGGATCATTCAGTAAAAATAAATTACTATGTGAGTAGATAAACATGCTCATTTTCATAACTCAACTTGAAATATTCCACTGAAGATCTACATCTTAAATTAAAATCTAACCTGTTAGCAAAGATTCACATCAGAAGACCAATATACTATTTCTAACGGGAAAACAAGACATTCGGAGGCGAAGTTAGGCAAGAGAACATATTGAACATTTGACGAGATCAAGTTCTCTAAAAGTAGAAGCTGGGAGAGAGATGACAAGAAAAGAGTTTCAACTGGAAGAAGATAGGTTCATTTTCAAGAGTCGGTCCTGTGATACCTGAGCGTACGACGGAATGAACTACCTAGCGGCCGTCAGTTTTTCATGCGAAAGGACAACGTTGTCGGCTGTTTGATTTATACGGATTTTGAATACTTCCTATCCATAGCGCTCCTGCGATACTGTTAATTTTTCTTTTGCACTACGTGCCACTTCTTGTGATAAATCAAATTCTATTACTTTCGAATGTGATAAGATTCATTGTTTGTTATCATTGATTGAAGGTGACGCAACACAAACTTTAAAATCCATCAAGTTGAAAGGCGTTATGAGAATCAAAAACTAATTGTCCAAAATGAAATTGAAACGGTATTTAACTTAGGTCATTTAAACCAGACTTGCTCCACTCATGATCACACTCATTCATATTTTTATGAACTTATGTTCTTTCAACTTATGTGTTTTTTTGTGCATTATATGTATTTCTTTTTTTCAGTTTTATTGTGGATGAATTATTTAAGTTTATTAGATTAATAATTATTAGATTTCAATCATTAGTTTCACCTAGGATTAAGTGTTTTCACTTACTACCTTATAATATTTGCTATTTTGTGTTAATTTTAATTTTGGAGGAGTTCATAACCATTCATAAGAAAGAAATTTCTCTACAATAAATATTACTCTTCTTTGGCTCTATTTTTAGAACCAGGTACTCGGGCTAATGCAATATTTGTTTCATTTATTGGGAAAATATTAACAGAGTAGTGAATTTCATTCTTCCTGTGCATGTGTACTTGAATATATTCAATTCATCATCCAGGTTTGAGAAATTATTATCCAGGTTGTCTCATTTAAATGGACATATACACCAAAATATACGTTCTACATATTAAACAGAAAATTCCTGATGGACGCTTGAGTATATTTGAGATCACCATCGAAATAAAATTTTAAATAGAACAATACTGTACAATGATACAATAACAATATTTACTTAAGTTTATACTTATTAAACTTCAACCATTAATTTCACCTACGATTAAGTATATCTTCATCTACTATTTTGTAGTATATTCTAATTCATGTTAATTTTATTTTTGGTGGAGTGGAAGAATGATTCTCCAAATTCCTACCATTTGTAAGAAAGAAATTTCTTTTCTCTACAGTAAAAATTACTACTACTACTGTCAATACTGACAACACTGTTAACACTGACAATATATAAATTTATGTAGAAGTTGTTTTTTCAAATGAATGTGCTTTTGGAATCTAGCAGATGTCTTGTACTTTTCAATAGTGAATTTTTTGTTTTTCTACATTCTATATAGACTGAGAATTACGTTAGATTAAATTTAATTCAGTTCTAGATATTCACTGCTCCTTCATCTTCATTAGGAGTTGAAAGAAATTTCCTTATTGATTTCATATATATATATATATATATATATATATATATATATATATATATATATATATATATATATATATATATATATATATATATATATATATATAATTAGTTAAATAATATAATTTCGTAACAATATACCTAGAGTTTTTTGAATTTTCGTGGATTGTTTTCTTCTATTTGAATAAACAAGTATTTATAAAATTTCCTCTGTGCCACAGATATCAATGAAGAGAAGCGACATCAAACAAATTATATTACATATTACATATTTTTTCATTTGATGTCATTCTTTGTATGTTTTTGTTATTGTTGAAAAATAAATAATAATTTTTGCTGTCAGTTATTGCTAAGAAGTGTGATATGAAATATATATTATAATAAATGAATTTATTAAGTGAATTTCAACATTTAAATATACAAAGCAACAATGTTTCCTTGAAACAATCTTCCACTTTTCCATTAATTCAGCAATTCAAACAGTAGTTCAAAAGAAAAAAAGGGAATAGATAAAACTAAGACTGAAAATCTAATAATTTATTTAAAGTGAACTCATTGAATGGAAATTGGTTCATCGAGATTTGGCTGATACAATAAATATATTGAAGTATCTAAAGCTTAAAATAAAAAGGAAAAAATGTAATTGAAAGTATTAGTAATAGACGTCTAATATTTGAAGAGCTACTACAAATATTATTCAGTAGCCAAATAATCAAATCTGGGAAAACAATAGGTACTTGTTGGCACCGTCATATCACCCAGAAATCTAACTATATATTAATCTCCGATATAAAGAATATCCCTTTTACCTACCTGCGCGTAATGGCCAATAACACTAGCCCGATCAATAATAGAGGTGGCAACATCGTTTTAGTTAACTGAAACTCGCGGTCATCTGGCATGGAATGTGAATTCACGTGGCGAGAGATCCACGCTTCGGCATCTTCTTCTTCTTCTTGACCGCTCCGGCTCTCTGGCCAATTACCGCGCTTTTTCACGTGGACGAGGCCATCCAAATTCCGCAGAGCGGAACGCGACACTTGCTCTAATTGATCCTAGCAAATTGAGACACGAACGATAGAGCACTGAAATAGGAGTACATTCTTCTTCTTCTTCAAGTTCAACATTCGACATATCCTTAATTTCTTATGTATTTCCAATTTCATGACTACATGGTGTAAGTATATTACGTCTTATTTTAGCAATGAAAAACTCGTTTCGTAACAAATTTTCGATCTTCTAGAGAGTACAATAATAAAATAAAATAATAAGAGAGTATAATGCTTTATATATGAGGAACTCTGTGGTTCATCATATGAACCACAGAGTTCATCTTATATAAAGATCTGAAACACTTACCACTGTGGGCTTGTTCAAAAAGAAATACTGTCAAAAGCACAAACTTGGAAAGAGCGATGCAAAATAACTTTTTCAGAACCTCCGTCCAAAACATTGGATAAATAGATGCTTTAGCAAACTTAATAATAAATAATGGTACATTTTTTGGTTATATATAAAAGGACTTGACATCAGAAAAACTGAATGAATAAATGTCAAAATAAAAACGGGTTATCAAATCTTCAATACAGAATTGGCACGATCAGTTGAAATGTTGTGGTCAAATAAAATTTTGGGGTGCTATAGGGAAGGGTTGGAGTTGGACAAAAATTTTGTAATTTCATATTTGGCATTAGGTACACCTGTATCAAGGGAAAACGCACCGAAGTTAACACCATTTGAGGGATTCCGGTTTTTTTGAAACACCCTAATGAGCAGCCTTCTTCACATCAATAGCTAATTTGTTATAAAATTCAAAACAACAGAAATTCTGACAATTCTGAGATCTGTTGGTCTGCATTAGCCTGCAAGTACCTAGATCTTGTTTATTTCTCATGTCATATCTATAAAAATCTGCATTTGCCCTAACATAATTACCTTTTTTCAGTTTATGGAAATAAATTAGACATTGGTTAAAATGAATAAAAATACAATGATATACTTATGTGGACATAAGTAAATGTTAATAACTATTATTTTCAATTATAGGGTGTGATTCAAAAAAGGAAATAAAACTAAATGTGATTATTCTGACTATTGAGGCTAATGAGTATAGAATGAAAAGGATTCTGTTTTATATTTTTCAAACATCACATGCTCACTAAGTTTAAATGAACCATCTGTATATTTTATTTTGTTTGGAATTAGTTTTCATATCGAAAACTAACAGTTATATATTAATATTTAAGATTAACTATTTAAATTTAACTTTTTATTAAGATTGTACCCTACAATTTCTATGAAGTTTTTTTGCATTGTAGTAAGTTATGAACATTATAGTAGTTTTAAGTGGTTTGTTTCAGATTTAAGTATCTTCTCAGCTCAGAATCATAATGAAAAATAACGAAACGCATTGATAATAAACAAAAAGCTTGAAACACATAATACGAAATATATCAGGCAACTGCCAAACTCATCTTCTCATGTTCATAACCCTTCATATATTTAGTCTTGTTACAAAGCTGAGTATTGAACGGGCAATATATATATATATATATATATATATATATATATATATATATATATATATATATAAGGAATCTACAATATATAATAACAGAAGTCATGAAACTGAAGATTTTCCGGATCTTAAAACGGAGAATAAATGAAAATGCAGATTGAGTATTTGAATGCTTTATAGTTGAGATTCAAAGTAAAAACAATATTTTACTTGAAAATAGATGAAATAGTATGTAAAGGCATCCAAAATACTTTAGCGACATTCAAAGGTGCTACCAGACGTAAGTGGATTTATGTCGGGAAAATAGCGGGCAAGACTGTGACTGAAGAAGACATTAAAGGATATCTGGAAGAAGTAGAAGATCATGAGCAAATAATAGTGAAGAAACTTGAAACAAAAGGACAAAATTCTGCTTTTAGTATTGGACTTCACAGCGAAGCTTCCTAAAAAAGGTTTATGATGAGTCTTTCTGGCCTGAAGGAATAATTCTGCGACACTTCTCATTTGGAAATTTTTTTCGTACCGGAAAGAAAATAACGGGGGATAGTTTGTCAGTCTCTTGAAAAGGGGACCTAAGGACTGTAAATCTGATCCATCAAAATATACAATCTATAGGGAATTCATTTATTGGACTGGAAATATTTTGTAATGAACAAAAATCCAATATAGTCACTTTAACTGAACATTGGAAGGATTCTAATCAGTTAGCGGCTTATCAGCTACAGGGTTTCAAATGTGTTTCTAGTTTCTGCAGGGAAACTAGCCAGCATGGAGGTAGCGCAATATACTGTAATTTGAATATTCAAGCTAAACAAAGAAATGACTTAACTCGACTTTCGCAGTCCAGAATTTTTGAATGTGCTGCTTGTCAATGTACTCTAGGAGATAAGAATGTAATCATAGTAACTATCTATAGACCTAACACCTTACCTTTTGCAAACTTAGACACCTTTTTTCAAAGATTCCAGATCATTTTATCGACTCTCTGTAGGGAAAATGCTAATTATATTATTAGTGGTGATTACAATATAGATTTCTTGGATACAGAAAGTAATGTAACCCAAAGATTCCTTGCTTTACTAGAAAATTTTAATGTTAAAATACTTGTGAAGGAGGCAACACACATAACTGCACATTCTCAATCCTGCCTAGATAATATCTTAACTAATATCGAAGATGGTTCTGTGTCAGTGATTCAGTCACACCTTTCTGATCACCTTGCGCAGAAATTCTCCTTCACGACGCAAACCCCAATCAACCCTACACCTCGGAAAATAAATGTAAGAACCATAAATCAAAACACTCTTGACAACTTCCAGTGTGAACTATCAAATGTACGTTGGAATGATATCATTGACAGGACATCTAATGACGTTAACTCAAATTGGAATGCTTTTAGTACCCAATATGGAAAGATTTTTGAAGCAAACTTCCAATATAGAAGTATCAGTGTGGGTCATACTTCCAACCATACACAAGACCCTAAAATTGCTCATTTGAAAAAGCAGTTGGATAAGCTATACACAATCTCAAAAGCGAACCCAACCTACCTAAACAGCTATAAGGTGTTTAAAAAGCGGTATGATGAAGAGATCATAAAATATAAAAAGCAATATATCGGTGACTCGATAAATAAATCGCAAAACAAGTGTAAAAAAGTATGGCAAATCATCAAGTCATTAACAGGAAAAAACTGTAAACAACCTCCCTTACCTACTGGGGATCTCAAAGAAATTGCTAACAACTTCAATAGTTTTTTTTCTAAGACAAAATTTGACATTGGGAATAGCCATAAAAACTGTATTCTTGCCAATGTAAATCGTATGGAAAAATCATTTTATATGTTTTCAGTGACTGAAGATGAGCTGATCAACACCGTAAAGACTCTAAAAACTAAAAACTCTTTTGGCTATGATGGCATACCAATGAGAGTTTTAAAACATTCTATAACTTCCATCTCTAGGCCGTTATGTCAATTGATCAATGAAGCTTATGTGGAGGGAGTATTTCCTGACTCATTAAAGATTGGAATAATTAAGCCAATCTATAAAAAGGGTAATACAGAAGAACCATCAAATTACCGTCCGATTACCATGCTAACGAGTTTTTCAAAGATATTTGAAAAAATATTGTCAAATAAGATAATGAGCTTCTTCAGGAAGTTTCGTATTTACTCCTCCCACCAACACGGTTTCCTCGGTGGTAGAAGCACTGAGACGGCTGTTTTCGACTTGGTTAATATAATAATGAGAGCCTTGGAGGCGGGCGATATACCACTCAGTATACTCTTGGATTTTTCAAAGGCCTTTGACTCTGTTGATCATGTTGTTCTTTTGAAAAAATTGGAAGCTTATGGAATAAGAGGCAATCAACTGAAGCTGATAAAATCATATCTGGAAAATAGAATTCAAAGAACTGTTATTGACAGTAATGGTGAGATTTTTGCTTCTAAAAATGAGAAGGTGAAAACTGGAGTCCCGCAGGGCAGTATTTTGGGCCCACTTCTTTTTATTATATATATAAATGATCTTCCAGGTTTCCTAGGTTTGTCGGATGTTGTCCTGTATGCAGATGATTCAAACTTCATAGTATCAGGAAGGGATGTTCGGACAGCCGAAGTTTCAGCCCAAACTCATTTTGCAGACGTGATGAAATGGTGTGAGGGAAACCAAATAAAGCTCAATATGGATAAAACTGAAGCGATGTTTTATCAGACTAATCGTTCCAGTAAAATATTTCCAGATACTCTATTAATGAAGGATGGAGAAATAACTGTGTGCTCTTCTGCCAAATTTCTTGGGATATATATTGACCAAAACATGAGATGGGATACTCATTGTACATCTCTCAGTAAGCGCCTACATTCGGTGATATATACGTTGAATGTACTAAGATATAAATTAGCTGAGCCTGTACTGAAGCTGATATATTCATCAAATTTTGTATCTCAAATTACTTATGGCATTATTTTCTGGGGCAACAGTGGTTTCTCCAATAAAATTTTTGTGGACCAGAAGTGGGCTATCAGGACAATTTTTCATCTAAAGAGAAGAACAAGTTGTCGTGGTATTTTCAGAAAGCATGGTTATATGACATTAATTGGACTTTACATATATAAGTGCTTAATGTTCGTTCAACAGAATCGTAAATTGTTCATGAATTATGAAATTCATAGCAACACTAGGAAGATGGATTATTATTTTTTGCCTAAATGTCGTCATATTTTCATTTTATTGTATTTCAATAATTGTGAAATATATATATATATATATATATATATATATATATATATATATATATATATATATATATATATATTCATTTATTTATTTATTGTTCAGTTGAAAAGCACCTGACCTCAGATATTAATCATAATAACTTAACACAATAACTCATATTAGTAGTTAAAAATTCAATACATATTTCCATATTATAGTTTATGGTAATGAAAATAACTTCCAATGAATCACTACTGTAAAATTGATATTTTAATTCTGAATGATTGAAATTTATTACGGAATAATTCTAGAAAAATTTAATTGCGTCGCTGACATTATAAAGTTATAAACATTTGATCGTGGATATAAATTTCTGTATCCATTCAACATATATTGCAGGTGCATGAAAGAGATTTTGGAAAAATGTGAATTATTTGTTTGGTAAGGGTTGTTTTTCTTGTAATCTCAGTTGATTAACTTACGGATATAAAAGCAACAAAATGTATCAAAATAAACAGAAACAAACATTTAATGATCAAATGATGATGGCCAAGCTTGCAGAACAAATAACAAGATACACGTTACCCATTGATAATCTTTATTGTTCGTCAGCTTGGACCACTCAATTTGTGATAACTATAAACGAAATACATAAAAAAAGAGCACAGGCCACAAAATTTAATCATGGTTCAACCTGTTTGAACCACACACTTGCAATTCATATAATAATTTTTAAAAAATCAAAACTATATTACGTAAATATAAGTTGTTGTAATCACTTCGTATAAATCAGAAATGTATCAGTTCAGTTGAGTTCATTGTTCACTGTCAGAAATATTCATTCTTACTCGGTATAGATTCTAGTGATTAGGAGTTAACCTAGATTCACAAGAATATTTCAACAAAATTATTTATATAATTTCCGACATAAAGGTAGAGAGAGGCTCTTAATTGTGAAAGGTAGACTCTGAAAAACGTAGAATTATTCTTGAAATTATATACTTTTGATAACAGAATGATGAGGATAATTTCAACCTTCACTGGGAATTAAGAAAGAACTACTTCCAATGAAGCTTTGAAAGGCTGAATCTCACAATTCAGTGTAAATATTATGTCATTAAAGTGCAATGCTCTGCATGGGTAAAAACTGGTAATTTTGATACTCGTTATTTTGACATATGCTCGAATCGGTGGTTCACAAATGAACAAATAATTTATTTTGTATGCACTCCATTATTGATAATCATATCACCAGCGATTATTGAAGAAACAGTTAAAAGAAGAAAAAGTGTTACCACTTCCTAGTAATAATGAAGACAATAATTCAAAGTTATAGAGAGAGTGATGAAGATCAGGAAAGATAAATACACTTCTCGTTTTCTTTAACAAATTTTTCTTGAGATGTTTCATGCATTAATTGTCTGATATCTTTAATTCAACACTTTTTCCACAACATTGAAAGCAAACTTTTATTTTCAGATGAACATTTTGTTTGATGAAGTTAACTCTTTTTTTTTTGGAATTTTTTATGAAAATTTAGGACGAGAAACGTATTTTTTCAGATTCTAAATGAATAAACATGAAAAATCGATCGAATTTAAGCTTCAATTCTATATGAGACTACTCGTTGAATTCACAGATTGTAATTTAAACTATCTGTCGAAGGTTTAATTTGTTCGGAGTATTTATAATGGCCCACATTTCACATATAGCAGTTGGGCCGCCCTTTTAACCGAGCAATAGGTGATAAATTTTTGAAGAGTCAGCCCATTTGATGCGGTATCTAATCCCGATTTAAATTAGAAACGTTTTTTCTCTTTATTTCTCTGCTTCTGACTCTCCAACTGTTCACCCATTATATATATATATATATATATATATATATATATATATATATATATATATATATATATATATATATATATATATATTTTAGATATATATATATATATATATTTTTTTTTTAGAGGTATAGAACTTTAAGTTGGCATTGCTGTTGAAGATGGCGACCGATTTAACAGCTGAGAAGTGATTTATTCTCAGTTCGGTTTGGCAATTCATCATGAATAGACTAACGCCTGAACAACGCTTGCAAATAGTGCAATTTTATTCCAAAACGAGATTGCCGTTGTTCCCGATTTTCATGAGCGAATTTTGTTCAGCGATGAAGCGCACTTCTGGTTGAATGGCTACGTCAACAAACAAAACTGCCGCATTTAGAGTGAAGATAATCCTCAAGTGTATGTCGAAACACCGTTACATCCAGAAAAACTGAGTGTTTGGTGCGTTTTATGGGCTGGTGGAATCATTGGTCCGTACTTCTTCAAAAACGATGATGGCCAGAACGTTACAGTCAATGGTGATGGGCATAGAGCCATAAATACTAACTTTTTCATTCCTGAATTGAACAACCATGATGTACAGGAGCTGTGGTTTCAATAAGACTGCGCAACATGTCACACAGCTCGTGTCACAATCGCTTTATTGAAAGATACGTTCGGTGACCGCCTAATTTCACGTTTTGGACCTGTGAATTGGCCTCCAAGATCTTGTGATTTAACAAAGTCACAAAAGTCACAAACCCTTGACCATTTGGAAGACAATATTTGCCGTGTTATTGCCGATATACGTCGGCAATAGAAAATTGACGTCCAGATTGGACTACATCCGAGCCAGCTGTGGCGATCATATGCCAGAAATCATATTTAAAATGTAATGCCACAAGATCTTTCGAATAAAAAAGAATTCTTGTCAATCGAATGATCCATCGTTGTTTTATTGCAATTTAAAGTTCTATACCTCTAAAACAAACTCCCTTTATATATATATATATATATATATATATATATATATATATATATATATATATATATATATATATATATATATATATATATATATATATATATATATATATATATATATTGAAAATATAGAATTTCATTGTAGAATGTTTAAAGTTTCGAAAAAATCTCATTTGTCTATATTAGCTGGCTTTAAAAAGGATCTTGAGAGATAACTCCTGCTCGAATTCTACAAAAAGTAGCTGAATATTTAGTTTTACTCCTGAATAATAACTGAAAAAAACTTGTTCTCAATAGTCAATTTGTTGACTGCTCTAGAAACAATAAAATTTCATTATTTAAGAAATATTTTCAAACCTTATCTACAATTTTTTTTAACTTATTAGAGTATAATATTCAACATATTCAATGTTATGTAACATGACATGCATTAAACTACTCGGCTGGTCAAAAACCAAAATTGACGGACCGAGACACTGTTATTTAGAGAAATAACTCTTAAATTATGTGTTATTATATTTAGAAATGCTTCAAGGTCCCTAGGTCTAATAATTATGATTTCTAGGCATTACTACCGACCCATGAGTTTTTTTATTGTCCCTCTCAATCATTAAAAAATAACAGAGAAACTACATCGATACTTTGAAATTGATTTTTGGAATTGTTTTTCGATTGGTATTCTACGGTTGAGCGGTTTTGTTTATGAGTTGATAGTTTCTATAATATAGTTCGACTAGTAAACAGGAAACGAGGAAAAATATGAAAAAAATATAAAACGAATTATAAATTTTAAGAGTTTTTTGTTGAACCTTTTTCTGACAAATTCAG
This sequence comes from Henosepilachna vigintioctopunctata, assembly GCA_030704895.1. NCBI lineage: Eukaryota > Metazoa > Arthropoda > Insecta > Coleoptera > Coccinellidae > Henosepilachna > Henosepilachna vigintioctopunctata. The sequence goes on from JARQZJ010000129.1 coordinate 3,490,080, forward strand.
CAGGTAGAGAAAATATTTTTAATTTTTGAATAATAACTTCTTAGTTATCATGAAATTTCTGAATGAATATCATTGAAATAATTATAATCTTCTTAGATTATAATTATTTCATATTGTATACATAACACTTGGCATAGTTTCACAAAATTATGTTGTTTTTGGACCACTCTTTGGGATGTTCCGCATTTCAAAAGTAAAACTGAGCATTCGTTCTCTTTGCTTCGTCTATAGAACAAATCTTCTTGTCTTCTTTGTCTTCGAACAGAGCGGACACGTAAATATTTAAAAAAAGAATGTATATCAAGTTTCAGAAGTGAATTTCGAATGAGGTCAGATATTTCACTGAGTTAGGAAACTCTGGATGTTCTAGGTTAATTGGAAATTTCTGATTCACACCGACGCCAAAAACTTTAAAAATGATCACCTTAGCTTCAGTTTGTCGCCATTATTACCTACTTTCTTCGTCTTCAATTTGTTGATTATAATCTTCCGTTTAAAATTCTTTTTCAAAACTTAATTTAATTTTTTTTAATATTGACTTGTTCCCTCTTTTCGAAGACGTATTCGAAGATACCAAGAACAGTAATTGTCTGCATCCCTATTTTCCCTCCCACCATGTGTCTATAGTTAGTAAGTGAAGAAGGAAAATATAAAAATGTTATTCTAGAGAACATGTGTTCTGTTGAACTTCTAAAAATGGGGTGACACTCCAAAATTATTGTCTAAAAACAATTTAATTTTGTGGAAATAAGTCAAATGTTTTTTATTTTTATCAAACCATATTTCACCGAGACATCAATGATTATTCAATAAAGTCAATAATCATTTTGTTGTGAATCGATTTTTCCATAGAAAGACTCTTATCAATAAACATTTAAAACAGGCCCAGTTCTAAAGCCAGTTTCTACACATCTACCAAAATATCGGAATACTTTCAGTAGATTCAGAAATAGGAACTATTTCAGAAAATCCGGTTTTTTTGATCACCTGATATATTCAGTCCTCGAGGTTATTAGAATGGATCCATTGAATCTCCAGAATTCTATGTTTCACATTGAATATTTTATGGATCACAGATACATGGATAAATACAATAAAGTGTTCAGTGACCCTGCATAGTGAATATGTAAATACCAGTCAGAAGATTTCCGACTTTTTCTAGATATCTAAATGCCTCCGAATGCCATCAACTATAAATTCTTCTCCATCGTTGAAAAGTGGGAGGAAATGTGTTGAGATTCTTCGGTTGGATGTGTTAATTGGCTTCGGATCTTTCCTTCTTCTTTATTTGGTTATCTTAGTTTTGTGACGCACAGATTACGATTTTTTTCCCTATATTATGAAGTAGACAATAGAACGTGCGTTATTTATTCAATATAAATGAGTCGAGCCTTCTCGTTCAGATCTCTAGTTGAAAATTAATTGTATAGAATATGTTCCTATAATTAATGTTAAAATTCTTTTTTCCTGGATAACCCAATTTCAAAGGATATTTATGATTTATTTAAAAAAATTTGAAAGCTAAAATTTGAAGGAAGAGGTGTGTTCTACCATTATTCAGAAATTCTTATCTTGGAAAAGGGGTTTAAATCAATTGTAAAATACCTAAAGTTATTGATAGATGCCTCTGTTTCCCAATCTTAACTTAAATATCATCTGAATTTCGAATGTGTCATTTTTACAAGTGAGATTTTTACAAGTAGCATGGCTGACTTTTAAAATTCAACAGTCAACTGCAGTACATTCGTAATCCGAAATTTATAACTGGGAAGTTTATCATCAAAAAAGATAATGCTACAAATATAAACATTTTAAAGTGTAACAATTCAGAGAAGTCTGTATCTTTAGATGAATATTCAGAATTTACTAAAATGGACGACTAAACAATGCATTCATTTTATATCGATTAAATAGAGTGTCTGTGAACCTCTAAATACTCCTGAAATGAAAGAAGTAGTACTTCGAAACGTCGTCATGCGCATTTGTATTAAATTATGAGAAAATTCTGAATATTGTTTCATTATGTATATTAATTTTCTCCAAGCATCGGCCTCATCAATCATCAAGTAAGAATATACATATAAATGACAAATATTGGTTGAACCAGTTTTTCATGGAAGGAAAAGTTTGGTCAAATTGATGCTCAGGAAGAAGGCAAATATACTGAGCGAAGAAAATAACAATACTTACAATCAAGCCTTTAAACGTCTTTCTTCGATGAAAGGAGACACAGAAGGAGAAAATCTAGTCAAAACCTGTTTCCATTTCCAAATACATAATTATGTTTCAGTTCTAATAAATTTTTACTGCTCTCATCAATTACAATAAAACACATTTGCTATATTTTAGTATTACACAAAATAAATAATATACAACTATTCAGAAAAATATTCTTGAAAAAATTACATAATTTTTGGTCAATTACGGTGTTTTCTCTTATATTGAGAGAATAATATTATTTCCCTTTTGATTGTACAGTCTTTCTCTCTTATAGTACTTGGATCTGATTGACTTTTGAAAACGCAATTTAGATATTATCTAACTCTCAGTGAATCATTTTGTATACTGATTTAAACAATTGTCTTGATTTAATTAAAAACGTGAAAGAAGAGTCAAGGAAAATGTTCGAGTTTGTGAATTATATTTTGTAACTTGATATTAGTCTACATAACCCTAAATTTCCTCCACACTGAAATATTTCAGTACGCGTGATAATAACGTGGAAAATAGTCGTTTAGCGTCACTTGATTTGTTTATTACACCTTGAGTGAATTTATTTCCAAGCATTGTTTCGAAACGACAGACCGTTTCCATTCGTTAAACGCTGACATTACACACTGGTTAACTGTGAACATGTGAGGGCCATTGTTATTCTTCGCAGCTGCTTAAATCATGAAGATGGGTTGAAATTCCTAGGATCTAGTAGAGAAACCCGAAGAGCCTCATTGGCACGGCTGAAATCAGCTAACGATGTTAGTGCTCTACACCACAGTCTAGGGATATTTTACTTGCCAAGGTTACAATACCTGGAGTAAAATTGAGCATAGAGGATCAGATTCTTCACAAAATATTACGTATTTTACTGTCTGCTACTAATAATGCCGCAAAAAAACAGATTATACGCAAACATTATGTATTAAAAACAGATAATGATATTTTTCATGAATATTACTTCAAATGACTACAGAAAATCAATATAATTTCATGCCTTCTGCGTTTAACTGTCAGCTTTCTCTGTTCATAGAAAAAAATGTTTTTGTGTCTGTAAAGAAATTTTTTTTGTCTCATCTTAACAATAACAAATTAGTGCAATTACTTTTCGGACAACCAGCATAATGAATATATTTATCTTTTAATATTCATTATCTTTATATTCATCTTTAAAAGTTATATAGTGATATTTGGATAATTATTTCTAGGCAATACTTTTATATTCAAAAGATGTTGTTGGGATGATTTTTACCGTTCAGATTGCGTGCAAGTTAAATATCATTAGGCTTTTCAGAGCAAAGATAAGAGATTGCGACCGTTTCACTCTAAACCGGACGAACTTTATTTCAACAATGATGAGAAACTGGAACCCACAATTTTCATCAATTTCCGTTTCATAAACCAAAGGTTTTATTACGTTTTGCTTCATCTTTAGGTACGAACGTGTGAAAAAGTTGCCCGACTCGAAAGATATGAAGCCATTGGCTGTTATAAAACAGTTGAGTGTGCATGAAGCTATTTACGACCCGCCTGCAGTTGTTTTCACTTATCAGTACAGGAAGTCCAGACAGGCCGTGGTTTGTAAATAGTTGTAAGTATCTGGTGTTTTAGGTTTCTTCTTGCCACAGAGCATTCTTGTGTGTCGTATGTTCTGCGTTCGTAACGGATATATTCAATGGAAAGGATAACAGAACCCATTAGGACATTTGAAAAATATTCGTGAAAGGATTTGTGGAATTTATGCAAAACTGCAAAAGAAATATAGAGAATATGTTTAAGGTTAAGTTAAATTTGATCTGAGACCTGATGTTTGGTGTATCATCGGAAATAAGACCAATGAAAAACATTTATTTAAGCAATATACTAGGTGAACAATTTTTAGTGGGGAAAGTTGCTTCAAATATTGTACACATTCATCATAAAAATTAATTAGGGTCAATTTGTTCATTCAATGATCTATTTGGAATGTTATATTTGTGGATAACTTAAACAGTTCCAATGAAATGATCTTTCAGGCATATTAGTCATTTCAATTTGACATGGCTTGCCAAATTAATTAAAACCAAACACTATCTTAATAGTTACATGTTGTCGCGAAATATCCATAAGGCAGGCAATTACAAAAAAAATACTGATAATTATAATAATAATACATTTATTGCCAACATATATACATCCGTTTACAACGAGAAAATAACAAATTTTACACAAATAATAAATAAAAAAAATTGAAGAAAAGCAAAAAAGAGAATATAAGCGAATATATACAACGAAAATAAAATTGAAATGAATTGAAATAGTAATAAGCAATAACTAAATGAAGGAAAGTAAAAATAAAATATTATATATTAGTAAGTAGCCAACAGAATTAATGAAATATAGTTGATAAAGTCAACGAAAATGAAATTAAAGTCAATTGCAATAGTAACATAAAGTAGCCGAATGAAATAAAAATAAAATATTATATATCACAAAGTAATATGTAAAAAACAGAAGTTCATGAAAATATCACATCCCATTGCGCTGTTCTGAGTGGAATGACAAAATCACTGATAGCTGATCAAAATAGACATCACATCGATCACAACCCCAGGAGAACGTGACATAACATTTGTCATGTTGTAATTGACATAAAACGTATTATAACGCCTCAAACCAGGCCTTGGTACGAGAATATTCATTTTGCTGAGAAGAAAAATGAACATTCTATGTTGAATGAAGTTGTACTACCTACTTGTAGCAACCTTACGAATACACGAATAAGGAAAATACTATTTGTTAAAGTTTCTAATGATGAAGCATTCGCTTTCTTCATTCGAGATCCTTAATTGAAAAAGTGATCTACAATATTCTAGAGGAGCTGTAAATAGTATGCTAATCTCACCATCCAAATATTCCTCTTGAAGCCAGTTCTTCAGTGCATTCTCATATGCATTGTGAGGTGTTCCATGGTTTTGTTTTCATCATCCATGCCCATAAATCATTTTAAATTGCTCTAGTCATCTCTGCCAACAAGTATTATGCAACTATACTCCCTCTAGCGAGGTGTTTGTAGTTAATGTTGTTTCTTCTTTCACTGGCTAATCGCTTACTATCGTACACGATTTGTATGTGTCTTGAAAGTTTTTTAGAAAAATTCCTAAACAATAGATGCCATGAGCTTTTTAATCATTCAAGTACTTTCGATTGAATGTTGAATTTTAAAAGTAGTAACTTATTTCAGCATTCGAGATTTGTCTCTCAAATAGTTTTCTTAAAATTGGTTCTCATGATGCTTAAGTGTAATTTGAAGGCTTCGCGCAAAATACGTAATGATCTTCACCAGTAGTCAATGGTTTTTAAGAATTTGTGTGCAATGGAAAAGTTGGCTATACTTTTATTGTTCGATACTGCATTGTGAATTATTACAAATACTTAATAAATCTCAGAAGTTCGTCTAGAGACACGAATACTCTTCGGTAGCCCGTGTTAGAGCAAGAAAAATATCGAGGTATCTATTCCAGAAATATTCAAGAAACAGCTTGAAACTTTAACGAATTGTTGTCAACTGAAAATGTATGAGCAAGTAAATAAAGATACCTAGATTTTGGCAATGATTGAAAGGATTTAAAATCTGCAGTGGTAGTTGAACTGTGAAAATGTTTATAAGAATTCAAGTTGTCATTAGTATTCGGTTTTACAGAAAACTTAGAAATGCAAACCATAAAATATGTAACACTTGTTATGACCTTTGAAATCGTATTACCATTAGTGTTGGAATGAAATCTAACGAAATGAAATCAAGCTATAAATTAATTATAATTGAGTAAGTGAATTCTGTTTTAAAAATCTAAGGAAACATTTTCCACATTTTTCTGTATATTTTACAAACAGTAATTAAACTAACGCTATGATTCATATCATAATTGCTGTGGAAATCGATTAAACTTCTCAAGAAATCGGCTACTTGAATTTCTAAGGTACATACCCCGATAACCATATTTGAATTATAATATATTGCGCTTTGATCTTATCCCTTCAATTGAAATGATAACAATCTAAAGTAGCATCTACTTCACACGATTTAAGCTCACCTGTATCTATCATTGTTCCACACTTAACTCATATAATTAGTTCAGCCTTAACATGGTTGATGAAATATTCAAATATTTGAAACATAACCTTTAATCGAATTTAAGTTGGTCCGATTCAAGTAACAGCTTGATAGTTAATTCTATAAAATTATAGGGGAGCTATAATAAGAGAGCAGGTGGTATAAATTATGAAATTTCGTGCTTTTAGTTTAAAATTTAACAGATATATTCGAAGATTGATACAATTGAAACGAAGAAAAAACATGATATATATTTCTAACGAATAAACAAAAGCGTGAGAGTAGAATTAATGCAGTAAGAAGAAAACTATCATAATTTTTCCATGGCATGCTTGTAATCCCAGAAGAGCATAGAGCATAATGTCTGATCATAAAATAGTTGCTCGTCCCAAGTGCTATGTAGATGCATTTCTATGCTAACATTTCTGCTAACATTTCTGCATCTATTTGTTACGTCTTCGGTGGTATTTTCCTTATACGATCGCCAGCAATTATATATATGATTCCTCGCTGATATATCGACATAATTTAATGTAAAAGTTCCGATAAAATCTTTGAATTTGTCATACTTCAAACGACTTTATGTTGAAGTCTTCGCGCTCGTCAGATTACAGCGAATTTCTGTGGTCTTCGTATTTATGGAATGAGAACAGTGATGGAGATGTTCATCTCATGTTTGAATTGGGAACATGGTTGCCAGATAGGTCATATTTCCTCGCTGAACGGGAGGTTATATTACTATACATAGAAAGTAAATAAATAGATATTCCCACTTTGTTGTAGATATAAAATGATAAATTCATCTATATTTTGTGAAACATGTTCAGTAATTTTGTGAATTCGTTTCAAAAGATTCATTTTAATTGAAACTTTATATATAAATATATAGGTAAAAGTAAATATTCATAGCATTTACAGAATTTAAAATTGAAAAATGTTATTACTCAATGTTTCGCTGTGAATGTATGTATGTTTTGTCTTTTTATTTATTTATTTATACCTTTTTATAATATGTGAATACAATCATTTGATAGTTATTTTATATTTTCAGGTAAGGATGAGGAAATATTTTAGTACTATCTTCAGCTTACTTCCTTCTTCTCAATGGTAAGTTATAAGTTTTTATATACGTTCTACAGGAGTTTTTATGCATATAAAATATATAAAACTCCCTAGAAACTGGAAGATAATGATATGTAAATAATAAACTGTTTCGAAATCAGTCATGGGTGAAAATAATGGCTAAATACTGAAATAATTGAAAGTATTCATTGCAAACTTCTTAATCTGTGAAAAAAATGCTCTATATTATTTCCTTCTTCATCACTAATTTTAGGAAACTCCTTTTCCTGTGATTTATTAAATCAACATTTTTGTCAGTTGAGTTTGCACTGAAACTCAAAATTTTTTTTTGAGAGAGTACCATCTTTTGGTATTTGAGAACAATTGAAAATTATAGAAACATTAATCAAGAGCCTCCCTGTATCATCAATCACATATAAATATCCATTACGGGTTTCAAGTCCTATATCAAGAATAGTATCACTCTGTATATTATTTTTATATCGCTCTTATGAAAATCACTGTCGAGTTTCTTCAAAGAAAAAGCGAACATGCATCTTGGAATTCTTGTTTCATGTATGTATTTATGTTCGAGGCACAAAAACTGAAGATAGATGCAATACTCGTTATCTTCGCCGACTAGATTTCATCTCCTCATTAATATGTTGGGAGCATAACACGTGATGTAATTATTTCAACGATTTTCTATAATAATACATTAGATAATATGAAGACGTATTAGAAATCGATGGTAAATTGATAGAATTGAATATAATTATTCTGTTCCACCGTAATTTTCTGACGTCGATTCTCAAACTATAATTTCGGGCATGTTTCATCAATAGATAGGAATTTAGTTCTGCGATATTAGTCGCCTCTTCTTCAAAGTGTATAATTCCAAATATATTTCGTCCCTCTATTGCAGAAAAATGCTTATTTCTTTTACAGTACATACACATACACACACACACACACACACACACACACACACACATATATATATATATATATATATATATATATATATATATATATATATATATATATATATATATATATATATATATATATATATATATATATATATTCAGAAAGAAATTATTGAGTTTTCTGGTTCTCAAAAATATTTATTAAACATCTATATCACATAACGTTTCGGTCCTTTTCTTGGGCCTTTTTCAAATGAAGTTTCATCAATATATTGTCATCAACACACAAACAAAACAATACTTATTATTTTATTATGAACCAATATTCAAATGAAGAAAGTTTTTCAAAATTTGTTATATTTCTATATATATTTATCTTAATTTACACACGATGCGCTGTCGTTCACGTTCAGACAAAGACTCGTCTTTGGTCTTAAATTGGTTGTCCATCACTCGGCAACTAATCACTCCCTGACAAGGAGTAGGCAGATTGAGGCCTTGTCAGCACCGAAACCCTTTCATACCGATTTCTAGGAATCGGGAGAATTGGGCCTTAAATTGGTTGTCCATCAGTCGGCAACTAATCACTCCCTGACAAGTAGTAGGTAGATTGAGGCCTTGTCAGCACCGAAACCCTTTCATACCGATTTCCAGGAATCGGGAGAATTGGACCTTAAATTGGTTGTCCATCCCTCGGCAACTAATGAACCCCTTGACAAGGAGTACGCAGATTGAGGCCTTGTCAGGGGAACATTTCCTTGTGGGGAAATAGCAGTTCACATTTCTAAACATGGTCTTTCGAGCCGGATATGAACCAGCGACCTATGGATACAGTCCACTTATATAAACTTACTCAAATAAACTTACTCATATACTAAAATATTCTGATATTCATGAATTTTATATGCATACATCCTCGAGAGCTTTGAAAGGTGCAAAGAAGGAAAAAAAACTCTGAAAAAAAGTAAGTGTACTTTCATAAGCATGTAACATCTGAAATATTAAAGATTGATCATAAATATTACTAATGAATCACCGGCACGTGTTGTAGCGACAGAGAATTTTGTTTTGAAGAAATGATAATTGGTATGAATCCTCTTCCGTTCCATAATAGAATGCTGCTCAGGCAAGCTGAATTTACTCACAAACAATACCTCGGTCGGCAATAAAAATGATAAAAACAATAAAACGTGAAAATGGGTTCTCGACAACGTTCACGGAATAATAAAAAGTCCCTATGTAAAAATGTGATTCGTGACTCTTCATCTACTTTTGTGAATACCGAAAGATAAGGGAATAGAAACACGCCTGGCTCACCCACAAAAGTGTAGGTATATCTCGAATACAGTAAAGTTGTAGTTTTGAAATAACATCGAGAGATTGTTCGCATTGGGCATGATGAAGGTGAGGCTTCAATGGATTGGGTTTCTTTGTACGCAGTTCAGACTCAAGACAATTAATTTATTGGTTTCGAGATGTTCTGGTCGGGTAGTTATTAAGAATATTTTCTCAAACTGTAAGGTGAATGTAGAGATGAATTGGGCGAGATCGATAGGAGCATGAGTATATTTTGAGATGTTTTACACACCTTAACTTAGACATATAATAATCGTATACCTATTACAAAACGGCTGAATTCCATTGCACAAAATGTGACGTAACTGTATCTTGTGATTTGATTTATTCTTTGCGAACATTGAATTATTTTACATGTGTTGGATTTCTCCTTGAAGACATAGCATATATTTTTGCTAGAAAGTATTCCAAGTAGGTATCGTTCAGAGCTTTGAATGAACTTTTATACATAAATTACATATATACATTTTCAATCTTATCTTGAAGAAAAACTTGATTTTTAGTCGGCGTAAGCAATTGAAATCTGAAATGATGTCATTAGGTACAATTTTTGGATAGGATGTCCGTTTAAAAATTACATCGATTTTTTTTTGAAGCTGTACATCGAGGCTATTTCTCGAACATCGTTTGGAAAGATGTTCAAGGAATTCATGTAACCAAAAAATTGAAACCACTTTCGATGCAAACATCCGCTGATTTAGTTGTATTTATTAGAAAAATAAGGGCAATGTGACAATTTTTATTTTTTATGATTACAAGTACAATCCCATTCCGTTGTAAATAGTGAGCACATTCACGCAACTAGTGAACCAAGATTCCGTCTAAGTGGCCTACAACAGCCAACTAGCGCCATCAATACCAAAAGACGGTTCAATTTTATAACTTTAATTTGTTCTAGATCAACTATAATCATTAGCTGTTTAACATTGATTCAGAGTTTTATCAAAATACAATGATACATCCAGTGAATCCATCCCATGACATCTAAAATATAAATAGCACTTCTTGGTGCAAACTTTGAAGATATTTTGGATGTTAAAATCGGAACATCTGGGTGTAGAAGAGTTCCACTTCTCTTCGGCCTACCATCCCTGAAAACTAACACGAGTTTATGACTTTTTCTGGGACGAATCTCTATATTCTGTTATAAAAAGACATTCTAATTTCACATGCTTCACTTCTTTTACAGTATTGATAAAATATGCCGGTCTAACCTAGACCAGATTTTATCCTAGAAGGTTCTTCTATTGACCTATTTGAAGAGTTCCAAAAAATAACCTTCAGATTTCATTAATCGATCTGATTATTGAAATCTTCTTGCACCCAAAATAATTTATTTCATTGTTGCTCACTCACTACTAGTGACATTAAAAACAACAATTGACATCAATTATAAAATTAGGCGAAAAGGAAATGATGCAATGCATGTTGTTATCTCTGAAAGGTTGGCCTGGTGAAGGAGATCCTGTTTATAATTTTCAAATGTGTTGTTTAAGCTGTCTGTATTTACCGTATAAACTAGATGGTAATTGCCTTTATAGTTTTCAGTAATGGTGTCCTTACTGTCTTTTGTTCGGTGTAGCATTAAATGGCCAACTATACTAAACTTCTCTCCTATTGTCTTTATGCCCAGAACCACGTGACTAACGTGCAAGGCTTGTTCGGATCGGGTAATGAGGTGCGCGGGAGCAGGCGTAGGTGGCCGAGCAGACGCAGAACCGTATTGACGTTTTTTCATTAATTATACCCATCTAAAGGCTGAATGAACATAAATGAGGTCAAAATAGGAAACCATGGATACCGTAAATCCGGAATCGGGACTTGCACAATAATTCTAACGTTAATAGTACTATAATAATGAAGCAATTTCCTGACTTCGAAATAATATTAGTAGTTTGTTATTAGGTTGTTTTGAAAAATTTTCAAAGCAATTAACAGAATTGGGTTGCAGTTTTGGATACATCTCTCTACTTATATATGAGATTTCTTTGAAAAAATACTGCAGGGTAAACAAAAATTAATTTGTGAATTTTTTTGAAAGGTTATATTTTATGAGTGAAAACAATCTTTATTTTGTATAGAAATTTCGTATATTTTGATGGAATATTGTATTCGCCAACCATGTACAGTACATAAAAAATATTCAAAAGGTTCTACATCTTCATTAATGGGGTTGATATTCCTCATTGAAGTTTATGATTGCTTAAGTTTTCGCTTTATGATTGTTTTTTTTTTGATTTATTCTTTTCTATGTTTTTGAAGCTTTGATGTGGTTCTTTTATGGCGAATAGATATTACCTCATATTTTATACTACTTTGAAGATCTTTCTAGCCGCCGTCTTCATTGTTTTGTAGAAAAATATTAGCATCTTTGTCGTATTTTCAATTACTGTTTTTTTGAAAGTTTCCCTTATCGAAACATAAAATTTCACTCGGAAAGTTGTCCTCATTTTTTCAAAACCAAAGTTATACATTGATTAAAATTTTTGTACAACTTAGCTGTGTTTTCAGGAGTGGATAAAATTTCCTGTGATTTTCCATGAAATCTGAGGGGTCGTCCATCAATTACGTGATGTTTTTGAGCAACTATTCAAGACTCCCTCTTCCTGGTGATACGTGATGAAGTGCGAGACAAAACCCGAACCCACCTACCTAGAATCACATGTATTTTTTCAGTATCAATATTTAAGAAAATCGCTAGAATAAGCTACGGCGTGTGACACGAAAAAATGAATATACGTGATTATTATCACTACACCCCACTCCCTTGTGTAGTTTCGTGATTCTTTCCAAACTCCCTCCCCTTTTAGAACCACCCCTCATTAATGGACGGCCCCGAATGTAATTAAAATTGATATTTGACAGTGGAGAGCGTGTTACTTTATTATCCGAAGTTCACAACAGCCGTGTTAATAAGAATATCAACATTTAGAAATAAGAAAATAAGTTATTGAAGAATTATTCGAATGAATTATAAAATCCATGAATGAATAATATGAACTTCAACAGTTATAACAGTTATTTGGCATTGAGTTTGTTGAATTTATTCGTGGCCCCTAAAGACCTAATAAACTATTCCGTGTTGAGTATTTGAAAATTCAAATATTATACCGTGGTCGAAGCCGCCCCTGTGCCGGACCATAGAACCGACCACACTCGTTATGCCGCGTCGCAAGTCGTACCCGGTCCACCACGGATCGCTTTACCGTAAACTTATCACACTACTGTTTTTCGTGTCGATGGCAATTATTGAGCATATTCATAATATATCCGCGATATGGCCGACCGGGGGGCGTTCGCCGGTCACCGAACGAAGAGCAAGCTCTGAAATTGGCTGGGAATGAAATTGAGCCGAGGCTGCCAGCGAGAGGCGACTTGAACTTCGGTGGCCTTGCTTCGGCGACGTAATACCCAGCTATTGGATAAGAGTTAGGCTCAGGATGGAAGCGAGCGAAATTATAACATAGGTGGAAGCTTAAGACTCGCGAAAGGAAAAGGTAATTCCAAGTTACTCAGCTCTTGATGGACACTGATTATCCACACATTAGACGAGGATAGTTTGGATGTGTCTAGAACTTTTTATGAGGACATTCCATTATAGTATAGATCTACGAGTGAAGTTCCCATAAGTTGAATATGCTCGATTATTTAATGATTAGAAATTATCGAATAAGCTTTCAATGGAAATGGCTGTATGAGTTCCGATATAATACATTGAAAGTTTACAAATGATGCCCAATAATATTACTTAAAAACATACAGAACTTCCGGAATTTCAGTTCACTATGTGCAGAAAGCTGCCAATTATATAACAGATGTAGTTTATATTTATTGTAAGTGCGGTTTATTATTATAAGTGCGGTTTAACAATCGTTGATTCTTATAATCGTTATTAGAATAATTTTCCTAATACTTCGTTTATTAGGTAAAGGGAATAATCGATCTGGTGAAGTGTTTAAAAACTCATAACTCATAACAATTCATTATATTTCAACCCTTTTTGTGTCTTCTTCAGGAGAAAAACAGGCTGCAAATTAATGACTACAATGATCAAATTGAATATTCGAAAAATATAAATCTACTTACAATTAGAGTTTATGCAATGATAATAACGGAACTAACATTATTCAGCAAACTTATTTTGTTTTAACTTGTACCCTACATAATTCAGTTTATGTTCAACATTCAGAATGTTGGGTACAAATATGTAGAAATATATTTATATAATTCAGATGTAAATATTACAATAAATTAAGTTGAATATGAATATAAATTCAAACACTTGAACTTATGATTTTCACTTTATTCACTACATAGCATGACGCGTTTCGTCGTTACAAACGACTTCTTGAGATGCTTACAGAATAATGAAGAAGTCGTTTGTAACGACGAAACGCGTCATGTTATGTAGTGATAAAGTGTGAATCATAAGTTCCAGTGTTTGAATTTAAGTTTATATTCAATTATAATGGATTTACATCAAGTAAACGCCAACACTATTAAATATAAATTAAGTTCTTTATTGGTTTGTAAGCCCATGAGAATATCTTGTATTTAATTCAGCATATTTATCATATATTCATATTGAGTTTTATATAACACTAGCTGACCCGGCCAACGTATATATATATATATATATATATATATATATATATATATATATATATATATATATATATATATATATATATATATATATATATATATATATATATATTATATTTACTACATAGTATGAAACAAAGTCGCTATCTCTGTAAATCTGTAGAATCTTCTAAATATTCACTTAAATCATTTCTGTAAATATAGATCTATATTTCATTTAGGGTATTTAATTGGATAAGGATTAATGCTGTATTGGTTAAAATCGATTTAAATCTGCGTGCTGTGCCATATAGATCTATATTAAATCAACAATTTATTGCCATTATTTGTCGTAAAAAGTAAATTATAAAAAATGTTATTGTGGGATATCCATAAGAGATAGACATATACCATACCGGAGTTTTCTGTAGAAATGTACAATACTTAGTACAATTTTTATTTAGGGTTCTGCCTGCGTTTGCAATTTATCACATCACATTAGAAATATTTCTCCACTATTTAATGGATGTTAGTACACATATAAACCTTCCTCTTCAATCACTCTATCTATCAAAAAAACCGCATAAAAATCCGTTCGGTAGTTTTAAAGATTTAAGCATACATAAGAATATAGGGACAGAGAAAGCGACTTTGTTCTTTACTAAGTAGTTTATACATGTAAACCTTCCTCTTCAATCACTCTATCTATTAAAAACAACCACATCTAAATCCGTTGCGCAGTTTTAAAGATTTAAGCATACATAGGGATATAGGGACAGAGAAAGCGACTTTGTTTTATACTATGTAGTGATGCAATTTTGATCTCACCAATCAATTTTACAATGGTTGTAAATTCAGAATATATTAAATCAATGTATTTTCACGACTTATCAATTTCTTGAAAACCACTCAAAGTTTTCGAATAAATTTTTTCATTCTGAAAACTAAATTAAGAATATATATATTAACGATAAAAGTTTCAGTTGAAAATAAAAATGTATTATTCCGAAGCTTTGTGGCAAACGAAATCGACTATAAATATAAAGAAAATCTGTAAGTTCAACTTTATCTGAGAGGTATTATAGAATATATAAGTCATAGTTCTAGACTTATAACAGTATAATTTATAATCATTAAACTCTAACAACTTTCTAGTAAAATTACAATCGTAATTTGTTCTACTATAACCTCTAAGCAGTGTCAGCAAATAGCTCGGCTATCATAAATCTGTTTCATACGCGAGATTATCATACTTTGCCCATTATTACAGTCATATTAAACGTCGTATTTGCCACCATGTTAGTTTTACAAGGTGTAGGTAGAAAAGCATCCGGTAAACCAGGAATATCCTTTAAGCGTGAGTTTTATATATTTGTTCCGTGTTCCAAACTGGGCATTATGAATACGATTTAAAGTAAAAACTGTAATTTAAATTGTACGGGACATTACCGCTTGATGATGCTAGTCTTCCACTTGCAGATTTCCCAACAAAAAATATTTATTTTGTTCTGGTATAAAGTTATAAGGACTTTCATTCAGTAAAACCATAAATTGAATATTTATATAATTATAAAAATTTACAAATGTTAAAAGTCCAATAACTATCGATTCAATATATGTTACTATCTGAAGAAAAATTAGTTAGCTCAATGTTAAATACCTTAACAACAATACTAGTTCTCAAGACGATAGCTGATTTATTGAACCCATTGTTAGCATTCACCAAATCTGCTATTTCAAGATCTCAAAATTCTGCAAGGTTGTATGTTAATCTATCAGCAATTCTAGTATGTTAAACAAGTGCGTCAACGAAATATATGTTTAATTTCTTACTACATGGAAGTAATTGATTTTTTTTTCATTAGTTTTAGGCAGTTCGATTTACTTTTGATTGAAGTAAAAGTGTTATATTTCAAAATTGTCGCAAATGATTACTTTGCAATATAGGTAATTATTGAGTTCTTCTGCAGTCAAACAGAATAAGACAAAACTCGAAGTGGGGTATTGTTGCCTGACCTCGAACATATTTCGAAATATTTTTCAGAATTGTATTCCAAATTAATTTTTTCGACTAAATTCGATGAGATTTTATCGATAAGATCTTAGAACGATGATTCGTCTTTCAACATATTTATAAATTTTCAACTACGTCAACTTTTCCAATTTTCTGGCTACAAGGTTTTTTCAGCTACAAGAATTGACTATTAGCCTGATGCGATGTATCATACGCTTAATAACTTTACACTGATATGAAGGATAGTACTACTATCCTTATTGTCACATAAGTGGATTATATCGCTTTTCTATAAAGAAAATTACGAGACCTAAAGCAGTTCCCTGAGGAACGCCAATCTCTTCATTTCTATCCAGAACGGTACCGCTAAAATTAATTTTCTGTTCAAATATGTTAATAAGAACTATTAACGTTAACTATTTATATACAACTCCTTCAAAGCCTGCACTCCTCCAAAAACTGTAGGTAATTTTGTTTCAATATTTATATATTTTTTTTCATAGTTTTTCGATTATTATATGCGCAAAGTTTCAAACACTCTCTTGAAATCTAGAATTTTATAATAACTAAGTTCTTCTATTTAGAGTTCGATATTATTCCTCTCGTATTATCAGTAGTGCAGAATATTTTCAATTTCAGATTAAGGTTTATTGACTTTTTTTAGTCTACGTCTAGTCTATTGCCGTAGAAACAAATTTGATTTCATTGATCTCACCATCTATCAATTATTGAAAATATTCCGAATGAGTATTGGAAATATTTGAAACAGTTCTGAACCTAATCACCGCGTTTTTCAATATCTCGCAGTCTGTTATAACAGAAAACAACTGCCTAAGGAAAACGGCATCGTTAATTACTCATTCTCGCACTTGCAAACATAAAAATTCATTATTTTTACACTTACTGCTAGGTCGGTCACAGCGATTTACTTTGCAGAAGGCGGAATAGGAGTTACGGAAACCCCACTGTGAAACATGTCATCTATAGAAGGACCCCACCAGGGGACCGCGCTCGACATGGACACCCCCTTGGATACGATTGTTGCTGACTTTCATTCATATACTTTTTATATTTCTTTGCTGTCCGTAAGTCTGAATAGAAAGATTAATTTTAATATTCGTATAGTGATTTTCACCTACTGAGTTTGGGATACGTATAATCGTCCATTACTCGATTGATTAGTCAAGACGAATAAAAAATACAATGCACATCAACAAAACGCAATGTCAATAATTTGTTTATCTAAAAAATGTGAAATATGACAGCTTTGAAATTTCAACTTTACAGATGATGAAAAAATTGCAAAATATAAATTGTATCTGTAGAAAAAACTTGAAAATACGTCTTCTAGTTCCTGATTGCACTGAGCATTTTGTTTCTATAATGATGATAATAAACTATATATTCCAGTATACATTTCATGGAACAACAAAAATATATAATAATAGATGCATAGATATATTTGGCACCAAGAAGTTTAAAGTGAAACTAAATGTAATATTGTTAAACATTTTTATAATACGTCATTTGCTTCTCCACAATTATGTTATCAAGTTTTTCTTATTGAAGTTTTTTGATGAGTTTTTTCTAATTAGTGAAACATATATCTTGATACTTGTGTATATATGTATTTAAATATTGCAGAATATAAACTCTCAGTTGTACATTCTTTGTACTCACCACAGGCTACGGTTTTTGCGAGAAAATGTATTACCTTTGTTTAGGCAACAAATTTGACGATGTAAATTTGAAAATTAAAATACTATTGTTTCAGCTATACAATAGTATGACGGGAACTTCAAATTCATTCATGCAATTCAAATTATTCAAACATAGGTACAAAAAGAGTTAAAATTAGAAAAAACAAAAAGAATGACAGTAAAGAATAAAAAAGGTGAAACTCAGAACAGAATCTGTTGAAATTTCTCACATCAGAGTAGCTTTTTCATAATAAAAATTCCTCAACGTTTCTCTTGTATTCGGCTTGATGAGCGTTCTTCATACGAAGAGGTAATTTGTTATAAAATTTAAAACAATAAGAATTCTAACCATTCTGTGATTTGCCGAGTCTGCAGCAGTCTGAACATAGATCTTGTTCATTTTTTGTGTCGGATATGTGAAATTCTGCATTTGACCTGACATTGCTATTTTCTTCAGTTTATAGCAATAATTTAGGCATATAACGATAATTTCGGCAGCAGGATCCATAATCTAGATTTCTTAATAATCTAATACGCCATCTTTGAAGTCCAAAAATTCTCATTGCTTCAGAAGAGTAGCAGACCCATAGAAGTATACGTACCATTTTGTCCATATCTTATGTGTGAGTCCATTAAAGGCAACTACGAATTCTTGGATACCTAATACCACCAAAAAGGATATCGCAACGCTGTTCAAAGCTTCGTGAATATCTTTCATTTTGAGTTTAATTGCAAAATGCTATAAATGTTTATAATTTGTAATCAAATGCTGACGTCTATTGTAATTTTTGATGTCTAACAAGTTTACCTAGTAATACAATGTTCAACATTACAACGTTAAAAGAGATAGTTGTTGTAAATTAATGCGATATATTAGAATATGATGACAATAAATTATCAAGCTTACCAAGGAATTTATACATTAGTACAGGCATTTCGCGATAAGAAGCAACATTTTGCATATTACCTTCATTTTTATGTGATGAGAGTGTTAACTTTGATCTTCTTATCTCGTTGCTCTTTGCAAGTGTAAAAGTTTGTTGAAGGTGCAATTATTAACGAAGTCATATCTGCAAATACGGATACTTTGACAGGATTCCTTATTTTGATATGATATGCAAATTTCTCGTTAATTATTCGACTGATGTTTCTATATTATGATTACGAATTAATGAGTGTAATTGCCAAGAAAAGCACACAAATTCCTGCTATAGATAATTATTAATGAGATATATTTGCAATTACAACTACCTACATATTTGTGAAATTTATAGGTAACTGTCAATCTCAAAAGTATTGATATTTAGATTGAAAATTGCTTTTCGTTGCACATTTTTCATAATCTTCTGAAAAGTATGGTTCTGTGAATGTAAGCTATCCACTATGTTTCTTCAGTATTCACATTATATGTAATGAAAATATGTTGAAATTCAGGAAAATTTTCAGTTAAGCATTAATAACGCATGCATTTGTATAATTGTACCTTCCATTGGACAAAAGAACATTGAAAAGTTCCTGGTGAAGAGCAATTATCATAAAGCACTGGAAAATTCATTTGATGAATCGTGAGAAACGAGAAATGAAGAACTGTTTTAGCAAATATGAAATATATAAGACATATTAGACACTAAGGAGACATTGGAGTCATGAAAGAATAGGCCTCTCTTTTGAACAAAACTTTTATAATTGGGTGTAGAATGGGATGTTTTCTGTGGAAAATGTGGTCATACAAACAGATTATATAAACTTCCCGTTCATTTTGAGTTATAACATTATTAATTCAACCCAAAATATTGCCAGAAAATTATTATAACCAAGTAAAGTTTCAGTATAAGTCAAGGAAAATAAGCTTGTCGGTCAAAAAATCCAAGAAGTTTACGTGAAATTCGTTTGTACAGCTATGAGGCAAATTAAATTTCCATTTAACTGAGTTGAAGTTGACATCATTAAGTTCGTTCTATCGAATCAGTACTGAAGATATGATTGAACGATTTATTCCTCATCTCGATCTCATCATTACCACTCATGTGGTACCGTGCATTGCATAAAGAACAGCGCCATCTATAATTCAAATACAAAACATCTATATTTTAATTCTCTCTCGACTATGAATCAAAAACTTATATTTTAATACTCAAAATTATATTTTGTATTCATAACATATTATCCAGGATTATGTGCCTACAATAACAATTGTGCAACTTTAAATCGAAAACTCATTGCTTCCAGTTAATTGGAATCTTAGGTAGATTCTGTTGAAAGGAAACATTTTGAGACAATCAATTCTTCAAGAGGTGTCTATATGAACTCCGCTACACAGTTGTCAATTCCTTGTTAAAAGGTGTGACTTACTGCAGTCACAAATATATTTTACATACCTCCATCGATCCATAATGCACAGATATATTGAAATAAAACACGAAACACATAAAACACGTCTATCATCGCAACAGGATTCAAGTTACGAACAATTCGCCGCATGTGATTTATATTTCATTTCGCAAGTTGAACCTACCACAGATAATTCAATCATCAGTAGTATCATGACCGAACTGTTAAAAAACGGCATAATTCACCCACACTTAACCTCTGCACTTAGCCGTCGAGTTCCCCACACCTAACTTCCATTTACAATTACTTCGGTATCCGCACATAAGTAAGGGCTAAACAATAGTGACATTTACTCCGGGCAATTAAATGCCCAACTTGTTGAAATATTCGCAAGCTAAATATGTAGCGCATAGTTGGCTGTGAATGGCTGACAATTAGAAAGATGCCGAGGAACACAATGCCTTGTTCTGTAAAATCGGGAGTTTAATTCAGAGAAATTTAATATAAATCAAAGTAAACGAAGGTCGCTACAAGTGCTAGAGTACAAAAGGAACATGAAAGTTCATTTATCTTTCTAATGAGGCATTTCTCGTATTGTAGTGTTCCGCGTTGTTTAGCAAGACCTACTTCGACTAATAAAACGGATAATACTTCCTTCAAGAAAAGATATACTTACTGGTGACGTTCCAAATTTGAAATTTGCGTTTTCAAAATTAATTGAAAACACCGAAATAATTTTTCATATCATACACAAAACTATCAAATTCGGCACAAAATTAATATCAAATAATTTTCAATTAAATATATAAAAATTTAAATGAAATGATTCTGTTCGAGGACACTATTATCAATTAAAAATTAGTGGGTTAGTAGTTTGAAATGCTAACTTATATTTAAGATTACCATAATATATATATATATATATATATATATATATATATATATATATATATATATATATATATATATACAACTTGAGAAAAAAGTAAATTTTTTCAAGATATATTCAATACGGATATTCAAAAAATTTGAAAGTTCTAGCATAAGTTTTATTGCGTTCATAAAAATTCATATTCAGTTTCTATTCAAATTTTAATAGTTCTTATGCATATTAAACATGTGCACATCTTTACTGCAGTTCAGGAATTATGAAATAACGAATAACAGATGTTGCTACAATTTTAGTTGTTTAGAAACTTTATACCCGCCTGACGACATAAAAATTTGTACGCTGAGTTTTCCAATTTTTTCTTTGTAATAGTGGCTATGAGCAAGCTTACAAAGATGAATACATCTACTTAATTTGCAAAATGTTTAAAATTAACTCAAAATTAGTAAAAATAGATTGATAAATATTAATGTATAAATTGAAAGGCATCAACTGAAACGGCTACTATTAATCTGAACAGAAATCATATTAAATTCAGTTATGCTCTTTTATATGCGAACAATATTGAAATGAGATTATTTCATTGGGAATGAAAGAAAGCACAGAAGAAGAAAATATTTTAAAATGTAAAAGGACAACGAATAAACTTTAAAAGCACTGAAATTCTACATGGTCTGTCAAAACTCTTCAATAAAGAAATTGATGAAAGAATCTTTGTAGATAAAATAGCTAATGGGTTTCAAGAGGTCCATAATATTCCGGTGCAAAAACCTATCCTAATAAATTTCCACTGATAACAATAGAAAACGCGTCGGTGCACAGAATGGAAGGAGTAGAAATTGTATCTGTAAAGGGCGAAATGAAAGAAAACGTTGAGCCAAAATTGCTAAAGACATCCAAGAGGATAACCGTAGGAAAGGCTTCAGAACTATTTGAATAAAGCTACAAGATCACAACCATGAAAGGTCTGAAACATACTAACACCTGGTGACAAGATAGGGCCCAAGCCATAATCACTACATTTTTCCATTTGGACTTTGTCTCTTGTGATTGTTTACCGTCCCTTGAGGTAATGAAATATATAATATTACAAAACCGTACATGGTATCAAATGATTTGATACTAAACATTCTGGAAAATTCAGAAGTGCAATTGGTAAAGCTGTAGGGTAAGAATATAATACTCCAAAATTGTAACACTATTTTGCTATCTAAAAAAATTTTTCGATTAGTAAATGAACCCAATATAATGTGTAAATGTAACATATTTTTTATGATGAAACCAAACTACCTACATCATGAATAATCGTATGAAAATCATACAAGTACGTCATTATTTCGCTTCTCTTCATATAAACTTATCGTTCCTGGAACATGAATTTTATGAGCGACTGTATTTGCCTGTTTGGTATTCGTACACTATAACTTTAGATGGTCAGTTTCGTTGAGTATGAATGTAATATCCATAGACTCCCCATCGAGTTCAAAATATTCAAAAAGTTTAAGCAGTTGTTCCAAGATAATACTTACATGAAGTCTTCAATTCTTCCAGCCGAAGGTTCAAAGTACTCCATTATTGGTCTCCTCACTTAACTATTTTTCAAAAATGTTTTATTTTACAAACACTTTTTACAGAATAAATCCTAATAACAAAACAGAAAATAATGTTACTAAACATAAGCTACTAAACACATCATCAAAAGTACAAAAGAGACTGAGAATGAGTTTCTGAGAGAAAATAGAATAAGTTAGGTACACAGATATAAAACGTATAAAATAACTATACAAAACAAAAACTTATTCTTTATAGGAATCGTGGATTAACAATCATGCAGATCCTTGTTTTAGGAAACTTGCCATAATATCAGAAAAAGAAGAGTTGCATATATTCACCTTAGCCCCCAAATTATTGCACTGTTCACACATCGTGTGTAATGGACAAAACTTCAGGACATTTTTTCTCGCTGTAGGAAGGTAGAAAGTAAATTCGCTTCTGGAAGAGACTCTAGATGAAATAAACTCGAGTTATGCAAAAACTGCTTACATTTCACTCTATTGTTTATCATTTTATGCAAGAAAATTATTGCATTGCACTTGACTCGCACGCTGGGGATCTACATTCAGACATAAGAATAAAAACTAGCACTTTCCAACTAGCATATGGTAGGTTTAGTAAGTATTTGGTCAAATCAGTGTGAATAAAGATTCGTTGAAAATACTAGGGCAAGTCTAGTAAAATTCGGAAAAACCTAAGCACTTACTCGGGGGGTAGTACATGCTAGACCAAATAAATGCTAGGTTTTAGCATTCCTGTCATCTGGTGTAATCAACCACGGCGATAAACCGTCTCTAGAATCTCCTAAAAGACAAACTGCCCCATCATACTGTGACACGATGTCTATGATATGACTATTTCTCCACACTCTGCCGTCGTGAACACTGCCGGGACACTCTGCACTAATATTTGTAAACTGTTCCAATGAATTGCATGTTGCCTGGACATTTATACTAGGATATTCTTTTCTACAAATATACTCATCACCTTGCAGCCCAGGATTTTTGTATCTCAATTTGAGTACAATCAAAGGCACCAATTACAGACGGCAAACGAAAATGTCTTTGCCACAAAACTTTATCCTCGGTCATATCTTCAGCTGTAGTTGGAAACCGTATCCAGTTATGTCATTGTCAACTACTCTACTCATCACGTACTTTATAGTCTTGTTAGCAGTAGTACGATCTACACACACATCTTGAGCTACACCAGACTGAAAGCCAGGATCACCCACGAACCTCAGAAATATTTCCATTTGCTGTCGAATACCGCCAACTGCCATACCGCGACGAGTATCACTATTTTCAAGAAATTGTGCCGCAAGGAAATCAACACTCTCACTGTTAAACCTTAACAGTTCTTTACAATTACGTTCGTTTATTCCAGAGCGAACAGAATGAATTTTACGTTAACGAATAGGCATAAACTCAGCCCTGATCAACAACAAACTGTGGACTGTGCAGACAGGTAGTAAATGCCCTAGACCAGGCTTGAAAATATCGAAGCATATGTTACAGAATAATCTACTTCAAAAGTTTTATTCACACCATTTTTTAAGCATTTACTACTCTTCTGGTAAAACTCTAGAACTTACAACCCCTAGCAAGTGCTGGGTATTTATTCACACAGAACGTAGCATTTACTTAAGAAATCCCTAGTATTTCCTTATACTAGTTTTCATTCACATTACTCATTATTTGGACCTATTTGGTTAGCACTTTATGCCGTATTAAATGCCAACAGGTGGATATATTCTACTCTTGAATATACTTCAGCCTATTAATATGTAACTGATAACTAGTATCCCAATGTGTTGACTAGTATTCAAGTTAGATCTTAGCAGAATATATGACTTTATGATGAATAAAATCAAAATTGCCTCAATTTACTCATGGAAGTAACCATTAGGATTTGTTAGCTTGTTTCAAAGAAGCAGTAAATTTATTGCATACCTACTGATAATAAAAGGAAATATTTAATTGACGTTAGCGATTGTAGGGTTCTGAGTAGATGGAGAAATAATGTCCTAACTTTCACTACCTTTCAGACTTAGCGAAGTAAATTCTTGAGTGAATCTGAAATTATCCCTGCAAACTCGTGAAAGTGTTACATTCTACGGGAATGTCATCTTTTAGTGAACAAGATATTAACGAAATGATTGCATCGGCGGGCATAAGCGCAAGTACATTAGTATCTAAAATTTACGACTCATTTTATGTCTTGGAGAATCGAAAGAGAAAATGCCATTAAATATTATCTTTGACTAGATGTTAGATGTGGGCCCACTACCAGCTTTTAGTCACAAGTTACTTGTAAATCAATTCATTACACGACCGTTTCGAATTTAATTCCTCAGATAAAACAATTTTTCATACGAAGCTGCCTTACAAGTTAATATTTATGTCGTGACATATCGTTAGAATTCATTATGGTTTGTCCTTAAAATCGTCTTGTTCAAGCAGTGATGTGAAGAATCAGTGAATTTCTTTTAGTATTTTCATTAGTTTTTTAGTTGAAGGGCCGATCTTCTTTCGACAGAACTTTTGGTTTTTATACATTTTGTTATTTTGTTGAGAGAAAGTACATAAAAAATCTTCAAAGTTTTATTGAATATAGCACCTGTTCGATGAAAATTTATTCATTTATCATAATTATTCTGGAATTCAGGGGTTTCCAAACCACTCTCCCCCATACTATAGCTACGCCCCTGATTGCGATTGTGATTTAGATCAGTTTGACGTGAAAACTTAATATACGGAAAAATACACATAAATATTATATAAAATATATATATATATATATATATATATATATATATATAAATATATATATATATATATATATATATATATATATATATATATATATATATATATATATATATAATATACGAAAATTTAATAGAAATTGAAATTTGAGTTTAGTTATTAGTAATGATTATAATTTATATTGAGTGTTTATTTACTGAATTGGAAAAATTGAAATAGACTTTTTCTGCAGATAGAAACAACTTTTGATGAAATTTTCAGCAATATATCCTACTTTTCACATGTACCTGCAATATGTCTTTTATAACAGTAAAACAACCTTTATCTCAGTTAGTGTCGAGTTGAGATCATCGGAAATAGTTATGACAAAATCATTTTCCTTCTAAATTGAACATAAATTCTTGTGGTTAGATGAAGATGTCTGTTTTTATGTCATGGCTCCATCTGTTGATGAAATCGTTCAAATTTACATATAGGAAAAATTATTAGTCAAATTTATGTTTGTGTTGATTTCTTCTTCTTAATGTCTATAATAATTATGACAACTGAGAAATAGCATTGTTAGATAGTATAAATTAGAAAACAAATTTTATTCAACATGTCTTTCGGACCTATATGAGATTATCAAGAGGTGATATAATTCATTTCATCATTGCAAGCATCTTTATAATGAAGGAGTGATCTCATCAGTGCTCAAAGTAAGCAGAGAGAAGTATGAATATAAATGCCAAACGTTAAAATGTATTAATGATTTTCATTAGATTCATAAAAAAATCCTTTTTCGGTAAATATTACGTGATGTTATTGTACTAACCCTAAAATAATTTAATATAAATCGTTTATGACCGAGAAACTGCAGCCATATTCATAATGAAACACAAAATAAAATTTTCTCATATATTATTTCCTCTTCAGATGTTAAATTTAACTGCTTCCATATGCTCTAATTTCAAGTGACTTAAATATATAGGTTCATTTTATGCTGTTATATAATTTAGCCTTTTAGGTTTTTATGAATAATAATATTGCACTAACTAATTTCAAAAATATTGTCTCAGATAAATATCACAGCATAGTTTTTTTCAGTAATTTCTTTTTCTTTCAGTTGACTCAACTCAACTAATACATCTCATTTATTTTTTTATGATGTGAATAAGAACTTACACAAATGAAACTAAATACCTAACATTAATAAGAAATAATCTAAAACAGATCATCCAATAACGTACTATATCATGAATAATCTCAAGTCCACACATACAGACAAATTATTAAATCCAGAAATATAATCCAAAGTCAACGTTGCTGTAATTTCTGCATTTATCAGTACGTTACATCATTTTAATGGCGGAGATCCGCCGTGATAGTCATAGCAGAAGACATAACAACTCCATGATGGATGGCGAAGAAATGTAAGACATGGTCATTTTTAGTATCCAGCTCGCAACTAACTTCATGTCGATATTGTGCTGATAGTTCACAGCGTGTCGGTCGCTCCTGAGTATAGTTTCAATTAGAATTAAAGCAACAAGCATTGCTAGTTTTATTTTCACATATCCACTTTTAAAGGTTCGCACACATTTCATAAGTGTGGTATATAAATTAGTATTTTGAGACTTCTTATAATTGGAGAAATGTTCGTCTTAAGATTGAATGCTTATGTTTGAGATGTTGCAGTTGGTAATACTGTGGCATACGTTAGCAGATATCTTTCAATTAGTGATACATTACTTGAAATGTTCTGTTATTTGTAATTATTTCAAGTATTGTTGAAATGATTGAAATGTGTTTAAATGATGTCGATTTTAAAATGTTCATCATTTTTTGTAACAATGAATCTTCATAAAACTTTAGTATCGCAGGAAAACTTAGATCTAGGAAACAGGCTTAGGGAGTATATATGTGTATATATATATTTAATATTTTTAGCAAAAACAGGCTATTTTCAATCTTAAAAGGTTTATTTTAATTGACGTTTCGTTGTATATCACAACTTTGTTTAAGTTAAGTTGTAATCTTCAACGAAACGTCAACAAAAATAAAGCTTTTAACATTGAAAATAGCCTGTTACTGCTAAAAATATAACTATCTCAAACAGGCAATAAATTAATTTTGGAAAAATATGTTATATAACTATTTAAATACACACATATATATATATATATATATATATATATATATATATATATATATATATATATATTACTCGAAAGGTACTTGTGAGACTACTTCGCCCATCATAAACATAAATATTCAGGTTTACAAACTTCCTTTATCGAAGGGCATTTTCTTGATATTGGCTCACAATCTCTATTTGATCTAAGGACACTTTCTCTACATATATATATATATATATATATATATATATATATATATATATATATATATATATATATATATATATATATATATATATATATATATATATATATATATATATATATATATATATATATATATATATATATTCATCTTCATCTTTATCTAATAACAATGATAACTTATCAATTAATAATAATACGTTCTTTCCAATACTACCGTCATTTAGTGAAAATTATTTATCTCAAAGTTGTTTGACAAAGCCTTGACAAGTTTTTTTTTCTTAATTCAGTGGACCTACAGTTTAACGCCTGTTCCGAAAGGCCATTGGACTTGTAATCGATGTACGTTACCCAGCATATTTCATTATTTTAACTACTTAACTCATAGACAAGTCAGCAATCTTTATTTACAAATTATTTACAAAGGCCAATAACAAACACATTTAAAATATATACAGGGTAATTACACTATTACACATGTTTTTATATGTCAGTCATTATATTTACAATTCCTGCTTTAAACAAAAGTTTATAATGTAATTTATCTTATGGTGTAGTTCATTAGAGCCTTGCACAAATTGGTCTATTTTCGATCAATGGTTTTGTAACAAATTTACATAGTGTATTTACAGGAAAATAATAGACAAATAGAAAATAAAAATCATAGACAAACACAAACACCCATACCTTCAGCGAGGCGCGAACCCGAGTTCTATCGCACCATAGTCGGGAGTTCTACCGACTAGTAAATATTTGTATATATTTATAACTATCCATTTTGACAAATGTATTGGTTGTCGGATATTTGCATGTGTTTTGGTTAATTGCTTGTTAAAAAGCAGCATTGTAGAATAAAAATATATGTTTTTATCTCATAATATATCTAGTGTTATTCATTCACCTTTATTCAGTACTAATTTTCTGGGAAAGTCAAGGTGGAATATTTGAGTTTGTTTTCATTCAACTTTTTGATGAATTAAAAATTTATAATAGTGTTCTGAAACATCGTCAACCTATCTACCATATCACATCATTTATGCAAATTCATAACGAACTGTGAATCAGCATATTCCGTGTGCACCAACCTTTAAATTACAATTGAACTAGCAAGACGACACAGGTCTTATCTCGACATTAGGCGAGAGTATGTTCTCCTTGTTTCGATCTCTATCGGGAATAATTTAATATTTGTTTCATATATTAAAAGATCAAGTTGCACTCGACATATTTCTTGTAGATAATCACTAGAACAGGTGAACACATTTCGAGAATAATATTGCAAGATTTCAACGTATTATACATTATTTCTAGTCGAGATAAAGGAAGATATGTTCAATACTATCGTGAGAATATTAGTAATTATTTCACATTTTAATATGACGTGGTCGTATAACTCATTTGTAATCAATGAATTGAATCAATGAGAGGTTTATCAATTCGGTTTGGAACTTCACTACATAGTATAAAGCAAAGTCGCTTCTTCTGTCCCTTTGTCCCTTTGAATCTTTGAAACTACGCAACAGATTTTGATGCGGTTTTTTTTAATAGATAGAGTGATTCAAGAGGAAGGTTTATATGTATAATAACATCCACTAAATAGTGGAGAAGTACTGTTTTTTTTTTGAGGTTTCTAATGTGATGTCGTAAATAATTACATTTTTTCCGCTTACATTGCAAACGCAGGCTGAACCCTACGAGTTTTATCAAAATAATGTACTAAGTATTGTACACATTGAAAAGGTCTACAGAAAAGTCCGTGATGGTATATATCTATCTCTTATGGATAACCCACAATAACTTTTTTTTGTCATTTACTTTTTGCGACAAATAATGGCTAATTTTCGAAGCGATTTCAACCAATACAGCATTAATCCTTATATAATTAAATACCTTAAATACATTGTTGATTCAATATGGATCTACATGGCCCTCTACAGCATATGATTTAAATGAACATGGCAAAACAACGTTGGCCGGGTCAGCTAGTAGTAAATAATGGTAAACAATATTGAAACACTCGTAGACTTATAAATTTATATCACCTCTGATTCTAGCATTAAAATATAGTAGTTGAATTTTATATATTTTTTCAATCCTTCAGCAGTTCATTCTGTACAAAATTTCTGAATTTTGAATACGAATTACTGAAACGTACAGTGACAGTTTTTCCGTTAAAAATTTTATTATATTGATGATAATTGTATATATGATAAAATTGATAATGATAAATATTGACTCTTCGCTGATCTCATGATGAAACAATGTTAAATATATTGAAAAAAAATATATTTGGCTTTCACAAATATTATATTGGATTAATTGCTTGACAATTGTCTGGCAAATTATCTATATATATATATATATATATATATATATATATATATATATATATATATATTTCTTGAAATTGATTTATTGCCTGTTTGAGGTATTTATTTTGAAAGTTTTTAGCATTAACAGGCTTTTTTAATATGAAAAAGTTTATTTTCTGTTGACGTTTCGTTGTTATATTACAACTTTGTCAAAACTAATGAATAATTGAATTTATGAGTTACTATGGATATCAAATGTCAAACTTAATTTTTAGAAAAATCAAATTAGTTTTTTTGTATATTCACTTATTGATTTTCATTATCAGAGGAATATTTCTGGCTCAGCATTCGCTTCGGAAGTTTTAGTCTTCTTCACCATGAGGAAACCTCTGAAAAACTCATGGTAAGCCAGGTGATTCTTAAGTGTGATTATATTTACATATATACAATTACATATAAATAACACTCGCAAAATAAACACACAACAATCACAAAACATCACATCTCACAACTCATTCTTTCCAGATCTACCTTCAATTTCACACACATAAACCAACATCAATAGTGAATATACAAAAAAACTAATTTGATTTTTCTAAAAATTAAGTTTGACATTTGATATCCATAGTAACTCATAAATTCAATTATTCATTAGTTTTGACAAAGTTGTAATATAACAACGAAACGTCAACAGAAATAAACTTTTTCATATTAAAAAAGCCTGTTAATGCTAAAAACTTTCAAAATAAAAAATATATATATATATATATATATATATATATATATATATATATATATATATATATATATATATATATATATATATATATATATATATATATATATATATATATATAT
Organism: Henosepilachna vigintioctopunctata; assembly: GCA_030704895.1. Classification (NCBI taxonomy): domain Eukaryota; kingdom Metazoa; phylum Arthropoda; class Insecta; order Coleoptera; family Coccinellidae; genus Henosepilachna; species Henosepilachna vigintioctopunctata. Next base: position 3,521,062 of record JARQZJ010000129.1, read on the forward strand.
ATATATATATATATATTCCATCTACCACAAGTTGAAATAAACACATAAATTTGACAGTTGACAGGCGATCGTATTACTATGTCGGATATACATTGAATTTTTTTTTCTGTCGAACTCTCATAAAATGAAAATGAGAATAGCATTCATCAAATGAAAGTCAAGGCATAAAATATTTCCTGAAACAGAATGGTCATTAAGGTTAAGATGGCGCTATATCATTCATAGCTGAATGCCATAAAATGCGGTATAATAAAGATGAATATCTCGTTTACTGTTTGTTTTTGCTTCATTATCGTTTCCTCTTCCTAATCTTTTAATATTAAAAATGGTTTTTTAAATGAAATGACTATTATGCCCTACTAATTTTTCAGATCTTTAAAGCGGTTTTTTAGACTGTTGTTTCGAACAACACGTTCGCTTTTTTAATGTTACACCAGTTGAAATTGACATTTTATCAAATTTTATACTTGATTTACACTACAATTAACATTTCTGTTATATATTTGAAGGTTAAATTAATTAAACAAAAGTGTTTGATCAACCGGTATTTTTAATCCTACAGTAGTGTTTAGATATTGTTTTAGTTGTTTTTAAGTGAAATTTTCTGTACAATAGAGAAATGCTGACTAGATAATTCAATTGAAAAATTTTCTGTTCAAACAGATGGTACTTTCATACACATTTCATGAAGTTTTTTATTTGTGAAACACTAGAAACACAATATTCACAACAGCTTTCAAAGTTAAGTCTACGCCACCTTGAATTCAACTCGAATTGTCATTATAACTCATTTGCATTATTTTTTCAACTTAATATTGAATATGCTTCAGAAATAATTGAAAATTCAATTGAAACTTGTGAATTGAGATACAGAATAATTCGGATAAATGAAATAAATGTAGGTAGCATAGAGTGACAGGTAATAAATAATAAGAAAAAATATATATTCTAAATTATGATGACACTAATACTTTATACTTATTTTATATGTTGCATTTCTTTAGATTAGATATATTTTCTATTTTTAATCATTGAAAATATTCGTTTAGGTTTCTCTCAAGAAAAGTCCTGTGAAATATGAGATTGAAGCACTCTAAATTATGACTAAATCACTTTGTTGAAACCGTTTTTAACGACGAAAATATGTTTTTCGATACTACTAAACACAAATCTGAACACGATACTCTTCAAGGATTTTTTATGCATACCCCAACGTAGAATATTCTAATCATAAATCTAGGCATGAAATTAAATTCACATTTGTATGATTTACTGCTGAAATTGATACGAATGTACCGTAACATACAGGCCTATAAATTTCAGTTTCAACGTTCATCAGATACAGGTAGATGCTAGCACATTTTCAGTATGATTAGAGAAAAGGCCGATAGGTTTTAAATTTGTTTTATTCTTGGATCGTAACAAGCAATTTGTATATGATGTTTTTAATTACTTTTCAGTTAGCATTTAAAAGAAAGATTGAACTTAGAAACTTGCTACATGTGTATTTTGTTAATTTATGCTTAAAAATGTTACTGTAGTGATTTATTTCGAAAACTACTATATCAATTATTTATTTTAGATCATATACCTAGATATGCCTTTCGTTGTTCTATCGTTGTTCTTTCAGTGCTGGAAATTTTGGGAGAAAAAACCCAAAACTACATTAACACTTAGAAACGATGAGCTTTATTAAGAACGACGTCGAGAAGTATAAATTATTTGTTATAAAATATAGTGAATTTTATGGAGTAAACAAAATTAAATGAGCTGAAAGTTACACGAAAATAATACAATAAACGCAATAAAGATATACAAATTCTTTCATTACATGACATTCTCTTAAATTGAATTCATAGTAATGAATTGAATTAATTAATTAAGTAATTGAATGCTTTTGGCATTTCTTTAAATAGATTTTTAGATTTAGTTAACACATCACTGACACATGGAGTATTTCCAAAAGATTGGAAATGTTCATTAATAATACCTGTGCCAAAAATTTGCAATTCTGTTAAAATAGAGCAATTTCGACCTATAAATTCACTATCACCTTATGAGAAAATTTTATATTTAGTATAAAAAACCAGCTATTAGAATTATGTGAAAAATTATCACATTTTCAATGGTATAGAGCTATAGATGAAGGAGAAACGGTGATAGTAGTATTATTGGATTCTAAAAGAGCTTTTGAAACGTTATGTAGATCATTATTATTGAAAAAACTGAATAAACTGGGCTTTGAGGGAGTAGTAAATGATTGTTCGGATCTTACTTGGATTCGCGAACACAAAAAGTTAAGTTTAATGGCATGCTGTCGGATATCACGAAAGTATATGTAGGTCTTCCTCAAGGAACTGCCTTAGGTCCATTGTTTTTCTCTTTATATATAAACGATATTGTATTTCTTGTGAAAAAATATTCTAAACGTTCATTCGCTGATGATACTATGCTCTATATATGTGGCAAAGATATTAAGAATATGAAAGAGGGAATAAATAGAAACCTTTCTGCAATTAATGAATTGTTATGTGACAATAGCTTATCCCTAAATGTGCAAAAACCTAACTTCATAGTTTTGGGTATAAGTAAAACCCTTAAAATCAATAAAAATGAGGATATCACTATTAAGATTAATGAACAAAAAGTTAGAAGAGTAGAAACTGTAAAATATTTAGGCATTATGTTAGACGTAAAATTGAGTTTCAATGACCATGTTGATTTCATATCATCTAAAATTCCAAAAAAATTGAATTTTTCAAAAGAATAGAAAAAAATTGGTAAATTATCGTTGAATAAATTCAACAATTTCAAAAGTTACAGAGTGCGAAGATTTTGCCATGTAGTAGGTATGCTTCTTTAAAATTTTGAGAACTCTTTAGAACTAATGTCTGTTAAACAAGCAATACTCTTTGCTTCATATATATTCGTATTTAAAATAAAAATTCAGTTGCTTCCATGTAATGTAATAAAAAATGTAACATATATCAGTGATATATTAGTAGTTTTTATATCCAAAGTTGTAAGCTTTCTAAATCTAAAAATAGCATTTAACCTATGCTATTTAAGGCTTTAGGCTTCAAGGGTTCAAGGATTTCAATAGTTTGCCAAATATATTGAAAACTACATAGTACTAGCATTAAGATATTTAAGCGTGATCTAAGAAAGTATATTTTAAATTATGAGATAGGTATGTAATTCAAAATTGACAGTTAAAAATATGTAGGTTTTTTGTATAGCTTCAGCTAAATAAATATAATTATTATTAGTAATTTCAATATAAAAATTGTTAGTATTGTCAAACATTTTTTTGTCAGGCCCACTACTTAGACAGATAAAAGTGCTCACTATTTAGCTGTTTAAGTGCAATTGCATTATATTTCACCCGTCTGTTCCAAGTAAAAAAATTTTTTTACAGTACGTAATTTAGGCTCAGATTCAGACTTTCATAAAATGATTTTCTATTAACAGTGATAGAGAAATAAAAAAAAAATTTCTAAGTACATTTGTTTACTTTAAAAATTAATTCATTTGATCAGTTAAAACCAGTTGAAATATATTAATTTATTAGATCAACCAGGATTGGACTACTTTTGGGATGTTACGTAGCATGGAGGGATACTGTTTACATCCTATACGTTAGGCTAAAAAGGCTTGTACCCCAACCGCTCGATATTAACTGATGAAAAGAAAACTCAATAAATGAAAATTTCCTTAGATTGAAGTAAAGCCGTAGTTGATACCCATGATATAGACATTCATGCTGTGTAGGCGTAGTCATAATGATTTAGAAAGCAAATTATTCTTGAAAATTCAACTGGTTCAGCTATTAACGCTCGATAGTTGATAATAATGAAAAGCCATGAGTAACTTTTATTACGTGCTTAATTATCTTAGAAATGTTGATTCGTTTAATGGTTAATTGCGTAATAAAATTCACTAATTGCTTTTCAAATGAATGACAGTATTATTGAATATGATATAAAACTCTTTTATGTTCTTCTCTTGACAAGAGAAAACATGAAAATTCTATGTCGGCATCTCGTAATGTTGAATAAGATTGATATTTATGAATTTAGTGGGAAGTTGCGATAATTGCTACAGTAGATAGATTTTCAGAATTTATTTGAAAAAAATATGATATAAATTTTTCATGTTACGTCTAAATATCAATAAAACAATAGTAAGTAGCCTTGCTAACATAAATAAACAATTTTATAAATAGACTCTGAAGATACAACATGCAATCCGAATTGAAAAAACAGAAAAAGTGTCTGAAAAGAAAATTTTCAATTTTATGGTTTTAGATTCTTTGATTTCATAGATTTATTATCAAGCGAAAAGAGATCTGAAATATGTAAAAAAGGTTATGCATGATAAAGTTTGAAAACAAATATGAATGTTGGAGAATGTTATATTACAGGTTCCTGTAAAATAAACCTCTAAATTTCCCTCATTTTGAATGTTCATAATCTCTTATAGAAAAAAACTGTAGAATAAACCGAATAAAATTGATTAAAAAATAACATAAAGCAATTTTGGCCTCTAGTCATCTTTCGGCTCATTTAAATTTCAGTAGCTTAAAACAGTAGCTTTTTGAGATAAGCCTTAATTCAAATTAAACTTTTTTTAGTTAGAATGTGAAATCATACATAGAATGGTGTAGCGCCAAACTAGGTGTCAAATTTCAGTCTCATTTTTGCGCTCAGTTCATAAGGGCTATTTTACCAATGACGTCATACGTTGGGATTCGAGTTCGAGTCCCGGTGAAGGCAAGGTTTGTCTATGATTTAATTGTTTAATGATATAGTGGTTGGGCAATGTTCATTGATTACAAGCCCTTCGGCCATTCGGCATCGGCGTTAAACTGTAGGTCCACTGAAATAAAAAACGCGGTTCAAAAGATAGTTTCAGTTCATGGTATAGAATCATGAAGCTTATTTCTGGATAATTTATAAGCACGTGTACTTAGAAGAAATGAATTTGCCTGTAACCAATACTGGCATCAAATTTCGATAAAACGTGAAAAATTAATGGACGAACATATTTTCTTGACTAATTCGAATAAACAACCTATAAATGAATATGACATGCGCATAGTATTTCTAAGAATTTCCAATGTGACACCTTTGTAGGTAGGTATATATAGCGATCTCCGACTTCGTTCTTCCTCGTTTGTTAGCGATTCGCGATATCTTATTACAGAAGGCTAGTTGTTAATTTCTGCACTTCGTGGACACACGATCCTTCGAACTGACTCGTTTAGTAACACGTACGAACATAGAGACAGACAGACGCACAAACGACTGGCTTTTTATATGCACAGTGTTAATTCTAGGCATTGGCCATTCATTCTGACTCATTGTGGTGCAAAGATGGCTGTATTTTATTGGAGAAATCTCACTTCCAATAAATTTTATTGTTTTCAAGCGAAAAGTGGGGATCGTCTCCGTTGTTCTATGTCTCTGAGACGCACGTCTCATTTTTCGTAGGCATAACTTTTTGGTGCTTAACCAAAATGACATATTTTTTTATGGATATTTGTTTCAATTAGAACTCCCTTATTACTGACATTGAAGATAAATTATTCTTCGACTGTATTCCTCTCTCTCGAAATTATTTGTTGATATTTGAATTGAAATCAGAGCACGAAAATTCTGTTTTTTTATGATTCTATTGCATGTAGAATACTTATATGTTAGTATATTTTCACTCACATTTATCGAAAAGAATTCTCCACAAATTACATGAGAGGTGGTGAAATTCTACAACACGAATATTATACAAAATCTAAAAACATAATAAATAATTATTTATGCAATGAAACAAAGTACAAAATTTGAGGAAGATAACCTGAAATATTTTGCTTTTTGTAAATTCATTGGCAATAATACCTGTTTCATGCCAGGTTCAATGTAAGTTGTTCTAGAGTAATTTCTAGAAAAACCAATGAAAAAACCTATTAGTGGTAAGGGATGCCATTTTGTGATTTGGTGGATGGTTACAAGTGTATGCTTATGCCATCTTGTGAACGTTCCTTACAAATTTGTATGATCGTTCGATGTAGTTGTTTCTGTGTTAATAAGCATTCTATACATAGAGTGACGGAAGAAAAAAATATCTAACAATTTGAATGTACTGATCAGCTTTTTCTACAAGCTATTCCGCTTAAAACTCTGACAGCTCGAAACGGAAGCCTACTCCTCACGCATCACAATCCCCCCACGCAATAACAAACTTCATGCAGCTTTGTAGTTACTGTGAAATAATTTTAATTGTAAATAATTAAGTTGTGGATACTGAGATTAACGAAGTGTACATATTTGAAGTTTTTTCTGAATCGATTTAATTACGTCCGATTTTTCGGTTAATACGTCGTGTATACGAAAAACTACACCAGTTGGTTATGATAATTCATCAGATAAGTTTTTTGCGATCATATACGTCTGAAATTAATGCGTCTTGCGAAAAATCATCACAAATGCAAATAGGTTCACACTATCCGGTCCGCAGCCAACTTCGGACCTAATTATGCCAACTCCTCCCAGGCGTGAAATAGCCATGGCAACGGAGCATCGATAATTAGTTGAGATTCAACATTTAATATTATATCACCGGGCTTTTAACATAAATAAGTCAATTAACGAGTTACCAGCCCGTTAAACTAGTCGCTATTTCATTGCATCGGCCAACTGCCTAACAAAATGGCCGCTAAGAACACAGAAGAGCGAAGGTGTCAAAGCAATGAAATACAGGGTCGGGGTCCATATATTCTATGACCGTCCGTTTGAACGTTTCTTCAATTCAAACTGTTTTCAGGATACCGAAATCTTTTATTTTATGAAGAATGGTGGTAGAATTTTTCAAGACATCAGATATGACACTGTTCTTTATGGAACGAAAACGTCCGTCTTGTGCTTTTATCAAGTGTGGCACCCATAATAATATTCTATTTTTATCGCTCATTGAATAGTGGAAGAGTCACATCGTAGAGCCAAATTTATGACATTTATTTTATTAATTTAACTATTTGTTAGATGGACGTCTTGATGTCTTTCTCAATATTTCAGATACCTTGACTTTCATCAAAAAAATATTATATATACCTTTGTGGGGATAGTGCAGAAGATTATATCTTTTAGATGAAATAATTATCCAAAAAAAGGACGAAATACAATATCGCTGACGTTCAAAACTCAACCTAGAATACGACAAGGAGGAAGTCTAAGACCCATTTTGATTAATTCTTACTGAAATGAAATAAGAAATGATAACAGAAGAAATACAAATTTTTTTGTAGGATATTTCAACCCCCAAAAGATCAAGATATCTCAACCGGCTTCCGTAGATGATTTTGTGAAATTTACTAAGAATGAAATATCGTATGAAATAGAAAATTTGAAAGTGATAAATGTTAAGAGAACCAAAGTTTCGATAATCGAAAAGGGAAATGAGGACTGCACAAGATATTGAGCAGAGAAGTATATACATACCTGATCATAATAACAGAAGAAAAGGCAAACACGACACATTATACAGTAGAGAATGAACTCATAGATCAAAATTTTAGACAAAAAGTAAGAAATAGTCGAAATAAAGTTCCTGAGGGAAACGAGAGCTGACTAAAAAAGAAGCGACGTTATAAGAGAGGAATTGGATGTACGATCGATTCTAGAGTTAATTGAACAAAGAGAACTGCAATGGTAGTGGTACTTGATAAGAGGGGACGAATTGAAACAAACGAAGAGAAAATGGGAAATTAGAACACACAAAAAGAGAAAAAACCCTAAATGATCAGGGATTATTAGAGGGGACTATAGACGATATTTCTCAATTAGACGACGGACAGACTAGAAATTAATAAATTCATACAGAGCAACAGGAGAGGATTCATTGCTACAACTGAAGTAGTGGAGGTAGTGTAAGAAAGTGGAAGTAGGTAGTGTAAGAAGAAATGATTTATATATATTTGCAGTTCTTCAGATTTCTTGGTTAACAATTGTAAAATGAAATAGGCAGGCCACGGTCCTGCGCATCCGCACTGTATCGATAGTGTTGAAGCGGCCGTGTCTTTGCTTCTACTTAGTGGTCCCAGGTAATTAGGGAGAATGTCGCGAATGTCTTAAGATCCGAACTTTTTGCCGGATGCACACTTTATTGCATCGCATACTCCGAAATCGTGAGCTAACTCTACTGACCGCATGGCGAATGGCGATATAATAATGAAATTTATCCAAGACGTCCACTTAGAAACAAGGGAGAGAAGGAATTTGCGGAGTGTTGTATTCAACAAATAAAGTTCTACAGAAGATGTAGGAGATTTTGATACAAATGGTGGGATTCCAATGTTAAATTGCATCATATCCTTACTGCTACATTGCAATCAAATTTATAGATGAACACGGAAAAGAAATATCACACTTGACTTAAGTTTTAATGAATATATTAAAAACTCTACATATGTTTCGGGTGGTTAAACCATTATCAAGAGTATATAATATTACATGAAATATTGAATATTCTTGATAATGGGTTAATATATAATATTGTAAACTTTTGATATTGGGTTAACCACCCGAAACATATGTAGAGAAAAGAAATATGTTGATGACGATTTTATATTGATAATTATTGTTGTTTTAATATTTTTAAATTTCTTGCGTTTTTTCATGCCAATTTTGTTTATCCCATTTTCTATCATATTCTCATGTAATAAACTTTAATATTCAAAAATATTCAGGTTTTTACGTGGTTCAGTTTCCGTTTAAAGAGTTAATTTGAATAAACAGCAATATATACCATTTAGAGACTTTGTGTCCCCTACAGACCGTAGGGGATCAATTTCGAAATTAGAGTAGACTGGTTATGAAATACAACTCTATTTCATATTCATTTTCTGATCATTTGATGAATGACATTGATGTTTCGTTTATCTCTTGGTGAAACATCATGTTAAAAACAATAAATTAAAATTAACACACTTGACTTAAGTTTCTCTGAATATATTAAAAACTCTCTACATATGCTTCGGGTGGTTAACCCATTATCAAGTCAACATTAAGTAAAATTGTATATTCTTGATAATGGGTTAACCACCCGAAACATATGTAGAGTTTTTAATATATTCATTGAAACTTAAGTCAAGTGTGTTAATTTTAATTAATCATTTGACGTTGAAAATATATTCTGACTTCCTAAAATCTTACAAAATCTCTGATGAAAATGCAATACTCCTAATTTAATATAATGAAACCCCTGTGCCTTCAGGTCACTCATTACGTCACTTGCTAAGATTATTGAAACAAATATTCTTAGCAAATAAGAAAACATAAAATGAAAACAGTTATTTCTAGACGTTGTTTCTCTTCAAAATGTAGATTTAACAACTTTGAAAAATTTTTTTGATATCTTCAAAGTTGAAAAATATGGCGGTACTTCAGTATTTTCTGGAGGACTTGTTCTTCAATTGATAACCTATGTTTTAATTTACTTTGATGAGAAATATATATACATAACATTCTTCAAAAACATTTTTGAGAACATAATTTTCTTATATTTTCGAAAAATTTGAATAATTTCAAATCATTAATTAAAAATATCATTAAATATCGTTAAAATGTAAGAATTGATTTTTATAAACGTTTCGCTTCCGCTATGCAGTTTTGTCAAACTTTGATCAAATTTATTTCAATATTAAAAAATTTCTCTTGCGAAACTTTTTTCAATGTTACTAAAGATTGCTGTACACTTTCTCCAACAAATATTTGTTTAGCACATATAATTTTCAGTGAAATTCACCTAGTTAACAGAACGATGTGCATGATTTCATACTTTCTGATTGCCCATTTGACAAGTACTCCTCCTTTATGCAAATATATAGCTTAATAACATATTAGTTCCAAGCCCATTCATCGTATTGTGATTCTTTTATCTAATTGATTTATGACATTTGTTTTTATAACTACTAAAAGTGAAAGTAATAAGAGAAATCATTCCACAAGATTTTTCAGTAATTTTGATTATATGGAAGTATGTTAATTTATATCGAAAATATACTATAAGGCTTATATTCGAAATATGTTTTTCATATATGTAGCGGTTTTTTGGGAAATAGTTCATGAAGTATTCTACGAAACATTGACTTAAAATTTGAATATACTTCAAGTAAAACACGCGATGGGACATTGTTTAAAGGTATAATAATGCGAGAAATTAATTGAAAAACATGATTAATATTTACAAAAAATAATTTAATAAATGACACGGAGGTTTCGCTTATAAAAATTAACACACTTGACTTGAGTTTCACTGAATATATTAAAAACTCTACATATGTTTAGGGTGGTTAACCCATTATCAAGAGTATACAATATTACTGAATTTCAAAATGTACAACTTTCACTTATATATCCTAAACCACAGTTTTAAATTCTGTGGCTTAGGATATGAGTGAAAGTTGTACATTTTGAAATTCAGTAATATTGTATACTCTTGATAATGGGTTAACCACCCGAAACATATGTAGAGTTTTTAATATATTCAGTGAAACTTAAGTCAAGTGTGTTAATTTTTTATTTTATAATTTTTCAGAATAATTTAATTCCGTCTTCATTTATTTCGGGCGTAGCAATAGGAGTAACCTACTGAGAGGAGTTTCACAAGTGTTTTGAGGTCAGTAGCCCCAAAATAATTTGAGAGAACTATTTTTCAGTATATTATCGTTATTTTGCTATTATTCTGTAATTGAGTGTTTTGACTCATTTTATATATTATTATTACTTTTTTCCAAGTTTTTAAATTTAATTTTAAGGCAACATTATTCCTAAATTCGAACTGTCAGAATTCTCACGAATTTCATGGATAAAAAGGTAAGACCAGCGAATAATTATTAGTGACCTTTCAAACTTTAATTATCATTGAATATATAAGATATACTTTTTGACGAATCTTTTTGTGTTCATTCCCAAGGCAGATACCGAATATGTATCCGAGCTACATACATGATATCTATTTTTAATAACTAACTGGAATTCCCTGAACTCAAAATATGTGAATATACCACCCGCACAGCCGTCAAAAATTCAACATATCTATCTGAATTTCCCATGTCTTCTTTGTAATGGAAAATGGAATTGAAGATAATTGCTTTCTCAGTTCACTATTCCACAAAATTTCTGTTTTATTTTTCAAAAACTTATGAAAATAAATCGATTATTTGAGCAATGATCTTCTTTCGAAAGAATGAGTCATTAGAGCAAAAGAAATTGGTTAAATCCTTCTACAGTCTACGCCCAACAAGCTGCACCTTGAATAATTTAGCTATAAATATCGCACTTAATGAAAAATTAACCATACAATAAATTCTTGAACATTTATTTTTTATATCCTTTTAGGTACAATGTAACGTTCGTACTTTGTTAGTTTTTGAATTTACTTATTGACATCATTGACCATTTGTAATAAATTGCATGTATAAGTTGCATATTGAAAAGATACAGTACGTTGAAAAATGAATCTGTTGTCATGCAAATGAAGTCATTGTACGGGGGGTATTTTGAAAATGTAATACTAAAGCCATAGTGATTTTTGATGGAAATGCTCATCTCAACAACTGGAAGCCTCATTGTTGATGCAATATTCGACGCAATTTGAGCTTCTTTTTCCTTCAAATTTGGTGGCGTTTGTGGCATGACCAAGAAACACAAAAAAAAAGTAATTTTTGTTGTGTTTTTTCTCGGATATTAAGTCTGTACTGATAATTGGAAATTTCAACACAATTTTAAATTTGGAGGTTATTTGAAGATCGATGTTTCAGGGAGCACGGAAATGCAAAATTTCTGTTGTTTGGGCCGTACTTATTCTTTCAGTATGACCCAAGGACCCAGACCGTTATGAAATTGCTGGCCTTATTAACGATAAGTTCTGGACTAGATGGCGTGTAAACTCTCTAAGCGATGGCAATTGATTACAGATCATCAAATATTATGTCCGAATTGATGGCACCAACTGGTCTGATTTGGCCTACAGACCTCAGAGATATTTCTGAAATGACCGAAAATCAACTAAAATCATTAATTAAAAATTATCATCAATTATTTTATATATATATATCTCGAGTAATTCGTACAATTCAGTTTTGTTGAAAGAGAAAATGAAAGTTGATTAACTGGAAGCTGGAGTTCGTCTGAAGTTTACATTATTTTGCCTATTTTCTTTGAGAATATACCATTATGAACTATTTTTTATGTCATTCAAAAGTATTGACTGCTATATTTTTCTGATAATTTTAATTTTAATGAATTCTTCTTAGTAAAGTTGTTAAATATCGATATAGTATTTATTTATTGAATTTTCTCCCATTAAATGTTTGCACATTCTACTTCTCTATTAGCTATAACAGAGAAGTAGGAATTCAGTCATTTCAGCTACATGGATATCTACCTAGTTGGATGGACCCTGTACAAAACGACCAGAAGCTAAAATCACTAGAAATACACTAAAATTATAGGTTATTTCGAATAATATCCGTAACTTTGATAGAACACGTACACCCACGACAATAGTAGCCATTGATTAAAATAATGTTGTTAACGTGAATTATTTTATAGTGAACCAAGAATAATTTTCAATTGACGTAGTTAACCTATTTTCACTTGAATATTACGGCATGATATGAAGAATGATAATGTGTTAAATTTGCATTTTCATATCGTTTCAATATATTCACTCTCAGTCTCGAGTAGGGTTATATTTCACTAGCCTACAAATACAATAAATATTCGAGAATTATGTCATTGCATTATTTGTTGGTAAAATTGGAAAACACAGGATATGCAATAATAATACAATGAATTCATTCATACGAGAAAAGTTTAATTGTTATCTCAATACAAACAATATATTATTCTCAGCAAAGTGTTCAAATTATACTACGTCAAAATATTCTGTAGGTATATAATTTATGTTTTATATTAGTTCAATCATATATTGAGGATTATAGTCCCAGGAAAGACTAACACTTGAAGTATATATAGTAGTCAAATTTCAGTGAGTTTTTGAACTACTTTTCAAATTGAATAAAGAATGTTTCTTATTTACGAAATTCTGTGGTTTGCCTATAATAGGGTATTTGACTGCAATAAAAATATAGATCAAAACGTTGTTAGGTTGATATTAAATATTATTTTAAACCAATATAGCTATCACATCCTTTTGAAATATATATGATTTTTAAAAGAAATCAATAATAAAAAAATAAAATTTCATATTTGACCACGTTATTGAAAACGCACTGGATTGGCTAAATCGCTAGTGACGTCACCCTGCAGGAAACAAAGCCAACAGGCAACAAAGGCTATTGTTCATTCATCTGATGTCTTTGTACGTGTGTGTTTGAGTGTTTGTTTCCTAGTTTTATTAGCTCTTTTATTTATTAGAGATGTAATTTATTTATTAGAAACAAAACAGAGAAATTATTTTGAATAATTATAAATATATATTATATAATGTACAATGTAGAGCAATTTTGTTGAAGCTGATAGTAGAAATCTCCCAAGAATAGACGCTATTATGGTTGTACAATTTTTTGAAAACCACCCCGATTTTTATGCTCTAGAATTTAAGATCAAGCTGACATTCAAACTTAGATGGCATAGCCCCTTTAACCATGATAATACCTTTGCTGAAACCCATTTGATATTGTGTATAGTTTGCCATATCTTTTTCTATCTGCAATAACAATTTTATCATCGGTAATTGACCTCTGCCTAAAATATAACTCACATACAATAAAATATTGAAGTTTTATCATTTTGAATCTTTTATCATACCAAAGTATAAAAATACGAAGAAATAAAATCCAGTTTATTCCGTTCAAGATCAACAATAAAATACGTACGTAATTTATAACCTCAAAATATAGTAGAATGTATAGAGAAGACTATGACGAATATGTAATAAAATCAACGCGTTATTTATGTATGAAATATAGGGAAGGAATTCTTTACTTACGTTAAAGTAATCTTCACACATGAAAGCGTGAGATTTTACAACTATATCTTTCGGGTTTCTACGAGAGAGAATCAACCACTTTTTCCGACTTTTAGTGTTTGTCGGAAGGTTCACAAACATTTTCTCCGGGGTTTTAATAGATGTGTTAGTACACTGTGGCACTACGCACTATTTATAAGACACTTTATCGCAGTAAAGTTATAGAATTGTCAACAATCACTAAATTTAATAGTCGACAGTCGTATTACAATATGACGGTTACTGTGTTTATTGCATCGTGACGTCACCACATTAAGTAACCTGTATAGTAGTGTTTTGGCGGGTTTCCTATTTATTCAAACGTTCTCTGTCATTTTAATGAAAATTTGAAAAATTTAAAGAGAATTAATCAAATGGGAAATATGCATTAGCTATAACGAATAATTTGAGATATTTTTGTGGAAACAGTCAAGTGCCCTTAGTTTGTAGCCTGAGTTTCAAAACGCTTCCACCTCGTTGACATGATATCATTTTCAGTCGATAAAATATGCGCAATCTACAAAGATTCCTCATATATAAATTTCCGTATGGCATACAACGTTTATTTTGAACAAAATTGCAGGTTATTACGTCGGAGGTGTCAAATTGTCGGCGGTCACTTTCAAGCCTTCTAAAATCGATATTGAATAATCATCATACTAAAACAATACACTACGATGATATGATTTAGTGTATCGGAAACTACAACCTACAACCATAGATTACGTTACAACCAATCATTACGCTCCTCTGTGCGCAATCAAATCGAACCATGGAAGATTATTGGAGCACAGATTAATCGAAATTTCGGTTGTTGGGTTTGACCCATAACAATTTTTACAAAATTATATTACTTTGCATTTTCGGAATCAATTCGAGATGATTGTGCCTAATTGCGTTTAATGATAGAGTCATTAAATGTAACAGTGTAGTTGTAGAGGAATTGCCGTAAACGCGTCTGCAATTTTTCTCATGGCGATATGGCTACAAAGAGCGGTGCTCGATTACAGTAACCTGTAAATATGCAACTCTGTGCTTATTTGTCCGTCATTTTAATCCTAGAATTTAAGAAACTTGATTATCTGCGTCTGCAAGTACGCTACGTTTAATTTTGAGTGTTTATTTTACTAGCTATCACAAAAAAATTTAAATGTAACTTGATTTTGCCATTGAAATTACATTTGGTCATGAGTACTCATATTGGAGGTTTTTCTAAATGATCTATGTACAGGATAAAATTATAGCAATTATCTGTACAAAATTGTTATTGATTGTTATTGGTCTTGTTTCACAACAATTATATTGAATTAATTGCTTGACTATTGTTTCGGTTTGTTACCCCATTTTTTGAAGTTTAACTGGAAAATTGTTTTGGGAAAACACCGCGAGACATCTGTCAAGTTATTAATATAATTTTTGTGAAACCAAAGCAAGTGTTATATTCAATATTTTAAAAAAAAATTACCGGGAGATCAGTGAACATTTAATCAACTTTATGAATTTCGAATGAAAATTTGAATATTTGCTGATTTCATGGTGAAACATGGTTCAATAATGATTGAGTAAAAACGTCTTGACTTATTTCCACAAAATTGAGTTGTTTCCTGACAAATTTTTCGTGGTGTTAACTCAATTCCGATAGAAACTGAACACCTAATCTCTGAGAAAACTATCAATTCTGAAAAACATGAGGACAATAAGAAGTACTCTGTTTTACTGTTCAAATTGGTGTATGTAACACCCCGAAGCAATTGTCAAGAAACAATGTAATTCTGTGAAAACTATAATTTATATGATACATTTTCATGCTGTCAATTGAATTTCGCCTAAACGATAAAGTTCATAATTCATTAACAAAGGTTCAACATGTTGTGATTAATTCAGAAAATAACGAAGAATGCAAAATGTTCATGAACTCCACTTTCGTACACCACAAACACATCCAATATGGTTATGCTAAGTGCCAACATTGACTTTATGTAGTCTGTAAAATGAACCATAGAATTTTAGCAGCTCGTTGAATATCTAAAGTTCATATCAAAAACCCAAAGAAACTATCAACATCAAGTGATTTATAAAAAACCATAAATAAAACCAAGTTGGCGATGTTCCTAACGTCGGTGTTTTGTTGATGTCTCTCCATCTTCTGCATTAAATGATGATAGCAAACGGCGTCCATTAGGCAATAGTAACTGCAAAAATTATAATAAAATGTAAATTTTCCAGAAAACATTTCAAGTATATTGACCTCAAGGTTTCGGCAGCCAGTGGTCCAAACGTTCGTCCACCAACTGCAGAAAGCGGCACAGACTCATGCAAATCCGTGACAGTTATAAAGGTTGACTAGCTCGACAGAGATGTTTGTTTACTGCCCGGATCGCTTACGGAACATCTTTCGCATGCAGATCTTCGAGAAGTGTCATTTATCTGCCTCCCCTCCGGCCCTCTTCTCTTTCCGTATTTAGCCAGCTTGGATAGTCGAAAGCTTTATTTATATTGCCCTAAAAGTCCGGAGGAATTCAGCAGATTTAAGCATGTACTGTATACAATACCATCAGATATTTTGCAGACGGTGAGGAACTTTGTTCTTTTTTCATCAGAAAATGTACGTTGTCTCCGTTTCGCCAAAATTTAATGCAAAGGAGGAATGATGAAATTGATCGATTTTGAGATGAATTCGTTAAGGCGGCGGAATAACAATGAATCTTCTTCTTCCTCCTTTGTTCTGTCATAGGATGAATGGAGGCGAGGCTACACTATGCACCAAAATGTAAGTAACGTACAATGTTGCGAATTATTGAGGTATTATATCCGCTACTTCATTATAGAAATCATTTTGACTTAACGAAAATTTCCAAAATACAGAAGAAAATTCAAATATATAGAAATTTAATGCAGAAACTTCTTATCTAATACAATTAGCTTCTATATAAATATCTGGTTTTCTATTAGGGGCGCAATGTTTTAAATATCAAATGACATTAACATTTCTCTTCTACTATTGTTGAACAATTTATAAAATGGAAAGATATAGTGTTGAACATATTCATTGCGTCAATGAATTGATTGCAATATTAAATGCATTGCATGAAATTTTTCCTCAGCGCCTAATCTGAAAAAATGATGATGTTAATTTGCCGTCAAGAACAATATTTACCATGATAAGTATAACATCATTATAATTTTTCCTCGGGTTAGGTTATAAGTCCCTTCTATAGGAACCATACATGAACAATTGATGAATTAAAAGCTAAATAATCGAGTTATTGGTGAGATTGAACCTCAATTGTGTGAAAGTTATTGATAAGTTATGAAAGAATCACCTATTGTGAGGAGGCAAGAGGTAGTTATCTATCAGACAGTATTTTTAAGATATAATTACAAACATTTGAAAATTAGAATCACTGCAGCCGAAAATATGTGTTTTATTAACTACTAAAAATTTCACTCTTAATGCAACACCCTTTATGCCTGATAACAACAACAAACTTAAACAATTAGTAACATGATAACTCCAATAATTCAAAACATAAATATTTGTCTTATCTGTTGAAAAATATTGACTTTAGAGTACCATAAAAAAGGTAAATAGACCTAATTAGCTCGTTACCATAAATTGCCCTCGTTACCATTATTACAAGTAAAAGTTTGTATGAAATTTTCTCTACTGAGAAATGAAAATACCTCTGAAGAAAACATTGAAGAACAATCGTTAATTTACCAAAACACAGAAAATTCGGAAAATTGAATTCATTGAGATAAATTTAATTGTGAATACTTATATAAAGAACCTATTATTTTCATTCCACCATTCGAAGATGAATGTTACAAATTCAAGATGAGATTCTGAAATTATCAGTCCGTAATGAGAAACATCATTTAGATTATTCATGAGAACATACCAGTGACGATTCACAGAGTATTTGATATCATACATAGATAAGCAATAGTATTCACATCGAGTAGAAGGGGCAGGTGTTTCGAAACTAAATTATTCTATGATCGTATTCCCGTACATTGCAGACGATCATGTGTTCTACGTTATAGCGTTATTGATGCTGAACTATTATTACGAGATACAGTTATTCAAATGATACGAATTTTCTTTTTCTTTCTGAAATAGACCGAGCCATTTTCTATCCGCGCCATGCTGTATAATCATGAAAATTATATGCTTATCATTCGCATATACATATTATAGAAACATAAGTGGAAATAGTGTATTATAAATTGAGGAAGCTGAGCTGGGATGTATATAATGCTATATCAATCTTAGCTGACAGCCACTTTTAAACCAACGCAAAAAATGGAGCGTTGAAAAGAATTTCTATGGAAGTTTATTTCGTATGCGAGAAGAAGGAACTTGGTACTTTTTCGGTTTGGTAAAATTTGATTATAAAATAATATTTGATTGGTTTACTTGATAAAACAAACTTTACTTGATGAGATTCAATCAGTAATATACTTGCTCATATTCACTGAATTTGAAGCATACTATGTAATTAATACTACAGCAAATTCGTTTTTGAGGCTGGAAAAATTTGAGAAATTATTTTTCTTACTTATTATTTGTCCTGGTGTAGCGTTCCATTTGTTAATCTTCATCTGCAGTATTTCCCTCCTCACTTACTGCTCTCAAGTTGATATTTTTCATGCCGAATTCAACAATTTTTTATTGATAATTTCTTCAGAGCATTTGACAATGATTCTGTCTTTCCGCTGAGTTGATTGTATCCCCTTAATATCACTAAAGTTGGTAGACCAGTGTTTGCACTTTTTCCAAAAGCTTTCTTCAAATAAGCATCGACGCCAGTAGCATCTACTCCCCATTATCTTCAATTTATTTGTTTCAACATTGTTCAAACATTTTTTGTGTTTTTCCGAAAAATATTTCGTCATTTCTGAAAGTGGTAGAAATATAGATAAAATTTGTGAATTTTAAATGAACACATATCTACTCCCCATTATCTTCAATTTATTTATTTCAACATCGTTCAAACATTTTTTGTGTTTTTCCGAAAAATATTTCGTCATTTCTGAAAGTGGTAGAAATATAGCTAAAATTTGTGAATTTTGAATTAACAAATATCTTCTCCCCATTATCTTCAATTTATTTGTTTCAACATTGTTCAAACATTTTTTGTGTTTTTCCGAAAAATATTTCGTCATTTCTGAAAGTGGTAGAAACATAGCTAAAATTTATAATTTCGAATGAACACATCATTATTCGAAATACTTTAGAAATTTCGTGAAAACCGTGAAAAACGTATAGTTTTCTTCGATAATAGAAACTTTCAATAAATATGAGTACCAAATTTCTTCGAGTAAATCTCTGAATAATTCAAAAACGTTTTACCATATACAAAGAACTAAGTGAACAGGCCTTAGCGGTGTGGATATTTTGGAAATCGTTGATGTACCGTTGTAGCTAATAGAATATCGCTTATCTAAAACATATGTATAATAAAGATTGCCCAATCATTTGGAATTTAAAGTCGAAACTAGTATTGATCGATTCCATCTAAAATATTCATACGAAAAAGGCCTGACTGTAAAATATTCCGGAATTTAGAAGACCTTACAAAAGTCTCGGCAACAGGTATTTTAACTAAGTATATCGTTAAGTTAAAGCATTGTCTGAGAAAGCCGAAGGCATTGCAGGATGACAACACTATATTTTTTCGTTTACTTTCCGTTCTTGGATCAAGATAGACTGCAACCCTTAAATTTTAGCGAGTCAACGAACTGAAGATTATGCGGAATTATGCGCTCTTGAGCCAAATATTTGTTTTTGGGTGTATTCATCGCATTTTAATGATATATCATTATTCATTCACTGCTTATGAAGTCCGAGGTAATCCAAGATGAAGCAGAAGAGTTTTTTTCGGTACGTTCATTTGGACAAACAACTATGTAGTGAGGGTGAATTTGATAGTACCCAATGGAAATTTTGTATAGCCTCAGAAGTATAGGCTTTGACGGAAACTCTCTTGAATCGACTTTTTACATTTTTATATATTATATTATTTTTTTATAATTATTCAAAATGTGTGGAAAAAATAATTTGAATAATTTATCGTAACCATTTCTGTATCTTCATGGAAATAATGTGAATTTGAAAAAACCGATGAAAATAATAAACCCATGAAGCGGAAAAAATTCATTTAAAGTGCATGATTTGTTCTTTGCAGTACTGAACTTCAAAAATAATAGTTAAACTTTTAAGGTTGGTATCATTGTAAGGATCATAACCTCATCTGTCATTAATAATTATTGGAATATTGATGTTTGAACTTGTTTGGTTGTTTTTATGTTTCTTATTTTGTGTGGGTACATTTTGTTAGTGTAGATTTTTAAATTTGGGATTGGCTATGTGAAATTTCCTAATAAGTGAAATTGTAGAGACACAGAAATACACAGAAAACTTTGACAAGGAAAGGCTTCTTGTTGTTGCTATCAGGAATTTTATTGACTTAAACTCTCTCCGTCTTAGATAATTTGAAGACTTGACAATTTAAAATTGAATATTAGTATAGTTTTACAAGTATTTGTCTTTGGTTTAATGTCGAATATATACAAAACAATCCTTAGTAATTTTCGTCAACTCCTCTATCAGTTCAAATGGTAATGGTAATTTCATTTAAATGGTAATCCTCAGACCACATCAAACCAGATATTTCCCAAATTTGAGGGTCATCTCAATTGCAAAGAATCTGAAGGTGTTTCACAAAATGAAAGCACCAATGGATATTTTGTTGAAGTACTTTGAAGTACACCAGAAATATGAAGATCAAAAGTTTTTTTCGAAAGGCGTTGGTAATTTTTGGACAGACTTCGTATTCAATAAATAATCGGGAATTACTTTAATAGATCAATAATTTGTAATTTTTCTAACAGTTCATAATATGCATCGTCTTCACCAATGCTAGAAGTGTAGGAGACCACGAAATTTACGATCAACGACTCATGTGAACTTCTATTCTAAAACTCTAAATCTTATTTATTAGCGAAAAGTCGTCCCAAATGTGTATCCACATAGGAATGTCTCAGCTTCGTGCCATACTCATAAATATGACCGGCGTGGTACATACGGCCTTCTTCGACACCGGACAACTGGGTAGTATATCGGTAACATACCTTAATTAATTTGAATGTTATCTGCACATACAAATTAAACTGAAGCAGTTACCAGTTAACGGTAAACGTTGTTTATGTAAACGAGTTACTTTTGTTGCATCGCTACAAATGAGCGAATTTAGCGTCTATTTGATCTGTGTGTTTTTGCGATGAAATCATTGTTCAAGCTGGGAAAATTATGCTATAAAAATTGACTTAGATAAGATATAACGACATGTCTCAGCTAACCTATTCTTAGTTGTTAAGTAAATGATACATTTTATGTCTCAAGAACCAAGTAACCACTTTGGATTTTTCAGAAATATTTATTGGAATTCTCAAAGGGAAAACATAGTTGGTATATAGATTGGAATATGGAGCATTTATTACTCGATATTCCAATCTATTATTATTATAGGGGTTGCTTATATTTCAACACTTATATTTTATTATAATAGTGTTGCTTATGTTTAGGTAATTTAACAAGAAGAAAAAGCGTTTAAACAGTTTAGAGAAACACTTGAAGCAAACTTTTCGCAAAATTAAAGAGTCAAATGGGTCTCAATACATTTCTCTCAACTTTGATTTATATCTCCTGATATCTTGATATATATCTAGGAATATATCAGAATAACTTTGAAAAAACTTGTAAAAACTTGGCTTTGTTTTGCAATATTATATTATTTGCTTGACAATTGTTTAGGGGTGTTCTCCCATCTTCTAAAGCTAAACTTTGATATAGTTTACCATCTTGAACTTACATAACATATTGACGGTTTCTTCTAAAAGTTATCTTATATAAGTAAAAACATTTAGAGTACTGTTAAAAGCTCGTTAACCCTTTTTAGAGAACGTTATCAAAAGCACCTTTACTTCATCTATACCTCATATGTCTGTACGTATAAAGCAATCCAAATAATAATTACGAAATACGATGACGATAGTGCATAATTTCAGAGGCGCGCGGAGAGGGTAATAATAGGGTACTACTTGTGTCATTGCTTGGAGACCACTTTGTGCTGCCGGTGGCCACGAGGCATGCAAGGCCTTTCGTATACCTTCTGCGGTTCGGAGAATATAACAATTAACCTGCAGTTATTGTGGTATACAGGGTGTAGAAGCTTTGAAATGTTACCGAATGCCTTGAATGCATTTATGTCGCATCAGTGCCAGGAACGCTATTACTATTTTTATATTAATCAATTAACAAATATATCGGTTTTAATAGTTAAAATAAATTATATCTTTTGAAATAAGGCAACAGATATCATAGAAGAATTTAAAATGTCGAGATTTGTGGACCACAGCTACACTGTGGATGGGTAATTTTAATTCATTGATTATAATAGGTCTTGATAATGAGTTTAGCAACCCGAAAGAGATGTCCTGTAAACTTCCTTGAACTTAAGCCTTAAGCCAAGTATGATAGTAAATCGAACTGTTATACTTTTTATGAAAATTTCGTATAACATATATATACATATATATATATATATATATATATATATATATATATATATATATATATATATATATATATATATATTCAAGTTTGAATATATTGTTTCAACCTAATGAACAGAAAATTTGTTGATTGTTGTCACAAATTTCTCATGATATTGCGTAATCGAATGGAAATCATGGACTATGATTTCTTGTATCATAGAAAAAAATACTGGTGAAAATTAAAAAAAAAAGAAATAAATGAATTGATGTGATTGAAGTTTTGAGGAAATTTGGAATGTTGACTCCATTTCAAGTAATACAGTATGTGCCGAAATTCTTCATTTCTATTCTTCTCTATTTATGAAAATTGCACATACAAGAAAATTAATACAGTTGCAATTGAAAAAATTGAGCGTCATGTAGGTATGTTTAAATACGCCAATTTAGAGCTTACTTCTGCGCACTATATGGTTCCAGGTCAACTAAAATTTTTTTTTACATACAAGAGCTCACTCAACAGACAGTTTAAAACTGTCCTATAATAGAGGAGCACATGACCAAATTGACTGTGCTACTCCCATAAGCCGAAAAGTCACCCTTCAGTTTTATCTTCAAAGGAAATTCATTGAAAAATTTAAATGAGTTAGCGGGTCCTCTTTCAGTAGCCGTGATCCTATGAAGGGAAATTTAAAAACTATAAACCTAGTAGGAAATCTCGGCTGTGACTCATAAGAGACAAAATTCTCCCTGTTCCTAAATAAAAAGAGCAGGTATTTATATTTATTCATAAGCCTACTTTTATTCATTAAGAATAAACATTCAAATCGTTTGGATTGCAATGCTAATATCAGTTCTGTGAGTTGTACTGAACGAGGATTCATCTAATGAACGTCATACCTAAAATGTATGCACTGAAATATTACAGTAATAATATATAATTTTCAAGACTTTGTATAACTATTATTGGCAATTAATCATAAACTCATTCTTATTAGTTGTATGACAAAGCCAAATGTCAAATGATCTCTATTACTAAAAGGTTAAGGACCACTGATATGGATGTGAGTCTCGTTGAAAAATATTGTTGTCGACTATCAAACCCAACGGTACTTCTTCGTGAATCCAAATCCGAGCCATTATTCGTCAGCCTTGAGGGAGCCAAAGCGTACATATCCTTGTCCGAGATCTGGCAGATTTACAACCACAGATCCTAATCTACGAGCAAGAAGAACATACACGTGATGAGTCCCTAAAATTGCGAACCACGCCTGCGCCCACCAACGCCACCTGGTGACACGTCCAGAGTTCGTACTTTGTGTCGTCAAGTCGTACTCCCGCAGATCTCATCGATTCCTCGAACTCCGAATATTTTAATCTGGAATGACATCGAATGGCGGCAAGGTCAACGAACTCGGGCTCCAAAATTCGCGAACTAACCCGAAACGATACCTATTACTCTTAAATCGTCGGTCGTGCGTAGAGATATTGATACTTCGACCGTTACGGCGAATCTCATAGTTTTTGCACCGAATTCAATTAGAACCATATCTATCGTGAATAAAGATGATTATACAACGGGTTTGGTTTTTCTATTATCCATAGCTACTCTTCGCGAAACAGTTTCGCGATGGTTTTGGTTACTGCAATAAACCTATCGCCATCTTAAACGTGCTCTGTATTTCATCGGTGGAAATCAAGGTTGCCAAAGATGCAAGCAGATATTATAAATATATATAAATATATTATACTTATATTGCAT
This sequence comes from Henosepilachna vigintioctopunctata, assembly GCA_030704895.1. Classification (NCBI taxonomy): domain Eukaryota; kingdom Metazoa; phylum Arthropoda; class Insecta; order Coleoptera; family Coccinellidae; genus Henosepilachna; species Henosepilachna vigintioctopunctata. Next base: position 3,545,411 of record JARQZJ010000129.1, read on the forward strand.
ATTATCCCTTGATTTAGAAAGTTTTTCATGAGAGAAGATAGGATTATTTATCTAGAAAAAATAACCCAACCAGAAATTTCGATAGAATGAATCAAGTACTCTATTAGATTCTATTCTTCTTTATTGAATAACATTCATCAAATATATCAGTTCTACAGGACTTTTTGCATATCTATTAAATTTGAAGAATAAATTCATTTGAAATATTTCATAATACTTTAAGATTTCGGAAATGAATGTTAAGAAACACTTCTTTGTATTATCAAAATCCTTCGGAAAAATTCTACCAAATTCTTTAGTGATCTCCATGTTTGGGGATATTTACCCATATAAGATTGTACCCCAACATAAAGTAGTCATTGAAATTATCATCTTTCAAAACGATTGCAGAATATTGAAATTAGAATTTTATTATCATTTTCACAGAAAGAACACGTATTTCTGTAGAAGTGATTATATTTTACAGGAATTCATGTACCTAGGCAACAGAAAACAGAAAAATTAATAGAATAAATAAACAAGAGACCTTGATATAAAAGATACACACGTATTTAGCTGAACAGTATTCCGCAATAAGAATTGTTAAAGAAATCTTTCGAGTACATCTAGCTTCTTCGACGTTAAAAGATATCAAAATGATGCAATGTTTTCGTGAAAACTGATGCATCTCTTGCTGCTATGATACAGGCCCAATCTTCGTGACTTGCGACAGTCTAGCAACGTTATAGTACAACATGGAATACGCTAATTGACATATCAATAGCCTCAAACATCGCAGTTTAATGCCTCCGATCTCCTGGAGAACATCTTTCACTCAATTTTTACCAGATGGATCTTCTGAAGTTCTAAAAAGACCTTATAACGGTGTCTTTAGATTAGAATCCACCTACTTTCATGGATAGTAGCAGCATATAACTGGTCTGGAGAACCATTTTTGTTATTTTCGTTCATATCGCGTTTGTTAACAGTGGATTGATGGTTTGCGATTTTGGTATCTAAGTACCGTCGATCGTGACGCCATTTTGCTAATGCTAAATCTCGATATAGGTATTTTGCAATGTAAATGTGGGAGTGTCTAATTATCTAAGATAATCAAGTTAAAGATTTAAGTACATATGAAGCCATCTCAAGTACTATTAGAATTAGGTGTAGGTATTAGAGGAATGTATTCAGGAGATTAAGAGAATTTAAACGAAAATCATACTGTAGCCTTTCAATTTGGGTTCATAATTCAAAGACAAGTGAATTCAAGACTTGGAATGTCTATTATTATTACGTGTTATATTTGATCATAAGTTTAAGTCTAAATTATTATCAAGAACACTTTTTCAAGTATTCTTGAACTATCAACTATTTTTGAACAAATTCTTCAGCATATGTTTCGGGTCACTAACATATTATTGAGAATTCAATACTGTAAGCTAACAGTTTACAATGAAAATAATTGAATATTCGTTGATTTCTTGGTGGAATATGATTGAGAAAAATAATATAAATGCTATATGAATTCGAAAGTCAATCTGGTAAAAATGGAATAACGCCCTAAAACAAGAAGAATTTTCAGTTATAAGATTTTTTTCAAAATATGTCATTGAGGCGTATGCGAGCAATCAAGTGGAATCATTTTGCACTTGAATAGTTTTTCTCTGGTAAACATCAACACAACATCAAATCTATCATCTGTTTCATGTTTCGATAAGAAAAGAATCCAAAGCTGCTGCAATATTGTCTTTAGCACAATTATTATATAAGAAGGCGATGTTTTTTTCTAGTGTCTTTAACTTCCTTTCAATTGTTATGATATACGATTAGGTCATTTTGAATATCACCATCACTACAGTTGAAAGGTTCATGAAAGCCACTTTTCTGACATCAGTGTTTTATCTCAACAATCGAAATAATTTTGATTTGATTTGATTTGCTTTTTATTGAAAAATATTATATAATATACCTATACTCATTAAATTAAATCGATATCATTAATTTAATCATATAGCGGCTTTGAAATTAGAGTGATATCTTTGCTACATTTAATTCATTGGAAAGGAATAACCAATCATAATTGATTATTATATATTGAAATATATATAATAATCAATATATGATATAATAATCAATATATGATATATATATATGAAATATTGTGATGGTAGTGCAATCAGATAGTTTTTGAATATAATGAAACATGTCAGCAGTGTTTTCAAAACACATGGGCATGTACAATTTATCACAAGTTACATTTTGAAAGGGATCTCAGTACAATAATGTAAAAATAGGGAAAAGTAAATAAGTAAACTGCTTAACCATGGTACAGATTTGCTTCATACCTTAAATGAATATTTTTGAGGGAATCGCTACGTCCTATAAGTTATTGTTTCAAACACGATCTCATTTAATTTAGTTAATTGAGTTGATTTATTATAAAACCTGTCAGTATATCCTTAATCGATTGGGCCGATACTTACTGAAAATCTAAATACATAATTTAAATAAAACTGAATAGTTTTCTGATTTTCACTATAATTGAAAATCTAAATGCTTCATCTGATGTAGATGATAAACTGTTTGATTACCTACTGTGCCACTGTGTTGGCGAAACAATATTGTTATGTTTTAACTTAATTATAGTGAAAATAAGAAAACTACTTACTGTTAGTATGTCTATAGCTTCAATGAATGAGGAAAATAGTACGTATATGTTTGTGTTACTGCAGTTTCGACTTTTCGTTAATCTTCAATAATATTGCTCCCGATTACCTTAATAGCAAACATTTAGATTTTTATTAATTTCATCGCATAAATGACACTCAATCCGATAACATTAAATTGTCAATAATGTTGTCATTCTTATTATTGTCAATATAATTTTAATGTCAACATTATTGACATTAAAACGACATTGAATTGTTCTATTTCATGAAACCACAATTGGTTTTTCAGAAAAATATAGGGGAAGAATTTAGTCCAGTACCTTACGTTCAATATTTAATAGTGTTGGCGTTTACTTGATGTAAATCTTTTATAATTGAATATAAACTTAAATTAAAAGACTTGAACTTATGATTTACACTTTTTTCTCTACATAGCATGACGTGTTTCGTCGTTACAAAACACTTCTTCAGATGGAAACAGAATAATATTATAATAATTATTATAATAATCATTAATATTATAATATATAATATTATTGATAGTAGAAAACGTTTGTAAGTCGTTACAAACGACTTTTCAGATGCAAACAGAATAATATTATAATAATTATTAATAATATAATATATAATATTATTAATAGTAGAAGTCGTTTATAACGACGAAACGCGTCATGCTTACGCGTTTCGTCGTTACAAACGACTTCTTCAGATGCAAACAGAATAATATTATAATAATTATTAATATTATAATATATGATATTATTAATAGAAGAAGTCGTTTGTAACGACGAAACGCGTCATGCTATGTTGTCAATAAAGTGTAAATCATAAGTTCAAGTGTTTGAATTTAAGTCATATTCAACCTTACGTTCAGATTTTACTAGACAAGAAATGGAATTTCATTTAAAATTTAATTATTCAGATGGAATTTGCTTATCACATTCGATTGTCTGAAAAATGAGTTGCATGGTCGAATTTCAGCCAATTGATTCTAAAAAGGTCCAGACGACAGAATTTCTTCATTGATAGACGACTCAAAGTTGTTAAGCCGTCTTAACTAGCACTGAAACTAAAATGTTCACGTGGGATCGTCTTCTATAACGCAACCGTGTGTAAAAACTACTTTCATCTAAATAATCGTTGTAGCTTGGAAGTTGAATGTAATCATTGAATACTTTCTCAGCTATACCTTTCTGGAAGGCGTAAAATTTTTCATTTTGGCCGTGGTTTGGAACGTGACCGCACTCTCGACGACTACCAGTGTGAATATGCTAGTCATATTGTATAATTGAAAATCGCAGGTAATGGATGAATGAATTGATTTTTTGTCCAGCTCAATTAAAAAGTTGAACTGTAGAATGAGAAGTTTTTATTTTCTATGGATATAATTCGCTGTATGGAATTTCCTTTTTTGAAAATAATTGTTATTTACCTCGAATAATATCGAACTCAAAGTGGAATTCAATGAAGAATCAGATATGTGGACAATGCCAATAAAAAATAAATTCGATGGAAATTATTGGTTTAACTATAACACATTTTCTTATTTTTCTGTTTCATGAAATGCCTACATGGCATAAAACATATCAGCTCATTATATTTAGATATTAATCATTTAACATTGAATGTTGAATCATATTTCGTCAAATTGTACTAAACTTGTGATACTTATACAAAAACAGTATATAATTCAAATACAAGTTTATCATCAACATCTGATGAAGCCACTGTGTTGGCGAAACGATATTGTCATGTTTCCGAATTAATTATAGTGAAAATCGAAGAAGTACTTAGTTTTATTGAACTTATGTATTTAGGTTTTCATCAAGTATCGGCCGAATCGATTAATGAACGACAGTATAGTTAATGTAACATTTTGAGAACCATTTGATATTTAATAATATCAAATATACATTTTTTAAAAACGATGAAAATTATTTATTTCAGAAGTTTTGACAATTTCTCGTTGGTCAGTACTAAACAGATTGAAATTATGATGTGAATAAATAAAAATACTATTAGAAAAACCTACAGGTTCTAGCAGAACGAAAGGAATTTTCATTCGAAATATCGAAATCTTTCGAAAAAACCTTTCAGGGAACTATCGGCAGAAATGTTGTCAACGAAAACATCAACTAACATCAACTTATCAACTTTCGAAAGTGAATATTTAGTGCATTCCAAAGAACATCGAAATTGTTGGGAATACCATACAGTGCTGTTTCAACCTATCATAAATGCATCCAAACAGCATTTGTGTAGACAACTCCTTGAGAGTTTAATTTAATTATAACGATATTTCGAATAAACATTTCAGAAAAGACTAGCAAACTATGAATGAGACATTATACGCAATGTGATGTATCCATTGTCCTTTTAAGGATAAATGTTAGAGAATATTGAAATCGATGCCTACAATTATTGGAAGCTTAAGACAATTAACTGTTTCGTCCTACAAGGTATTAATCAGTTATGTCACGTCCAACAACAGAAAGACAACGACTTCAATCCTCACATACCCTCCTATCGATCATAGGACAGAAATATACTGTTAAGTTGTATGCATATTTAATGCATAGCTTAATGTACATCTCAAATCTTAGGAATCAATGAAAAGCATGAATACATCTAACATTGAAAGTTTCAACGTCCTTATCAATTAAGATACTACGTTTTACAACTCTAGTTTTTGAAAAATTTCATCTAATTTGATGAACCTAATGCCATCTAGGTTGTGTCTGTAGTAAAAAAACTGAAAAAAAAATTATCGAAAAAAGTTATAGTATACTTTTAATATCGAATACCAAGTTACAAGAGCGATAATATGACACAAGAACTACAGAATATATATATATATATATTTTGAACCAATTTGATGAATTAATGCCATCTTGGTTGTGGCTGTAGTAAAAAAAAACTGAAAAAAAAATTATCGAAAAAAGTTATAGTATACTTTTAATATCGAATACCAAGTTACAAGAGCGATAATATGACACAAGAACTACAGAATATATATATCTATATATATATATATATATATATATATATATATATATATATATATATATATATATATATATAATATATATATATATATATATATATATATATATATATATATATATATATATATATATATATATATATATATATAGTATATGAAGAAATATTTATTTGTTAATTTGGAATCGAAATTACACCACAAAAGTTTTCAACCTCGACTGGGATATGAAGGATGAAAATCTTTCAGGTTTACGCCCTGTTGTTCTACCAACTAAGCTACCGAGGTCTACACTTCGGGTAGCAACACGTACGGACATAGTACGTGCATGGTTAGCTCATATATATCATATATGAAAGCATTCTTGTTGAAAGCTCGAAAGTTCATTTCAGTAATGGGTTTAAACAATGTTTCGAATGAATTCTTAGGTTCAAGTATCAGAAAACATAACTTTTTCAAATTAAATTATCACATTATCTACTGAAACACATCATCCGAAGCTTTGTAACGTATTATATATAACTAATCTATATATTATTGATTATTAAATTCATACTATTGGCTTTTACTTTGTGAAAATGCATTATAATGAAAAATAGAATATATTTAAACACTAGAACTAGATTTTGAAATCTAAATCGAAAGTTCATGTGCTTGAATTCACCTTGTATGATATTCACTCATTGAAAGATTTTTGTGAAATTATTCCTCTATTCTGCCTATTTCAGCATTGAAAAATGTTGGCTCGTTCATCACCCTACATTAATTCAATGTTCTTTTTCAAATGTTCAGTTGGATATCGATATCACTTTTTTTTAGCATATATACACATTTTAGGAAATTTTTTGTTTTATGGTTTAATCTAATATATGAGTCATCGACTCCTTTTCTGTTGAAGATTATATGTAAAGGAGTATAATCAATAATAAATAATATTCTCGGAGCAATATGAATTTGTTTATGTTATTTTATTTTAAATTCTCTTGTTAAGTAAAATTTGATTAGACATAAATACTTTTAAATTGTTCTTATAAAGGAAAACAACAAATCAGTGGATGTTTTTCTGCTCATGTTCTCAGAGGATCCTATTTTCAATATTAATTACGTGAAACCCCACTAATAAGTCATATCACCTAGTTCATGCCACATTCCTTTCTTGGCGTTGATTGAGAAATTTTTTACTCCCATGGTTTTTCTAGCAGCTCACTTGCGATTTTATTGGCCGGCGGTGCATCTAACAATCTTAAACAATATATAATTCAACGCAGTGCTTGGACTAAGCGATATTTCTACAGAGCCAGCTCAAGAATCCATCACAGATATTACCAAGAGAAATAAAACAACCGACATCTGTGGTTATTTTTTCCAAACTGCTCGCTTATTATATTTCTCGGAACTCTCTTGTTACCACTGACTACTCTGCACTTTTACAAACGATAGTAATAGAATTTTTTAGTGACATAGTTCGTGCAATTTCATATCATTGGCTGGTTCAATTAATGTTGAGATGTGAAACTGAATAATATGGTGTCTAATGACTGAAACATAATGGTACCTACATCTTATCTTGTTGAAAAAGAGAGTGATCAATGCTGATGACAAGAATTATTTTAGAATGCAGAAAATTGAATTTAATAATATGGTTTGAGTTGTATGGAGGAAGTCACTGTTGTAAGAGTTGATTTGATTTGAATTGAACCTGCATTAATGATGAATTATTACCTGATCATTATTGTTTTGTGGTGTAACAAGAATATTTAGAAGTATATAAAATTTAAAGACGTACAGAAGATTCTGCCTGATAAGTTTACAAACTTAAAAACAAAATAAAGAAGAATGTACAATTCTTTTGGGTTTTTGAGGAGCAATAAAAATCAACAAATAAACGAATAAAAATCAATTTCTCTTCGATATTACTAGTACTTTTATCGACCTGTCACAATTTAATTTTGTGTAGGTATAGATTAGAGATTAATGTATTTTAAATAGTGGAGAGTTGAACCCTTAAACTATCATTATAAATTCAATTGACAGATTGTGTAAATAATCAAAATTTACTACAACAAAGAGGATCTGATACGCAATAAAATATACCCAACAGTTAAAATGACTAAGATCTGCCTTGGTTCAATCTATTCGCCAATGATTTCATGAAGAAAATAAATAATTTATGGTGAAGATAGGATATTACTGTCTATATTTTCACTTGAATCGTAGTTATATATCATAAAGAGACATGGTTTTGCATGCTACAATCTTTTGGGATTTTGTTGTAGTGGTGTGAATTTCATGTTAGAATATTAATGATGGCAATGTGGCTAATGGTAACTTGTTTTTTGACGAAATGGAACGGGATTCTTGTGGCTTGAATGAAAATTTATTCGAAATTAATTCTAATATAGTTTCTCATTCCGGAAAAGTCTTGAAATGTTTATGAGTATTTCGTTTAATTAAATACAGAGCGCCGATAAAATTAAGATAAGTCTTTGTGAGTTAGGAATATAACTTATACCATAGTTAATCGAACTTAATCATTCCCAATAGGAAGCTCCAATTTATGGATTATAGAATATATATTTAACACCAGAACTATAATGAAAATTACAGTTTGTGATATCTTCTTTCATTTTATTTTTTAGAATTTTTTCATACAAGAGCTGTCTCAACAGGCTGTTTAAAACTGTCCTAAAAAATAGTTAGATATCATAAATAGTTAGAGATATCATAGAAAGATATCAAAGAAATATATCATAAATGGTTAGAGAAAAAAGGGAGATACAAGTTTTGAACTTTCACTTCTCGAGAATATTGTCAAAATCTTCGAATTCACATGTTTTCAGATCGGTAACAGTTTTTGAGAGAAATTTTGAAAATTCGTACATTTGGCTGAATTACACTGGATATGCGATTCGAAAAAATCGAAGAACCATTTCGTGAATGCTAGCAGAATTTATAATTTGAGAATATTGAAGATCACTTGAAATTTTTGAATCATGAAATACCTACGTCATATTTTCAAGGGTTATCGGAAAATTTGTCATATTTGACTGTTTTTTCAATTTTTTCTCGAATTTATTTCTGAATCATTGACATTTTTCTGAAATACGGTTTTCAATGTTTATTTCTTGAGGTTTTTGAACCTCAGTGATCTCAGTGATGTCCGAATCTATAGCTTTTAATGCATATGCAAGTCGCCTCCGTAGCTTAGTCGGAAAAACACCCGATGTTGAATGGGTCCAACAACGGGCCCCGCTGAAGACATTTGTGTTTGTGTTTGTCTATAACTTGAGAGGTTAAATAATAAATAATCAATTGTTATGTAATGTATATAGATTACAATCCCATTGGCCGTTTGGACCGGCGCGTTAAAGTGAAATAAACAGAATTAAAAAAAGCATATGCTTTATATTGTTTTCCTCTAGTGATTTTTTTCCTCCAAACATTTTTCTCAACCACGAGTTTTTCAATTTGATTTGTTCTTCAAATTGTTTGTAGAGCAAATGACACATTTTTTGAATTGTGTACCTCTAGTACCTTGTGTAATTTTTGGGAAAGGGTAGATATTATAGAAAATTTAGGATATATACTTTTTCAGTTGAAGTTTCGATGCAAATTGTAGTTTTGTTAAATTTACACCTCAGTGATATTAGTATGTGCCTCACATGTCTTTCATTATATAAAGAAAAAATGTCCAGTTCATACGAAACATTTAGAATTTAGTTTATATAATACTATGATAATTTTGCATTCTCTTGAATTTATTAGAAATAATATATGAATCACGATATCCACAACTCATTATTGGGAAATTATACGTTCAGATTTTATAGCTACCTAATAATATTAGATTTTCGCATCTCTTTTGTGTCAATTGCGTGATTCAAGTAAATGAGGTATATCATTATCCTTCTGAAGCCATGAAAACATCCGAAATTATCCCCACCACTCACAACAAAATACCAATACCCTTAAATCCCAGTTCTGCAATTATATTGTTTCAGAAACTCGCGAAATTGTTGTCTTTGTGTTTTTAGTTTTGAACGAAATTGGTCCGTTGAAGATTTGGAGATTCAAGGCCGCAGTGGATGGACTATAATGATAGAGTAGGAGAGAACCAAGATTTTTTAATCTGTTTTTGTCTGCTACGAGGCTGTATAACACCATAAGTTTTAAGATACTTGATTACTATCCGTTGGACAGGAATATTTGACTAATGTTTAGGTCTTGGTTATTAATATTATCACACTAAGAAATTGATTAGGAGTGAACGGACTAAGTTCGAGACTTGCTAACCATCGAAACAGAAATTGTTGTACAGGGTGTCGATATAAAACGTTAAATTCATTATGGGTAAACAAATGAGAAAATTCCTGCTGAATTTTTAAATTTTTTGTCAGAACTTTGAAAACATCCCATAAAAAGTTTCGAAAATATATTTTTTTAAATATTTGGCCAATGTTATCTCCGTCTTTGGGCACCTAAATAAATTCACAGTATAAGTATAATTAAAAAGAAGTATCATTAAATATACTTCTTAGAAAAACGAATATGTTCAAATTTGCTTTTCCGCTTCTTTGCTTCAATATTCCTAAAACATTACATTGATTTCGAAATAACAAATAACGAAAATTAATTAGAATGGAGAGATAAACTTGCTTTATGCGAGTATCATACTCTTTTTAAGGTTTTATTGTTGTAATTTTTCATTTTCTCCTTTAATTGTTTTGATATTCAAGAAATCAATTCAACTTAATCCATGGTTCAATTAGCTGAATTTTAAAGAAAGTAAGCATAGTTATAGTTGAGTTATCATTTAAAAAAGATTCTACTGAAAAGCCAATGATGGCACATTATTGGATGCTATTAAAACCACATAATCCAAAGACGTACTTACTATTTAACCAATAGTAATAAATAAGTAACCAATATTCAAGTATTTTCGAAGAATTGGAAATTGACTGACAGAAAGAAGAAGTTGATCTAAATAATTTTCATATTATTATATTTCATTACTACGATATCATCTTTTTGCAAATATTGCGAATATAATTATCGTATTTATGGAATAGTGCTACAGTTATCTTCAAGTTAGGGATGTACTATTCCTTTCTAGTTTTTCTCTTCATTAAATTCCTGTTCGTTACTCACTTATTAGGGAGAGGAAAGTAACGGATTGCAGGTGTTCCCGGTAACATATACAATAATCCACACGTAATCAAATCACGAATTCGACCGTAGAATATTGCTCGGTATACAGATTCCACATACTCTTTACAGAAAACGAAATATATATCATTATTTCGTCAATAATAACAGGCTGAGTCGAAAAATTCCCTTTATATCGGTAATTACAAAGAACTTGCACCACGGATTGAAAATTTTAACTTACTTAGTTCATATTTCCAGCCAATAAAATTTTACGATCAAATTATGCAGGTGGGCAGTTCCCACAACAAGTTCATTAATGAATAGTATAAATTGAAATTAGTTTTTTATGCGTTTACTAGGAATTATAATCGTCTCTTACTTAGACTGTAAAAATTCGTTCGCCTTGTATTTTGTAAATATAGGGAAGTTTCACGGGCAATTTGATCATATCATTTGTTGAATAAATTCAACAAAAAGACTAGAACAATTATTCGAAAATTATAATCTAGAGAATTTTTTTTATTCATATTTATTCTTACTCATTCATTTTTTCCGGAAGTGTGAATGATTCCAGAACAAGAACACCGACGATTTACTGAAAAAATTCAGATGTATTTATATTACATGTATAAGATAATATAAATTTTGCGGTAATTAGTACAAACAGTGCAAAAGTAGAATTCTCGGTATATTCCGATACTCGATTGTCAGCAGCAGTTGGCACGTGTTTCGAGCTTATTGGTTCTCCTCAGAACGGCGCAGCCAAGTTCAAGAACCTGAAGATGCAATTAACAGCAAAAGACAGTGCAGGCTTCCTTTAAAAGTTTGTTCTTTTGTTGTTGATTACATCTCCAGGTTGGTACATTTTGAACTTGGCTACGCCGTTCTGAGGAGAGCCAATAAGCTCGAAACATATGTAAACTGGTGCTTCCAATCGCGTAGCGGGATATACCAAGAATTCTAGGTTATATATATATATATATATATATATATATATATATATATATATATATATATATATATATATATATATATATATATATTGTTTTTATAGTATTTTCAGTAATACCGTCTAGTTTGATTGAAAAAAACTTTATTTTAGATGACGTATCATCGTTGCAATTGAAACTTTGTCAACAATATTGAAATTTGTTATAATCACTATTGAATGTTATTACTTTTATCATTAATTCTTCAATGCAATTCGCAACGCAACGACGCAAAATATATGCAGAATATTCTCATTTATCGATATGTATGTTGATGAGTAAATAACTTTTAACATATAATAAATATGAAACAACGTACCAACTATAAATTTTCAATATTTAGCCAAATTTAATGAAATTCAATTCAATGAAAGTGAAAAATCAAAAGGCTTGGACAAAACATTCACAATTAGAAACTACGGGTAAAGTAAACTTAGAAAGAATCAGAAGAAAAATCAAATATACCTACCAAATGTGCTTCATACTTCGTGAAATATATTTATTGACCTGAGATTTTTTCTACTACTCTTTTATGTTATCCTTTTGACTCTATTGTAATACGAAGGTTATTATAATTATCAACTAAGAACAAAATCCTCAAATTTTAACTTTGGTAACGACCTACTTTTTGGTTTTTTTTTACTGATACAGGACCTATTTTCACAGCTGCCTCTGAAAAACGAAACGAAGAAAGATATCGGAAAGCTGGAGCTTATAATAGTTAAATATTTATCATTAAAGACAATTTGCCATTGTGTCGGATGTCCTAAATAGGCAAAATATGCAGAAACAAGGTACAAATTGATTATCACATTCCTAATTAACACCAAAGACTGTGCTACACTACAGTACTTCGAACAACAAATAATTAGGTCTTTTACTCAAAATATGACAATAATTGAAGATTTCGATGCTATAATTATAAAGTGGGTATCTACTCAAATTTGCTGTTTTATTCTTATAACGGGTGTTGTTTTTTAGAGGTATAGAACTTTAAATTGCAATAAAACAACGATGGATCATTCTATTGAAAAGAATTTTTTTATTCGAAAGATAATCTTGTGGCATTACATTTCAAATATGATTTCTGGCATATAATCGCCACAGCTGGCTCGGATGTAGTCCAATATGGACGTCCAATTTTCGATGACTTTTTCCAACATTTGTGGCCGTATATCGGCAATAACGCGGCGAATATTGTCTTCCAAATGGTGAAGCGTTTGTGGCTTATCCGCATAGACCAATGACTTTACATAGCCCCACAGAAAGTAGTCTAGCGGTGTTAAATCACAAGATCTTGGAGGCCAAATCACAGGTCCAAAACGTGAAATTAGGCGGTCACCAAACGTGTCTTTCAATAAATCGATTGTGGCACGAGCTGTGTGACATGTTGCGCCGTCTTATTGAAACCACAGCTCCTGGACATCATGGTTGTTTAATTCAGAAATGCAAAAGTTAGTAATCATGGCTCTATACCGATCACCATTGACTGTAACGTTCTGGCCATCATCGTTTTTGAAGAAGTACGGACCAATGATTCCACCAGCCCATAAAGCGCACCTAACAGACAGTTTTTCTAGATGTAACGGTGTTTTGACATACACTTGAGGATTATCTTCACTCCAAATGCGGCAGTTTTGTTTGTTGACGTAGCCATTCAACCAGAAGTGCGCTTCATCGATAAACAAAATTTGCTCATGAAAATCAGGAACAACGTCAATCTCATTTTGGGCCCATTCGACGAATCTACGCCTTGCTTGATGATCGTGAGTCTATTCATGATGAATTGCTAAACCAAACTGAGAACAAATCACTTCTCAGCTGTTAAATCGGTCGCAATCTTCAACAGTAATGCCAACTTAAAGTTCTATACCTTTAAAAAAAAAACCCTTTAGTACATCACTCTTTCAGAATATCAATGAGTACAATTCAATTTGATGAACCTTTACTCTTCTTCTTCTTATCCTATTCTTTTTCACAAACCATCAACATTTGTAAGCATACAAGGTAGGGTGAGATTATTTTCAATATAGAGTCAAGTCGATGATTATTGATTATATTGAACGAACTATTCGCTTCGATTAATAAATACCCCATTTATTTATGAAGAGCAGCGTCACACCTGAATATTTTAGTTTAAATCAGGGGTGTCCAACTTGCAAGGCCTCAAGGGCCATAACTAAAACCATCAATGTTGTTGGGGGCCATTTAGTAATGGATGAATGTATTGAAATTTTTTTCTCAAGGACGGCGATCATAGAATATTTCTGAATTTTTTTCTAATAACCTTCCGCGGGCCATATATAAGGTAACAAGGGCCTTATTTGACTTGAGGGCCCTGGTTTATATCATAACTAGCTGACCCGGCCAACGTTGTTTTGCCATGTTCATTTAAATCATATGCTGTAGAGGGCCATATAGATCCATATTGAATCAACAATGTATTTAAGGTATTTAATTATATAAGAATTAATGATGTATTGGTTGAAATCGCTTCGAAAATTAGCCATTATTTGTCGCAAAAAGTAAATGACAAAAAAAAGTTATTGTGGGTTATCCATAAGAGATAGACATATACCATCACGGACTTTTCTGTAGACCTTTTCAATGTGTACAATACTTACACTAGTACAGTACATTATTTTGATAAAACTCGTAGGGTTCAGCCTGCGTTTGCAATGTAAGCGGAAAAAATGTAATTATTTACGACATCACATTAGAAACCTCAAAAATAACAGTACTTCTCCACTATTTAGTGGATGTTATTATACATATAAACCTTCCTCTTGAATCACTCTATCTATTAAAAAAACCGCATCAAAATCCGTTGCGTAGTTTCAAAGATTAAAGCGTACAAAGGGACAAAGGGACAGAAAAAGCGACTTTGCTTTATACTATGTAGTGATATATAAGAAAAGGAGTATGCTTGTTTCACTCACTTAATGTGTCCAGGTTTTCTAGTAAGACTAGTCGCCATTGTAATATGTACAATCTTATACAACCTCAGTTGGAGTTGCATATTTTGTGAATATTTTCATCTTCGGAGGAAGCTAACATTTTATCCGCCAATCAGATTAGATATTGCGGCACTTCAACGTTATAAATAATCCCGATTCGTATCACATTTCAAACAGCAATTAATTAAGGAATTTCAATCATGAATTATTGCAAATTACGTTCTACCTCTAATTAAAAATGAAAGGTAAAACCTTGGATCGAGTCTTCAATTTAATTCGTAAATTTTATATTGTTGATTTAATCCAAAGATGAACGAGGTTTCGCACAAAGTGAACTGGTGTGAGGATTAAAAGCCAAACAGTCTAATGTCATCGTATTTTCATATTTGTATAGGTATACAGACGAGTGGTACAGGAAAACCGCCTGGCAGCTTCTTCGATTTTAATGAAGTACCTTATTTGTGAATGCGAGTATCCGAGAACAAGTGGAAATATATTCAGTCATATAAAGTTGGTACTTTGGAATCTTCGGGCTATAATTTCAGAATTTGCCGTGAAATGAGAATGAGACTTTTCGAAACGGTGGATTAGAATAAATCTTTCTTAGTGAATTGGAATTATATGAAAATTATTTTAGCTATTTTCGTTGCCGTATTCTCATTTATTGTAAGTATTGGACGAAACACTTTTATTTGTCTAATCCTAAATGAATGAATAAATAAAAGAAATCTGGTCATACAATTTTTTTACAAATGGAAAATGTGATTTTGTAACGAAAACCTAATTGAGAGCAAAACCATAATAGGTCGTACATATATCATATAAAAATTTGAGAAATACCAAAGAGTTTCCTTACGAAATTGCCATCATATGATTCAGTTATTTTAGTATATATCACAACAAATATTTCATTTTTTAAATTGATGATTGATGAGGCCGATACTTGGAGAAAATTAATATCCATAATGAAACAATATTTAGAATTTTCTCATAATTAAATACAAATACGCATGACAACGTTTCGAAGTACTACTTCTTCATCAAATGCTGAATTAATGCCAGGTGTAATTTTACAAACTCAATACCTACAGCTATTTTCACAGAACATACCAAGTATGTTCTACGACTAACTTGGAATGAGAACCATAGAATACAACTGATATTTAACAAAAAAAGGGATCGTATACCTGTAACTGAACACAGAAAATCAATTTCTTAAGTCAGGTATACCAACTAAATGTAGAAAAGATACAAATATACAACTAAGATTTCTAAGAACAAATAAAGGAAAGATGAAATTTTTGACATTTTGAAAATTTGTCAGAAATGTATGTGTACACACATATACACCTATTCAAATGGTGTATCGATCATTATGAATATCTTAAGAAAGTAGCCTTAATATGAGTAACAGAACAGTTCAACATACGAGGTCTGTCCATTAGAAAAGGCGAATTTTGAATTTTCACGAGCTGTACACATTCGATTATCGAAATTTTTTTGTTATGTTGGTACACAAACGTTTCCATATGTTTTGACATTATTAGCCATTTTGGATTAGTTGTTTGTTTTCGACAACTGAAAAGGTTAGTACCTATTTGTGTGTTTTTCGATTTTCACTTTTGAAAAAAATGGATCAAAGAATCTGAATAAATATTGCGTTAAAATGGAATAAAGTGCTCCAACGCACTTAATGTTGAGTGTGGCATTTCGAAGAGTCTACTTTGTCTCAAAAAAGTGTTTATAAGTGGTACAAACGCATTATAGAAGGCCGAGAAAATGTCAATGACGATGAGCGTGGTTGCAACCATGAGTTGCAACCACGTAAACAAACGAAGAAAACATCCAAACAGTGAACAGAATGGTTTTAGAGAATCGTCAAATCACTATTAGGGAAGTTGTTGGGGATGTTGGCTTATCAATCGGCTCATGCCATACAATTTTCTCGGAAACTTTGGGTATGAAACGCGTGGTAGCGAAGTTTGTTGCCGCATAGTATCTCTCAGATTTGCTCACAAAGGTCATTTAACGTCGGTAGAAGCGGCCAGAAGAGCCAAGTCCCACAAAAGGTCTTGATGAAAGAGCTCATTATGGATTGGAATTATGGAAAAACTAATCATGGACCACTATAATGCATCAGATCACACATAAATGCTTGTTCGTGTATTCTTGAGACTTTTTCCTATTACCAAAACTGAAGGAACCAGTGAAAAGAAAGTGTTTTGCCACAATGGATGAGATAAAGTCGAAATTTAAGAATAAGCTGATTGCCATACTGAGAAGCACATTTCAGAAGTGCTTCGAAATTGGAAAAAGCGATGGCATAAGTGCATTATATCTGAGGGGGATTACTTTGAAGGGGACAAAACGGATATTCAAAATGGAAAAAATTCAAAATTCACCTTTTCTTTCGAAAAAACCTCGTATCCACCTTGGCTGCCCAAATATCACACTATCGCGTGCAATGGAGAAAATGTTATAACAATGGCTCTGGCTGTTGGAAGGAAGAAGTGAAGTTTCTGAAAGTTACTTTTAGTAGTTCAATAAACTCAGTTTATGCAATAATTTCTAACATTTCACTTCATTGTTAATTTTTTATGCAGGAAGATTATTGCTTAGCGCAATGATGGTGTGTATATTATGTCACCTTGAGGGTGTTTCATGATATATGCCTACAGATGGATATGTCTCATGTCTTCTAAAGCTCAAGATTTTCAAGAACTTTCGTTGTATAATGTGACTCCAGTATATCAATATGTAGCTGATTACCAGAATTCCAAAGCACTGGCCTGCAAGTAAGCTTTTTTCAGGTGTCTATGCTCATATCGATTAACTCCGTGGCAGTTTCTATTGAGGATTATTAACATCGAAAAACTGTAACTGTTATGAACAATTACATGTGAAACACTTTGGAAACATAGCCTTATACACGTGAGGAGTGCATAAGCATTAACCTCAAGAGCTTATTACACATTCCATCGATGATGGTTATCAAGAGAACCATTCAAAGTTCAGTTACGTTTTTGGTGCTATCACAAGAACAATCCCGTCTACTTTCCACCCAAGGAGTCATGAATTATCTGGCGTAAGATTGATTAGCCTTCATACAACCGCATACTACTTTAGTAACTTTTGCTGAATACTATAGAGAAACTAATTGAATTTTTCAATCGGCATATCGCCTCATAAAGAAAATGAAGTAATTAATAGTTGCTGTGTCTCTAACCGCGCAACAGTTGGCTCGATACGGCTTATTATAGTTGAAGATCAACCTCGAGATGAGCTATTAATATAATCACATAAATATGCAATATATCATCTCGAGACGCCGTTTACGAACAGCAGCGGTTGTAAGAACTAATTATGTCCAGAAGCGCGATATTTTTACGAATTCTCAGTGATCTACCGCATTTGGAACGCTTCCTCAAGACACTGAACAAGTACGTCTTCATTATTTACAGGATCAAGGCTGCTCGATGCGGAGTGGCTATCTACTCTTTAGCTTGCGATGGTTGTATCACAAAGTGTCTCAATTCATGATATGTGTGGAGACTGTTGCAAGTCTCGTCTTCTGTATCCACAATAGAAATATAGAAACTTCCAAAGACAAAATCAACTACACAAATATTATATTTTTGAAAGACTACCCTCGTATAAACAACAAAATGAAACATTTATAGCATAAATACAGTCAAATAATTCATCATAGTCATATAATTGAAACATATATTTTGAGAATAATTTTTTTCTTGATATTGCTTGTCGTAGATGTTCAAACCGTTTATGTCTTCGAAATTTTCTTTCTTTTCTTTTTGGTTTCACAGGATTTCAAGAAATGGTAAAAAACAAAACTGTTTGATATCCTGTTTGTCATTTACTCTGATTTAAAAATCACTTTGTATGTAAAAAATGTTCTGTATTTCTCTATGTTTCTTGTGTTTAATAATTCGAGATTGTGATTCAAAATTTCGTTTATATTGTCCTCTAGTTTTTCTTTTGATGTTTCATTTAATACATATATATATATATATATATATATATATATATATATATATATATATATTTATATTATTATAACGATATTTCTTCATGAGGAGAGCGATTGAACTTGAATTCGCAAATATTAGGACTTTTGCTTAATCTTTTCGGCCTCCAAAAAACGTTTCGTCCTCTCTGAATGCTCTTTTTCCGTTCATCTGTCTATTTTATTTCAGGTTGGCGATTTCATTTTTGCTCAAACTTCACATGTGCGATTTTCTAGCGACACTCAGTGCGATCTTCGAGATTTTTTATATTGATTTGTTGTAGATATTTTTGGACATCTTTTAGCCACTCTGTTTCGCATGTACTATTTTAATTATATCGAGTAGTTTCTTCGGTATTCTGTTCTGTTTCATTCTGTAGACATGTGCATAGAACTTGGCTCCATGTTCAAATGGCGTTTCTACTGATTGGTCCGGGTAAATCTAAGAAAAATGTAAGAAATCTAAGAATTTTCCATTTTCCGTTCTTGTTTTTCTATTTCTCTAATTATTGAATAATCGTCAAATGATATATATATATATATATATATATATATATCAATATATATATATATATCAAATGTGTATATATATATATATATATATATATATATATATATATATATATATATATACAATTCCTCCAAACTCTAAACTAATAGATAAACGAAATAGAAATATTTGATCTTATATAGCACGAAAACTACTTTACCTGTAGAAAATACTGTTCCTTTTCACTCCAATTCAAGACCATAATCTTACATATAAACAAAGTTGTTATCAAGAGCGAGCAGTGAATAGAAATCGGTTTATGTACAGTTACTTGTAGTGTTATTTATTATATTGTATCTGGAATTAAATTCTCATGTAAATTGACATAATCACTTCCATACCTTAGACATCTATTATCATCAAAGTTTGAGATTATATACTTATATGTCGTGGAATTCCAGACATACCCATGGTAAGCATGATTGACATTTTATATCATTCTCGAAAATGATAAAACTAAATGCAAATGTTTGATTGAATGAATGCGTAAATATCAGACAGACTGAAAATAATTAAGTTAGCTGTTGTTAACTATGTTGCTTCAAGTGAATACGACAGTCAATATTGTCCAGCTTTTAAATCGAATTTAAGTATCTAATTTGAATCTTGATTAAACCTTGACAGAGTCTAATGGTGAAACCTTGTATGTAATAAATTTAATTGCAAAGTCCACTTAACATAAGATCTAACCTGAGTTTAATGTGATTCCTCAAATTTTAGATGGATATTCTGGGCGTGTGGGTATTATATAGGAATAATATTTCGACTTGGAAATCTAATCTTCTAGAAACACGTAATTCGAATATATATATTGATTGCGAATTATGTCTGTCGACTCACAAAGATGAACTAAATGTTGCAAGAACCAGAAAAATTTCATATTCTCGTCATTTTTGTGATTATTCAAATGAATATTGCATTATTATAGTGTTCTCATAGAGTGATTGAATCATGAGGCTATCAAATTCACCCTATTCGATATAGATAATCGAAAAATATGTTCTAAATAACAATAAATTAGCAATATTGCTGTAATAATCCCAAAATTCGTAAATAAAAAACCCAACTCTTACTTAAAATCTAGTGAAACAGTAAGATAATTGTAATTATTTATGTCTTATTCATTGTTAATAATTTAGATAAATTGTGAGTAATAATGGGTATTGTTGAATATTTGGTTTTCTTTGGCCTTTTTGTGAAGTTTTATGAATTCAGGAAAGTTGCCATCTTTTATATGTTATAATAGTAGTCCTTAAATTCCACACGTTTTTATGTTATTTCTGAGATTTCGAAATTTGTTCACTGAAATTTCTTCTTGAATTCATCAAGTAACTAAAATCATTCTTCTGAATAAACTACCATATTTTCAACTTACAAGATCTGCCTATTCATTATCGGAATTCTGCAAAACATTACAATTAATGGACAATAGTAACATCTTCTATCAGATTGATATCAATAATTCAAGAACTACATTACCTATTGAAACATACATTTCTTTACAATTTTCTACAATATCCTTGATATAACTTTTCATTCCTAAAGACACAAAAATTTGTGAATAATTAATTCTATAAATAATATCGGAAACTTTTGACATTTGTTTGGACATTTTGACATTTATTTGAAAATAATGGACTTCAGTTGTATTTATAGGTAAATATAAATTATAATGTTTCTATTTTCTATCAGTGTTTCAAACAATTCGTATAAATTTCATATTGAAGCAATTAATTCATCTTTCATTCTATCAAATCTAGGATAACAATTCAATCATTCGGTTATCATTAAAATTTTTGTCGTAGCTCCCGAAACTTCATTCCCGATTGAATTGACTATTGTCACAGAAAAATGAGCCTAATTTCTCACTTAACGACTTCTCGAAAACAAGTTCTTATACACCTTTTAGTCTCGCTAAAGATTCGATAAGGCCTTTTTATGTAAAATACAATTAAAAATCTTGGGTACATCGAAATCCTTTTATTGGGTGATTTGGAACATAATGTATAAAAAATTGAAGAAGCGTAGCTATTTTTATACGAAACGACGTAGTATTCCTTGGTAGCTCGAAGGAAATAATGGTCATTTGTTTAGCTAAGAATGATGTCTTAATATATCGTTTTCCTGCTATGTTAATAGAGAATGTATCAAAAGGAATATGTTTAATCAACGCTCGTTTTACGATAAAAACAAACGGATTGAGTGAAAGGATACATGTTATCATGAAGATGAATTACGGTATTAGTATCGAAGGTTATTTTCAGTTAATTGAGTTGTGATTTCTAGCATTAGAACTGATCTTATAGAAATATGTGCTCTGTTTATGGGATGCACTGTATATGAAACGTTTTTGGAATATATTACATTATTTGATAATTCTGAGTGGACATAATTCATTTTGTCGATTATTTTTGAATTTCTGAACACATTTTTAGGTTGAACAAGTGAACGTTAAATCGAAATCAGAATCAATAATTGTTGAAATTGAACACTGATAAATTTGTGAATATGCGTCAGTTCAATACATAAACTTATAGAGATTAAATAATAATAATTATATTTATTCAGCAATAGTTATTACAAAATCATATATATGTACATTTAGGCTCAAAATATATTATTTAAAATTATATGTTTAAAACAAACGTAGGTAATTAATGTCACTAATTGTTTTTATGGAGCTAGACAATTTACTAAATGCGTTGAGTCCTTCATAAAATATACTATCTCTAGATTTAGAAAGCTGACAAACTTGCATGTAAAAATGGTCAGCATTTTATAACCGTGCACATCACTGACACATGTTACATTTTTTATTACTATATATAGGAACAATTTGTTTTTAACTTTAAATATAAATATTTATGTAGCAAAAAGTATTCTCTGTTTGACTGACATTATTTCTAAACAATTTAGCATGCTTTGGATTGGAGTATACCTATTACATTTCAAAATTGTTCGCATAGCGCTATTCTGTAGCTTTTGTAGCTGTTGAGGTTTTTCTTTATTCAGTCCCAATAACAGAGTGGAACAATATTCAAAGTGTGGCATTATTATTGACTCAAGAGATTTTTTCCAATTCTTTTGAGAAAGTAGATTTTCTTGGAGTTACTCTTTACTATCAAACTATTTTCATTAAACGGTTCATAAATGAAATTTTAAAGTCTTTCGATTATTCATAATATTTTGGAAAATTTTTTCGAGATATATGTGGAATAGTTTTTTTGATATACTTCACAATTATTGCCAAATGTAAAACAAATGTTCTGAATTTAGTAGTGGATACAAACATTGAAGTGCCTCAATTAATGTTCAGTTCAATAGGGAAATTGGAAAGGACTATTGATCAATAAAGTTTTCAGGTATTTTGTAGGTAGGAAATTCGGGTATCTCAATAGGGGAGTAGATATTTCGGAATATGCTTGAATAAGAAATTATCTACATAATACCACTGCAAAATTTTATGATAGTTTCTAATATTCAAAACTTTTTTGGAATAAACATTGAGGTTTTCAAGTGATAGACCTTTCATGGTGTCTTAATGTGGCCTGAACTCTCAACCAATAGATAGCTTCATAAGCTGAATCTAACTCAAAGAGGATGATTCAAGAACTAGGCAAACACCCGACATCTTAACCTCATTTGGTGAACTAGTTAGTGGTTTAGAAATTATCATTTCCTTTTTTTCGATATTCCATCGTCGATATTCAATGATTAATGCAATATTCAAGTATTCCGTTTTCATCTGAATACTTGAAACCCATATAAGATCAATACGTTTACACTTAACCTGATAATCAGTAAATGCGAATAGGCGTGTTATCGGCCACATATATTTTATTGCCCGTGAAAATGAAAAAATGTCTTTAGGCGCCACTTTCATACACGCTTCGTTATAGATCAGAAACAACCTCTTTATATTCTTTTTTCACAACGTAAGTGTGGAAAATGAATGAGTCGCAGCAGATCATATAATTGAACCATTTGTGTACCTACCTATTAATTCAAGATCGCTTGTGACTTCCCAATTAAAGTCTTAACCACGCAAATATTCTGCCTACATCATGTTCACTCTACCTGACCATCATTTCATGTTAAATCGAATACATGTAATCAACAAAGAAATTAATTTTTCACGCCTTGCAAAAATATATTCACACAAACACTCACACACATAAAAAAGTTATATTAGTGATGTGTAACACGAATTGTTTGTATTCTGTGCTTGAGGTTTCTGTGATCTGAAAGGTGTTTTCTGTTGTTGTCTATAGATGGCACTTCGAGGTATGCAATCCTAAACAAACTCAGTTTGGACTCATATTGATTGGGGTAATTAGAGGTTGATGTCGTTGCCGCATTGGCGGTGGAGCTGGATGAGTGATTGAATCATTGTAAAATGAAATAGTAATAGTAGTATGTCTTGTACTTTCATTAATTGAGTTATCTAATATTATTCCGTGAAGGATACTGGAGGTGATACAACCAGTCCTACTTATCTAATGATATGAATTCTCAGAATGAATATCTTAATTTTTCAACACTTCATTGACGTGAATATATTTAGTAAAAAGTTATTGACGTTATGAAGTGAAGTCTGCTGATGAAAATATAGGTATTCAGTTGTCTGTATTATATTCAGATGAACCCTAAATTTGACAGTTGATGTTATTATGCTACACAATGATATTTTAATCTTTCTTACTTAAAAAACTTTTATAGATTAATTTGTCTGTTCTCCAATTTCAGTCACATGTAGAAACACGGAAACCACATATCTTTCTGTTCCTAAATACCTACCTAACTTTCATATTCACATACATCATATATATTTAATAGTGTTGGCGTTTACTTGATGTGAATCCATTAATTGAATATAAACTTAAATTCAAACACTGATTTACACTCTATTCACTACATAGCATGACGCTTTTCGTCGTTACAAACGACTTCTTCATGATTCTGTAAGTATCTGAAGAAGTCGTTTGAAACGACGAAACGCGTCATGCTATGTAGTGAATAAAGTGCAAATCAAAAGTTCAAGTGTTTGAACTTAAGTTTATATTCAATACCTCATATATTCAACATATTTTCAACTAATAATTTCAACTTAATTTTGTTTCCTCGAAATTAATCTTTATTTCATTTTTTGCAGGTAAGTTAAAAGTTAACCAGTTGAGTGATTGAAATGGCATAAATTGGTAAGATTCTTTTAAAATTTTTCTGAATATATTTTCAGTACGTCTCTTTCAATAAAATCACAAAAAATTCATAGTAATATACTCTAATATTCCTTTCATATGTAATAATGTTTAAAGATGTAAATAGACTACAGAATATGCTGAATGTTCTCCCTACAATATCCGACACGATACTGCCTTTATGTAGGTTTGCAGGGCATCAATAACCTTGAAATTAGTACTTATCTTAGGAAGCTTGATATATTTGATGATAACGTATTAAAACCTATCACAAAAACCATATTCTTATTACCCATAACCGCATAAACAACATTTTATTTACTGAAAAGGTTATGACAATTACGATATATTCATTTAGAATAATATGATTCATATTTTTAATAGGTTATATATATATATATATATATATATATATATATATATATATATATTTCTTAAAATTGATTTATTGCCTGTTTAAGATTTTATTTTGAATGTTTTTAGCAATCACAGGCTTCTTTTGATATGAAAAACTTTATTTTTGTTAACGTTTCGTTGTATATCACAACTTTGTCAAAACTAATGAATAATTCAAATTATTAATAATTCTAAATGATCCTGTCCCAGACTGCAATCCCAATTAAACACTGAATTAATAAATATATAAATATATATATATATATATATATATATATATATATATATATATATATATATATATATATATATATATATATATATATATATATATATATATATATATATATATAGTAAATACTGAGACTCTTAATTGAAATATCGAAATATTTCAAATAAAACTCTCAGGGACTCTTATTTGAAATATTTCGATATTTCGATTAAGAGTCTCAGTATTTACTAGTATTGAATTACCTGTGAATCTTTGAAATATATATATAAAGTATATAATAAATATGATTATATATACTCATAGAAACGTTATTGTCGTTGGAGTTTTTCAATTCACTCATTCATATAGCATATCTGTGAAGTTTTTTATCTCACATTTTACCTGAACCTCAGGTACTAATGGGCTTTGTCTGTCAGGAAGGCACTTCCACACCGCAGCGGTCCATAAAATTATAGGACAGAGTAAATACAAAGCTGATCTAAAGACGTCAGACTAGTTATAACGAATGACTGACTGAGTGATGAACTAAAGTCGAGGAATAGTCCGGTATGCTCATTTCAGAAATCTTCCGAAAGAAATTACATTTTTTTAAGGAATCGTGCGAATTTTCGCAATTTGATGAGGTTCTTGAAAAACCTACGTTTCGTTTTTAGTTCATAATTTCTTCATTCACACAAGGAAGCTTTTGTTCAACAGAAAATACGTTATTTATTGACTAATGACAATTGTGAGTCGTTTCAGTCGCAGAATCGGTTATTCCCACTGACCAGTGCAGGTCCGTTCGATCAATTTATTTATTGATCGTAAAGGCCGACGATCTTAATATTCGTTTTATACATGAGATTAAGTGTATGAGCCGATGAAAAATTGCCTCTTTCAACGCCTGGTCCGATTTCTCCTCACCGAAATTTAAAATATTCATATTTTGGTGTGTAGATTCCAGTAGAAATCATTTTATGAATATTTAATAATATAAAATGAAGATATCTCTTGTAACTGTCATAGAAGCATATTAAGAGTATTCATCAGATCAAAAACGCTTCGTAATCTTCTGGTGATGAAGCAGCGAAAGTTATTTTAAGTTGGATTATTAATGAAAATGTATTAAGTCAGCCAACACAAAATAATTCGTTACTGTTACATCACTTCAGATACATCAGATCATTATAAATATATATATATATATATATATATATATATATATATATATATATATATATATATATATATATATATTTTATAATAATAATAATTATAATATATTTAGCAATAGCTATTACAATATCATACATACATTCAGGCTCAAAATATATTATTTTCAATTATATGTTTAAAACGTGCTTAGCTAATTTACGCTTGAATACCTGAAGGTCACTAATTGTTTTTAAGGAACTAGGAAATTTATTAAATGCTTTGAATCCTTCATAAAATATAGTATTCCTACCGATAAAAGAATTATTCTAAGAATTATATTTAATGCAGGTAAACTAAAATTAAGTAAAAGAAACTTACGTTCAAAACCTACACATTTTTCTATATAACAGCCGTTTACATATGTTTCAAGGTTAGGTATTGCCTATCGTCAGAACGGCGTAGTTCAAGTTAAAGATGATAGTACGTGAAGAGATATATAAAAAAAAAAAAAATTAATTAATTTTTTTTTATATATCTCTTCAAGTACTATCATCTTTAACTTGAACTACGCCGTTCTGACGATAGGCAATAACCTTGAAACATATGTAAACGGCTGTTATATAGAAAAATGTGTAGGTTTTGAACGTAAGTTTCTTTTACTTAATTTTAGTATTCCTATGTTTAGAATGTTTACAAACTTGCATGCAGAAGTTGTCCGTATTTCTTGTATTATAACTGTGCAGATCACTGACATATGTTACATTTCCTATTGGGTTATATGGAAAAAATTTGTTTTTTTTTAACTTTAAATATTCAAAGTGTAGCATAATAATTGACTTGAAGAGCAATAACTTCATATATGTCGTCAGATTTTCTCCAATTCTTTTGAGAAAGTTGATTTTCTTAGAGATTTTAGACGATATCAAATCGACATGACCATTGAAACTCAATTTCTCATCTTACATAATGTTTAAGTATTTAACAAGTTTTACCCTTTCAATGTTCTGGTTTTCAATTTCAATACTTATATTTCCATTACTATTTTCCTTACGAATTCTACTTTACCTTTAATTCTACCAAAAACTATAAATTTAGACTTTGTTACATTCAGCGATAAGCTGTTATCGCTTAGCCATTCATTTATTGCTGCCAAGTCGCTATTGATCCATTCTTTCATCTTCTGGATATTTTTTCCACTAAGAAAAATCATAATATCAAGTATTTTTTACATGCAAAACAATATCATGTATCAATATAAGGAGAATAGCAGTGGACCTAAGACCGTACCCTGAGGTACGCCAAAATCAACTTCAATGATGTCCGAATTATATATATATATATATATATATATATATATATATATATATACATATATATATATATATATATATATATATATATATATATATATATATATATATATATATATATATATATATATATATATATATATATATAAGAGCAAATATAATGTTAGTCAATGTATTGGTAGCGAGATAGGTAAATGAAGGACCGATTTTTCTACTGATTGAATCTCTGTCGACGTTTCAAAGCATCACTGATGTTTAAGATATATCCTGATGTTAAAATATATCCAGAAAACTCCAGCGTATTGCTTCGTTGCTACCAGGAATATGTTCGGAAAATTGTTCAAAAAATATCTAATGTACCTATAATTTATTGATCCATTGATATTATTAACACTTCTAGCAACTAATGAAGATTGGTTTATAATAAAATTATTAATGAACAAGGGGATAATTCTCCAATGAAACGGTCCATCTGGTGAGCCTTCAACTGATGTTGTATACTAAAATGTCAAGAAGTGTCATCAAGAATTATTGCGAAATACTTCTGAATGGAATTTTGACAGTTGTTCAGGACAATTCCTTGGAATTTTATCTTTATATGAACGAATATATTCAAAATCGATTCAAACTTTTCTGCAGTAGTTTAGAAAAAATGTACACTACTATCTTTAACGCTTCTAAGATTGTGCGGATAAATAATTCTTGAGTTGATCTAAACAATTTCTTCCCCAACAACCGCCGTATTTTTCGAAGCGCATGAGCAGGGTAAACAAAGAGTCACCTACTCAAAGTTACCATAGAACATTCAATATAAGGTATAAAAAATGAACACGAATGTGAAATTATATTGAAAACATTACAGTTATAACCATATTGTAGTGAATATTTAACCTGCATACGATTATGTTAAAGGCAATTGAAATTTTCATTCAATTTCTGAGTACAAGTAATAAAACCCACAGAAGTTTTATTATATTACCGTGAAACATGGTGGCAACTAATCAACTTCCTTTGAAATATGAGCCAGCATAAAAATTTTAAAAAAATACTCACTACTGCATACGTTTTATAAAATCGTGCAGGAGTGCCGGCAGAAAAACATGAAGGAAATTAGAGTTCTCGATGGTACAAATGATGAACGTGATGAATTGGAGGCAATAAAGTCCCCATGCGTAAAATTACGATTTTCATTGAATGCACCTCCAACAGAAGCTGATCTCAGATAACAGAATGAGACTGTGAGAAATAATTTTCAGAATAAAAGTTCAGTAACTTCTGCAAAAAATGATTCTAAAAGATACGCAAGAATGAGTCAGCATTGCTTCGCATCATGGTTCAACCATTGCACGCTTATCTTCTACCTAGGATTTTAAAATGTAGTTTTTCGGTCAATGGATATTCTGTGGTTATAACACAGAAATAATCGCCAAGGGCATGAAGCTAAAAGTGCTAAAGAATATTCCTCGTGTGCTCTAAGTTCATTTTAGGTTCAACTTTGTATTCACCAGTATTTTTGGCAATATTTCACTCTTTGATCACTGAGATTTAGTTCATTATTTAAGATAAATCATGTACTAGCTTTTGTCTGTGATTTATATTTGAATATATCATCTTTTAAGAATACAATTTTCTCTATTTTACGTGATCGGTCAGAATGAAGTGTTTTAAACTGTCAATAAGAGCTTTCTATGATAATTTTTAAGAATCAATTATTTAGAATGACAAACTCACTATCATGACATGGAAATGTCGATATTAAAGGACTGATAATTTGAGATTGATTTCAAGGTTCAATAAGCTAATTTACTTCGGAAGGTTTCATTAGTTTTGGAAATCACATATTCAATTTCCAATACTCTCCCAGAAGTGAAATATGCTCTTACCCCATAAGCTATATTTCATTTCCGCCCCTATAAAGATGACTGGTTGACAATGAATTTTTTTAACCCCTGATAATTTCAGATTAGCCACAGATAATCTGAAAGAGCCTAATTGTTAGCTTTTTTACACAATACCAAATTCGACATACTATGCTGTTCGAATTAATTGCAACAAAGTATATAAAACAATGTTTTCGTAAAATCTCACCTTTTAATGAAGTAAATACATACAAAATAGCGTAAATTCTTTATATATATATATATGAAGTATGTCCTCCTTTCGCAGAAATAATTTCTTGAACTCGTCTAGGCATCGATTCAACTAGCGTAACGCAGATTTTCTTCAATTCGTCATCATAAAACCACACCTGAATTGCACTTATAATCATTTTTTTTTGTAGTGCAGTCCATTTTTCCCAGTCGTTTCTTCAAAATATTCCATTAATTCTCAAAGGGATTGAGATCAGGTGAATTCCCCGGCCAATCGAGTACTTTAATTTCATTCTAACGCATAAAGGCTTGCACTTGTTTGGAATTGTGGCAGGTAGCCAGGTCGTGCTGAAATGTTCCATCAAACTTTTCCATGAATGGGACAATCCTTGTGCGCAATATTTCTATGTATTTCACTAAATTCATCGTCCCTGTTATAGGAGCTAATCGTCCAGTGCAATTGGTTGTGAAAAAAACCCAAAACATTTTTTTCGAAGGATGTTTTACTGTTTGCTAGATGTGATCAGGCCGCAAAGTTTCCCCATCACTTCGTCTAACAACACTTGATTTGTAACCTTGAACAAACAAATGTGTCTCATCACTAAAAACCACCTTCTTCCAGTCGCTCACAGTCCACGCACGGTACTTTTTTTCCATGCCAAACGTTTCTTCTTCATTTCATCAAACATTCATTTTCAGACGTTGGCCTTTTTGTCTTACGGCCAACCTCCAGCAGTAGTTTTTGCACAGTTGAGGTGCTCACCTCCACACAAGAAACCATTAAATCCCTTCGAAGATCAGTGCTTGTCTTTCTGGGATTAATTTTGCTATTTCATATCAAAAATTTGTCTGTTCTTGGAGTTGTTTCGCGTTTGCGGCCACAGTTTCCTTTTCTTTTTGGAGACGAAGAGCCACTTTCTTCAAATGTTTTTGAAATTCTCGAAACGCCAGATTTTCCCACACCAACAGCTTCAGCTATATCTCTTACAGTCATTGATGAGTGTCCTGAAGTGAACATGAGTGTGTTCATTAAGCGTGAAATGGAACGCTTCCTCGGAGTGATATCCATCTTTGGACAAGACAATAGAGCACGTATCAAAATTGAAACCACCAACTGTCGCACCGGTACGCTCACAACTGAATTGCTGGCGAGGTAAAACCGGTCGGAATGTGAATGATGGTCAAGTTCGAACCCTCACGTCAACTCAGGTAGTAAACAATCAGTTGTGAGATTGTTTGGGCCACCCTGGTACTCACATACTTACTAGAGTAACTCAAACGAAGGAAAAAATTCTCTCAATCAATTCGAACAGCATACTAGTCAAACTGTTCTGATATAAATTCTTATTAACTTTTCTATTTTCTTCCGAAGAGACAATTCATAACGGAATCATTCCTCAGTATTTTATCAAGTTCTTTACTACTTAAATCAACTAGCAACTGACACCACCACTTTTGCAATGAATTGCTTGATTACCTCTACGTACATTCGATTTGGGTGTCATTGTGAAGAGATACTTCAAGCCAAGTATTCTTATTCATATTGTTATAGTTCTTTATGCATATTTTATCACCAAAACCATATTCCACTAATAACTCGGAACAGACCACCTGTTTCGCTTCATCTTCTTAGCACGTAATGGCGTTTCTGCAGCCTTTCCAGGAAGATGAAAAATTGCTATTGCATAAGGCAAAAGAAATGAAATAACTCATTATACCGCGGAAATGGTTAATGAGGAAAATATACATCATTTGAAGATGTGAAAGATACCGAAAATCAATAAATATCGGCCTTGTACACGCATGCAATGCGCAATCTGAGTAAAAACCGATACAGGAAGTCCACGTTCTAGGCGTCCCATAGCCATGCTAGATGTAGATCATCCTTTGGGTATATCAAGGTAACAATTAGTTAGATATTAATTATTAGGTTTGGTTGACGTTATTACGTTATTTTGTTCGCTATTAGAGTGATAGCGCAGTCTTAACGTGTAATCAGTCAAGTTTGATGGTTGCGTTAATTTAACTGAATATAGTTACTTGGTCTTTGTAGATTGATATTATGTGTGGTGACCCTTTCATTACTCTACCAGATACATTTCAAGAATGACTTAATGTCAAGTTCAACAATACTTGTATCACTACACGAATTCAAAGTTGCAAAATTAAAAAATATGAAATAACAGAGTATAGTTCAAACAATTGGCTAAATTATAGAAAAAATTATTCGGACATCCTGATATATGGAGTCAATTAATTATAGCTCGAGTATATTTATCACAATTATCTAAACTTCCTGTCAAAATAGTAAGCAAAACTCTTATCGCCCCTTCCTTGCATAAGTTAACATTAGAAGGTACATGCGTTTTTGTTTCCATGTATTTTTTATTTTTTCAAAAGTAGCTGTTATAATTCTAAGGAAATAGACTTAGGAATGATAGTGAGTCGTCATTAAAAATAACCGGATCAAAGACAATCCACCCCCTTTAGTTCGTATGTAATACTTGTAAAGCATTCATGAGTTGATAGTTTTTCAGAGAATATATTATTGAAATACCAATATTTGCTGAGGGCAAGCAGTTTGGATAGATTTTCTACCTATATTTTGAGTTTCATTAATTTTGTAACAATTGAGAAACATATTTAACGACTAGCAACTCAATGTTTATGTCATATTTACCCCAATGTATCACTTGGGATGGCATCAAGAGAATGATACAATATATAATCGTAGTACTTCGATGCATATTTATTCAATGAGAATCTGAAGAAGCTGGCAAATTTCGAATTTTGTCTACCTTCAGTAAAACTTGTTCTCTCAATAATCAGCCATATATATGGTGTTTTAGGCGTGGCAGATTTTAAATTGCCAATTTAATGAATCGTTGGCAATAAAAATTAATTCAAATTAAAAATGTATTTGGTTCAACAAAAAATCCACTAAGGCATACTTTGGCTTCAATTTCGATAAACAAAGGCTTGAAGGAAAGTACTTGTAGTAATCAGTCTATATTCTTGAAGCTTAGTTTTATTAGTGTTTTCGTATAATTGTATTTATTTTATTGCTCTTCTAGCTATGAATATTACCAAAATGATAAGGTGATTCATCGTACTTGAAACCAGCAAAAATATTGTATTGAAAACTTTCTCAAATTATTGAATTCAATCTCTGAAATGTATTTACAACTATTCATTTTCTTTTTTTCCAGTATTTTGCTTTGAAAATGAATTTTTAAGACAATTTTTTGAAACTTTATATATAAAAGAATATATTAAAATTTTATTTAAAAACATTACAACATACCAATGCTATATTATTGATTCAAATATGATTTATTCGTTTATATCTTCATTTTCTGAAATCTACCGTTCTCAAGCCGATCCTTATATTATACAACTAAAGTTTTATGAGGCCATATCAGCCCATAAACTTTCTTCAAACGGCACTCTGGATTTATAGTATCGACCGTTTTCGAGTATCTCTCTATTCGTTCTGTATTTCCTTGGCACACATATGTAAAAGCGATTTTTACCGTGTTTATCACAATCTGACAAGAAAGTATCCGAGTTACGCGAATTGTACAGACTGCAAATGTTTAAATTACGTCCGAACAGACCTAGAAATGTCTTCAGTTATCGATTACATCCATCACCGTGAGTTTCAAGAGAAATCTTCTGATCAATGCAAAGTTGTGTGATACCTTTTGCTCAATACTGTACTTGTGCACTATCCGTTTCTAAATAATTATTGAGAAAGTTGTGGTGAAACATCGTCTAATATATTTAATGAAAATCATTTGACTATCACACTATAGTTTCACATGATAGTGTTTCTTGTGTTTCCATAACATACAATAACCATTGTAACATACCGAAAAACTGTCAACCAAACATATAATTATGACTATAATTTTGCCTTAGTTTGACTATAATTCAAGCTTAGTCATTCAATAAATTGTCATGAAAATTATTGTGTCATTTTCTCTGGCCACTGATTCTCAGCTTTTTCAAAACACTTACCAAACTGTTTCCTTCATTTTACTCTATGACCATGACGTATCATTAAAGTAAAGTTTACATTTGAAAATACATAGTCTCAAATCAAAAACCCAACAAAACTGGCATATATAATGTCATTTCAATGAAAAATTTTTTCAGAAAATGAAATCAACTTTGAATCAATGTAATTCAAAATAGAAACGATAAGATGTTCAATGATTGAAATTGCGAGTAAGTTACTTTATTGGTGCAGTAGAAAACGAATAAATGTTTTGACACAAGTCTCAATATACAATACTTTTATTTTAAAAATATATATAAATATCTATGTCCTCAAATCAACAGAAGAAAAACACGTTAGATCATATACTGCGAAAAGTCTATAAAAAAAATCTCTGCAAAATTATGAATCACATTTTCTATCAGAATATTTTTTTAAAGTGGCTTGAACCCACTAATAAATAGGATGCAGATATTTTAGGCAAAACATTATAGGCAGCTCAATCTGGAACAACTCAGTATAATATCAGATTTACTTTTGGTTTCATAGTGGTGAATACTACCGCCCACAGATCTAGAGTCTCTGGTTTCGTAAGCGTAAAATCAACAAACAAAAACATGATCTATAATCCATGTGTGACATAAGTCCAATTGCCTTCCCCTGTAGTGTACATATGGTCCCTCTAGGTCTTCAACAATGACCTCAAACTTTGGAGCTTCAATTCTTCAAATGATTCAATATAATCCATATAATCAATATAATCAGACACAATATGTCTGTGTGTCCCGTTAGAGAACTAAACATGTAGTTGTATTCAGCCAGACAGTCGGTTTTTCCTCAATAACAGATTCGGAACTGAAAACTCCATAAATCTTGATTTCAAATCACAATAAACACACATTTTGTAGCAAATACAGAGAAATAAAAAAATTAATGTCTTCATTAAACACTTAAATTAGTTTCTGTTAAATGTAGACTAATTAAAACATTCAGAGAAATATTCGGACATTAATAAGTCATTATTCACTACTAATGAAGAAGAGTACTGATCCATAACAAATACTGGAAGCGGGAAGTCAATTAGGTGTCTGTTATTGGCAATTGAATTTTAATTATCGTTATGGATACGGATATATGAATTGTGAAAGAGCAGACCATGAAATATGTGATATAACTGAACCTATATATAAAAAGACATATATGTACATATGTATAACCAAATTTTAACACGATGATATTTGGACATTGGATAGATATTGGAGAAGATCTAATAGAATGAGAATGTAGAAAGGGATAACAGCATCTGAGAGAACAATCTTAGAAAATCTTGTGTCTCTATATGTCTGTATGTTTGTACATACATCATGCCAAAACTACTGCATGAATTGAATGCAGTTTTCGGTGATATATTCATGCTGATAAACACTGAAATATAATGTCACCAGTAACTATATCATAGGAAAATACCTCATTTTGACAGAAACCAGATATATTGACAAGTATTTCAATATGTTGTAGAAACTACTACCCGAATATCCAATAATTTGTGAGTCAATGGAACTTTTGCCTAAAAGGATAAATAAACTATACTTCATTACATTGATATTGGAATTTGATATTGGAGATGAAAGTTATCATCATTTATGCATCATTGCTAATTCATCAATATACCTAGAAACACAAAATGTCGAATGCAGAAGGTCATTAGCTTTTAAATTGATTTTTCCGAGCAATGTGTTTCAATACAATAGTTGCACTAGGACTTATTTTTGAATTTGCTGCTATTGTGATTTTTCAAAAAAATTAAGTTACTTCATTAAGTGAAATTAAATTCGTTAGTGTCATGAAATTTGTTTTTATAAATTTTTATTCACATAGGAAAAACAAATTTAATCACGAATTATTGCATCAAAAAAGTAGATTATGTTAAAAATTAGGAACCAATCAAAGAAAATTGTCACTGTTTGTTTACAGAGCTAATTGTTTATCTAATTCAATTGTGGTTCGATAGATTTATCAGTTAGGCAAGCCACTTATGATCTGTAGGTTTCTGCTTATCCTTCTGTCATCTTTTATTACACTCTGTGTTCATTACGTAATTATTTTATCATTATTATTTCAATGATAATTCCATATCAGGCGAGCGATTGAATTTGAATTCATAATATTGAGTACTTTTGCTTTTTTGCATTCCAAAAACGCTCCATTCTCTCAAAATGATATCTACTGTTCATCTATTTCAATCAATGTTGGCGTTCTTTTTCATTTGCAATTTTCTTTACGTTTTAAAGTGGCCTGCGCATGTGCATAAAGCTTTGCTCGACGTTTTCTGATTTCTTCCGTGATTTTATTGTTTTTGATAAAGTTCGTTTTGAGGTATTTCAATCCAAATGCCATTTCTATTGAATGCTCCGTAAATCTTCCAGATAATTTTTCGTCCTTTATTTTTCTTATTTCTGAATGACCCCCAATTACAACTGTTTGGCTGCGTAGAAGCCAAACCATTAGCTACTTCTGGAAGGATCGTTGTATACCAAAGCCTTAATTTTGCGCAATGTTAGTTTGTACATCGCTCTTTGGAGCTTGTACCATTCTTTTGTAGATCCCTTTGGATCTCTTTCTGCCATTCTGTGCCGCATTTACGCTCCGATATTATAACGAGTTAATTTTTTGCTGTTCTGCAGTTTGACATCCTGTAAATATGTATAATATAAAGCTTTGCTGCCTTTTGATGAAGTTCGTTTTGAAGTGTTCTAAATTCAAATGCTGTTTCTAGCTATCACTCCGTAGTACATGTTCCTGACTATTTTTTGACCTTTTTTTTATTTCTCTTATTTTACAAGGACTGTCAATCACCATTGTTTCGGCTACTAGCAGAATATATAAATAAAATATATATATATATATATATATATATATATATATATATATATATATATATATATATATATATATATATATATATATATATATATATATATATATATAAAATATATATTTGAAAGTTAGGTTGGATTTTTTCTCAAACTTTTGACTTCGCATACTAAGCAGATACTTCTATTCATGAAATCGTCTGCCGTACAGGAAATCTCACCATATCAAAACATAGTATGTAGAAATATGAAAAAACTTTTTCCATTATAATTAAGACCCTATGAATGGTATCATACTATTCTCAATTAAAATGTAAATAGGTTCGCCATTTTGGAACGCCCATTACGTTCCGCCCTTCTACCATTATTGTGTTAAGTCCGTCTATACATCCATTAGGATAAAGTATAAATTAATCATTTTAGACTTGAAGGATTGAATTTGAATTTTCAGATCAGGAACAATAGGACGCTTGTAAAGAATGGAAGATTTTTATCTGTAACAATAATATAACACCTACTCTTCAAATGGAACAACTATCACGTTCTACTTTTCATAGTGTGAAAAAATAAAAATGCACCCTGTCGAATTCAAAATGAAACTGAAATCATCCTGTCTAAATAATCCATGAACATTTGACATTACAAGATACAAGACATTGAATTGTTGATATTATTACCACAAGTGGCTAATTTGTAATTTACCCTCATGTAACTTTTCTTGTTCAAAATAATACTGAAATTTTGTATTATTACTGTATTAATTATAAATTAATACTGCAAGTCAATAGATAAATGTAAAGCACTGCAGTTGGCAGCATTTAATCATAACTTCATCTGTCACAACATATTTTTATATTTATTCAAGTCTGTTATATTCTAGTACTTTTTGTGTCATATTTTTGAAAAGATATCCGAATTTCGGAAACGAGAACATAACCTTTAATTTTTATTCGAATTAAGTATAATCTTCCTAGAGATATTTTTGAAAGAAAATACACCCTGTCAGGATAGCAACGATTTAGGGAATTTCAAGGTGAATGTTAGGGTAAACAACAACAATTTCAACACTTCTTTCGGTATGTT
The DNA here is from genome assembly GCA_030704895.1 of Henosepilachna vigintioctopunctata. Lineage (NCBI taxonomy): Eukaryota > Metazoa > Arthropoda > Insecta > Coleoptera > Coccinellidae > Henosepilachna > Henosepilachna vigintioctopunctata. The sequence continues at coordinate 3,583,047 of JARQZJ010000129.1, forward strand.
CACCTGATTGACAAATATGGATATAAATATTCGTAAAACTGCTGCGGCAAAAGTTTGTGGCTTGAATCGATTCTGGGATTGTTCTTCTTGAAAAATAATGTTGCTATATTAAATACTCATTTGATCGTATTATTTCATTTAAATCTCGAATAATATACTCATGAGCAGAATTATGGCTTCACATTGATTTTATGTTGAGTCTTTTAGTATACAGTATTTACTGAACATTTGAGATGTATACTATCCGCCATAAAAGTTCTTTTATGTCAGTATTTTATAAACTAAATATTGCCAGTCTTGAAATTACATTCGTAGAAGTCATATACAATTGTCGCAATAAAACCGCAAATTCTATAATTACGACAAACGATAACAAATGTATTGAAGTTTCTTATCATTCCTTGGACTGAGTATCAGACATTTACAGTTATATTAAATGTAAGAATGTAAAGTTGCCACCCACATCAAAATTTGATTTCTAATTTACGTCCACGTTTAATTGATAAACACAAATATTTTCGGCTTTTACAGCCTTAGTATTTATTTTCGTTCTCACTATATATTTTTCAGTAGGTATCATATTATAAAAAGTGTAAATATGCTTTTACCTAAACTAAGATACTGTTTTACCATTACATCAAAAAGATTTGTTTGAATACTTTTAAAATCTCTTCGTTTTTATTTGAACAAACGGTCTTTCTCAAATAGTGACTGTCTACCAGTTTCATTTCTCTAATGAAAAGCTCAAACACCGGTATTTGTACAGAAACTTTTAAATACAGCGCCATAAAAACCGAGGAAGTTGTGGCGTCCTCAGGTTTTATATTTCTTGGAAATTTTAGATGGATTAGCTATTTTGAAGGACCGTATGCTCTTTGAAAAGGACGAAATCATTTAATATTAATACAATAGAATTTGTAAAGATCTATTTCAGTAAATCGAGATGCTTGTATTAACATACTATTTTAACACTGATATCCAAAAGTTCCTCAAGCAACATTTTCGTAAGTCATTGTTTTGTAGTTGTTTCATTATTTACCCTGGCCATCAAGGTCACCTGGACGAAATCCTATTGAATTTGTGGGTAGGGATATTTAAATTCACTCTTTTACAATTCTAAATTTCAAGCAATTCTGGTATCTTGTAAAATTTACTTGGGAAACACGCTCTAGTAATTTTGAAACTATTACAAAACAATGAATAGTTATAAATAATGAATAAAATCGAATTGAATCAAGTTCAATTACTTATAGAGATCAATTCAATTTCTTTCAAGCCTTTGATTGTTGTGAGTTTGCGATATTCAACTACTTATAAAACAATATATATATATATATATATATATATATATATATATATATATATATATATATATATATATACATGAATACTCTTTCCTCTTTACCAAGCTTTCCCAATCTACTTTATTGCTTCTTCAGGGTTCTAAAAGAAATAAAACAATCTTAACTAACATATTCAACACAATATAAAGTGTTTGCGTACATGAAAGTTGAGGTTACAATCATTAAACTATTTAACAGCAATAACATAAGCTCAATTTGCCAAATTCATCCAACATTTACAATTTTATCTCAATATTTAATTTTAATATATTATTTTAGGTTGAATGTGTATATTGTTATCACGTATCATCTGATCCCAGTTGTTTCCTTTCTTCTTCTTTATTTTTCGTGTTTCCTTTCTTGCTCTATATCCAGTAAGTAGCTATATATGTTACTCAAGTTTGGTGTGTCATTTTTTGTATTTATAGAATTTTCATATTTTCTTATTTCTATCATCCCATTCTGTGATAGTTACGTTCAGTTTTAGGATTTATACATCGCCGTAGTTTGCTCTATGGTCTAACTTTGATATATGTGTTACTAGGGTACATCTATCTTTTCCATTTTTTATATCTGATTTATGGTGAGCTATCCTATTTTTCAACCATTGTTGTTCATTTAAAACATTTTCTCCTTTGAATATATTTTTCATTTTTTTTGTTAAGTTATTTATAACCATTACAAATTATTATGAATAGTATCCTACAGACTCTTGAATAACATACAAATAAATATATATTTTTAAAAAATTGATTTATTTTTCGTCTAAGATAGTTTATTTTGAATGATTTCAGCAATAACAGGCTCATTTATTTTTATATGAAAAAGTTTATTCTCGTTGACGTTTCGTTGTTTATCACAAAAAAAAATAATGAACGCTTTGACAAAGTTCAACGTCACGTCAACGAGAATAAAGTTTTTCATATTAAAAGAAGCCTTTTATATTTATTTTGAATGTAAAAACATTCAATATTGATATATATATATATATTTTTATATATATATATATATATATATATATATATATATATATATATATATATCAATAAATACATCGATAACTTGTCTCAAAACCATCGAATTTTATATTTTACAAGCAGTTTCGTCTATTAAGTTGAACACACGATAAACACACTTTATATGGAAAAGAGTACTATTGAATTATGTTCCGCTACTATTTTTGAGACGAAAAAAACTTGACTTCATCCTATTGCGAAGAAACGTGTGAAATTCATACTAACTAATCATCCTCAGGTTTTGAACCCTGAACATATTACGTGACAAATAGACGTGCTACCACTCTCTAGTGTCTCTTATCTTCTATCACTGTTAACCTATACAAGAGAATCGATAGAAATTTTTCATATAGACATTTACATACGTCGTGGAATGCAATCTCGCCTCCATTCGATCACGTTCTCCAGCTAAAGCGTGAATGCCTCACATCACGGGAAAGCCCACCCAACACTATCGAAAGTCGACACACACATAGAAAGAGTGTGCATGAACGAAGTGGCCACCGAATATTTATACCGTGACAGAAAGGTCAATATTTCCATTCAGATGTCATTGGTCATATGTTGAAAATATTAGGCGGGCCTGTTGAAGATATTATATGAGAACTAGTAGTTTCCAATCGATATACTATCGAAAGATGCTATAAATAATTAAGAAAAAATCTCAAATTATATATCTTTGCATTCTTTACGATCTCAGATAATGAATAGATTCTTATCATTGAAATTAAAATAATGTTAATTAAAAGATTATTTGGTGGGATGCAAGTTGTGGAAAATATTTGGCGATGAAAAAATTGATTAGATAATTTAAAAATGGGTGTTAGTTGATGTTCACGGACTTAGCTAATGCAAGATTGTTGGTATTATCAGATCGAGCAATGATCTAATTGTTTCATTCATAATTAATCTTCAGAATTTATGCTTCAGAATGGCGGAGAAATTAGGATTTTTTCACATAAAAGGGCGGTGGTTTGCAAACAATTTAAAATATCGAAAAAGGCGTCTTTAACCTTATTCAAGTCAGTTTTTATTCACATAAAAGGGCGGTGGTTTGCAAACAATTTAAAATATCGAAAAAGGCGTCTTTAACCTTATTCAAGTCATAGTCATAGTCAGAATACAAATTGGAAGTTTTCTAGCCAAAGCAGTGTTTTTCTAGCCAAAGAATATATTTTTCTAGAACAAAAAACAATTTTTTTTTATTTGAATATATACTTTTCAACTTTAACTTAAATTATGTGTTAATTTAGTTACATTACAGATTTCATTGTCCTTGAATGAGTTAAAACTTGAAAATTCTTCTGCTTCAATATAAATATGTATGCTTCAATAAAAATGTCCAATCCATGATATCACTCGAAAAAAAAGAATAATAGCACTAGTTCTTGAGCATCCGGATTTCTAGGCTTTTAAAAATGTTCGCTTTTTGTTCCTTTATTTATTTCTTTTGGAGAATCTTGATTATGTTACCATTCTTTATACATGGTACCAAATGGCTCTGTGCCATGAGTTCTATGATGTAGACATAAAACATAAATCTAAGAGTTCGTTTTTTTCTATTCTTCAATCAAAACATTTTATGCTACGCAATTTTTTTCATTTCTAATAAACTGGCTGTTCAATTCGCATGCAGACATTACTTTTGCGTTATATATTCACTTATATATTTTTATATATTTTATATTATACGTGTTAGTATGAAAAATGGCGCTTTTTGTGTGGTTTTGTATTGTTCTCACGGACACTGAAAATGGTGTAATCACAGAATATCAATAATGCAGAAAACAAAACCTATTTTTCTTTTTCTTCAATTTTCCTGTTATCTATTTTCAACTTGAAAGGTTTGTTTCTTTATCGTATTGACTTAGTTTATCACATAGATCTGAGGAAACAATTCCTACGTTTCAACAATATATAGTGAAAACCCACGTAACTGTCACTAACTTCATCTAATCTATTTACTCAACTAATAACTTAAAGTTTTTTATGATATTTTTCGTTTTTGTCGACAAACAAGATTCTTATGATAAAATGAATTTCCAAGTATTGACTATTCATTTTCTCAAAACTGTCGCACACAAAAATTTTGAATATCATACCCGACATAACCCCATATTCCATCCAACTACGTGATATGACGTGCGCAGGCCAGCAGGTGGGACCGAAACGCCTATTGCCTAATTGTCGGATCACGTTTCTCTCATTCCTGCTTGATTATCCACCGAAGAGGATGCCTGCAATTCCGAGAGTAAACGTAGTATAATAATTAGACCGCTTTTTCGGCGGATTTTCTGCGCGAAAATTTCGCCGAAGAACTAAAAAATCGAAAGTGATTGAAATGAATTACTTGGAGCAGTCGCTCGGTCCTGGTAAGATTATCAACTCAACGATAAATTGTTGTCAGGCATCTCCTATTGAAAAGTGTCAGTTTTGGCATCGGTATTTCAAAAATTATTTCAGATTCCTATGGGGATTATTGCTCCGATGAGTGTGCTTTGCTTCACACGGTTTTAACGGACTAAGAAAGGGTCGCATAGATGGAGAGGTTCCAGTAATAGCTACAGGTATCAACAGAAAATTTTCATCATTTTGTTCATACCCTACCAACCGCATACGGAATAAAAAATTACTTAACTCTTTCCCATTCATTGAAACTCATTTGGGGGCATCTACTTCAATTCTAAAGGAAATGGAAAGAACCATATATTGTTTCATTTCAACACTTCAATGTTGATTAAAATTCGCTCTATGAAATTTTAATGTTTATAATATTAAGTAGAAGTATGAAAACTTCCCCAACTTCTTGCAAGACAAAGAATAGTATGGTAAACCTCATACTATATACATATTACCTGAAAATCGTCCTAATGAACATTCCCATCTAGGTGAAATTAATGATCACTGTTTCAAATTTCCTGGTGAAATATCGTGATGGTGCTTCTTTGGTTACCTGGACGTAAAATTTTCAAATCACCTTCTTTTTTCAATTGAATACTGGCAAGACTCCCTCTCCGCGTTCATATGAAGAAACAAGGTCTTTTTTCCTCTTGAATAATTTTTCGAAATGAAAGGAATGCAGTTTAACCACTTCCAAATTGTGATTTTTCTTATTCTTCAGTTTATTTCAGTAAGGTACGCTTGGAACCTTTTTTATTGCTAAGAGGATTTATCTTGGGATAATATAAGATTAAGGTCATAATCTAAGCTGAAGACGAAGGGTGGTAGTTGTATCACATTACCTGAATAGTGTAAATAGTCCAGCTTTTTTTGCTTCGTGTCTGTAGTTCTGATTCAGAAGCACATAATCTAGGATCTCTTTTATCTCCATTTCCTGGAATATTTTATTTTGCTTTTATATACTGCATGAGTGTAAAGTGACTATTCAGTAGTAGTTTAAATACACCGATATAGCTTTAAGAAGTCCGTATGTCACCTCAGAGTAACATTTGAAATTTTTTTAACATACTGAAGATGTACCTGATTTTGTGACCTACTTGCTGTTCCTTCTTCTTTTAGGCTCTCTTTAAGAAAACTTCCACTTCCTATCCCTTAAGCCTTGTTTCAAGGTATGTCTTTCCAATACAGGACTTTTGAAGTCGTTTTTGAATAGCTTAAAGGATTGCATATTTTTATAGAATTGATTTTTTCGAATTGATTGCTAATTCTGTAAACTGGCAAGTGAGAAAATAATCTCAGTGCTTCCGTTTTAAGACATTCACCTTTATAGGTGGGTGGCTTATAATATATGACTCTCGCGACATGGTATAGGCACCATGACTTGAATTAGTTTTACACACCGATATAGGTTCCAGAACTTCAGTTGACACCTGTCCAAAGTCACTGACATTTGGGGGTTTGAATGAATTTGTAGGTCTTTCAATTTAGTATTTTTACATCCCTGATTTTATCCTACCTGCTTTATATATTTTTTTCCATCACCTAGTATGTAATCTCCTCATAATCATGTCATATTCCTCAGGCTTTATTTAACGAATTGAATATTTGCGTAACTTGATGTATATCTATATCAAAATTGAAATGGTAACGAAAACAATGTTTTTTAGATTTACACATTTGATTGATCATTTGTAAAAGTTGATACTATTGTGTGAACAGTGTTTTTCTTTGCCATTAATTTTGTTCAATGGTATATCTCCTTTGGTATATTGTCCTTTATTGTATTTCGACTACAGTGCTGATTTTCGATATAATGTTTGAATGGGTTTAAAGGGAGTATAGTCTTATAAAAATGATTGCAGGAAATTGAATGACAATTCTGTGAATTCGCCAATGAAAAATTGATATTAGTCATTACTTTTCAAGAGGTCAAGAGTGATAAGTAACTCATACAACATGACTTACTTTCTTCCTTAACCAGGACTTATTTGAGTATAGTCACTCGGAAAACGTTTATATTTACGTTTTTCTGAAGTTGACTATCATTTGAGAAAATGTGTCCAGTAAATTAAGTAGCTATTGGGCAACTCGAAAAACAGAAAAGCATTTCATTTATAAACGTCATAAGAATTCTAGTTTGTCGACTTGTCGGCAATATATTGATTCGGCGGAATTTGGATTCTCGCCTTATAGTTCAGATATATGAGACCACAGAGCAAGAGTTGCCCAACCTTGACGTACTTGATATGGAAATGATGGTCATTCAGCACCGACTTGATTTTGTCACTGGTGATTTGTCTTCCGTTTCTTCAAATCTAACGGTGACTTGGAACATATCACTGCTAATAGAACCCACACTTTCACATCAGGTCAAGTTTAGTTGTCGATGGGAAACATATTTGAGAATGACTGACGCATCATTCGTCAAAAAATTATCTCTATTAACGCACCTGTATTTCAAAAGGCATACCTTGACGTTAACGATCGGCTAGGATAGTTCAGAAAGGATGGGCAATAATGGATATCAATTAAATTTTCATCATCATTACTAGCTTAATATATGGGTTCTTTATTTCTTACAAGGAGGAAGTCACAGTAAACATTTTTTATATTCTAAATGTACTTTTTTTACAAGGGCGTTTTATTGAATTAACTCTCCAAGGTATTTGAACTTGTCAACCCCCTTAATTTTCCTATATTTTGTTGAAATCTGTCTTGTGTATCTTTTGTATTGGTCATATATTCTGTCTTTTCATATGATATTCGAAGTCCAGCCTTTTTCTCTGTCTCTTTTAGTACATCCATCTGTCTTCTTGCATCTTCTAGGTTTTCTGCCAGTATTGCTAGATCATCCGCAAAAGATAGTTTCTAAACATCTGTGTTATCTCCTTTTTTGTGTATCGGGTGGAGGTTTCCCAGATATTTTGTATTATTCTTCGAATTCTCTGAACTCTCTTGATATCTGCATTTTTCCACATTTCTGATAATATTGAGTCTTCTCCTGGGGCTTTATCACTTTTTAGTACTTTATTTTATTCATCTTTTTTTAATGTTTCCAATTCCGCACTCAGAAAAATATATTCACCCTTTATCGTTTATATTATCTATATAACATTTCCAAGTTTTACATTTCAACAGCAAAGTATAGTTACTGTTAATGATGATTCAACTCTTATTTCACTTGTTTAGTAAATTTAATCAAGTTCGTAATTAAGTTTCCTGTTAAAACTAGTAATTACCTTATGATTTAATAAACTTGGATATCGTAAAGTAGAGCGGATAAATCTTCTATAATTATCACAATATTCTTTGATATTCAGGACCGTCGGAAGGTATTGTGATCAGAAATTTCAAAAAATATTTGAATAATTGAATATAATGAAAGGAAAAGGAAAACAAAGCAAATACAACATGAATGAGTAATTAGGATATTCAAATCCTTGAAAGCCAAATATTTTGGTCCTGAAATGACATAACATTATTTGCAGTTTATTGTGAATAATAAAGTATTTAGTAATGAAAAATACAGAGCAATAAAATTTGAGCTTTATTCGTTGACAAAAGGCAAACCATTTATCACTGAGAAATTTGTTGGAGTAGAGTAAAATGTATTCTTTATTTGAAAGTGCTATATTGACTCCCACAAGTATTAATGCTATCTATCCGTGTTTCGGGCTACTTACCATTATCAAGAGTATTGACAACTGAATAATTGTATTGAACTTTTGACAATGGCTTAATACCATGAAATATGTGCTAAATACGTTTCTAATTATCTTTAAAATAAGTTGCGTATTTATCTATTTTTATATTTATTTAATTATCTACGAAAAGTTTTGGGATTTTCTAATTATACGACATTTTCAGTTGAATGATGAGAATGTTTCACCCCTAACAGTATTTAACAGTAATTTTTATTTTTTAACAGTAATCAAAATGATTGTTGGTTTGTGGTAAAAGTTATTAAAAATTCTGAAATCTTGTTAATTATTTGCATTAGATAACATGTCAACAGTTCACATAGTAAGAAGATGTTATTATTTTGATGAATACGTCTAACGTTTTGGAAGCTTCTTTATCTTCTTCTTCTTCTGTAAGTTTATCTCTGTTTTTGATAGAAAGTTCATATTTCAAAATGTCAAAATTATTGTTGTGAAAAATATGAACGTTTCTTCAAAATATACAAAACGTTCATTTCTTATGAACTTATTCAAGTAGAAAATGGGAAGTCCTCCAAAATGTATAAAAGATGAAACAACTACTAACGGTAGTTATATGAGACCTGAAAATCTCCAACAAATTGGTCCAACAATGTGGTAACAAATAGCAACACTGCAACATCCATCCCTGTAGGCTACGCCGGCTCTGCTCGTATCTGCCATAATTATCACAATATGACCAATAACACTAATTGCAACTAGATATGGCCTCGCAGTTTCGTTACTACATAATAATACAATACGTGACTATGCTGCCATCTTCAGCGAAGAACTGGAAAACATTTATCAAAAACATTTTTACATCGGGAAAATGCATGGAATGAAATCATCTACTAATGAATAGGTTCGAAGCGTACTTCGATTGTATAAGAAACGCGGTATGAGTATGAGTATCTTCAGATTCAGTCGGCACAGGGCGGTTCTTCAAATGAAGAAAACCAGTGGCGGAACTTCTCGCCATTCATTAGACTTATTTCAGCGAATCTGCAATAGAAAGAATGCAATGACGTACTCCATCAAGGTTTTTCAACATTCATTCACAAAATGAAAAGTTTTAATCACTACTTTCAATAGAGACATACGTGATTTTCCAGGAGTAGAAAAAGGAGGCTTAAAAAATACTTGGACATAGTGGGTGGTGGTCTTCAGCAGCAATTTCGTTGAATTAGTAATCTCATTTCAGGATGATAGTCAAATCATTTTGGGGAAGTCCAAAAATGTGAATATTCCGTTTAAAATGATAAAGATTAATTTTCTTTTTGTTTGATTTCAGCTTGGAACATGGAAGAATGCTTCTGTTCTACAAAAAGTTCTAACTAAGCGAAAAATAATGAAATGAACAAAAAAAAATTAATGAAAATATCTAAGGAAAGATACTTATCCAATGAGATTAACCAAGGGCTTCAATGAAGTAACTGATTACTCAATGCATATAACGCATAATAGAAATGCATGGAAAAACGAAATTGAAACACATATCATAGGAAAATTATACTGAGGACAGCTACAAACAAAGAACAAAGTTCCAAATACACAGTGAAGATTATTTATTTCATTTAAGATACTGAAATTATTTCTTTTGCTTCTGAAGAAGCTAGGGATTAATAACTTGTGCGCTCAACCTACTATTCCACTTTGTGTATGAGGAAAACTTTGTTTTAATCTCTTCGGTTTTAGTTGATGTTGTCTCTTTCCATTTGTTCTCTCGAGCCTACACATATGTACTTGTCTGAATTGATATCTTTCAACATGGTTATTGAGTCCTTTTCTTCTTGTCTCGTTACATTCAGTGGAGTCCTGTTCTCGTCATCTCCATATCCACTGGCTAGGTGAAATATTGAAATTATTCAATACTGAAAAAGGATGACTTTTGTTTATGATTCAATATTTTTGTTAAGGCTACAAACAGTCGTGTTCCTCTTACCCTTTTTCTCATTAGAAATATACTGATCGTTTCTAGAGCAATGAACATGAATGCACATCAGTTCTGCAAATAGTGTTGAAAGTTAAAGCATTAGTTTCTCCACTGAGAACGACTAGAAATATTCCAACGAAAATTCTTGTAAAACTCACATAGTATAAACATAGTTTCAGCACAAATTATTGCTGGATTTAAAAAATTTTCTTTAGAGATCGCACGAAGTTTTGTCTCCTAATAAATTGCAACAATCAATTCAGAAAAAACGGTGACTTTATTGGAATTTTTAGGAATATTTTTTTGAATTTTCCTTGAAACATGAAAAAGAAGTTTTGAGGTTAATAAAACATTTATTTAACGTGATCATGTAATTTATGTTTCAGGAGATTTGCTCATACTCAATTTTACTTTGTGTTTTATTTTAGCTCTGTGAAATCCATTCTGGTTTATGCAGAAATAACAGTTATATTTGAATATTTAAATTATTAAATATATTGTTTTTTCTTGTAATATGAAATGATATATAGTAGATAAAAGAAATCGCTATATTCACTATTTTATTCCAGATATATTCAGATATTGACCTCTAATACAACCCTTTTTCTTTGCAGGTGAGTTACGCTGTGGAAAAAAGACGGATGTGGTATGTTCAATGCGTCACATTTACTTCAAGTGCAACAAGCTACAAAGAATGCATTTTTTCCATGTTAAGGGAAACCAAAATTCAGCTTGACATAGGCTTCTTTCAAAGATTTGTCTAAATATCCGTGAATGTTCTGAATGACTACTAACTTAGTCGGCATCTTTTATATGAAATTGGAATTGAAAGGTTTACTCCATTTGTTCCTTCTGACGAAGTGCAGGTACGGACTAGGCACAGGTAAATTTAAACAATGATAACTTTTATCGAGAATATTTGATAAATATTTGTAATAATTCTAGAGTATATGGAATTTTGAATTGTATTTTTGTATTGATCATATACTTCTTTTCATAATTGATCAAGGATAATATGATAATTTGCGGAAATTATACATAAATATCTCGAGATTAATTAGTAGACTATCACTGTGTAGGAATATGATTTTCTACTTAATTTTTCAATTAGTGAAGGATGCTTAATTTGATAATGAAAATAGAATGGATGATCACGTTCTCGTAAATCAAAACAATCCTTCTTTGATCTTCAATACAAATACAGCGTACACACATATTTTCAATGTCATAAACGCAAGAATATTCTTGGTCTTCAAAATGACATTTTAGGACGCATAAATATTTCGTAAGCTCAAAATATGATATCTCTCGAATGTATGGAATACAATTATGATCAAACATTGACAGTACGAGGTTCAAAAATACTTATTGCAGAATAAAAAATGAAATCTTGACTTCATATTAGTGGATGTAGCATCAATATTTGCTTCACTTTCACAAAGACAAACTGAGAAATAATGTCAATTGAAATAGTATAATATTTAGGAACAACTTATGAATTTCAAAATACTTCGCCAAATTCCACTAAATTATTTGATAATTTGGACATAGGTTTCGAGTTACTAGGCCATTACCAAGAGTTCAATACAATTTTTCAAATGATTAGTAGCTCGAGAATTTCACAGTAATATATTTTCATTGAATAAAAACTTCGATAAAAATATACTTAATTTTTGTGCAGAATACGTCTCTGTGTATCGATCTTGCCTGGGTATGGCAGATCGAACGCACTTTTTGTTTCTGAATTGATAGTAAGTCGATGAGTCGACGGTTTTTTATTTTTACATTAGATTTGTTCGTAGAGAAGACAATGGCCCCATCGATAGCTGGCAATGGTTTTTGTCGAAGTAACCGTGAAATGACGTATTATTTTTCCAAACGGTCTTTTCCAAGACGAATTGACTGATCGAAAAGTCATTAGCGAAAGATGGCTAAGCATTGAAATAACGACATTCTTTGGTATACAGAGCGTACCAAGTAATCAACTAAGATTACCTCATAACATTAGTGTGCATTCATTTCGGAGGACATTTAACCGAGTTGTTCGAAAGGTCAAAGTTTATTGAAAAGTTGATAATTTCATTAAGAAGAGAACTTTTTTTTTATTTGAGTGGACCCTCAGTTTAACGCCGGTTCCAAACGGCCATAGGGCTTGTAATCGATGTACATTACCCAGCATTTATCATTAATTAACTATTGTTATTAGTCTACTTAAATCATAGACAAACACAAACACCCATGCCTTCAGTGGGACTCGAACCCGAGTTATACCGCACCGTAGTCGGGTGTTCTACCGACTAAGCTACGGAGACTGGAAGAAAACTGTTTTGTTCCTCGAACATTTCAGGTTTTTTTACCTACCGAGCAATACTTTCTTATTCTGACAGTTTATCTTATGTATCAAAATGAGGTATGGAATTTTTACGCATCTGCAAATTTAACAGCGACAAGTTCGATTCCCGGTGAAGTAATGGGTGTATGTGTTTGTCTATGTTTTAAAGTAGTTTAATAATGATATATGCTGGGTAATGTATGTTGATTGAGCCCAATTGCTGTTCGAAACCGGCGCCGGCGTTAGACTCTAGGTCTACTTGTTATTACAAGTTGGGTGCCAAGACGAATGTGGGATTTTTAATAATTCATTCGATTCTGAATTGCGCGTTTTCATTAATTTGTAGTTTTTCTCGCAAGAAATTCCTTTTTTAATGTGTTCAGTTTGAATTATTATTGTAAATAGATTTAGATTAAATAACCCAAATATACCCAAATTTACTCTATATTACTTGTATAATTATAAATGTAAAGCATCCATTTTTCATGAAAATTCTCCAAAAATTCTTTGAAATGCAATTTGTCTTTAAATACAAATTTCTTGCAAGCAATACAACAATTTTTATACAACAGTATCTTGTAGAACTCAGAATTTTATTTCAAACATCGAGATTGGAAAGTTATGATAATTTGTAAAATTAGAGTATCTATTCAATATAAAAAACATATAAATATAGAATCTTCAGTATAAATATCGCTTTTCATTTTCATGAAAAAGTATTGAGTTCGAACGTGATGATAAATAGACAAATATAAAACTTTTCAAAAATTCTTTTGAAATCCTCCGTAAGGTAAGTCTGATGCGATAGTCAACCGCTGGAAAAAAATGAAGAGCGTGGCAAATAATTAGATATTTCACTAGCTAGATCTAAAACTACTCCAAAAGAAAGCTGAGAAAGTTAGTCAGACTGAGAATGGTTTCATGTCATCGTTGAATATGTTTTCGATTTTCCATTGCAACAATAAATTCTGTAATTTCTATACTAGAGAGAAAATAATATAATTTTTGATCCTTAGAATAAAGCTTTTTACAGTTTTACAAAATATGTTAAATATTAATGTTTCTCAAGGTTTATGTTGTATTAATTACATCGCAATCTACACATTGTCGTGGATTTGCCTTCGGTTTTTTGGTGGCAGTGTGTCTGAATGTCTTCATTATTGAATTATAAAAAGAATGAAGAAAATAACATGGGTTTGATAATAATTTATTCTGTGAAGCGGATGTTCTGGTTCGAATCCCAAACTAGGGATGGATATCTCCGTTTTTATATGAATGGTTTATTGGCTTTAAAAGCTTTACAAAATTAGTTATACAATTTCATCAAATATAAATTGTCTGAGTAATTTCTTAAAACTATGTATTTTTTCATCGTTCACAATTATATTGGGCAATATATTGAAGAATAGCCAAATAATTTGGCGATAGCTCATCTCTTAACATACCTAATTACAAAAACTAAGAAATAAAAAAAACGTTGACGTACATTCATTAAATCAAGTGTTTTCAATATTACCTAATCTATTAGGAGAACATTTATTACACTGAAATATTATTCTCATCGCCCTATTTCGTTATTTTTGTGATTTATTAAGTTCTGATTTGTTTTTAAAACAAAACAATATTCTGCAAGAATCAAAATGACTTTTTTTGAGTTTTCTAGCTCATACATCGAAGGGATAGATAGTAGGAAAGTTTTGATGTCTGGAGTATCGGAAGAACAAATTAGGAAACTCAATTTTTTCAAATTGTAATAAAAACTTCAAATACAGATTTTGTGACTCAATTTTAAGAGTGGACTTTCTTTTTGTATAGTTTTAATAGCATTTAAGTAACTCTACATTTTCTGGAGTAATTCTGTTGGTTTTCATATGAAATAACTTGAATCGTGGACCATTTATCTTCTACTTCATAAAAGCGAATATGAAGTCAAACTTGAGTATGTTGATTCATTTTTTATGATTCCAAACAATTGTTGAATGCACTAGCATTGTGAAATTAAGCCAGATGTTTTTGAATAAAGCTCCAAAAGTAATGCGATAGGTCAATTGAAATGATTTCTTTATTATTGAATCGAATTAAGTTTCAGTTTGTCCCGGTTGGCTTAATACGTATTGGCTTCTCACTGCACAAATCTGCAGGTGGGTTATTTCTAATTAATTAATTGAAATTTAGATTCTACATTAATATGGACGTCCATCTAAAATTTCTATATCGAAAAATGTGTCTGTAACATTTTGTAATACATTAGGAACGTAACTGTAACATATAAATCTGCGTCAAGGGCACTATCTGGAATGATATCGATTATGCAGTTAATAACACACCTAACTGTAGCTGTAAATTAAAAATAATTAAACACCGTGTAAGAGATGCGCCATTCGGCATTCCATATATTATCTTTCAAGTTATGATACCTTTAGCATGTGATTTATGTTCTAGGTACTTTTATTTTTAATGAGTTTTTGACGTTTTGTTCTTCGACTTGCGGTGGCTGGTATTGCGGAGGATGCGACGTACACAGCGACTAGAACAGGGACGTATCGTATTTCTTCAATAAAATAACAATAACTACGCGTGAGAAGTAATTATAAGCTTGAATAAAGTTGTCGATATTTCAATTTAAATTTTTTGTTTTAATATTCATTTTAATGGCGACAACGAAACGAAGTATTGTTATTTTCAAAAATGCGTAACAAGGAAACAATTAACTGAAGATAGTGAGATAAGCAACTGAAAAATTGAAAAATTGAAAATTTCAATTTGAAACATTCAATAGTTTTCTACTTGATGTTAAAGACCGTTACTGAATGACCAACAGCGAAGAAAATTACAACGGAAATGACAGCGGAAACTCCCACTAGGGTTAAAATAGGCGTGAAAGAAGTTATTTATAATGAATAAAGTTCAGTTTCAGAGAAAAAAATTTAATTGTTGTTCCGATGAGATGTCAAATATTCGATAAAATATAAAAAAAAATTTTCGATGATGAAGGGCATATTTTAGGCATTTTTTCTTTATTGGTTCCTTCGAAAAAAAGGAATATTTGATTTTTTTGTGTTGAATCCCTTAGATGTACGTTCAAGAGGGGCTATTCCGCTCAATTTTGAACTATGTGATTTATCTCATAGATTTTACAACTTGCAATATTGAATTATGTAAAATAATTGTGTGGTAGCTAAAAGGAAAACGTAATTTTAATATACGTCTACTTCATAAGCGATACTTTAGTGGTCTCTCCCAAAATATACTATAAGGATCAGAAAATTCTGAACTTGAATTCAAAATGTAATATCTTATTTATAAAGGAAGGCAATTCTTTCATATGATACTTGAAGATGTCTAACATTCGTAAATTGCTTCTTTTGATTTATCATTTTTCATTGAATAAATAAAATATTGGATAAACATACCTACACTTTATGAGAAAACAACGTTGGACACTTTGTATATTTTAAAGTCTGAGAAGTGCTGATTGGAGAGAAGAATATTAACATTCCGAATCTTGACCAGCTATAGTGTGAACGAAAATATTCATTGGTTTGTTCATCCAATGAAAAGGTGAAAAAGAACTTCAACTAAATATGCAGTTTTTTCTCTGAGAAGTTATTTCTCGTTCAGTTCCATCGATTTTCTATCTAGTTGAAAACGTCCTTATGTACTTTTGAGCAGTCTGCAAATGTACATCCACCCTTCCATTCTTTTGTGCACTAGATCCAAAATGGTTTCCAACTACAAATTTCTCTGGAGTTGGCCAGAGATGAAAGTTGAATGAAGCTAGAGACCTTACGATGTAAATTTTCTTGTATTATGTGTTAATGATACCTTCTAAGGTATGAGCTTGTTGAAGGCAGTTACTTCGTTCTCGATGATAGATTATTTCAAGAGTTACACTTACAATCACTTGAACTTGACAACCACAGCTAAATTTACCTATTTTTATGGAATTTCGTTTCATGGTCAATCTCCCAAAATGAAGAATTTCATCGTAAATCATCCATTATTATAAATTAATATTACAATCGCCCATTTCATCGAAACTCATACCTATACTCAACAAATTTGATTTAAATGCCCTCTCCAAGTCATATTGAAGTGACACTTGACATTTCAACATGCGTCTCAAAATCAAGAAGACAATATTGGTAAAAACAGCACCATCTATTTTGTAATCGAAGAATTTTCATCTTCGATGTGTTGGAGTCTTATCATAATCATACATGGAAGTGTTGCTTAAGAAGTCTGCTTTTCTAGACAGAACACTAATCCCTAAAATACCAGAAATTTTACGAGTCTGATTTTCGCTACACACATGCGTAGTTCAATGTGTGGAATATTTAACGTCATACCAATCTATGTGTGTATGATCTGTTCGTTTTTGACGGCCGCCTGAGCGAGATAAGTTAAACAGAATCGAGAGAGCCGTTCGGCGTGTTGCTTTTGTTGTAGAATATTATAACGGGTTCCTCGCGGCAACCTTGACCCCTGAAGTGCATCTCTAGAAACTATTTTAATTATTATTTCACTGGAGAACGGATAGGAGATACCGATGGAAACGACCATTTTCAATTAGATGCTCGGCTTGTACAGATAGGATTAATTCTTTCTCGAGAAATGTATGACCTATTACGCCCGGATTACTCGATTATTGCCTTTTTGTGGTTCAAGATCCAAATAGATATCGCTTCAGTGTATTATAAATATGAATGATGGAAATTATGTTGAAGCTGTTCGTTAGGACGAGATGGAATAGTGTGAATGACGTTTCGACGTTACTCTGTATTAAAATGATGAATGATTAGTAATTACTCCTGATAAACTTATATGTAGCTTTTCAGTAACTGTGTTATTAAAATGCAAAATTATATACGAGGTGTGTTCATTATTAATTTTGCTACTTCGAGATATATCATTATATGTCCATCAAGGGACAATTAAACAGAATAATCATTCATTTAATTTAGCTGAAACTTACTTCTGTATAGAATAAATACTAGCTCTATGTGAATAATTCGTTAATTGAAAATGCGATTGAAATCAAGAGTACGCATAAAACCTTTTCGCCTTCAGTAGATTTTGAAACAACTCTTTGGGTTTCACTTGGAGAATTCTTATGGCCAACTCGGTTCTTCCACTTCTTTTTCATTTTCTAGCATTCATTAATATACCTACACTCACTTGTAAATTACTAGAAAAAACATGCTTCTCAACTTATTCTCTAAAGATTTATATCCAAAACAAAAGTAGTTAAATGTAGCATAAAAATAGAATGGAAATAAAATAGGAAAAGTCATAATTATTGAAAAGAATATTTGAAATGAAAATGTATTGATTAGCAAAATTGTCATTGCTTGGCCTCAATAACAACAATTTTTCCCAGAAAATTAAAGCGATCCTTCAAACAAAATATTGAATGATCCTTGAACTGAGATTCTAATGGAAAACAAAGAAAAATATAGTAAAATTTCGAAAGTATTTGAAAAAAGGTTATAATTTTCTCGTTTATGATAATATAATAATATATTACCTCTTTCGTAATATATTTATAATAATTATTGATATATGCAGGATGTGAAACAAATTAAATTGATTCAATGCTATTATTGATCATTCACGTCTCAATTTTCAGCAATAACCTCTTACAAATAGCGAAAATGATTGAGATTTTGAGAAAAGCGCAAAATCGCCTCTTCTAATTGGAAAAATTCAGACTGTATTTCCGTTATTTGATGGTTTGTGATTTAAAATTTACTTTAAAAAGTTTCTTCTAATTTTTATGGAAACAGTTACGTTTCTTCAAAAGGGAATATAAATTATTTTTAGTGTGAAGAATGATTTTTATCTTTCGAAAATTGATTTCAGTATATAATAAAGAAATTCTACGACAAATTTAAACACGATTCGGTAACTCCTTCAGAACTGTGGTCATTTTAAGTTCAATATACACGATAAATTAATGATTCGAAGTTTGCTGTCAATTGAACTGTGGAGTCATTTCCTTTCCCAAGTATATAGCTTCAATATCAATTTATCCTTGAAAACCAATACATCAGGAATGAACAGTAGTGCTATATTCTCTTGATAGAATAACCTATCCGAAAACTTCCAATACCAGTACACTACTCAGGTCCCATTAAATGATAATGTCCCCTAATAATCCGAATGGAACCCGAAATTGCTATTTTACAAACTCGAAACACGGTTCCATCGTGTAATCACGGTATAATTTTCTTTATCCCGGCCCATGGCCTACTACGTGTCGCTATGAAAATGAGCAAGATCGATCTCAGATGGCCGATGAGTGCCTCTCATCGACTCGATCTTTGCGTATTACATTTTTAATTTACTGGTGGGACGAGAGGCGAGATTTAGATGCAATTAATTTTGAGAGGTTTCGCGATATTATGGCAGATAAGTGATACCTTTTTAAGGATTCGCAATATTCAGAAATATCGCTTCACGTGTTAAATAAATTGAGAACTGGAACAATCAGTTCAATATACTTACACAACCATTTAACCTCATATGTATATATATATATATATATATATATATATATATATATATATATATATATATATATATATATATATATATATATTTTATATATATATATATATATATATATATATATATATATATATATATATATATATATATATATATATATATATATATATATATATATATATATATATATATATATATATATATATATATATATATATATATATATATATATATATATATATCATATATATATATATATATATATATATATATATATATATATATATATATATATATATATATATATATATATATATATATATATATATATTTCTTGAAATTGATTTAGTTAGTTTTTTATTAAATTGAATATAACAACGAAACGTCAACAAAAATAAAGTTTTTCATATCAAAAAAAGCCTGTTATTGCTAAAAACTTTCGAAATAGGTTTATATATATATATATATATATATATATATATATATATATATATATATATATATATATATATAAATGTAAATTATATGGGTTATAGGCAAATGAAAGGCCACTATGAATAGGTTTTATTCAATTTGGATGCCTGGTCTATATTTCGATTGTGATTACAATCTTCATCAGGACTCTGAAAAACATTTACATACAATTATACTTGTAAAAATTATGTTTGACAACTTACGGCAAACTAAGAATAAAAGGCATGGCCAACAACCATCCAACAGGAATATGTTATTTAAAAAATAATAATAATAATAAATAGTAAAAAAAGCAGAATTTAAAACAATTAAAACAATAATCAGTAGAAATTGAAATTGTAGATATAAAAATGTTTCCGTATGATAACCAAAATCAACAATCGAATGAATTGACAAGAAGCACAGAGAACATTGACACCGAAAAACGAACACAGAGGTGAGAGAATAGAATACTGTAGTCACAAATGTCATGTCTCACACGTAACAAATAAAAGTCTAACAAGGTTGGAAAATGTCTGCGAAGGTTACTTAAAATGATGTGAAAGTAAGTAACTGTAGATGCAGCTAAGTCTGGAAACGTCCGTCTTCTTATTAATGCTGTTAGGATTACTATTGATGTGGACCATTTCCAGAAAGACCCTTTTGTGGTAATTAGCAGCCACATCCAGTATCTCCACACTATCAAAGTCAAAGCGATGTCCCTGTTGTGAGGAATGTAGTGCTAAGGCACATCTATCAGGGCGAAGTTTGACATCACTCTTGTGAAGAGTTATTCTTCTTTTGATGGTTTGGGAAGTTTGGCCTATATAGACTCCTTCACAATCAAAGCATGGAACACTGTAAATGCAGTGTTTATTCTTAGTTTGCCGTAAGTTGTCAAACATAATTTTTACAAGTATAATTGTATGTAAATGTTTTTCAGAGTCCTGATGAAGATTGTAATCACAATTGAAATATAGACCAGGCATCCAAATTGAATAAAACCTATTCATAGTGGCCTTTCATTTGCCTATAACCCATATAATTACATTTAAATTACCAGGCAATACTCCTTCTGATTATATATATATATATATATATATATATATATATATATATATATATATATATATATATATATATATATATATATATATATATAGTAAGAAATGAAAACTCAAAATAAGCAAATGTCCAAAATTGGAAGGAATCAAAACTTACAAATGAATAAATGCCATATAAGTGTACTATGTATGTGTAGGTATGAAAAAGGACGATGTAAGGAATGTTTCACAATAAATATTATTATTATTTATATGTTACTACTGTAATATGTCACTTTCTACTACTCTGCTAAATATTTATTTCAGCACAAGAGTTACGTAACAATAAATTAAGAAGAATTGGCCCTATGTTCTACAAACTTATTCAGATATTATAAGCAACATCGTCTGTCAGTGTTAATATATTACACTAGCAAGATGTTAGAAGTATCCTTTAAAATGGAAAAGGTGATCTTCTTAAAAGACCGATCTTTGAAAGCATAGATCTATCTATAGAGGCCCAATAGAAGAATACTATATCGTCAACGACGAACCAAGGCTTCTTCGATAACTTTTCTCATTGTTAAAAGCTGTCGGGGAAAAAATTTTTCCTATGTATTCGCTGGTGATTCGCAACTTTTGGTAACTATGAATTCAATTACAGGGATTGAATAATAAAATTACGAGTTTCAATTCCCAATAAACAGTAATTGTAAATCGAACGAAACAACCATAACAGTTCTAATCATTATATATCGACATATTAACTCCCCATTCTATTTTACACTTTTTATTGCGCGTTGTCCTTAAAGTGCATGCCGATGTCTTCATGGTCCGCATAGCTAACGAGGGGGCATGTTCCATCTTGTCACTGGCAACACGACCGGGTGTCGAACAGCTACGAATTCGATTCTGTTGGTTGAGCACTCTAAATTAGTGATTGAACCTTCTATAAATTGTGATGTTCATTACAAGTAACACGGTTAACGTGTCTGCAGTTGGGTAATGTTACATACACGCTGTAAGAGAAAGACGGGAATGCAGAGTAAATAAGGAATGACGCTGCGAGAAAAACTACAGTCTTGTGATCGAAATAAGACGAACTATGTTGTTTCAGAGACTTCGCTTTTTCTGAATAACTCCTTAGCCGCTTGAGTTTTCTTTTTAAGGTACCGTTTACGAGGATGAAGTTATGAGGTTCCCGGTGTAGTTTCTATTTTAATCAACAGAAATATGGGACTTTAACTTGAGAACAAAATGGTTACGTTTTCTGTTTTTGTTCCTCACAATAACTGAAACAAGTGGATGTGCAATGAAAATTAATTAAAAAACGTTATTGAAAAACAAATATGTAACTTTTTTCGATTTCAAAGATCGAAATTAAAAAACCAACAAAGAAATAATAACGAATGAAAAAAACATGCGATATTTAAAATGTTATAGCTTTTGAAACATTTTACCAAGCTATAAATTGTAGAGAAACTTTAACCAAAGATGAATATGACTGAAATTGAATTCTCGCTCAACTTTTTTGAAACATATTAAATGTTCAATCAAATTAAACACTTGGGTTAATGTTTCAAGATTATATTTGACAATTTCAATTCGTCAACATGTTTCGAACGTGAGTTCACATTTAAGACTGTCTTGAGCAGTCTTGAAGATGAGTTCTTGATTAATTTAACAGAAATAAATATATTTTGAAATACTCAAGAATAATTTTGAACTGTTATGCTGCATACATGCAGAATAATTAATGAGGATCTTAAGTAATATCTTAAATTATTCATATATTGATCTTGCTAGACACAACTTGCGACTATACATCGATGTCGATCTCATTAATTTTCCATACAGAATAGCCTCGTTAAAAGCATTTCCATTGATGTTCGAAATGATTAGGTATAATTATCGCAGTGAGTTCTTTCAGTTATAAATTTTTTCCGAAATAATTCATTATAAAACGCATCACGTTCAAAAAAAAGTATAAGAAACAGCAAGATATTTAGACACAATATATTCAGACTCGAAATCTTTAGATTTGTGATCCTTAACTGTTAATATAGATCTTGTGAATGAATAATTTGAAAAGGTGAATGACTAATCTTATCTGAAAATGAATAATCTGATTGAACTTTTGAAATGAAATAAATGACGATTAAGAGTTTCAATACAAATTCAGATTACAGAATGAAATTAATAAGTTATATAACGTAGAAATTAATATAACATTTTGAGAAATGAATGAGAAAAACTGAACTAATAAAAAATTTTATACAATGAGATGAACACGTCTACAAAGAACTGTATAAGGAATAACGCACAAATATAAAATTGAAACGAATCAACAAATTGAGATTATTTACAGATTGAAACAGGATATAGATCAGCTGGATTTCTAAACATCCTCAAGTGAATTCTCAGTTTAATATATGTACTTTGTTTTAAATTTTTAATAGTTTTTCAACGTGGCAACTTATATTTCTTTTCTTACTATAACTCCATATTCAAAATTACAATGATATTTACATTCCTTCCAAATACATAATCAATTACTTTTATTGAAATTCACAATCAAAATCAGATATTATCAAATATTTTTTCTACATCAAAAATCATATAAATGTTGAATAACTTATGCAAATAATAGAAAACATTGGAAGAGTTAAAGTATTAACTAACCTCCACTCAATTCCGAAACAATTCGTATAATATATTTTCTAATGGACAGCATAGATGAACTCATTTTAACAGATAGAGTCATCTAGTGAGTAAAATCGGAAGTACATGTGACAGATCGGACAAGAATAATATTATTTAACAATCTAATCATTAACATGTTTTCGCTCATCGTAAATCTGCCGGCAAGGAGATGATACCCTAACATAATAATTAATGTTCGTAAATCATGTAAGTCTGTCACATTGTTTAATTAAGAATGCATAATGCTAATATCTGATGCAGACGAATGAAGAAGGCGCACCACCTCCGTGCTTACGAATAATGGCCATCACGTGACGGTACTTGCAATTTATATAAGGGGGTGGAGTAGCTTTGACAAAATCTGCTGAAATTGGATACCAAACGAGAAGTTGTTATTATTGGACATACCTATATCATTATTTTTAAGGTCGTGGACCCTAAAACAATTCTGGGAAGGAATATGGAGGTATCTGGGTTGCGATCTATATTTGTTTAAGTTTTTCGCGAATTGGGAACTGCCTACGAGGGCATGGCGGAATGAGATGGGCTGGATGAGAATTTTTCAATATTGTTTTGTCAAGATAGTGAACAAATTAACTTGAGCTGCTTTTAAAGAATAAATTGAATGGGATCCAACGGAATTTTAGACTTCATGTCTTCGTCGACTTAATTCACAGTGAAATAATTAACGTAATTATCAGTACATAATGTTATTTTCACAGTGGTAGGGAAAATTTGCAGATCTACGGATAAAAAGCCAAATCACCAACAGATTGGTTGTAGAACACGAAAAAGAGAATTGGCAGAGGCAAATAATTGGCAAAATGAAGAACCCTACAGATAAGTTTAAGTAAGATGAATATTTCGAATGCAAAATATTCAATATTTTCCCGATATTCCATGTGAAACTTTGAACTTAATTACAATAAAATTGTACCAAAATCAAAAGATATATTAATATATAATGGTTATAAAATCCATATTGCGAATTTGAAAAATTGGAATTTATAATTTTCTTTGATTATTTTGTAGTAACTTCAGCAAAAAACCTTAAAATTCATTTCGAATATATATAAAATCTGACTTAACATTCTGAACTTTTATGATTCGCTTTGTGAAATTTCACCAAGCAAAATGAATTGAAGTTTAACATCATGTTAAGTCTTTCACCCATGGTTCAATTTAATATGTATCAGAAGAAGAGAATTGCCACCATGATCCTTCTAGTAAAGTATCACTGTTGCTCCTTTTGTGTTACAGGTCCTAACCAATAACTAATTTATATACTTCAATTCGTTATAAGTATTTGTTTGAATGATGAAATTATGTATATGATAATCATCAGTCTGTCTGAAATTACCGTACACTGTATGTACTCTACATTGAATGGAAAACTTGTCGATTTCAATTGTATCATCCGCGAACCGCTTAATAAACAGTCCCACTCAATTTTCAGCTATGTATATTCATTTCTAGAATAGATTTGTTGCAATCCAACTATATTCTGTACACACAGATTCCACCAAGACCTATGAACTCTACAAATATGCATCACTGTCAGATACTCTCTAACTCGAGAACTATTTGACCTCCATTCATTTTTACCAAGACACTATAATACCAATGAATACATTCACACAAACAAATAGGCACAGAGCCGGTGCTACAGAGTTCGAGGAAGTAGGGAGTCATTCTCCCAACTATTGAATATTGATATATATATAATATATATATATATATATATATATATATATATATATATATATATATATATCACTACATAGTATAAAACAAAGTCGCTTTCTGTGTCCCTATGTATGCTTAAAACTTTAAAACTACGCAACGGATTTTGATGAGGTTTTTTTTTAAATAGATAAAGTGATTGAAAAGGAATGTCTATATGTACAATAATACCCATTAAATAGTGGAGAAATACTGTATTTTTGAAGTTTCTAATGTGATGTCGTAAATAATTAAATTTTTTCCGCTTACATTGCAAATGCAGGATGAAACCAACGAGATTTATCAAAATAATGTACTAAGTATTGTACACATCGAAAAGTCTACAGAAAACTCCGCTATAGTATATGTCTATCTCTTATGGATATTCCACATTAACACTTTATTGTTACTTACTTTTCAAGGCAAATAATGGCTAATTTTCGAAGAGATTTTAACCAACACAGCATTAATCCATATTCAAGCGAATACTTCAGATACATTGTTGATTTAATATAGATCTATATGGCCTTTACAACATATGATTTAAATGAATATTTTCGAAGATATTACAGATTTACAGAGAAAGCGACTATGTGGTCACATATATATATATATATATATATATATATATATATATATATATATATATATATATATATATATATATATATATATATATATATTATATATAAACTGGTAAATAGTTGATGATGATGACTTAGTGGGTATATTCAGATCATTATTTATTGAGAAAAGTCCATTCCATTATTCATTTTCATTCGTTTCTTTCATTTTTATCGTTTATTCACTATTTTTTATGAAAGTTCATTTTTAATGATCAGTTTGATTATGTCATTAATACTCTCATCCAGTGAAAATAATTCATTTCAAAGTTGCTGAAAATTGAACAAGAATTGAATCAATTTGATAATATACATTTGTTATCAAAATATCAATATCATAAATTAATAATTTCAGATATTAACAAGATATTTCCATAATATCTTGTCTGCTTGTATCTCTAGAAATTTTCTTTGGAAAATCTCTCTGGTCTTTTCATATGACAAACTTAGATTATTAGATTAGTTGATTTGTTTTGTACTAGCATGCACTACTTGAGAACCAACAAGAGCTTCTAAAGGGTTTTAGTGAATTGTAGTGGTATTTACCAGAATATTACCTGAAGAGTTTTCGGAAGGTTGAATAATGGAAAAGCAGAAGAGACCAACGAAATTGAAATATATGAAGCTGAAACTGGTAAACAATAGTATGATCTCGAATTCTAAGTTAATAGTTTTTCAATAATATATCAGATTTATATTTCGTAAAAAATATAGGAAGTTATCACTTTATATATTCACAGTTTTAGTGAGATTTAGTTTAAATTTCTCAAATTTTAGATTTAATATTTATAAAAAAATATTTTAATAAAAATTTACACACCCACACGCAGAATCAATTTTTCACGGTAGCCAAGATATCTTTTGCTCATTTGTTTTTGATGTACCGCCCCTGTTCTTCCTTCAATTTCAATGAAAACATTCATGCGAATTGACAGACGAACTTTCCTCATGCTGCGACTAAGCACCCACTCCAATATTGAAAATTCAACCGTTACATCCGAGCATTTATAATATCTAACGATTGTTAAAAATTATTATTTACTGGTTAAAACTTTGAACATTCGTATTCACTTGTTAACGGTTCACCAAGATCAATAAATTTCAAATCAAAGAAGAAGAGAGGTGTTTGTCAGCCGGTAATGCCATAGAATTGTACACAGTTGAATAGTTGGTAGGTTCGTAAAATGTTAAGTGACATGACGTTCACAATAGATTAATGCAGAAAGAAGATGGCGGCCATTTGTAATTCATTAGGTGAAAATAGCGGTGCTTTTGATTAAAATTTTATAAATTTTATGGTTGTAGAGTTTAATAGCGATGCGTTTGCGACGGTTATCGGACATTAATTATATTGAATACAAATACCTACCGTATCTACTTGGTAACAACAGCTGCATGGTACCATGCATACACACACACACACACACACACATATATATATATATATATATATATATATATATATATATATATATATATATATATATATATATATATATATATATATATATATATATGTATGTATGTATATGTAGCAATATAAGATGACGATTGCCCTTTTCATTTCTTTTGAGTAACCCTTATGTGGATACACTCCATCTATAATCGAAAACTGAATCTAGTAGGTAATCAATCCCTGTATTGAAAATTTTAAAAAGTACGGCTTCGGTTCCAAAACTTTATTTAGCACTCAAAAGTAGGTATGGTTACGAATTATGGGTTTCGACGGATAAATTCCAATAACTAACTTTTAACAAACAATAAATATCCTTTATTTATAAACTGAAAATAAATACAACAAATGTCAATATCGATTATGTCACACTTCTGTCTATTTCTCTGTACTGTAGATGACTGTTATATATTATTCTATGAGTGGAAACGACACTAGTATTTTGACTTATATTTAACCTTATTTTGTAAAGAGCAACTATTCGACATGTGGTTGTTACTTGTTGTTCTCGACCGATCTCAAACGGGAGTGACAGAGGCAGTTCGATCACCTGAACATCGAACAATGAAAATACTAGATGAGCTCTCTGGTCGTGCCTACGACGGTTCTCAACAGTCTCATCATTTCTCCCAAACATCCATAAACCATTGAGGCCAAATCTGTAACAGTACTCTTGAAAATAATGTCGTCAAAAAATTATTGTTCATTTCATTATTATTATTAAAAATTATTGAATTTCACCTTACATTTAGTTGAGTTTTTTTCCCTACAAACCTTCGGACCAACGAAAATGTACAGCATGTAAAAAAATATTGTTTATGCATAAAATGCTTTCAAAATAAATTAATTCTATGTTGTTTCGAATCACCCCCCGGACCACGGAAAGAGAAGGGGTTGCAACCCTTGAATTTTTCCCCTTGTCACATGATTTTTGTACGGCGTTGCGGAATAATGGATCAAAAGCTGTATTGAAACAGTATGAAACTGAAGCCGTACAGAATGAAATGACCAAATTTACCCTGGAAATTGTCAGAAAATCAAAAAAATTTACCGACTTTTTGACGCACCATTTTTTTACGGCACTGCGCTTTCTTATTATTCTTCATGGATCTATCGATGATAAAAATGCCGTGCAAAAATATATGACCAAAATGTACTCACTCCTACCTTCACTTCTGAATCCTCACCACCACTCAGTTGGGCAGCTTACAAGTGACGGCATAGTGCTAAATCTTGTTATTTTATGCTCTTATATCGTCCTATATACGTCACCTGGTGGTTCATATGACCCATCCATTTTTGAACATGGGCCTGTAGTCTAATAGAAATCAATAGAAAAGATCCCCCAGATCATAGACACATCAAGCATCGAAAGCTCACATCTCTTCTATACCCGTAGGTATGTACTAAATTGCAGCGTCTATTTGATAAATGTCATCATATGATGTTTTCAAATATCAATAGGTTATATATTTAAAAGTATAGACTGATTAAGGATACTTAAGTGAATAAAAAGCATCGTTGAGAAAAGTGCGCAATTCTCCGGAAAGATTTCCTGCTTGATCGGTAAGTGAGAATCTGGTAATTAGCACATGCTGTTTTACCGACCGAGGATCCTTGGCAAAGCTCTAAGCTCACCGAGATATTGTTATATTATGACTCCACATGCTGATCTTATAGCTGAGATGCGGTATAAAGAAAATGGCAGTTGTTAATATTTGTTGGTTGAATGCGAGCCTCAATTGGGTTCTTATAGGAACAAATGAACATCGAACAACCTGCGCCAATTACGATTTGCATTTTTATGGGCATAATAATTATAACCTGAGCCTAGAATTATGCTTGAATGAATATTGAGTTACAATAATGAATTATTCCATTTCTATAATGCATTAATTATCGCTAAGAATTTCATCTTATTTATTTTACAATTGAAAACTAAATTGATTTGAGTACATATTTCATAAAGAGTATTTTGTTAGTGTATCAAATAATACTTAAGTTTCTTCATAATGATGTTTATATTTTAATAAAGTTGACTGAGTGTTCGTTGATCTCTTGGTGAAACATTGTTTAATATATCGAATAAAAAACTTTTGGCTAGGTTTCACAAAATTTATAATACATAAATACTTGACATTTGTTTCGGTGTGTTACACTATTCAAATTTTAGACTGTTTAGTCTAACTTCTGAAAATGGGGTAACTTTCCGACGCAATTGTCAAGTATTTATTCATTATAAATTTTGTGAAACCCAGCGAAAAGTTTTTTATTTAATATATTCATATTTTATCGAAATATCTATTGAAATAACGTTTACTCTCAAACGCACGAAATAAAATATTATTAGATGAAAATTGTATGTGAAAAACGGTCTTTGAATTTACACTGAGTTAATTATAAACTGAGTTTTAATTATAATGTGTATTCATAATGTCATGAATTGACTTTAACATCAACAATAGAAATTCATTATCGTTATGGTCTATGTTATTGAAAAATGGAAAATCAATTGATTAAAATGAAAAAATAAATATTTGAGTTCTATCCACATATTTCGACTCTATCCACAGAGGATTAACGATGGAATAATATAATAATCTATGATAGGATCACAGACATTTTCATCTCCAATTATTTAATCTAATGGAGCTCTAGAATCTATTCACAGAAAAATTGAATTCAACTTTGATCTTAGACCTCACTTGGCCTCTAAGAATGCAAATTTAGATACTCTCTATAGTCTCTAATCTATACGTGGCATTCCTGGTTCAAAAAAGAGAAGCAAAAACCCTCGTTATCAGTTGATGTGTGCGCAAAGACCTTGTTAATTCGCTCTTTAATTTCTTTTATTCTTTTATGGGTCCCACGACTTGTCGATAACATCGAGTCTGCCACATATTTCTGTGTAAGAAAGGCAGACGACTGCGCGGGTCTCTCCATGCAAAGATGTTATTTAAATTTTGCTAATTAACACTGAAAAGGACTGAAATGGGTTGAAAAGAATGTACAGCCGGTTGACATATTATTGGGCATTTAGGAAATGGATATAGGCCACACTGTGAATAAGTGGCATTATACAGTGGAACGTTATTTATCACGGTATGTTTTCGATATTGAATGAAAAAGAAATATACACTTATCATTATAAACCTAGCATAATTAAAAAATACAGAAATATAGATATTTTGTTGAATTTTTTCATAATTCAACAATTTTGAAGAACAGCAGACTACATATTAACACGTGTTTTTCTGTGTCTGATTTGATATCCCAGCTAATTCTTCATTATAATAGCTGTTAGAGTGTCGTTTTCATTTTATCATTTTATATCCATATTTCACTGTTCATTTCCATATGTTCACTTTATTATCCATAGTTCATTTTGTGAATAATAATGTTCCATCTTCCAGTGGTGCGTCTTGATCCGATGTTTTGCGTTTTCAGATCGAACACTTGAAAATGCCGTATGAGATTTCTGTGAAACGTCGTGAAAATTCACATTAATTAATCACATTAGTAAATACTGAGACTATTAATCTAAATATCGAAATATTTCAAATAAAAGTCTCAGGGAGCTGTCTACGCAAATGTTATCAACGAGAACGAGAGTGAATATTAAGAGCGTTTAGAAAAATTCATCAATCTTGTTGAATGATAATAGCATAAAATTGTTTCATCATTATTATGAATCATTAGACCATATTTAAACTATCAATCAAGAATCGATGACTTTCAAAACATCCATGGGTCCTATACCAGAATGAGGGGAATAGTTTTCAGTGAAAATTCACGTGAGATCCCTCTATCGGAGAAAAGAGGTGTAACCTCTCCCTAGTGTTCAAGATTCCTACTCATGATAACAGTAGCGCGAGTGTAAGGCTTTGTAGACATTTCATCCGAACACTACAGATGACTATCAATGAAATATTTTGATATTTCGATTAAGAACGTCAGTATTTACTTGTATGAATGATTTGTGAATCTTGAAACTAACTATAGTATATATATATATATATATATATATATATATATATATATATATATATATATATATATATATATATATATATGTATATATATAGTATATATATATATATACATATAGTATATATATATATATGTATATACATATGTATACATGTATACATATGTATATATATAACACCATGTGTGTGTGTTTATATGTAATGTACACTTTATTATTCTATTATTAAGCGCTGTTTATGATTTATTTATTTCTCAAAATCTTTCAAAGGAATTCAAAAAGCGAATTAATATTTTTACATTTCTTACGATCAATATTTTTTATTCGCATTGAAAGCATGGGGTTCAATTATTATGGGGGTTAACGCGTGACATTATGGCATTGTTCCCAACCTTCCGTTGAACACAGATGGTAGACGCTATTTACAATTTCAGTATTGTAAGTACTAACTCGATAATAGGTGTACTTAATTTGTAAACCTGACTGTGCAATGGAATAATATGGCGCCACTCAGAAGTTTCAGTGAAGAACATGTCATACGTGCTATTTCCTATAGTTAACATTGACAGAAACATGAACAGGGTCACGCTCACAATAACAAACAATTGCTCAAACGAATGAGGAGAAATTAGTGAAATGTTATATATGAAATAATGATATATTGGGTATAAATTGTTGGCAACATATACATTGTAGATGAAATTTTTGAAATATGCTTGAAAGTCACCTTTTGGGTTTTTGTGAAAATATATTCTTTATGAATCCTACAAACGCTTACTAAAGTCATTACTTAACGAAAGTATATAAGAATTACTAGTTTAGGAAGAAATTTAATTCATTCTTCTCTTCTTTTTGTATCTATCCATTTCGAATGTTGACAATATTGTTGGCAATTACAACGAGGTTGTATCCGCTAGAAACAATTCCACAAACCCAAATTCCCAAACCATTTTCCGGAACCAAGAGTTTCTTCTTCTTCTGCGTCCTGTTTCACCGAGCATCTTTCACTGTATTATATTTTGCATAAGAAGCATCGATATTCATCGCTCAAAACATTCATAGGCATTCCAGTTTTATTTTTTTATTT
Source organism: Henosepilachna vigintioctopunctata (assembly GCA_030704895.1). NCBI lineage: Eukaryota > Metazoa > Arthropoda > Insecta > Coleoptera > Coccinellidae > Henosepilachna > Henosepilachna vigintioctopunctata. The sequence continues at coordinate 3,615,354 of JARQZJ010000129.1, forward strand.
CAATTTAAAAATTTTACTAATTGTTTTTTTTTAATTTTTTAATCTAGATCTCTTTTCATTTTGCTTGGCTATTCTTCATTTGTAACGTAAGGTGTCCCTCGTATTCTGAGCATTTTCTTATACCATTTCAAATGCTTTCACTTTTTTGGTGATGAGCCTTCTGAACTCTACTCCATGTACCAAGATAGAAGACGTAGCTTCTCGAGAGCCTTAATTTCGTTTTCTATGGATATGTTGTGACTTTTGAAGATGCCGCTCATCTTGTTCAATATCGTTCTAGCTTTTCCTCTTCAAGATTTTACCTCTTGTGTATTCTCCCACTATTTCATTACCTACTGAAAAATATCAAAATTATCAAATACGAATGGAAATATACCGCTGTGAAATGACAAGAAAGTAGTAAAAACAATGACTATATTTGACAGTTTAGCAATAAATGTCAAAGAAAACACTGTTATCTAGATCTTTACACATTTATTTGACATTTATGTATCACTATTACGATGAATTTTTATTTTGAACTTAATATGTCTGAAGTTGACATGACTCAAGAGAAATTATCGAAAAGATGAAACGTTCATTGAAATTGAAGTGTCTAGAAAATAAGATGATCATCATCAATCTAGAAAGCAGTGTTATCTTAGCCATTTCTGTTGCAATGGATGCACATCAAAAAAATAAGAAAGTGGTAGTATCCGTATATCATTTGAAAAAAAAAAACGAAACCGATTTTTTTGCTTACCATTGAATGCTGAGAAATATGTCAAATTAACTTCGTCAAATTACCAGAAGCTCTAGCATCATTTACAAGAATAAGAATCGATGGATATTGTAGACATTCCTTCAGTGTATTTGTGAATTTTCAACAATGTAGCTAATGAAAGAAAGCAAATTAACGTTTGTATGTCACGTAGAAAATATCTGCAGTTTCGCTGAATGCGATAATGTTTTGTGTAGTTATTTGAAAGTCATGATAATTTTCTATGCAAGTACTTTCATTGATATGGGTGTTCTCAAGCTATTGTGAAATACTAGGTTGTACATATGAATCTTGAATAAAAGGCAAAGCCATATTCGATCGCGGTTCACAAATGCTCATTTATCATCTATGGATAGACCTTTCTCTCGAGCCATAAATTTTAACAAATACCATATAAATAATAAATGTGTGTGCAAGTCAGCCAAGATTGTCAATGATATAGAAATAATATGTCATTAGTATCACCCTCCCTATAACATCATAACCTGTAAATAAAAATGACGACAGAAAACCGGATAACGACAGAATGAAATATTAAAGAAAATGAACACTAGAATGTTTATTTATTCATATTTATATATATATATATATATATATATATATATATATATATATATATATATATATATATATATATATATATATATATATATATATATATATATATATATATATATATATATATATATATATATATATATTATATATATATATATATATATATATATATATATATATATATATATATATATATATATATGAAATAAATTGAAGAAAGTCGTGGTACAGCACTAATTTTGGAAGCAGATGCTAAATGTCTTCGAGGATTTTTTGGATCTCATCATACGAGCTCACACAAGTAGCTTTTAATATGTTTCAAATTCAACTGTTTACCTTGGGATCTTTTTGATTTGTTAAAATCCAGACTTTGAGATTCAGTTAGGGATATAAGTCACCTCCCTGCCAACTAATCACCAACTCTTCGAACCCGTAAAGCTGTTTTGAACCCACAAATGTTCACTTTTCCTTTCCCTGGAGTTTTCGTTTGTTATTTTTCTGCATTTTCAAATTTTTTGAGCTGTAACTTGACTATGCAGGTGAGCGGCTGTTTCCGAAATGCGAGCTGTAACACTAACATCCTTTATTCTTATGCATATATATAATATATAACTACTTGTATATGAATATTTAGTAACCTATTAGATCTAACTAAATAGTTAGTACTTTTTTTGTTAAATTTTTTGTGTTAAGCTCATTTTTCGAGTAACAGGTATCGTCAAAATGATAGAACTACTAAACAATATTTCTCCGACATTTATAGGTCACTTCTTGAATTAATTGAAGCATTTTTTTCAAGACATTTCAATTTATTTAATCTTTCCTTCTTTCCATAATTGTGTTATTTTCAATATGGAAGAAGATAATTGTCTTATCGCTACCAAATAAAAAAGGCCACAACTCTTCTAAAACATTCGTAATTTGATCATTGTGAATATGAATATTGCATTGTTCGCAATTTTCACAATGTCATTAGAATTTTGTAAGCTGTAGTTTATGAAAACTACTTTACAAGAAGAAATAAATTTTAAAAAATTGTTTTTATCTCATTAAATTCAAATGGTTCACACACGTAGCCTTGCAGTACCCCTGTCATCAAAACAATAAAAAGAGAAGGTTAGTTAACAGTACTTAGTACGACTGTAGTAATAAAACTGAAATTAAACTGTATTGCCAACATCTGTTGTAATATAAACTCAACTGCAACACAGTTTTTCCCAGAAATACTTCAGGCTAATAATCAATTAATCTTGATTAAGCACGTAAACCTATAAGTAATCGTAAAAAATTTTGCAGCTTCATAAATTCATGCTTCTCGATAGTTTTCGGAGAAATTTAGAATATAAAAGATCAATTAAATATGTATAGACTTTGTCATTGGCCGTAAAGAGCCGCAAAATAGCCGTATTTTACTGCTACGATGTAGGTACCAGACTGCACTGTCAACACTTACCACCAAGGCTTCATTAAAATCCGGACTTCTAATGAGCCTACTTCTCTATTCATGGGTGCGGAGGCGACCCTTATTGGTCTGATACAAACTTGAGGCAAGTTAAATGGGCAATCGAAAGGCTGGTACCCACGACAACGCTTGAATGAAGTTTATAGTAACTTTAACTTCCGGTAATGTTATGGAATCGATTAAAGTCTAAGTTATTTAGGATCAGAAGATCAATATTTAGATAAATAGATACCAACATATAATTTTGCTTCCAAGCATTAAATGAAAATGTAGAAAGTTATTTTCATTATCAATATTTGATATAGATTTGTATATGCCATTCAACCTTGTCAATTTTTACACGGTTCATAATTATGATAATTTTCAATAGTACACCTGATTTTGACAATGAAAACTCAGTTTTGCGTTCAGTTCTTTATTGAGATCTTCATGGTAGTGTTACCTTGAGATGTTTCTTGAAAGGGCTCAAAAAACCCAAAACTTTATTCCATTTCTCATGCAACTACTTTCAAAATTATCAGAGTAAAATGTAATCAAAGAGTGTTTAATTTTTTTATTCTCTAACTAAAACACAAATAAAAAATATTAAGAACAAAATATTTCAGTTTTCAAAAATTTATTCGAAGTGGCAATAATATGACTAAATTGGCTAAACACAATGTAAGGTATTTGCAATTAAAACTTCAAAATTGATTTATTTGTATCCATCAGATCTTTTCTTGAGATAGCATTAGACTTTATGAACCGATGAGAGAATAACTGATTTAATTTAAAATCAATCATAATGATAGATATCAGAATATTCTTACTGACAAGTAAAAACTGATCAACTTGACAACAATGCGTATTTTGAATAATTTTATTGATATCATGTCACAGATCGTTCTTAGCAATGTTCCTCAGAATGTTAAATTAAATACGATCAAAAATAAGAGTTGAAAATGTATATTTTGGAATCTTAGTAAAATTTGTGAAAACTATTGAATATTATATTTTAAAGTCAGAATTCAGTTTGTAACATGGAAATTCTTAATAGAATACCATTGCGGTTATCGCTTTGGGCGTGGGAGTCACATCACGAGTTTATGGAATGCTCGTCCTGAAAAAACGTTGAAACTCGTCCGCCATTATTTCACAGTTGCCGTTTAGGCGACCGCCGAAAATAGAATTTACCAGACGATTAGAAAGAACGAAAGTTGCGACATTCGATAGGTCATTAGTCCTAATTTGTGGATTCTAATTCTGTCAAACGACTGAATAAATAATGGGTTGAGTTGAGTAGAATCCGAAAAATCGAGTTTTCTTAGATTCAGTTAGATAGTCCTCGCCGAAGTTAACATACAACGGTCATAGGCCCGAGATGTCCCCGAATATACCATGAGACGAGACTATGTTGAAATCGAACTCTGTTCTAAAAGCATGAAAGAAAGAATCATTTTCGTAAATAATATAACAACACTCCGAACTAAGATGTAACCATACCTTTAGTTTTATTATACTGAGGCTCAAAAATATGATACGTAATATATTAAGTGAAGTTTCGTTTTTTCGATAGGAAATCTTTAATATCAATACAATACTCAATTATGCGTTATGAAGTTGATATCAATTATAATCAAAATTTAAAACTTTGAAATAACGATATATCCATAAAATAAAAACCAATTCATTTGAGTACACAATTCTTGTTGCAAAATTGTGGAAATCATATTTTGTACTGATGTTTAGTGTAGCAGAAATTGGGTGTGGTTTTTCATTGAATTAAGTATAGATTGATGAAATCAGAACATTACGTCCTTCAAAATCATCATTAAACTTATTAATAACTCATATAATATTTTTATTGTGTTTTGATTTTTCAGTTTTTTCATTCCATTCATCTTCACATTTGCTAGTGAATATTTTGCATTCTTCGAACTCAAAAATGGCATACTTGATTCTGATTTGAGATTGATTTTAGGAACATTAGATTCATTTCAACGACATTTTAACAATTTTAAAGCAACATTATAGAATAGATAATAGAAAGTACTTTAACTGAAAAATCTTGCATCTATAGACTGAATTATTGATGCAAGTACTCAAATCTTTGAAATGTAATATTTGAAAACCACGGTGAGTTAAGAGCAATTGAATATTTTAAATTTGAGAGAAAAATTAGGCTTAATGATTTGCTACTTGAAATATTCATTTTTCAATCCCTGTATTATACGGATTTTTTATTGTTGTTGGTTTAGAATTTGAATCAGTTACCAAATGTTTGCAACTGGGATCTTCAATTGAGTGCCCTGTTGGATGATCAAGTACCACTTCACATGATTTTCTATTATTCTTACATAATCAGCAGCTTCAAATTCAATCCTTCAATTAAAAAATTGGGTACATTTTGTACACTATTTCTGTAACTACAAACAAACTTTGTGTCTGCGCTCATTTTACTCTATGTCCATATTTTACTCTTTTACTCTCTGTGCATTGAACTGACTATTAAAACAATAATTCGAACTAAACTGACTAATCCGACTATGTAAAATTTGAATAGATCGGCAAGTAACTTTGAATGCCGTTCCTTTGTATTACTGGTGGGACTGGTTACTTTTGTTACAATATTTTAATTTTTGTTACTTCAAATAATCAAGATCTTTAATAATAATCAGATATCAAATCAAAATAATCTTTATTAAAAGGCGACACGTTATTCAATTTGTCTCAAAAGTGTAGATACAATAAAAAAACAAATTGTCCTTCTTATACATGGATATTTGAAGCATTTTCGATATAATATCGAAAAACTGAGATTCAGTAAAAAAAATTTTACTGGGTAAGTCTTCAAGTGAGTGAAGGCGTGAAATAATACTTACGATACGTGATTCATTGAACTTAATTTTTGTTATGAAAATGGTGTAATTTCGTGTTATTTTCTATTGCATCGAATCATAATGAACTTCGGTGTCCATCAACGCGTTTATGAAACCTTTAGCCTGAGACTATTAGCCTTCATACCTTCAACCATCACAATTTGAACCAGAGACGGTCTGCAGAGCCCTCTGATCTATCAGTCTCACTCACGTGTGTTCCGTGACGTTCGGATTTGGTTCCAGGAAAAAACTACTGTGTTGTCTATGCGATCTTTGGTGCCGCACATTATTCAGATTTATACGTGAGATGATTACCAATGAGGTACCCAGTTACTTGAAGGGTAAAATTGTTACCCCTATAAAAATGATACTGTGAAGCACGCAGAAGAATCATTATGTCCTTCGTGATATTAAAATTGGTGGTAAAACCCAGTTTTATCACTAACTCATTGAATTCTTCTCTATTTTATTTTTTTTTTCATTTTACCCTACTATCTTTCTTATGGCTTTATTGGGACAGCTCAAAACGACAACAGCCGTAATTTTTTTCTATGCAAAAAAATAATAAAAGCAATAAATAACAATAACTCAGTTAATAACAATTCATTCAAAGTATCAAGAATATGATAAAATAGGCACTACACCCATTATGAGATATTCAAGTTTACGCATTAGAAATATATAATTTAAATAAAACTAAGTAGTTTTCTGATTTTCACTATAATTAAATCGAAACATGAAAATATTGTTTCGCCAGCACAGTGACTTCATCAGATGTTGATGACAAACTGTTTATCTGTTTAAATCAGTTTATCATCAACATCTGATGACGCCACTGTGTTGACGAAACAATATTGTGATGTTTGGAATTAATAATAGTGAAAATCAGAAAACTGCTTAGTTTAATTCTAATTATGTATTTAGATTTTCATCAAGTATCGGCGCAATTGATTAGTGATTAATTATTAGAAATATATTTGAACTCTTTATTTCAGTTACCTACTTGAATAGTAAAATTGTTACTCAAATATGAATTATGCTGTGAATAATGCAGAAAAATAACTTTGTATTTTGTGACATTAATAAACAGTGCGTTTGATTAAATTCGACTTAATTTGCAGTTATATTTTTTCCCAGAGATTATACAATATGTATACAATTATTTTCATATTTTGAGAGAATTTCTTGTTGATTCCTTCAAAAATTGTTGTTATTTGGTGTTATTATTGTAGATTTCAATTTTTATTGTCAAAGTATATGGCCACAGTGTGATTAAGAAAATGTGTTGCATAAACAGATATAATTATCTATCATTGTAGTTTTGAAGATCACCTTTCACAAATATTTGGTAGTGTTACAAATTACAGGTTACGTTCAAAGATTTTGAATGTTTCTGGTAGAAACTAATTCATACTTATTATTTCATGACTATGACAATAAATGTTTCAATATGATTTTTCTCTGAAAATCCCTTTGAAAATTTTGATTAATATTTCGACAGTCTAAGGACAACAAATATAATTTTCTTGAAAATTGGTGATTTCAAATCGATAAATGGAAACTTATAAAGAGCATCTTTAGTGTGATCTCTTTAACAATACCAATAAAATAAAAATTCAAAATTTGTAAAAATTCAAAATATGTAATGAAAATTGTCAAGGATACTCAACCACAAGCGCTGAAACAATCAAAACAGGCAATATCTTGACAAAACTGTTTCAGAAATGTTGAAGGAAAAGAATAAAGAATAGACAAAAGTTGCAATAGACAAAAATTCGACAAAAAAAAGAATGAAAACTCTAGTAGAATAATATTCGAGATTTTAATGATTAAATTGTGTAAATCTTTGATTTCAAATTGAAATTAAAGACGAAGAATAATATTAAAATATATTCAAACTCTTCAATAATATCTTGAAGTTTCAATTGCTCTTTGAAATTTCGAGTGAAATGAAAATTAATTCCAGATCATTGATAATTAAGGGACTCTTACCTATAGGTAATCCCTGTTTATTGACGTCATTTATTCTACACTTATCAAACTTAGAGAGGCTTTATAATTGAATGGAATTCTCTCGTGCTTTAATAATTTTTCCATTGTTGTGCAGCGTAACGTTTCAGTTAATATATAATTTATATTTCTATAACTGACTAACTTATAACGATGTTACTGGAGAAAGTTTGAAATGCGCTTCAGGTCCTATGGGTGATGAAGAAGATTCCATTATCATTCCTCATAAACAACACCATGAAATTATCTGACATGTCGATTTGCCGGTTCGTTTCAAAAAAGACGTGTCAAGATTAATTTTCATTTTTATTTTCATTGGATTAATAAAACACATTTTTTACATTGCACGAAACTCAATCAAACAGTTTACATTGTTATTTTCTTCAACTCATTTATGCTTTATTTATTTTTGATATTTGAAAAACATCAATTGAAACTATCAATTGTAACAATTAGCAGCCTCAATTATTTAGGGGGCCGTCTATTAATCATGTGGTGTTTTTTTTGGCATTTTCAACTCCCCTCCCCCTCGGTGATACATGGCGAGGTTCAGGATTACCCCCCTACCCTATATCACGTGTATTTTTTAGTACCTACAAAGAATCTTATAGAGATTCTAGAGATAGACAGAAAGGTTGCAAGTTGCTTTCGACTGAGTATAAAAATAATGAAAGAAGAAGGTCACACTGCAAGCCTCTTTCGAATTTGTACGCGTTTAACGAAAAACTAAATACACGTAACGCCGCTTTTCGGTTCAGTATCGCGCATTTGAAGAAAAAATAAATACTCGTGATATATTACTATACCCCCCTTGTGATATGTCGTAATTTTTTTATGGACCCCTTTCGATCCTCGCATGATTAATGACGGCCCCTAATTTAATAATGCAATCATTTCAATATATGCCACTTTGTTATTTTTGAATACCAAATTCAACATTTTGCAAATAATTGAAATTAAATAATCAAACCTCTGGTGATCTGGCTTTATTGGTTTCGCTCGCAATATACTCGTACATACCTTCATAGATACAATAAGCAACTGCGAAGCTTGCTCGACTATAATTCTAGTAATATGATTCCTTAGCCGTCCGATAGATGACGTTTATGACTGTAACTTACAGTTAGAACTTGTCTTTAGCGAAATAAGTTAATCAGAAAAGTCTTAGAAAAGTACTCAGTCGAAGAATAAACGCTACTGAAGAGCCCCTGAAAGGCGAAACTGACCTGTTTAGTGTTTCTTCTAGGTAATAATAATAATAATAATAATAGTCATTATTCTCATAATTTAACACATTATGAATAGAGAACGTGTCAACATACAAACTAAGGCACTTACAAAATTATAAGCCTAGCATGCAGAAAGCTCGTGTTTATACTCAATAAATTGTTGTACACAATATGGCTTTATGTTAACTAGGTATTGGTAGATTGGTTTTTGGAACTTCTGAAAAGTTTTGATGGTTTGATATTTACGAGGTAGATTATTGTAGAGTTTAATGCTCATATAGGTTGAATTCCGTGCATATATATGATATGATTAGTATTGACGTTTTTACTTGATTTAATTTTCTGTAGTAAATGGAAATTAGTAGTATCTGAGGCGTTTGTTTGCTTATTAAAATTTTTACCATGTATTTTTACTTTAACGTTCAGATTCAGCAACGAGATAGTTTACTGCGCAAAATCTTTTTATATATAAATATATGTATAATTGAATTCATAATCTTTATCAGTGCGTTTTAAGTGTTTCAATATATATATTTATTGATTATATCCAACTTTAGCAATACAGTATTGAGCAAATCAGTGAATTATTGCATTTTTGAAGTAGCTAGATAAAATTCGTGTTCCTCGTTTATGACATCACATTTTTCGCAATACATACGACAAATTAAAAAAAACCGTAAATATCTTGTTATGAAGTTGTAAAATTTAATTTTACAAAATTTTTCGGTGCAATATTAAAAATCTAATAACATTATCCTATATGCCCTCTTATTAATGAGTATACTTCTACATATTCATTTAATTGAAATATTCATTAACTAACATTTTTCGTTGACAAAATCTGATATATCCTGTTGCATTTTGCTAACCAATTACAATTGAAGATGAATATTCCGAATTAATCCATACAAAATGGCAGGAACTAACTTTTTCTATGCTTGTTTATTCGTTATTTCCAATTACGGCTACCCACAATCACAGAAAAGAAAAAGAAAACTGACGAACATAGAAATCATACCAATGAGCCATGGGGACATAATTGGTAATTATATATTGCGTTCTTGTCTTTCTGGTCGTCAGGATACGGTTTGTGGGGCTCCCGATTCCGTAATTATCCTGCTCTACAAAATGCGTCTCATCGATAGACATCGTCTGTTCAATGCGAATTTTCATAAAAAAAAGGGGGAGATTAAGTCGTAGTTAGTAATTAGTATTGATTGGTTCAAGAAGTAGACTACTGGTTGAAGTTAATTGAATTATTTCTATGGCATAAAAAGGGTTGTGCTTTCCATATTTGACCGATTTCATTATATATCTATATGCATTTTACATGATATTTTTAATCGAGTCAACTAGTTTGAAATAATGCTGAATAAAAAACTAATTTTATGTTAGATATATATTAATATATATATATATATATATATATATATATATATATATATATATATATATATATATATATATATATATTAATATTTATAGTGAAAATTGAGAATTGAAATTACATTTCAAAAGTTTTGAACTCGACTGGGATTCGAACCCAGGTTCTTTGGTTCACGCCCCACTGCTCAATTTAAATTTTCAATTCTCAATTTTCACTATAAATATTAATACAATTATTCATGTCCGCACGTGGTTGGTTAACACGATAAAAATTACTGTTCTATATATATATATATATATATAACACACACACATATATATATATATATATATATATATATATATATATATATATATATATATATATATATATATATATATATATATATGTGTGTGTGTGTGTGTTTTCTCAAAATTGATTTATTGCCTGTTTAAGATAGTTATGTTCATAATATTTTTAGCAATAACAGACTATTTTCAACGTAAAATCTTTATTTCTGTTGACGTTTCGTTGTATATCACAACTAAAATATTCACACTAGTAAAATTAATACAAAACAATCACCAAATATCATAGCCCAAAACTCATTCTTTCCTGATCTACCACCAATTTCACACACATAAACTTATAAAAATTAGTTCAATATACATCTTCTGGATAAGTATATAATAATAAAAATAATAATATATATTTATCCCATCAGACATTAGAAAATGTATAGGACATGTCAATTTATTACAGATTAACAAAACTCAGTAGAAAAATATTCACTTTGGCTATAAAACAGTAATGTAATAAACAAATTTTTCACTTCATTTTGTAATGTCCGTAGATTCAATACCTTTAATCTGTTTGGTAGGTGGTTGAATAATTATATTCCCCTATAGGTTGGCGAAAATTCAAACTTTGTTGTGGTGTGAGTCGGTACACAGATAGTATCCCTATTTCTCGTATTATAATCATGGAAACAAGAAACTTTATCGAGGGATCCTAATTTATGATGAATAAATAAAAGACAATTCAGAATGTTGATACAACACAACGGAAGAATCTTGTATTCTCTGAATGTCGGTCTACATGACTCCTGAGGCATATGTGTATATATGTATATGTATCTGTGTATATGTATGTATAGATATATCTATCAAACTCATTTGAATCACCTGGCTAACAATGAGTTTCTTTAGAGGTTTCCGCATGGTGAAGAAGACTAATAAACTTCCGAAGCGAATGCTAAGCCAGAAATATTCCCCGGAATACTAAAGGACAAAAAACCAATTTGATTGAAAAAAAAATAAAATAAGTTTGACGTTTTAATATCACGAAACAAAACACGAAAAGAGTTCGAATCAAAGTCTTGCCATAATGTTTCAAAAATATATTGAATAATAAAATAATATTACAACGTATTTTATTTTCTATAAAATATATTGAAACAACATATAAAATAATTGATCACAATGTAATTTTGTCGCATAATATCACAAAAACCGTCGGTTCCAAATGATTAACAAACTCAATACTGAAACATACAGTGTGATCAAAACATACAGTGTGATTTCAGTATTAAACTTGCACTTAGAGCAAATATCTCATATTTCGAATTGTCAATCAGTGTTATTAAGTTTGTTAATCATTTGGAAGTAACGGTTTTGTGATATTATGCGGCAAAATTACATTGTCATCAATTATGATATTATGTTTAGTTTACTCTAGGTATAAAATAATTTTAATAATTCCAAATATAGCGAATAAACCATTTCTGCACATTCTTATCAAATTGAGCAATAGCTGTTTTTTATTCGTGGCTTTGTTCCCTAGTATCTAATAAGAGTTACGCCACTGTCTGGAATACCAGATCCCGCGGAATTCGCTACCAGGGTGGGAAATGAACTGCACTTGTTGAAGATTGCTCTTTTTGTTTTCTGAAATCCCGTGAAATATCGAATGACCATTTGTGGCGTTCTTAACTTGTATTCGCACAATGGAAACATAAGAATATAGAATATAACCTCTCGGTGCTTACAATAATACACTTTGCATGCCGTTTCGCGGCGTTAGTGCTCTGCATATTGCAGCATCCGTTGTGAGGTCGTGACTGCTAAATATTTATAATCTGCTCATGATTCTGTTTTATTTTCTTAGGGATTAACATTAACTACAGAGTGTAAAGTATGCATTGAAATTTCCCATAATTGGTAGTGGACTCAACTGCCGGAATTTGCGAATGCTAATTCGAGCAGAAAATGCAGATTTAGGAGTCCAGCTTCAAAAGAAACACTGAAACTGTTGTATATGTAGAACGAAACGAATAATTATGCGAAAGTAGATTCAAACATCTCAGACATCAACTATATTTTTTATAGACATAGTTTTCGAAAGTTTTATTCATTCAAATTTACTTTAATATCTACGAACGTTTTCCAAATTTTTTTGAAGTTGAGACATACTTTGCATACATAAGTTGGCATACTTATTATACAAAAAAATATGCGGTGATTTGGTGTTTACTCTGACTTGGTTTTAAATTTCATTAATAATGAAGGTGAAGTATGTCCACTTAATATCTTTCTTCTTGACAACAAGCAAGTTTTGTTGCTTGTTTTCAAATTTGATTCATCGTTAACGTTGCATAACAAATCAAAAAAACAAAACATAATTTCGAATGTCGCAAACTATTATCATAAATTTACACTTGTTAATGATGTGTTCATTGAAATTTTAAGATTTTTATTGAAGAACCACTCACAGGAAGAATGTTTTTTCGTGGAATATGTCCTTAGTGTTCTATTGATTTTTTTCTGTATTTATAATTCGTCATTAACTCAAAATTATCATTATTTTTTATGAGGAAATTGAAGTATGACCTCCAAGTCTTTTTGTTCTATCATAGAAAAATTAATTTCGTTACAATTTCATTATTAATATTTTATTGTTTGTTAGCGCTAAGAATAAAGATTTTCATGTATGTAGTAAATACTGAGACTCTTATTCGAAATATCGAAATATTTGAAATAAAACTCTCGGGGAGCTATCTACACCAATGTTGTTAACGAGAACGAACCCATCACTTTCAAGAGTGAATATTAAGGGCACTTCGAAAAATTCATCGATGAATTTTTCGTTTTCGTTGACAACATTTGTGTAGCCACCTCCCTTTTAGATTTTTATTTGAAATATTTCGATTAACAGTCTCAGTATTTACTATATACAGAAACTTGAAATTAAATTGTTACAATATACCTACTCATTCTGTCCTTGTCACTTCAAAGAGAACAAGACAGTTATATCTTTTGATGTACTTTGATTGAGACAAAGTGTAGGTTCTAAAAATCCATTAAGTCAACCAATTAGCAAACAAAAGCTATCAATTTTCTTTACGGTACTGTTCTTCTGATTTCCAGGTCAAGTAACTGTTGAAGAATCTATCACTTTTTGAAAAGAGAAAAAAAAGAATTCGGGAAGAAAAAAAGTTCAGTCAGATTTAAAAAAAAAATAGCTCGAATCAATTACTATATATCAATGTCTATAGGTTTTTTGATTCAAAAAACGTATAGCCAAACGGCCTTGACGTGAATCATAATCCAGCAATAATATCTAATCATAAACATATTTGAATAAAATCGTATTTTTTTATTATCATTCATAAATTGAACTTTATACATTTCAGCAAAAGAAAAAAGGATTTCAAGCAACAGAAAGACATCACTTTAACGACTTGACCGATTGTGACCGATAGGGAATAAAAAAAAGTTTTTGAGAATATTGTTCATACATAATCTCATTTTTGAGATTATATATTTCAACATAATAATTCATATGATTTTCCCTTTCATATTAATAAATATATAAAATTCAAATAAGTTTATATGTACAAAATGACTTACATATGAAATCGTTATAGCTACAATTTCGAAGTGAATTTAATATGTAACCCCAAAATTATTAATTCTGAAAAAATAAATACTGAAGTGTTCTCCGACAACTCAACATTTCTGTTCGTGTAACTGTTGCACTGAATGCCTACATTACCTTTCAGATCATTTGTTACATCAGTTTTGCACAATATATTATTCTTGGAATGCACATTTACGCTTTTATGTTACCTCGTAGCTCGAAAAGTTTTTATGATATATCGTTATTACTTCTGATAGTATTGCAATACATTGATCTTTCATGATTTTACGCGAGCATTACCTATATATTATATATCTACTTTGAACAAAAGTTGATGCAATTTCCATGCAACCGATTTGTACGAATGAAAAAATTATTTTACTTGTTGAAGTATTGGTGATTATTGACTGATAAGAAGTTGTGTGATAAAAAAAGGCTGATTTGGGAGGACAATCATAACTATACGCTTTCATTTCAATGAATTAAATCGATAATGAAACTAAATAAAAGTGAATATATATGAAATTAACTACTGTAGTTCTTTTTTTATTTATTTAATATTTAATAGTGTTGGCGTTTACTTGATGTAAATCCATTATAATTGAATATAACTTAAATTCAAACACTTGAACTTATGATTTACACTTTATTGACTACATAGCATGACGCGTTTCGTCGTTACAAACGACTTCTTCAGATGCTTACAGAATAATTATTATTCTGTCGTTTGTAACGACGAAACGCGTCATGCTATGTAGTCAATAAAGTGTAAATCATAAGTTCAAGTGTTTGAATTTAAGTTATATTCAACTACTGTAGTTCTTTTAATAACTCGTTCTAAATTATTGTCATGAGTTGGATATATTTGTCCGGTACTTAGTGATAGTGCATTGTATCACAGAGAAAAAATTCTCTCTGGTTTTCATCACTATATTCATTGTATTTCAATTGTTTTCTGATGTTTAAGATAAAAATGCACATAAAAAATATTGTTACAAGATTCGAAGAACATCATCAGGTTAAAAAAAGAGAACACGAATTGCGAAATACCACCATCAATGGATCAAATAGATATAAAAATTTTACAACTCTATGAAGCTCTATGAAAAAGAAGAATACACTGTGGCGAAGTACATATCTCGAAGAAGAAAAGTGCAAACTCTATTGCTAGTCAACTATGTACTTGTTTGCGAATCAGTATTGGTGCGAATGTAGTAATACAATTAAATTACTGTAGCGAATACTTCAATGAATACTGTGGCAAAAAAAGGCATTCTTTTTCTATCATATTACTAAGAGCTTTATCTTATATTATTAAGAACCATTAGGTTCTTTCAAAATTTTTAATGCAAGTTTTTTGCGACTGAGTTAATATAAATTGACTGAATTAAGTGACTGACATAATAGAATGGTAGATGAAACACATATCTAAATAATTCTTAGACTCTACTCATAACGATAATCTTTATTTCGATAATTAAAATAATATAAAAATTTCACTTCTTTAAAAATACCTTTACTTGGGCCAAATGAGCAGTTATTTCTCTAGTGATCAAGTAATGAGGTAATATGGATTATATATCATCTCTTTTTTATTCACACATTCCTGAGTCCTTATAAAGCCATGACTTTGCACTTTGTTGATAATATTCAATTTTTTCCTGACACAGAGACAAGTCTGAAAATATGTAGCAAATAAAGAGAACTAGAAGAATATAATTCTAATTATCGGTTTAAATCTGTATAATAATACTAATTCCTTCTAGACATGTTTCGAGTCACTTATTCGTCATCAGGAGCTTTTTGAACTCAGTTGATATCAACGAGATAATTCGATTATCCTGAAATGTCTCTATTCACTTCGAAATCTCCTCTGATTCACATGTTCACAAACATTTTTTTACTTGAAAATTATACATGTTTTGGAAGTGTGTTCTGTAAATAATCATATTAACTATCTTCAGGAGAGATATAGTGGTTATTACTCTTGATACGGTACTGTTATCTTCGATTTGCACTTTTCCACGTTGTTCAAATGCGATCATTTGGTTTTTGAGTAAGGTCTATTCCAATGTCCTCAATTTTATGTAAGCCGCAGATAAGTAGATAGCCGTACCCATAGTAGGAAGTCGAAATCAGTAGATCGATAATAAATCGATGCAAGATAGCTTCGACCGGCAAACAAACAATCAAATTGAAAGTGCAAATACAACCGCAGGACTTAGTGCAAAGCTATGTTGGAATATTATTTACCTGTTCGAAGAAAGTTCTGTAATAGTGATACCGGCCAAGAAAACCTATTTGCAACTTTTGAGAAACCGTAAGTGGTTAGTTCTCTATGTTTGCCATAGAAACTTTTATGAAGAGGGAACATATTTTGATTGAATATTAGCTGATCTCTTGGTGAAACATGGTTAAATATATTGAATAAGAACACTTTGCTTGGTTTCATAAAACTCATATTGATCATCAATTTTATCTGCATTCCGCAATTTCTTGTAATATATGTTCTCAAAAAGGAGATAAAGTTCTGAATCTTTTTAAATATTCCAAGAAATAATTTGAAATAATATAATTGTCCAAAAGCTGGCACCAATTTTTGGGTAGGTTTTTTAGCTGAAAACTTGTCACTTATATCTCCTGATATACCCCAATAAGAAATTGCAAACCTAGCTGGTGAGTAGCGGGGCTAAGTCAACCCTTAATTTTTTAAAAATAAAATTTTTTTTCCCAAAAATATATTTGAGGCAAAACGCAATTTCTATATGTTGCAGTGTAAAATAAAATTAATGAATACGAAAAAAAATGAGCCAGACCATTTAATCGTGAATTTAACATTGCCAGACGCGTGCAAAAGTATTTTGCAAAAAGTTGTAAAAATGTATTTGAGGCAGCTTGAAATTTTAATGGAGTATATTATTCATAACTAAAAGATAAGATTCCCAAAAAGACAAATCATTTTGGTGGGACCTTCCAGCTGACAACCCCTAAAAATTTAAGGGTTGATTTAGCCCCGCTACTCACCAGCCAGGTCTGCAATTCCGTATCAGGAGAGGATGTGACAGGTTTCAGCTTGCCTCAAATACCTAACCAAAAATTGGTGCCAGCTCTCCTATTATAATGACAGATATATGTTTTCTAGATATTTCCAAGAGACGTAATTTCCTCTTGTTGAGAGCTATTGTGGTGTCCAAAACCTACCAGAGTCGCCTTAATCTGTACAGAACAAATAAACGCTCAATGATACATTCACTCGTTTTATTCAATTTCTTTATTTCAATGCGTGATGTCATAAATATTATTGGAATATTGTAAAATGTTTCATGTTCACATCGGTAATAATTTATGTTCATCTTCACTGATCACTTTGAGTGCAATATTTCATCAAGGCAATAAATCACGTATGTGAACTATTACCTTTCTCGTTTTTCAGTTACTCATGCTATTATAATTAAAACATGAACAAACAACATTTTTATCTAATTTATTTGCATTTTTAACCAGTTCGACATGCTTTATTTCATTGTATTCTCAAATCAGGTAGATAATAATTACAATATCATGTTTTCCATTACTGAGAAAAGTGTGACTACATTTCAATGTAGGACGAAGCAGTGAAGTGTATGAATCACTTAGGAACTAGAGAACAAATTACATAATTTCATTTAAAACAAAGTAATAAACTTTGATGCAACTTTCCAGTGCACCTGTTCTGATGGCATAATGTAGTTGCTTAGACATTCTTATGTCATTCAAGTGTGCACCAGTAAAATTATTTAATTCACTTTTGCTAGATTCAGTTAAATACATGAAAGTAAATAAATGAGGTTGCATGATGTTTATGATGTTTCTATTGATTTTTACAGAGCATTATAGTAGAGCAGTGAGAATAAAAATAATTGCACCTCATTTGAAAACTGACAGATATCGTAACTGTCGTTACTGAAGAGGCCTCTTGTTTGTTTGGAGGTGGTTTCGATGTGCTCTAACATTTTCTTTCGATTGAGGAATGGGATCTCACAACTTATAATCCACAAATATGACTACCACACTTCTTAAGCATAAACAATTAGTTATCGTATGGGTTAATTGTCATTCACTATAAATGTGTACTTCTTGTTGAATTTTCAATATTTCGATAGTATTACTTCCTTTTTAGTCAAACTTGGAGATCGAAGGAAGAAAATACGAAATTAGTCTTGTACATTCCAGTCTTTTCTCAACTACACAAAGTTCTCAGCAAATGGAAAGACGAGTATATCAGAGACATAAAAATCATTTCTATGTTTTAAGAGACATTTCTAAACCATGACTATATGTTTCTTCATATTAATATTACGAATATGAATGTCAAAAGAACATTGTTTAAAAAGTAATATGATCACCTAATGCGAGTAATAAGTTGAAGAAGTTGCGAATACTATCAAAATAAAAGGGCTAACAAGAATAATGAGGCAAAGAAACATGAAATTATATTTATTCGAATTTACTTTCAGGTCGCGAAGTAAATAATATTCTTCAAGATCAGAAAGCATAGATTTGCTGTATCTGCAAAGAAATGTAATATCAAAGGAAATTGAAAAACATCAATGCTTTATATCGACTCAATATATAAAATCAATATACAATCAGATATCAAAAATGATATATATATATATATATATATATATATATATATATATATATATATATATATATATATATATATATATATATATATATATGAATGAGTATCTTTCAAGAGGAAGGAAGAGACTTCATGTATTTCAACAGACCGAATTGAAGAAAATCTTTTTCAAACTAAGAGAGATATAGATAAGACGTATTTGTAAAATAATAAAAAAAGATAGTGTTAATATTGTATATGATATAAGGACTTTAAATTAATATTATTTTAGGTAAGTTAAACTCAATGTGAATATTGTAAATAAAAGTTATATTTCTTTCAGAATAAATCAATCGTTTCAGATATACCTGTGTACAATCTTATAAAATCAGTTTAAAATCCTTATATCCTATACAATCTTAACACTATTGCTATTATTTTACAAATACGTCTTATATTTATCTCTCTCAGTTTGAAAAATAATCTCTTCAATTCTGTTGAAATGAAATCACATGAAGTCTCTTCCTTCCCCTCGAAAGATACACATTCAGAGATATAATTCTTATTCTTCTTAACAGTAACTCTATACAAATTATATGAGGAGTCTATATATATATATATATATATATATATATATATATATATATATATATATATATATATATGTGTGTGTGTGTATGTTGAAATGTGCTGAGAGACTTGTTCTGTGCACGGCGGCGTCGGAGCAATTCGAAGAGAAGAAGCCATGCTGTCTTATTCAATTACGTAGCGATCAAGCCTGGGCTCATCATTACCACGATGTTATTATTATCATTATTATGCGACCGGACAGGTGAGACCGACTAGCCAACCGGTAGTCGGCGGCTCCAGCTTCGGCCAATCATAAACCGAGCTGTGCCAGTCATAACCAACCTCTCCGCTATCTCCAAAAAATTGACGCATGATGTCTTCGCTTCTCTATGTCTTCCATTTCTGTTCAGTGGTTACTAATTCGAGAGGCGGACCAATTATCATAATATTTCGGTCTCGCGACACAAATAAAATCGACTGATGAATTACTGAGACGCTTTTCGATTTAATTGATGTATTCGATGACACCTAAACGGTTGGATATTTGCTGTGTCCAATGTGACGTAACAACTTGTCACCTACATCGTTTATCTCGATGTCACACCGTGAAAAATTATAATTTCGGCTATTTTGAACGTATAAATTAATGATTGTTTGAATCCGTTCCATGTTCTTTGAAATGAATTGATACGACCTTAAATCTTTTGCTCGTTTTGTAGATCCAATTATCTACACCGACACATCTTTAAGTATACCAAAAATATGCAAAGTATCCCTTAACAAACGACAACACCACCGTCCTTGAATACCCACTTGTTCAGCGCAACCATAACTCGCGAAATCGAACGCTTAAAACACCAATCGCCTCATTTACAAACCACATTTCTCTTAGCTTAATTGCAGTTTATGCAATGTTCTATGTTCTCTTCTGTGCATCGACCATCGAGCCCGGCCGTAACTTTACGTAAACGGCAGCGCATAGTCTCGGATCTGTGATTCGTTCGGCCAACAATCGCCTCAAAAATTCCACCTGTGATATTATCTGTGGGTAATTATACACTTCACCCTAGCCTACTGCGGGTTTCGTAGCGTGCCACCGTGCATTCGTTTCATCGGCTACCTCTATTATGAATTTGAATTAACTCGCGAAGAATTTCTGATTTATTGCATCATTTAATATTGTTTCGAAGATTTCTGTGATATCGAGAGGCAGTCTTTTGTAGAGTTACCTATATTTTATGGGGCAATACTTCAGTATGAAATGCAAATCATTTTAGTTGAATAGTTTCGATCTACTATATCACTCAAATGTATCAATAAAGGTTATTACACGGTTATTTCACTGTTCGAAAATTGAAATAGAGGGTATGAATTCATTAATAATTTTCTTATAGGTTGCATTTACGAGAGAATGTTCAGGCTCACCTATTTAATGATATCGCTATCAACCCAAAAATTCAAATGGGAATTTGGTTGAAGATGGTCCTTCTGAGGAACCACATCATGAGTACAAGGCTACAGAAGTACTAAAGCTACAATTCTAACATATCCTATCATACTAGGTCATTACTTACTTTTTAAAATTAATTGTTTGCTGATCAAGCGTTTATATTTCATGTATTCCTATATTGAGAAAAGATTAACTTCGCAGTAATTATGTTCTAGTCGTTATGTTCTTATTAAGTTTTTATTGAAAATGTAATTAGTTGAAGCAAATGTAATATAAAAAAGTTTTCTTGGTGATGATTTTAGTTAATGAATATTTACAATCAATTCACCAATTTTTATATTTATTATCACATTATATCGAAGATTTTTCTTCATAATTCCAGATTTCTCAAATTAATTCGCTCCTGAACTTCTTCATAGTTTTCAGCTAACGATGGTGGATAATTAATGCTACTACGCCTTTCAACAATTTTTTTATCCTTTCTCCACATAATAAATATGTATTTGGTAGGCTACAGACTAGATCGAGGATGCTTACTCACATGTACTGCTGACGTTACACGGTACATGGTCTTCAACACATTTACGTTGTTAAAATAGTTCAACCAACTTTTGAAGGATTTTTTACTAATCATTATTGATATTACTAATTATTATTAGTAATTTACGTGATTGTCTCAACGGTCGAACAGGATAAAGGCTCTGCTGTTCCAGTTTGAGTACACTATGTCTTGCTCAGTAGTTTGAGAGAAAATCAACAGAATTTCAATCGTTGCAAAAAGTTGGTGTGACAGATTTCCCCTATGGAAATTGTTCCTCGAAAGTTTAATGTAGTTTTGATCATTAATTGAGGCCTTCACAAAAATCTCAAAAACATTAAACTAGAGAAGACAAGCACTATTCAATCTAAAACGTGTACTAAAAACTCTAACAACAGATCATTGAATAGATATAATAAAATTGTACAGAGAAAATGTGAAGCTGGATGTACTTAATATAAGAAGCACACAAATGCAACATCATCTGGTCGAAAGACACATTCGTGAGGCAAAGAATGATTACACCATAATTTGTTTAGTTAGAAACTTCTTTTATTAAAAATGAAGCCAGAAAATACTACGAACCAAGGAAGATTTAGTGTAAGATAGAAAAAAAATAGTTTCGAGTGTTTTTGGCAGAGCAACACATAAACAAACAAAAATTGGTCTATACACTAAAATATGATACCAACAATCTCATATATGCTTCTAGATCCTGAAAGAACTTGAAAAGTAAGTCCAATTGTTGAGTAAACGAACAAATTTTCATGTCATAATTCAAAACCCAATTGAAGTACTAAGACGTTACACAAATAACACTTCAACGAGAATTTCACGATGTGGTAGGCGCCTTGGTTGCCTATTTCCACCAAACAAATGAACTTTATGTGAATTTATAGCGAAATGCCTGTTATTTATTGCAATTTTATTCATTGTTATTCTGCGGTAAAGCCGACCGAAACTATAACTTATTCATGCCGATGCATTCTATTTGTGATCAGAATCGGGTTAAAATTGGCATTGTGAGCTGAATTGCTCCCTATAAGAAATTCCTTTCTGGAATCGAATAAAACTGTACACTATGTTTTTAAGCATCATCGGATGAGTCTCCAGCCTCACAAAAGACACAAATAGCCTAAGGCTCTGAGAATTCTGCCTCGCTTGATTGTAGTGTATAAAATGAATCAGCAATATTACTGCTCCTAATTAGGCTGAGTGGAACCTTAGTGGGGCCATCCATTCTAAGGGGTAATTATTGGTCATTTTCCCAATTTATAATTTTACCGCACTTTTACGAGTTCCCTCTGTTCCTTCATCTAAAGACAAGGAACGTCCTAAGGAGGCTTTTAAATTTAATCCGAGAATCCATGAGAAAACAAATGGGAAAAAAGGACATTATAAAAAAATTATTGTTTCTTTTAGAGTTATTAGTCTTCCAGTTTTTAGTAATCTTAATTATATTTGTATGCGCCTTTATTGGGATGTGTTTGATGCCAAAGCACAATTTGAGTTGAGAAAAATGGATCCTACATTCACGTAGAATAAACAAACATCAGAAATGAATAAATAAAATTGGAAATTAATAAATTTATTGAAAATTAAATGAAATAAATTATATCAAAATAAATTAAAATTAAAACACCAGTCTTAAGTTTCACTGAGACGGGTTAATCAAGATTAATAACAATATTAGCATTCCTTAAATTAGGTATATAAATTGAAGAAAAAAATATAGAACTTCCAATCTTTATACTTGTCTGAAATGAATTCTCATGTTCACAGTCAACAAGATGGAAGAATGAAAGTCTAAAATTCGAAAGAGCACTTATATTTTGAAAGAATTGTTTGGTTTAGGTTTCGAAACGTTTAAATGGGGCTGTACCAAAATGCATCACAAAATTCACGTATGTGTCAAATTATGCTGTACGCATTTTGTGACCAATTTTCTTTCTACTAAGTGATGTGAAAGTTGAGAAAATTTTGAACAAAACTGAAAAAAACAGTTCCTTAGATATTTTTAATATTCTAGCAAAAAATCTTATTTATATAGATAAATTAAGACGAATATTTTTCAAGAAACCATAAATTTAATTGAAAATGTGTGAGAATAAATATTTGTCAATTCCGAATTCAACTTTCTGAAATATTCTGAAAGTTTTTTTTATACTTATCCTCAGTGATAATAAGTCACATTATTTTACCGAAAATTCCATTTTAATAGAGACATAAAGGTAGTATCCGAGAGTACAGATACAAGCCCATTACCTTGCCAAATAATATAACTTCACAAAATTGATACTACCCTGAAATTGCATTTAAGAGTGATTGCCACTTGCGGCAACAAAAATTCAAAATTTATTTCCGCTGCTCTCCAAAACGATTTTATTGAGTCACGGCATATATAACTTTCATTTCGAGGAACAGATTTCCGATAAATTTAAACCGAATGTTCTCCAACGATGTCTTCGGAATGTGTTTTTAATAGCCAACATGAGAAAATATTGCATGAGTTCATTTTATAGCTGAATCTTAATTAAATTTACCTTCGATTCATCAGGTCAGAAACTTTGTTCATTGACAAATTATTGGAAAACGTGATTTTATTCAGTAGATATTTTCAGTCATCAACTTTTTAATTAGATAATATTATGAAAAACAAAAATGTTGATAATTAATGATCTGTTGAATTGAGTACTGTGTATAAAAAACCATATCGAAACCAAATATGGTTTTCATTTTTTAAATAGTCTCTTGTTCAGTTTTACCAACTGCTAGTACCATGTATCATCTTCAAATGTAACTACTGTGGTTTGTTCTGTTTCTGGTATATCAAAGGTTTATAGAAGATACAGCTGAGGACCTAGGACATTGCCATTTGGTACACCAACTTTTATCGGTCTTAATTCTGGGTATTAGTTCTCGCAAAAAATTTCTCTGCTAGTATGAGATATCAACAGTAATCTGTATTTCTCTAGTATATCTCTGAAATCCAAGAGGCGTTAAATCAAGCCAATGCATTGAAAAAACTCTGACGCATCAAACTTAACGAAGAAACTCGTCCAAGTATCCAGACATGAACCTCGATTCGAGTCACGATAGAAAGAACATATTTAGAAAAAAAGCGTCAAGCTGAACACTAAACACAGAAAATTGTATTGTCTATTAGGCAGGTAGACACTCTGAACTATCAACCGAAAACGATCTTATGATCTAATTGCAATAATTAAAATATTTCAAAACAAGGTAGTGCGAGATATTGAAAAAGTCTTGCTCTGGTGTGGTGATGTTAGCGACGACCTGGGAGTGGTGATGTTAGCGAACGAGGCAAAACATTTTGCGAAGAAGTACGGCTTCATAATCACGTTAAGATGACATAGTGAGAAGACTCAAAAGGATTGAAAGTTTTAAGTTAGTGTAGCGACAGTGTAAAAGCAGTAAAGTAAAAGCAGACCACAGTGTTTGTCATCTAGTGAATCCAAAAAGTGAAAAAACAGAGAAACATCACCAGGTGGAAGTCCTTTAGTTTTTTTCAGGAAGGTTCCACACCATTAGAAAAAACACCATCACGTGGAACTCCTTCAGTATTTCTCAGGAAGGTTTTACACCTTGATCATTGTTCTATATAAATTGATGATTGAGTTGAATGAAAACAATTTTTCAATAATTTTTTTAGGATAGATATGATCAAATTAATGAAATGAGTTTCACATTTTTGTTCATCTTCAGATAGATCTCACTTGAAGATGACCGAAAATTACTATACGTCATTAATCGATTGGGCCAATACTTGATTTTTAATTATACTCATAAATTGAACATCATTAAGCAGATCGCACAAAACAATGGATATCATCATTTTTTTGTCGATAAAATTTTACGAAAAAGATTATATAATAAACCCATTTCTCAAGTATATCCTAAAATAACAGATAGTCACAAAAATTTCAGATCATTAACGTATTTAGGCAACCCTGTAACAAAAATCTCAAAACCCAAAATACCGTGGGTAGACACATCAGAAATGCGAAAGATAAAATTTAGCCTCATGATAAATCGGGTATATATGAGTTGAGTTGCGGTACTTGTCCCAAAGTATGTGTTGGCTAAACTGGCAGGAAATTCAGTCTTAGAATATCTGAACACCAAAGATGCTTTGCGAATAATTAAACCGATTCTACGTAAGCAACACATCTTTAAGAAGAGAACCATGTCTTCGACAACAACTTAAAATATTGTCCCTGTTAGAAGCCATGGAAATTAATAAGAGGAAGAAATCAAACAGTTTATTGAATGATCAAGTTTCAATCAATAGTTCTCTTTTATTAGATTTATTTTAGTAAGAATAGAATCGAAGAAAAGTGTTCTATGGTCATCCTCCACAATTCAGAAGAAATATGTTCTATAGTCATTCTACAAATGAAAAAGAAGAACAGTGTTTTATGATCATCCCCACGCACTTCAGGATAACTACAAGCAGTACACAATGTAATAGGTCAGTTTATCATGAACATTTGATGAAGCCACTGTGTTGGCGAAACGATATTGTCATGTTTTTAATTAATTATAGTGAAAATCGAAAAACTACTCAGTTTTATTTAAATTATTAATTACTATACGTGTAATTATGCATCCATTCATATGGCTATGCAGTTAATATACAAAGCGTATACATCTAGTGATTCATTTTAGGTCGTCTACTTCTTCGACTATCCTCGTATCATCCCGTTTGCCATCTCGCTGAATTATTTCAACTTCCCGATTGTCGTGAGCTTTATATCGATATTGGGAATAAATTATAACGCGATCGACTAGATCTACATGAAGCAATTAGTGCCAAGTTATATACACATAAATAGGATCGATTTTACCGTTACAAAATGATGCATTATCACTAAATCTTATTATGTTCCTTTTACGTTGCTATTTCAACGAATCGGAAGCTATTCATAATGTTGAGTCAGAGTTGATTAATTAACAGTCTGTTTGGACATGAGAATTTGATGGGGCAGTCACAAATAAATCCAAACTTCTGAGATGTACCATAAACAGATAATTGATGAATGTATTTGTGTTCAAATTATTTTCGGTAATCTTCTAGAGGTGTAAGTAAGTATGACAGTATGACAGCTAAACTCATATGCAATTAATGTTGTGAAATTGAGCAATATGCAATTATTGTTGCGAAAAATCGGAGAAGTAAATTTTTTCAGTCACTTTACAAATTCATACAAATTTTCGAATCTTTACAGCTTAAATTTTGATATGTTATCATTCTTCCAGAAATTGAACATTAAGTTTTAGTTAAAAACTATAAAATTGAAAATTAACACACTTGACTTAAGATTCACTGAATATATTGAAAACTTTACATATGATTCGGGTGGTTCACCCATTATCAAGAGTATACAATATTTCTGAATTTCAAAATGTGCAGCTTTCACTTAGATATCCTAACCCACAGAATTCAACACTGGTTTCGCGGAAAAATCTACAGAGTCATTGCAAAAAGGTAAACTCTTCTTTTTCCATGAAACCAGTGTTAAATTCTGTGGTTTAGGATATATAAATGAAAGCTGTACATTTTGAAATTCAGTAATATTGTATTCTCTTGATAATGGGTTAACCACCCGAAAAATATGTAGAGTTTTTGATATATTCAGTGAAACTTAAGTCAAGTGTGTTAATTTGTTTAATTTGTGTGTTTAATGTTTAATTTTATAGTTTTTAACATAATGTTTCACCAAGAGATAAGCGAAACCCCCGTGTCATTTATTAAGTTTTAGTGCTTACTTTGATATAACCCCCAATTTTTCTAATAATAATCACAAGCTCATTACTAAAACTACTTTTTCTGAAATTAAATTTCATAATAAAACTTTATAGCTGGAAAAATCTGATTTCAGAATTTCATTTAAACATACTCCAGGTGGATTTTCAGTAATTTTTTCCATATGAAAAACAAAGCTGGTTCTCGTAATATTCTAATATCCATAGAGATAATAGAAAACTGACGATAGCAACTGTCCTCTCACTTGAAATTCAACAAAACATTTTTCAAACTGGGAAAGAATCATTTACTAATTGAAAAAAAGTTCCTTTACGGAACATTTATGGTAGGTAAATGAACATTATAACTGAATATATTAATGTTTGTTAATATGGATTATTGAGTGAATTTCATCTACTTCATGAAGTAAAATTTCACATATTATTATTAAAAATTACGAAAGCATATCATAATTATTCAATATTTTATTTTTATTAGCTTAAAGTTCAGAATGTCTAGTTGAAACTGAAGACGTAGGTATTTATTATTCTGTTAGGATCGTTTATTACGCACTAACAAATTGCTCGTTTGTGAATTTCCACATAGCAATAAGGGAAATTCCAAATTTCCATGAGGTCATAACAGTTCTTCGTTGTTACCACTCCCATACTTTATTACAACGTAGGCGTCTTTTTCTATTTAATTTAATATTCTCTTCTGCACTCCTTTCAAATTTGCATTTTCAGATCAGAATCGCATCCTAATTTATTTTTAAATCCGCGGACAATGTCTCAAGCAAAATATAATAAAAATTTAAAATTCTCTAGGGCTCGGGCTTACAAGCCGGGTCACAAAATACAATGGCTAGATGACGTCACCTACACAGACTAACATACGAAATATTTCGAAACATAATGCGACAATACGCATTGCTTCCACGCCCTCTATACGTGATGTGATAAGCTAAACTGACAAGTTCAAGAACATCCGAACAACGAAGAGCGTCTCTGTGCTCACTCGTTAAAAATTGATGGCTTGACCGTGTATGCGCTTGTGATGACTGGGTTGAAGGTAATGACAAAGGTTGTGAGTCAATCTTTCTAACGACGACGTTTAAACTCCCAGTTCAATTGGTGTGACTAAAGGGAAAACTCATTTCAAATACTTATAAAATTCAGTGGTACTTATTTCAACATGATTATTATCTGTACCATAAAAATCACACAAAAGCTATAATTTTTCATTACTATTTATGAAAAACTCAGGATCAATCTGATTCTTTAGATGTTTCATTTTGCGTTTCCAAAGCCAGTAATTTTTTCTGGTAGTGTTAATATGTGTATTTATAATCAAAAAGTTGGGAAAAATACACAAAAAACAAGCGCCATCTATTAGAAGTACTTTTAATTAAGATTCGTTGGATGGAATTCCGTTAGTCTGGCCTGATGTTTTTCTGTTAGTAAAATAAATATTCAATCTTATTTTAGAACATAATTGAATCAATTATCGATGTTAAAAATATAGTTATTTTATAGCTTCAGTGTAGCGATATATTGCATCTATATATTTATCGTGCATATGTCAATGCTATCAAACCGTTTTTGACATGTGTCACACAAACGACTTATTATTTATTATTTTATGGGCTTGTTCAAAAGTAGGAAAAGTGTTGGTCAACGGAGCTTTAGGTTGTATAAAAGACATTATTTATGAAGAAAATTATAGTCTTCCTGATAGAATCACAGGAAAAATAATGGTTTGGTTTGGAAATTATGCTCATACTACTTATGAAAATAACGAATGTATTCCTATACCACCGATAACAATGTCTTGAAAAAGTGGTAGCACTAATTGTTTCAGAAAACAATTTCCACTACAATTAGCTTTCGCAATTTACGATTCATAAATCACAAGCCTTAACCTTAAATAGAGCCGTTATTGATATTGGGAATAGAGAAATATCTATTGACTTATTAACTTATTATTAATTATGTTGTATTTCCACGAGTTGAGTCATTGGAAGGATTAACATTTCATAAAAAATTTTTATGAAATTTATTTATTATTTATTTATTTTATTTTATTTTTATTAAAAACTCACATATGTTAAAACGTAGGAAACAAGAAGAAATCCGTATGGAAATTTGATTGCTTAATATAAGTAATAAAATATGAGTTTAATAAAAGTTTGTGCAATGGACTCAACCCATCTTATTGTACCAATAAAGCACTCGCTATTTGAGTAATATGAAAAATTGGCAATCAAACCTGAAAAGTAGTTCTATTTCGTCTTATTTCAAGTCCCCTCTCTTGAGTTCAACCTTTTTCAAATTAAGTAGCTTCTGCGCCATTAGTAATATTGAGATATTACCATTAAGTAGCTAGTGCTCAGTTCTTTCTCATTTCCAGATTTAATCCCCATGCTCAAAGAGATCGTCCTCTACATTCAAAATATTGATGATGCTTTTTGATGATAATATATTTTTGCTTTTGCAGTTTTCACCAAGCTAGTCGGCAATAAACACTCAACACAAAATTAAATGTGATACATTTTATAGTTCTTTGAGCGACTAATGCAATTCATGCAATCTGCAACTTCCTAACCACAATATTCTATGGGCCAATTATCTTCGATAGTAATATCAAAATGGCGTTCAATTTCAAATTCTTGGAGGCGCAGCTTCAATTTTATTTAGACGCGATCGATTTGTCTTATTTATGCCACTGAAAAGCACTCGAATAGTTGTTTTGAATATTCAATAATTTTTATTTGAATCGGAATAATGTTTACAGCTAATTTCAAGCATCTTCTGGCCAATATATTGCCCATATCGAAAGGTACTCAAATCGAAGAGAATCTAATGCGTGGAAGGTTATTATCTACATCAGTTCACTTGATAATGACTGTTTAAGCATAATTCCTATTCAGCTACATCTGAATCACCTCACAAAGTTGCTTTTGCTTTCGACTCAGAGTCATCTATGTCGTCTGTCGACCATTGAACCCTCTGTGACCGTTTCCTGTGAAATAAGAGAATTTATATTCTCTCGCAATGTTGTTCTATGTTATATTTCATATTATTTTGTGAGATAAGCCGACCCACGTTTGGTCTGTACCGAAATATTGATATAATCAGGGAGATAAAGCATTTTTAGTAGTTGGAACACGTGGAGAGGTTAGGTTAGGGGCCATAAAATGTGACCTGACACGTTTTAATGTTCAACTTGCAGTTTCTTAGAGGCATGAGAGTTCGCCACCGTTCTCATATTATTTTATAAAATGAATAATGTAGGCAGTATTGGAATGTGCACTAAAGATGAATTGATGTCGTATTTGAACACTTTCAACAGAAGACTTTGCTGGTTGTTTTCGAAGATGTCAAAGTGCTTGAGTGTGATACTCGAAAGTATGGGGTTTGTTATTGACATTTATTGAAGGTAAATTGAGTTATATGCTAAACGCTAGCAATCATAATGGTGTTATGCTACATCAATGCTACCAACTCAAAAAATTACTAGCCCACTAAAATCTGCCAGAAACGTTATTCAGATTCAAATAAAAGGCGCCAGAAGCTTAGATTATTGGGAGATAATCTAAAGTTTTAACGGATAAAGGTTTCTTCTTTGGGTAATGATGATGAGGTTCACGCTAGAGATAACCACAGTATATTAGACATTATACATCGGAAAAATTAAAGCATTAGTAATAAAATAATAATAGATATATACTTCATTGCATAACATAACAAAAAAAAAAAACTCAGCTATCCTTTATAGGCTTTTCTCATTATGGAAAATCTGTACAATCGTGAATGTTCAATAATAAAATTGTTATCAAGAACAGACAACTCAGCTCGTTGATACAAACAATTTCCACTGACATGAAAAATATATTATACGTATGAAAAAGAAAACAAATTTTTATATACCTCCATAAAATTTGTTGTAATTTTAAGGTATATAATAATCAAAAAATTATTCGTCTGTTTTAGAGGATACAATCAAACGACATATTCTAATTTTAATTTTTTCATTATAAAACTTTTAGGAAACTATTACTTTCATATATTTTCGGTAATATAGTTTAAGTTGTAAATAGATAGTGGTTGTAACGAATCTTATTGTATTGAGTAGCTTTGGCTGATAAAGGTATTATTATTAATATTTGAAGTAGTGGAAAACACATTTTTTTCCAGAAACAGAATAGCATTTTTCGAAAAATACTGATATATTATTCCCTTTGATTTTAAAAAATGCACCGTAATATTTATATTCTATAACGATTGGATTTTGTGCCAACAGATTCCTTATTCAAAAATTGGTTCCATCTCAGTCAAGAATAATCTAAAATATAATCTATATATAAACGATTGAGTAAATATATTACAATAGAACAAATATTTATAATAATGGTTTTGTAGCTTTCGATGTGCTTTAATGTGAATAGAATTGGAATCTATCGAATATATCTCAAATCAGTTGCAGTCAACATGAAAGAAAAATTTTTTTTCAAACAAATTATAAGCTCAAAATAGAACAATCACAACCAGGATTGAACAAGGCAACGATGATCATATTGAAAATAATAACTGAAAATGCATAAAGGAAGTAAGAGTATTTATTCATCCAGCCAATGTCAGGTAGTGTAAGAAATGGAATATGTCAGAAAGAGCAGATTCATAAAGTTGTGTTCGTGTTTTCCTATTTCTACGTACAATCACGCAATCTTTCCGTGCAACGATTCATCAGGAATTTTAAGGTCGAGTCTTGATATATAAAAACAACCGTTAAGAAACAAAATGTCTAAAGAATATTTTCACCACGTGAACAATCAAGTATTAATTTCGATTTTTTTAGTAAACGTAAGTAGAAGAAAGAAATTAGCATTCTTTTTATACCAATCATATTTTCATACATATTACAATTGAATCAAATTGTAATTATACCTCCTCCATATTATATAAGATAAACCAATATCTGAAACTGGTTACCCAAATTCAAACATTCCTTCTACAATTTTATTATGTTCTTGTATACAACTACGAGAATTAATCTAAAACTTAAATAAGTTGTGAATTAATTTCAAAGAAAATTTCCACTATGTATATTTTCAAATAATTACACAATTTAACATTTGTAATTTCGTCCACTCAATATTATCTCTTGATTATCTAGTTTATACGAAAAATTGTTTCAATTTTTTAATTCATTCAGAAGTTCCACAAAATCTATAAACATCACAAAATAAAATATTGTCCACATCGAACCCATCCACTTTTCTACTTACATTAGGTCAAAGCAAAAGTTGGGGTCATTGAGTCGTATTCTATATGGGAACATAATGATCTCTTCGTCGCCTTCCTCTACTTTCAACTAAATGAGGATTTCCAATACTAAAAGACTACACATGAGATAATCAATAACTTCAATCACTTGTTTCAACAGTGGTCAATTCTATACTTCAATTAGTGCCAATCTTTCTTTGCAAATGTCATTCGTTCTAAGTAAGGTACGGAAAACTATGTGACAACAGGACGTTTTTTCAGCGTTTGAATGCTATATACTAAATAGGATCCATTCAATTCAAAGTTATAGCGAGAGACAGCTTGATAAACTTGGATCTTGGCGTATTTGAGATCACTGCATTCAATCCTGTGGAAATTAGTTGCAGTATCAACTTTTTTCATCGATAGATTTTATATTTCTCTTTACTTAAATAAATGTTCTTTAAATTATACATAACTGTTTTTTAAATATTTTCCATTAGAAACATAAAACGATAAAGTGGTTTTAGGTTAAGTTTGTTTTTCATCACTCATATTAATGCAGTAGGTGAATATTTTTGTGTTAAAATTTGCTTTTCCTTTTTTTACTCAGAAATATTCAGTTAGCATTAAACATATCAATTTGATATGAATTTTAAAAATTGTAGCATTCTATTATTTTCAAGATATATTAATTTATCATTATTTTTCAATTTGTCGGTTGTATATATTTTGTTGGGGATTTTCATATAAAATGCGAAGAACTTGTTGAAAATCGTTTGATGAAATGAATATTAAGTAAGTAACATCATGAATTATGCAATAATTCCTCAAAAAATAATATATAATAATGGGACAATTATATTGTTGTTTCAGTAATAATTAACAAAAAAACAATACTACAAAATTCAGACAACAACTTCTCTCGGAGAAGTTGTTCTCTCGGAATTAAAACAAAGTTTCAGGCAGTGAAATTGTAGACAACTTATAATTGATATCTTGAAGAATAGATGTACAAATAATTATGTTTATGATATTTATCATTCAACTTGTAATTGTTTTGTGGCTCAATTTTGTTACTCTTCAATAAACTATTTCTTGAGAATTTCAACACCGTAATTCCTAAATAATAAACCAAATTCGTAATAATATTCTTTGTTCGAAAATTTCTAGGAATATCAAAGTTTAGCAGTTAATTTGAATGTGTGATCCCAATTTATTCACATCCAAATTCTTTAGACCTAGATAAGATCTACCAAAATATCGTGGCTCAAATTACGTGAAAATCCAACACGAAAAATATCATCTCCTTCTTGAGGTGTGCTGAATAATAAGGATTGGAGTTCTGAAAAGGAAAAACAGATGATATCACAGGTAATGATACATCTATACACCACAATTCCGAATCTAATGATCGCGGCTGGGTGAATGACATCGAAAAAAAGATGGGTAATGATATACAATGCTTCAAATTACCGGTTAGGGGCTTTTTTATGATCAACCGACATTTTATGGCATATAATAAGCAATTTTGGGCTGCGACTCGGTTTCTAGAATTGTTTTGTGGCTGCTTATTTGTTTCAAATCATTTTAATGTTCCTTTTCCGTCTTTGATGGGAATTTACCGGATTGTTTGGATAAGTGACGACTATTGATATCGACCGAGTCCATTTAGCTAATATTGTCCTCCCCAGGTGTCCGAGTATTTGAGGTTTCTCCGGAACAGAGTGAAGATAAAACTAACAGTTGAACAAAGTTGGAACATTTTCTAAAAAATATCTACAAAACGTTATAGAAATAAATAAGTACAAATTTGTTTTTTAGGACTTTCGATATTGTTATGAAATTTTGAAACAGAGTGAAGATAAAACTAACAGTTGAACAAAAATGGAACAGTTTCTCGAAAATATCCACTGAACGTTATAGAAATAAATAAGTAAAAATTTGTTTTTTAGGACTTTCGATATTGTTATGAAATTTTGAAACAGAGTGAAGATAAAACTAACAGTTGAACAAAAATGGAACAGTTTCTCAAAAATATCCACTGAACGTTATAGAAATAAATAAGTAAAAATTTGTTTTTTAGGACTTTCGATATTGTTATGAAATTTTGAAACAGAGTGAAGATAAAACTAACAGTTGAACAAAAATGGAACAGTTTCTCAAAAATATCCACTGAACGTTATAGAAATAAATAAGTAAAAATTTGTTTTTTAGGACTTTCGATATTGTTATGAAATTTTGAAACAGAGTAAAGATGAAACTAACACTTGAACAAAAATGAAACATTTTCTCAAAAATATCCACTGAACGTTATAGAAATAAATAAGTACAAATTTGTTTTTCAAGACTTTCGATATTGTTATGAAATTTTGAAACAGTGTAAGAAAAAATTGACTAAGATGTCTTTTTTTGCCCCCAGAATATTCATGTTATCCAGATTTTCTCTGTTTGTTTGTTTTATATTACACCCAATCAGTTTTGCGTGTTTTCTTGTAATGTTATCTATCTTAATCTGTTGATGAGTTTGGAGCATCTCGACTTAGGCTTTAAGGAAGGGTTTCTACTTCACTGTGTCATCTTTTATCTCAGAACTTTCTGTCTATTAAAACATCAGTAGTATTGATTTCAATTCCTCACAAGATATATAATTGTTTAGTGGTTTTTCGCAGTTGTTCTTTTGACAATTTAAAATTCATTTCAAAATTTTATTTGACAGTCGTGATCACTATTATGGCTTGTTCCGACAGGAAAATGAGTAATTGCCAAATGAAAGTGAGCAAACATTATCTCGTTTCTATTTTCATGTTCTTCAATTGCAATAGCGTTTGGCAAATACATTTTTATGAACGTGTCTTTATCGCTTCTTTGGCTGATTGGCTCGTGTTTCATACCACAGTATTATAAAAAAAAATTATGTCTCAATTGTGAACTCATTGGATAACTCTTCTCCCAGATTAAACATTTTCTTCAATTTTTTTAGGCCTTATAAAAACCTCTATCAAGACTCTCTACATATATGCCTCCCTCCTATTCTAATTGCACTAAATGATATAAAATTGATTCACTGTGTTAAATTCGCTATATATAATTTTTGAATTCATTGCAGATATGAACGTTTTTTTTCCTACTACTGTCAGTTTCACCTGAAATGTTGACAACTGTTTTCGACTTTTTGCTTTTTTATTACCAGTTCAAAATAAAGAAAAATTCTGTTAATATTCTCATGTAAGCATTCATGACAGAACTAGTTGATATTGTTTTAAAAGTGAAATAATGCTAAGGAAACAAGAAGTTGTAAAAATCAGCCTTCAAAGGTTTTTTTTTAATAGGTATTTATGAAAGGCATTTGAATACATTTTTATTATATGTTGAAGTGAATATTTAAAGTCTTGAATTGAAATCTATGGCGTTTCCAGTTGATGTATTCAAATTTGTCGCATTTGTGTCATTATTTTGATAATGTGAGAGCACGTTCTTATAAAACCGTGTTTTTCTTTTACAAAATTTCTTGCATAAAATTTGCATAACCGGACTGATGTAAACAAACAATTGTGTTATTTGCGAGGGTCGTTTATACAGAGTTGAACTCTCACATGCGGCAGATAAAAGCAATATTATTCCGATATAATTACGTGTAGTGTTAGACACTCCTTTACTTAACCAATTTATCAGTCAAACTGATTCAGAGTGACAATGCCGGTGAATAGAAATGCTCGGAATCGAACACAAAAAGATAATTAAAAGTTATGTTCAAGATTGCATATTAATAAGTTCAATGAGAGTTGCTGTGGGCTCTTTATGAGCAAACAGGAATGTAGATGTAGAGCTGAGTCGTTAAAAGACAAAACAATGAGATGCGTTCACAAATATTTACTAACAAAGTGAAACAAACTTTTTCTGTTCGAAATGACAAATTCAAAAGATTTTATGGTTACTATATATATATATATATATATATATATATATATATATATATATATATATATATATATATATATATATATATATATATATATATATATATGTTATTCTCCCGGTTGCTTACAAAATAGTTTCTAAGCACTCCTTAACAGAGTAGAAGATCAAGCGGATCCACTGATTGGGGAATACCAGGCTGGATTCAGCTTCAGATCTTGACTTTGAAGATGATATTACATATGAGGAAATGTAGAAATGCAGTGATCACATTCAACATTGCCTTCAAGAAAGCATAGGATTCGGTAGACAGCGAAACCCTTATTGAAATCATGAAAGAATTTGGGATCGATCGAAAAATTATAAAACTGACACTTACAGATAACCTTCCCAAAGTAAAATTCATGGGCAAAGTATCAGATCCCTTTGAAATCAAAACCGGTGTTCGCCAGGGGAACGGAACCTTTCGCCAAACCTTTTCAATATTGTTTTAGAAAAAATCATTAGGGAATGGGAACTTCATGTGAAGGGCATACAGGTGGGCATAAAAAAAGAAAATCGAATAAATGTCAAATGCCTCGCCTTTGCAGGCGATATTGTTATCATCACAGACAACAGAACTGAAGCCATTCTCGTCGTAGAAAAACTACATGAAATTGCGCAGAAAACTGGGTTACAAATTTCTTATGATAAAACCAAATACATGGAAAGAAAACCAGAAAATAAATCTTCTCTTATCACAAAACATGGTGAAATTCTGCAAGTCGGCCATTTTAAATACCTCGGAAATGTTATACAGTTCTCAGGTTTGAATCAAATTCGCTAATGATCAGAGAATTACCAAGCTCCAAAGGGTCTACAATCTAACATGGGCGTACTATAATAAAAAGTGCATTTCGAGAGGCGCCAAATTGAGGCATTATAACACAACGATTCTTCCAGAAGCAATCTGCGCAGCTGAAACAACGGTTATTGACGGTCATTCACGGAATTACCGGAAAGTACGGAATTAGAGCAATAGAAAAACAAGATTGGAAAATTCTCAGAAAGATTTACGGTCAATCAATAGAAACGGCATTTGGATGAAAAGACTTTAGAATGAAGAAATCAAAAAACGACGAGGAAAGTTCTATGCACATGTTTACAGAATGAAACAGTCCAGAATACCGAAACTACTCGATATAATTATAAAGAGTAAATGCGGAAAGGTGTGACTAAAATCTCACATGTGAAGTTTGAGCAAAAATCAAATCGCGAACTTCGAATAAAATGGACAGATGAACGGAAGAAAGAGCATTCACAGAGGATGAAGCGTTTTTGGGAGGCGAAAAAGATGAAGCAAAAGTCCTAAGAATTGCGAATTCAAATTCAATCGCTTTCCTCTTGGGAAACAATCGTTATAATAATAAAAATTATATTCATGTTATTCTTAAGGTTTTCTCGGATTGTAAAAAATTTATGAAAGTTATTCCACGTTTAATGCGATTATTTTGTGAAAGATAATGTGAATTTACACGACGTTTCCACAAAATCTCAAGGCACAACACAACTAAAAAATTTTTTGTTTTAAATTCTTCTTAATTCAAAATTATAACGCTTGATATGTTGCTCAAAATCAGTAAAAAACTTTGTTGATTACTAATACCCTAAAATATTAAAATACCGGATTTCGTTTCAGAAAACCGGTACTAAACTTTTTCGAACTCTGGCTCATCAACATTTGTTCCATTAATGCAAAATGTTCCCATTTGCCCACAAATGCATATAAATTTCTTGTTCGCGAGTCAATTTGAATACTAAATTGTGGTACATCCATCAGTTGTTTCTCGCAAATAGGCGTGCTCGAAAACCGATTCAAATCAGATACCTGTAGATAATTTTTTCAGTTTTAATTATTGCAAAATTAACAAGGAACAAAATCTGAGTAAAATACCACTCCAGCTATCGACATTTATCCTTTTCACAACTCACACTGCACTGCCAGCGCATAGAGCAGATTGAGGTTGATGGTTATCGTAAAGATATTACTTCTGAATTCTGGGAAATACATTCGTGAAAATTAAATTCACTCAATAATTACCGTTGAGTGTCCTTACTCCATTCATTCAGATTTACAACTACGTGAACTTCCTACAGCAAAATATGTAAGAATGAATATACATACACACAATCATGAAAATTCAGGAAACATTTTGACCATTCCTCGAAATTATGATATCAACGAAAATTGAAGATATATCAAACTTGGAAAGAATTGATAGCAAATAGCACATCAATTCAATAAGTCACTAAAATCAAACTCTTCAAATCAAATTAATCAACCTTCTCCTTTATTTCAAGTTCTGCTAACATAAAAGTTATGAAATAAAGGATCATTAACTTGAGAACGAAACGTCTGAATATTTTTCTATGTCAAATGAAAAAGATTAGACGATAGTAATTTCTATCACGGTCGTTATTAAAACTGAAATATAATTTACGAAATCTCACTGAATAATCATCGATTTCGAAAAGTAGTTGAAGAAAATGTTTACGATTTGATGAAATATATTAATATTATTCAGTTTAATGTAAGATTTATTCGAAAACGGTATACATTTTCCATCAAATTCAATTTGGTTCGAAAATTTAGAAGAGTATAGTTAAAATTGACATTTTTAATAGGGTTGTCCAAATAAATAAATATATCGACACAAAAAGTTTTTAGGTCATTCAGGCATATCAGTCTTTTCAAATCTGGATTAACTATTAAGGGAGATCTGGGGTGTCGTTAGATTTTATTGAAATACTGAATGCTCCCAGATTTGAGCTCCAGGTGTACGTTTTTTCAACTCACGAGACCCAAATATTTCTATGTAATAAAAGGTACCATAATTTCTTTTCCAAATTTAATTCATTCATTAATTTTATCGAAACTCCTTCAAACGATACTGTTGAATACAGTGTTAGGATATCCCATATAACATTTCTGGGACAAAAAATTGTCTATATCACATACTCTGACCCCAAAGCTACCATAATGTGAAGAGAAATTCCAAATGATGTCGAAATATTTTTCCCTCTGTGAAAAACGTGATATTTCTCTAATTTACAGTACATTTTATTTCAAGGGATAAAAATTGGTTTTAATCATTTTCAATTTCTCAACTCTTACTTTATAACTAGAAATGGAAGAAATACTGTAAGTCTACTACCTTATTGAGTATAAAAACAAAACATATCTTCAACTGAAATCTCGCATTTTGCACCAATAAAAAGAACCTAAGTATTCTTTCAGTATATAGATATTCTTTCAGAATATCTTTCTCAAATATCATCCAAATGTGTCTAGCATTCCTAGCGTGATCGAGGTACAAACAACCATACAAATATTGAAACCTCCACATTATCAATATTGGCAAGGTTTTCGGAGGTCACTTAGAAAACTCAAAATGGAACTACAGAGTGAAAAACAAATTGCAAATTGTGTTTAAAATATTTTCATTATTGATCTGATTATGCCATAATGGATGCTTTTTTTCATGGGCATTTACGGTGTATTTAACTATCAGCAATCAATATAAATGTTAAAGTTAGAGATGTTGAACTTAAGCTGAAAGTTGAAGGTGACTTTATAAATTGTATTAGAGCAGACATTTATAATTTTGATAATTAACTGTAATTAGCACATAGCGAATATATAAAATTATTCATATCAATTTGAATGAAGACAGGTTCTCTTTTATGAATGTTACCTTTTGTTATCAAGAATGTTACCAAAACAGTGTTGGTCTTCATTGAAATGCAGCTGCTGCTTGATACTGGGAACGGTTTGAAATTAAGGTGATCTTTTATTTCACCTTCTACGTTTACACAGCCGTCTAGTCGGTCTATATACTAACGACGTTCTTGAGTTACAAAGTTCTTGTAGGCGTTCACATGTGAAATTGTCTGCCTGAATTACCTGCTCCTAAATTTAACTGGTCTACTGCGGAAACTTTTATTCTGGTAACCGCATAAGGATTCCTGGTATAAAAGGTCTCTGTTTGATTTTGTTATTGAAAAATGAAGAAAATACGTGAAAAACACGCCACACAGGTAGAATCTATATCATTACATATAACTTGAAGGTTAAATGAGAGAAGAGTATCCGTTTCCTGTCATTTATTTTTTAATTTTTTAAGCGACAACTCGTCATGTTTATTTCGGAATTATACTGATGATCTTTCCTTGAAGAAATATGTATTGTTTGTTATATCTCACAGTTTTCGCTTGTTTTTGTGATATAATAACAACATTGCAATTTGTGATAACGGAATGTCGTTTAGAAAACTATAAATGATGTTACACAAAATTAATTGGCGTACAAATTTTAATTTTCAGTTTCCTGTAAAGTTTGATACCTTGTTCATAACAGTCAATATTCGAATCATAATTGCATTATGATTCGAATATTGCAAAAAGCTTACGTATTCCTGTATTTTCGTTGTTCTGCGTTTTCAAAGGTACTAAATGAGGAAAATTCCCTCATAATTAAAGGATTTGTCTCATTTATAATAATATATTGTAATTATTTACTAATACTGTTAGGAATTTCGAGCACAATTTCAAAATAAAACATTATGATTTTGATCTTCCTCTATCTTATTATTGAATAGTGAGGTGCCATTCAAGTAAAATAAGGAAATGGATGGATATTGTTTTTCAAATTTGCTGACAAAATAAATTCCTTCCTCCATTGAGATTTTATATCAAACAAAAAATTAATATGGTCAACAAAAAAATAATGCATGAAAGATTCATATTTAATTCATAACCGTGGTTTTGTTGTCATATTGTATAATTTAATTTTATTTATGTATATCGAATTTATTTAAATTCGAACATATTCGAATTTACAGAAATAAATTTTCAAATAAAAAGGACGCAAGTCGTTAGCATGCATCGTAATCATGCATTATTTCTCAATTTATTATTCAATTATATAAAATTTTGAATATTTATCGCCTGAATGTTGGGGCCTAATATTTCTTCCAGGGCATTATCTGGTTTATTTTTCTCCTTTTGATTTTGTTATGAGAACTGTTGTTAAGCTATTGTATACCTTTTAACGCTAGCTTTGAGCGCGGCGACCGAATGAAGAACTTCCGTAACGAAAATAAATCCTAACACCCCCACTCCGCCTACCATGTAGCTCGATCGAGCGTTCGCTTAACATGTATATATATTGTACCACTATACAGGCGCTCATTTGTTTTAGATATTTGTGCGTGCTTATGCAAACTTAGAAATGGACTATACAAGTCATGGTAGCAATTTACATTTCTCCGAATGCCAAATTTACTGGAGTACACTGAAGAAGGGCCGAGAAAGGGTACAAATGCTAATAAATTTCCACTTATCTTGCCTGGCGATTTCAACATTAAAATTTTCTCGAAAGAAATTATATATAGTGTTCATAAATAAATATAAAATTTGCCTTGTCAGTTTAAAGGGGTGTTCTTAATTTCATTATCTTTGCTAATATAGTGAGATGGGGTACTAAATAGTCGAATATTTGCCTAAGTAAAACAGTTAAGTCCCTCTAACTGAATTAATCTTTTCTACTAGTCTGGAAGAATCATGTCACCATTGAGCAATGTTATCTACCCTTGACACATCCAACTTCTTGCTTCTATAGTGATAGATATCAGCAGCGAGTTCTCTCCGAGTGTCGATATGTACAAATATAACAGAACGGTGTGGGTATTGGGTTGTACTCAAGAAAAAACTAATATCCTTTGCGATTTTTATATTCATTTCATTTGAATATATAATCCATTCAGTCGCGATTGCGATAGAACACCTGCATTAAACCGGCGACATTCTCAAATAGGAATTCACCCATACAATACAGGATGTCCAACACAGGGCGTCAAAATGGTAAATTATTAAGTTGGTAACAAGCATATTTGAAACAACATTGCGAAAAACATAATATTTGCAAGCTTGTATATTATAAATGCGCAAATGTGAAATGCTCAGGTTACTTATCTGATTGAACCAACTTAGAAATGCGCGAAGAGTATATCTTAACAAAAATTACATTCTCAACCATTATGGCAGATAGTTCGCTTATTTTAGCGACGAATACTTGAACAAACCTCTGCCATCGAATGAGGTTAGTGCTGGTTGAATTGTGAATGGCATTTTAATTATTTTGAATTCATGGATTTTAGCAAAACATTCGAAGTTTTGTATCCATTTTAAATGTTTGGAATTTAGCAGTATGGCTCGGGTTTTGATTTTCTAGATATTATTATGGGGATGTAGAAAACACATCGATGTGTTCACCTCATTATAGACATAAATTTATAGTATTGAGCAATTCTAATTACAATGAAATTAATATATAATATTATTTTTCAGGTAAGGAAAATCATAGAGCATCTCGGATATGTAGGACTATACAATAATTGGGTATGTAAATTTATTGAACTTATTTTATCTGAGTGTGCGACATGTTGAAGTTTGGGATGGAAGATATATAAATTTTTGTTGAGAATTATTGAAAAAAAGATTCAACCTTATTATTTATTCATTTATTTGAATTAACGTGTCTCGACTACTTGGTCATTGACACATGGTACAATTTTTACAGTTTCATGTAATAGTGTTTATGCTACAGATACTTAAATATAATTAACAATTCATTTGTAGTTAAATTATATGGAACTGTTATTCTTTCTAGATGTGTAAGCTACACAAGGTTATACATGCCACATTTTCCGATAAATTTTAGTGTAACATCGATTTGTCCGTTGTGCTCAGAATGTCTTTGATATTGTGTTTTAGTCCTAGTTGGTTACGAACTGCCTCATTTTTTGGACAACAGATGAGTATAAGTTCAACTGTAAGGGTGATATTATCACAGTATTCGCACTTGGGTTGTTCGCCTGATGTCATCAAATAACTGTTGGTCAGTTTCGTATGACTTATTCTTAGTCTCCTAGCTACTATTTTGTCTTGTCTATTCAGGGCTGTGGGTTGAATTTTGTGCAGCTTTCTGGTATCATTTTCCCATTGAACTTGCCATTCTTTAATGATTTTATTTTTTATTGATTGAATTAAATCTGTATGAAGCACAACGTTTGTAACATCAAGATCTGAGGATTTTGCAAGCTTCGCGGATTGGTCCTCTGCTTCATTTCCTGTGATTCCCACATGAGATTGAATCCATATGATGGTAGTAGAGATGTTCCTGTTTTTTTCCAGATTGTGGCATTTTTCTTGGATTTTTTGTACAAGTGAGTTTTTCGAGTAAATGTCAGCTATATATTGTAGGGAGGAAAGGGAATCTGTGACTACTGCAACCTTGTGTCCGATTATAATATGAGTGAGAAGAGATCTATAGATTCAAACCTTATATTCAAGTATTTGGTATTGTGCATTTCTTCTGTATGAGCAAGATAAATTGTTTTATTAATGTTTTAATTCATATATATATATATATATATATATATATATATATATATATATATATATATATATATATATATATATATATATATATATATATATATATATATATATATA
The DNA here is from genome assembly GCA_030704895.1 of Henosepilachna vigintioctopunctata. Taxonomy (NCBI): domain Eukaryota; kingdom Metazoa; phylum Arthropoda; class Insecta; order Coleoptera; family Coccinellidae; genus Henosepilachna; species Henosepilachna vigintioctopunctata. The sequence continues at coordinate 3,659,182 of JARQZJ010000129.1, forward strand.
TATATATATATATATATATATATATATATATATATATATATATATATATATATATATATATATATATATATATATATATATATATATATATATATATTAATATCATTCCGAGTTTCAAGCAAGTATTCAGAGAGAATTCAGAGAAGAGATAATTCTTTTTCGTGTAGTAGATTTCTTTATATATATATATATATATATTTGTGTGTGTAAAGTAATGCATGTATATTTATTACATTGAATGCTGTTATGGTTTGTTTGCCATCATTCCCATTCGTGGTATAATAAAGATGCAATTTCCGATAACGCACTAGTCAGAAGAAATATCAAGAATACTCAAGCGATCGAGGTGTGGCCCATTCGCTACCGACTGGCAAACAACAATATGATTCATAGACTTAATTAGGAGAACCTTGATCAATTATGCTAATCAAAATTAGCATAGATTGGCCTTATTTTGAATTACCGACAAAAAGGCGATTTTCATTCATAGATATGATTTTACGTGGGATGGTTAAACGATGTTTGGCTTAGACTAAGTAGATTGTCGCATTTGTTTCGTTATTTATACTCACGTATGACGATATTATATAACTCTTCTCTAGAAAGAGACAAGTACAGTAGAATCTCGATTATCCGAATCAATTAAAACCAGGGGTAGTTCGGATAATCGAAAATTCGGATAATCGAATTCAAAGCAAATCAAACAATATTTAAATTGTATCATTTTTTATTATGTAATGGGCTTTAGAAAAACATAGAAAATTAATATATTACTTAATAATTATGTGATTTAAGATTTTGGTTTGAAATAACTTTTTATTGATTTTTGACGTAATGTATCACATCTTTTCATTGCTGCCAAGTCCCTGATGCGCTTCAATTGTAACAACTGTATGGGATCCGATTCATCTTGTCTTTCAAACCACTTAAAAGCAACATCCAGAGCTTCAAAAGCTTCTGCATGAGATGGTACGTGAGTTACATCCTCAGTTTCGGTCTCTTCTTCATCTTCTCTCTCGTTACTGTTCAAATCCTCAATAATTTCTTCATCAGTTAATATTTGGAATCCAGGGTCTTCACTATCGTAGTTCAGCCACTCCTTGATATTCTCTTCATCACACCCTTCACCAATGCTAAGAACTTTCATTATTTCTGTTATTTCTTCAAAATCGTCGTGTGGTTTTATTGCAGAATTAGATAGAGTTAATTTTAATAATTTATTCCATGCCCTTTTCAATGTTTGCGATTCCACAGAGTTCCACGCTTCTACCAGCATATAACAACAATCTTTTAAATTAATTTCTTTAAAAACTTTAACATCGTTTCTATTTCACTATCATCTACCGACAAAAGGCGACGAAGTAGCTGCTTTCTGTATAAACGTTTTAAAGTTTCAATGACACTTTGGTCCATAGGTTGCAATATCGATGTTACGTTAGGGGGCAAAAACTTAACCGTGAACTTTCCATTTTCTCGATTTAGTGTTTCAGCGGAAGGGTGCGTTGGTGCATTATCTAATAACAACAATACATCACCTTCTTTTCCCACTTCCTTTTGAAATTTCTTCACCTCAGGAATAAACGTATTTTCATACCAAGTAAGAAAAATATCTGTGTTCATCCACGCTTTTTGTTGGTTAGCGTAAGTTAACGGCATTTTAACATTTTTGAAACAGCGCGGATTTTTTGATTTTCCAATAAGTAGCAGTGGCAATCTATGTGTTCCCTTAGCGTTTGCGCAAACCATAACTGTAACTCTGTCCTTACTCACTTTGTGCCCCGGTGCTGCATTTTCACGACGCGATGCTAATGATCTGCTTGGTAGAGATTTCCAATTAAGACCTGTTTCGTCCGCATTGTATACAAAATCTAAATCGTATTCTTTTTCATCTAGAAATTCTTTTAATTCGTCTACAAAAGAGTCGGCCGATGCAACGTTAGCAGACAGTTTTTCTCCCTGAATCTCCAGTTCTCGAATTCCATGTCTAGATTTGAATTTTGCTAACCAGCCACAGCTCGCCTTGAAAGAAGTATCACCACCAAGCTTTTGATTAAAGTCTAATGCTTTTTCACATAACAGAGGTCCAGATATGGGCTGGCCGCATGCTCTCTTTTGTAAGAACCAAGTAAAAACTGCATTCTCCAGAATTTCATTTTGAGATTTTTTCATAACTTTACGTTGCGAGCTTCCATCTTCTTTCTCAAGCGCGTTGGTGAATTTCATTATAGAATCAGAATTCTTTTTAATTTCGGATATCGTAGAAGCTCCTACACCATATACTTGTGCCAACTTACTGCCAGTTTCACCATTTTTTAAACTCTCAATTATCTTCACTTTGTCTTTAAGAGACAACACTACTCTTTTTCGCTTCGACATTTTAAATTTCCAACATAAAATTTATACAAATAATAAGACAACCTGTCAGTTGATCGCTATCAAAGCAACTAAAACAATAACAAACATTATCCCGCAAACAATTGAGGGAATAAACTTGTCGTAACATGTGTCGTTGCGCCGACAAAGTACACGGTCGGAGGTGGGAAAATAAACTTGTCGTAACGTGTCTCGTTGCGCCGACAAAATATTTCTAACTTGGTACATAATTACAGCCAAGACGAATGAGTTCGGATAATCGAATATTCGGATAATCGAGGTTCGGATAATCGAGATTCTACTGTATGAGTAGCATAATCACCGGTAAGTTTAAAGTGAAAGCAATTTACCAATGAAGATTATCTTTAGACTCGTCATTGTTTATTTTTTAATAATCTCGCAATTGTCTGTAAGAGATATTTAAACCCACGCATATAATACATATTATGTATGTGTCACACGAACTGACTGAGAGTAGAAGTGGCTGTTCATAGTCTTGGGAAAAACATTCTACAATCAAATATTCAATTTAACATGTTTACAACTCAATGAATGATAGGGTTTGTATAGCTTATATCAGCAAAGTGAATCCTTCACATACATATAATGATAATGTTAATTTGCACAAAAAAATTAATTATTGATTTTATGCCTAAACGAAATGTTTGATTGAACATTCTTCCACTTTGCTTATCACAAAAAGGTACTTGTGTGCTGTTTCCTGATGTGAAATCTTCGTACAATATTGTGGCTTTCTCTGTGTTCGAAACAAAAAATCGTTATGTTACTTAGTTACTTAACGTTAGTTCTATTTTTTATTGCCAACCTTGTTTTATGACAGACAAGTAAGAAAAGTTCGGACAGATTCGAACATTTATTGGTTGTAAGATAACCCTCCACCACGTGTTGTATTCTTCCCAGTGATGAAATATAAAACCTAACCTAGTGTTCATTAGCATTAACTACTTGAACAACAGGACTGAAATTATGAACTCAACCAATTCGTCTTAGAATGAAACAAAGATCTGAAAAAACTTCTACATGTTTCTATGATCCACAGCATTTTTTCCATCAGAACAATATTCAATGAAAACAAGACATCATTTAGCAACTACTGTTTTGATCAAACCGACATTGATTCACTGAAATTAGTAACTTGCAATTCAAACATCTAATTGTTTATATATTTCATACATTTTAATAAGTTCGAGTATAGAGTTGGTTAGGTTATCAGCAGCGACAACTATATGTGACATTCGGTACTTATTGATCGGTGAATTAGATCAGCGTCAAACCGCCAATAACTGAGCATGTAGAAAGATTAGCTGGAATACTAATCATACAATACAAATTGACATCAAATGTAAACCGCAAAACACAAGTAACATGCAGTATATGACTTGTCGTCGTTATTGTGAATCACCCGATGGAAAATTACGTTACATGAAATAATAGAGAAGTATCAATATCGGTTTCATTTTACCTTCTTCTCTAGAACTCGGTTCACTCAAACGTGACTTAATTATTGGCGGAACATTTTTCTTTGTTTCTGTCTCAATTTTTTGCCGTGCGGTTTACTGGGACATTTAACGTACACCAATCTCAATGTCACACGATTTCAACCGCACAACAAAAATTCACAGGTCCTCACCGAGCAAACGGGGCGAAAAACCAATCTGAATATAAATAATTAGTTCCTTTTTCTTCGGCCTTATCTCACCGATATTTTCAATTAATTTCTTCGTAATTAATCAGTAGACATATTCGTTGCGACTTGCCAAGGCCTCGAAGACTGGAACAGGATCGTAGAGATGTAATGCAATTCAGAGATCTGAGACCGCCACATCCTTAATGTAAATAAAAACACTTACATCGCTTACGAAAAAGTTGAAAATGGTCGCAGACGACCTTACTGAAAGTGTGTATTTGGTTATCCTGGACGATTTCGCCTGCGCGATAAAAAATAATTATACGAGTACTTGAGACCGAAATGAAGGCTGCGACTTACAGGCTGGTCTAATAAACATACCACGAGGGAATTATTCTCAACCACATAAAGTTGCGTCTCTATTGGCGATTTCTTCATTTTGACGTGGATGATGTTCGTTTCCCACGATGATCGATACTGTCCGATTTGTTTCACTTTATTCATTTATACATGTTGTAATATTGTTGTGTTAATATTCGTTACACAATAGGACCATGCATTGCATTTTAATTTACAATAAATAACTTGAAGATTTTGAACAATTTCAAATTAATATAAACTGTTAATTCATGATGTTATTTTTGAATTGTTTCGCTAATATGTTCTCAATTTAATTATGAAAAAACTATCATTCTCTCATCACAGTAGTAAGAATATTTACAAAATATTTCGAATATTTTGTTTTAGTTGGATATCACAATTTTTTTCAGATGACTTTTGTGTGTTTAAAAAAAAATCAAATTGATAGAAATTATTTGATTTATAATGCGTTTATTATGAAAATTTTGCAGGTAATTCTTACTGGCATTTTAATTGATGTTTTTTCTTTCCCAATCTCAGTCCTGATTTTTATGATGATAAACTGATGTAATAAAATCAAATCATTGATTTTTCGACAATGACGGCAATACTCCTTTATATATATATTACTTCTCTTGTAATACTTCTTCTTTTCTGTCAATTATTTTTCCCAAAATCGTTCTTGCCAAATTATAGACAGATAGTACAATTGAAAAACTTAATTTTTTTTTATAAATACAATTGTAGAATATAAAAAAATTTGTATGTAATAATGTTTTGTGTAACTTGTGAAAATTATGAATTTGTATATGTGTTTGTGCACATGATTGACTGCTATTATGTTATTCTATTATTTTCTTCTAATTTCACATTCTTTGTATTAATTGTGTAGGTATATTATTGAATATAAATTTGGAATGAACTCATTTTTTATGGAACTCTCATCAGTGATAATTCAGTAATTTTCTCAGAATTCCTCCAAATTTATTCAGAGTTTATTGATGCATTCTTTCGAAACGAAAATATCCAGAGGGCAGACATTTTGCATTGAGATATGACAAATTCAAAAAGGTACTGCTAAGAATAAAATACTAACAACATAACTCAAGACACATAATTAAATAACTCAAAAAATAAAAGTGTCTCCAGGTCCTGAATTTATGAATTCAGATTGTTAATAGATTTTTCAATATCAGCAACCTATTTGCTGAATATTACAAGGAATAAAGACTCTCTAATTTCAAGCCCTATTGAGAGATAATTTTCATATATATAAGTATATGACGATTATCTTATTCCATTAGCATTGTTATAAATTCTGGTTGATCTAAATACATAGTGATAATTCTGGTTTAAACTGAAACTATCAATTTTTAAGTATATTAACTTTCCTAGAGTACCTACCACAAGAATTCGTTACCTTCGCCATAAATGGCTATAAAATTTTCATCAGGTCCTTTTTTGCTATAATTCAATTTCCCATGCAGTTTCAAATTGTGGCTGTAACCTCAGATATACACTTTCGGTCGGACTTTAGATGAAACTCAAAAAAACGAAATAAATAAATAACTTTCAAATGAGATTGGATCGGGTCGTCTTCGAGATTAAATTTCTACTTTATAAACAGGTCATGCGATCTTGCTTCAGTGAGTTTTATTGAACTGTGCATTTCTACAAAATCGATTATCACGTCTTGGATAACTTGGATTAATAGATGGCTTTCAGAAGATTGAATGCTGCCATATAGCGGTACTCGTATGCTGTCCTAACCAGTGGACCACTCTATTATTTGCCTCATTATTGCTCCGAACGCAATAGTATCATGTGTAATTTGTGAATATGAAACGAGAACTCCCAAGTCATATATTATCGAAAGAATTTCTGAAAATTTCAATCATTCATATAAATTGTTTTAAGCACTTGTAAAAATTATTGGAACGTATCATTATTACAAATTATACTCTAAGTATCTCAATCAAACTGGGTGCCCAAATCAACATCATAATTATTTGTTTTATGGTTCAGTTTATTTCCATTCGTGCATGATTGAAAATCCTGAAAAAATTCAATTGTAAAAAATTGAGGCTCTGAAATGAGATCTCTCTGCTGAAACATGGTTAGGATAGTGACGAAAGCCAGATTAACACTTGTGTATAAAACCTTGAACCTAGTTTATTGTTATTTCGACATTAATTATGTTTCACAGTTTTTATTAAACAGTGAAGGGTTTAGGTTGATTTATATCTAGATTATTTCTGAAAAAAAACAAAACATCTTTAGTTGTCAGAAGAGATGTTCCAGGAGATTGTCACTGAAACTAGGGGTCTCTAATTATCATAAAAATTATTTATTAATTGTACAGTTTGTTTCTTAATTCTTTGAAAATGTGAAAATCGTGAAAAAGGGAACGTTTAAGTATTATGTAAGCACTATAGTGGGACAGGGGGGGTCTTTGCTTTGATTATTTTGGATGACATGGGGTAGGGGGTCTAGATGATGATTATGTCATCAGTAGTTATTCACTTTTTTACACATATGGCAACCCTTACTTTGTCTTTGCTTGAAAACTAAACGCATTTTCTGGGATTCCCGAAAATAATTCATATGTTTAGGCACTCGATTAGAACCGAGCAGGGAAATTACCGCGCGCTATTCACTTGTCTAAATTTCCTCTGACAGTTTATTGTTTTGTTTGGATGCTATAACGAGTAGGCGTAATGAGTAGTGTAATCATAGCAAAGCAAGTTAGCATTTGTGTTACCGCTGATTCCATTACTCAACGTTTAATGTTTAAATAAGATGTCGCTTCAAATAGAAAAATCAACTTATACCAGAAATTGTTAGAAAATTTTAAAAAATTTCATAAAATACGAAAGTAAAAAATGTCATGGATTCGGGTATCGTGGTCTGAAGACTGTTAATTCGAATTAATATGTGTACCAAAAATTTTAAGTAAGTTGTTATATTCGTAATATTATTTATTATTATAATATTCTTCTACCTTACTCTGTGTTGAATACCGTATCAGTAAAATCTAATCTCTATCCTAAATCTATCTTATTTCTTTAGAATTATAACTTCTGCTCAAGAATCATTGAAAAAATCAATATATAAATTGAAAAATGTTTAGGTAAGCATGGGGTGAGGGGGTGAGAGGTTTGCTTACTTTTGTTAACAAGGGGATGAAGGGTAAATAATTGTAATAAATCTGCTTACGTAATACTTGAACGTCCCCTAATTTGAAATACAAAAATGAAATCTATGGAATAAGAATGACAGATGAGTGGCAGAAATGGCGAAATTGACGAAAACCGATTATCATTTTCAGCATGAAGCTCCTAACTCCTAAGTTCATTAAAATTTCGACATCAATTGTGTTTCTTTGTTAAACTGTTCAGAGTGGTAGTCTTTTTTGCCCAGTGAAGGGTTTCGGCTGATTTCAGTTAATTAACTCGGGCAAAACCTTATTGGGTGTCAGAAAAATTAGTCCAGGAGGTTGTCAAACTGTTGTCAACAGTTATTTGTTTTGATGATACAGTTGATGATACATTTCTTAAAAGAAATGAAAAATCATCAAATAATTTGAATTTTGCAAAATAAAAGTTATGACCCGCGAAGTTTATGTACTGCTCAATTAGGAAAGCAGCTTCAACCTAAGAAAATAAAAACTTATTTATTTGAATGAAGTTTTTCACGAATATCAATTAATATGAGACTTGCAATGTGTACACTGCAGTTATATATGTGTATTATGTGTATATATATATATATATATATATATATATATATATATATATATATATATATTATATATATATATATATAGGCTTCAATATACAGATATAGAATAGTATTTTGGTAACGTGAATATACATACTATAATACATCATATGGAGTGACATATCAGAGATCGTATTCAAATTAAGATAAAAAAACGTAGAAAAAATTACACTGTATTGTTAATGAAATCCTTGAATTAGAATGAAGTTGTTCGATCCTTGTTGATATCAGTTTAGTAAAACTATGTTGATTCTATATTTCAACTGTTTTTTATAATTAGTATTGAATAGCGTATGATATATTATCTCAATATTAATAAACAATCGTAATAACTGTCGGAACATTTTCTGATTTAGAAGTTCTAAGAACACGACATTTCGTAATGAAGACAAACATAATTTTAATCGATTTATGACAGGTTACAATTGATATATGTATGTAGATTTAGGTATACCTTGAGTTTCATCATTGATATGAATAAAATATTGCATAAAGTATTCAAAATGCTTTCTTTGGATTCGTAATGAAGTTAAGAAAGTGCTCTTTTTTGAGAAATGGGAAAATAGACTTTTGGATTTCGAGTTGCAGTAATTTCTCACAAACATATACGATCTCAACCATATATCTCATTTGAAATTTTCGAAGAACCACGCAGACAATTTTTTTTTTTATTAATAAATACCTAATCTAAGCATTTTCATTATTTAAAATCTGGTCACAGTGAACTAATGAGCAATTTTATTTTAACCTAGTGGACTACTATCAAACTTAAACTAAGGTGTACTCATCAGCGTTCCTTATATTCTACCACTATATTAGAGTTACACTAAAACTTAACATGTAAAACGAGCACTATTTTTCGCAGTCACTTTCACTTCACTAACTCAAACGGTTTTGTTCTTTTAAGTATTTTTTTTAATGTTTGTGTTGTTCAGCAAATGAATAACTTCGATATCAACATGTTGATGAAGCCTTTTTTCATTTTTATTGGCATATTGGGTAATAGTTTGCTCAATAATTTACAACTTTAGGTCTCTATGTAATTCACTTTTACCTACATACAAATATTTCTCAGTACTTTGTTTTGAAATTTTTGAATAATAATGCGATTTATCTGTTTGATACAACCCTATAATTGTATTCCGTAGCACACACAGTTTAGAATTGGTTTATATAGTAGAAGCTTGTTCTTAACTGATAATTGGGACTTAACTAATGGTCAATGGCCAATACAGTCCTATTAGTCAATACCTTTTTCTGTGTTTTATTTCTAGTTCTGTTCTTTTTGTCTTAACGTGCTTAGAGCTTTGCGTCTAGTGTTATACCCAGATATTCTGCTGTATTTGTGTGTGGTACTAGTTGATTGTTGATATCTGTTAGTATGTGATTACATTTTTCATTTTTGAAGTTAACATGTACCGATTCATTTTCATTTAGTTTAATTTCCATGTCTTAGTCTAGTTACTGATATTTTCAATTGCCGTCTGGAGCTTTTCAGTCGATTCTGTGATGTTTCTTCCCTCTGCTAATAATAGCGTCATCATCAGCAAAAGAGGCAATGGTATTATTTTGAAGTACTGGTATATCAGACGTGTATAGCAGATATTGAATATGCAGACAATCTAAAAACACATATATTAAACTTTCGAAAAGATAAGTAAATAAAATCAGTAGCTATACTCTTTTCATTTTTACGTATTTCGTGTTTTTACTCATGATAAAGAAAAATTAAAAAAACATCAAGAAATGATGGCTGAAAATATATACAACTCAGTTCATTTTTCTAGAATATGATTTTAAATTGTATCATATAGTCAATAAACTCAAATTACACAACATTTTGTAATATTTTCGATATATGTTGGGCTCTACTTACCCATAATCAAGAGTCAAATATAAAGCAGTTTTAATCTTGAGCTCTCGGTAATGGACCCGGAATATTATGTCGATGTATTTAACATTTTGGTGGAAGTACGCCATCTGTTTCCAATTTTAGGATATACAATTTATCGAGTCGGTAGATATCAGTTTGAATTTAAGTTTCCATCCGAAAAGATATTAATTCGATCTTCAGTTTATCTCTGCTCATTTTCTCTGAATGAATTTCGGATTGTTCTGCGAAAAATTGCTGTTTAATCGTCATCGGCGGCGGACCTATTGAAAATTAATGACAAACAATTAGTTTTTCCTACGAGGAAGTGGTTAACGTCTTCAAACACATGTATCGTATCCGCTGAATGCCCATTCCAAAAAGGGATACATAATACCAACGATTCAATAGATAAAGATCGTTCAATGGGAAAAATATCTACACAATCTCACCGTCGATTGCTTTTTCTTTTCTAATTAACACTTTGTAAATTGTTGTTTGTTCTCTATAAGGAACAGTCGGTCTGTAATGGCATTTTGCACTTTTGCAGAGAAAAAGAAGTCGCTGCAACGGAATACCCAGTTTTTATAATTTTATTTTATAGCACTGCATGTTAAGCATACTGAATTAAGATATTATGTTAATTTGAGCCTTAGGTAATTATTTCGTGAATAATTCATGTAATAGGAAATAAATTAGCAGAATTATGTGTTATATACTTCAGTGCGAGCGAATGCATTAAGAAAAGCGCAGAATTATTCCAGGATATTCATTTATTAATACATGTTATTCAGATCAGTTTCAGAGTTATAGAGACGTTAGCTTTCATATTTGAAAATTAACCTGACAAAATTGAGACTCTTGCAGCTCACATTGATACTAGAGATATGTGTATACGTTTAGTTATGTTTTTATCATAGATGTAATATATAGTTTTTTATTTTGAACCTTAGCAATGACATGCTTTTGAAGTTTAAGAAATATTTATTTTCAGCTATCATTTCAAAACATTGGAAAGAACAATTTCGAGTTATGTTTATATTGTTTCAATTGTAAGGAATGAATGAATAAATAATGAGCAGTTTGGCACTGTATCTATTTCAGTCTACTGGCAGAAATACGAGCTGATCATTCGCATGAAGTATTTATATTCTTCACAATGAGAAACTTCAGAAAATTGTTATCATTAGGAACAGGAAATTAGGCTGTAGTACCTAATCTTTGTTCCTGACAGTTCAATTCAAAACAATCCATGAAATTTTCTTTTTCAAAATAGTTTTTATGGAGAAAGGTCAACGAAATTTAGTTCGAAAGGTCAACTTGAAATGAATACTTCTTCATTTTAAAACGTTCCTGATTGCTCAGATAGAAGAAAAATCTGAGAAAATATAATATATATATATATATATATATATATATATATATATATATATATATATATATATATTAAATCGATTTATTGGCTTTTTAAGATAGTTTATTTTGGATGTTTTTAGCAATAACAGGCTTCTTTTAATATGAAAAACTTTGTGTTCATTGACGTTTCTTTGTATATCATATTAAAATAAAAACAATTAGTTTTGACAAAGTTGTGATATACAACGAAAGGTCAACGAAAATAAAGTTTTTCGTATTGAAAGAAGCCTCTTATAGCTAAAAACATTCAAAAAAAAATATATATATATATATACATTCCTACAGAAATTAATGATATATCTCATAATAATACAGACAGAAAGAATACACTCAAAAAAAATTTGATCACGTTTGAAATAATTACACTTATTTGTTTATTACTATTTTTGCAGACTGTTTTCGTTCAAAATTTGATGAGACCACTGAAATTATCGAAAAAAATTTCTGTCACACATTAATACAGCTTTACATAAATACTGGCTAAATACATTTGCCATACAGCTAAATAAAGATCACTGCAGATTAATACTTCAGGGACATCATCGACTACTGACCTAAATGTGAGACTCGTCAGTGGATACTCGCGAAAATCTGAAAATCTCATTCATTTCCTGTTGGAGAAAATTGAAAAAATATCTATTAATTAATTGGTTCCTACATGTTTCAATTTAAAGTTTATAACTATATAACTAGGCATAGCTTCGAAGACACAACATTTTAAACCAAATATGTAATAAAATTCGACATATTTTTTTTTTAAGAAGTGGAAATTAAATAGAAAATACAGATAAGACAAGGAATATAAGATATCGATCAGAATCTCTCTACTTTTTTACTTCAGAATGATGAGTGAAAATGAATGAATGAAAATACTCGGATATTATAGTGCATATTAAACATTTCGAATTCTATTTTGGAATATTTTTTAACTCAAACTCGACTAGAGGTGCAAGGTGCTTGTGAAGCATGTGACAATAATTCCAGTTGTTGTTTCGTAGATAATTCTCAGAATATTTCGTTTTCTTTTAGCATATTCATTTCTTCGAAATTCAAAATACAAAACAAAAAAAATTGAGACAAAAACAGAATTTCATTACCAAACAACAACGTGTGATATTTTTTAATCTACAATAATGCAATCTTCAATGATTAATTGCATCCTGCTTGTATGCAATCATTCAATCTTCTCATTATTCATTTCCTACCTCTTTTGATAACTCTACTGCCGATTTTAATTGAAACTTATCCAGTTATTGTGTAATTTCTCAAGTTAATCACGTTGACACCTAAATTGAAACATGTAGTTTAGATCCGGGAATCCAACAGGCTCTTATGAATATTCACAGTCGCTGTTTAACTTCTCAAATGATTCTTAGATTACACAATATATATTTCAATGATACCATCAAAAATCTGAATACTCCGAAATCAAAACTGTCGAATATATATCGATGAATTCGATGGATTCACTAGAGTAAAATTGTTTAATTTTAAAGATACAAAACTGTAATTTAATCGTTGAAAAAACCTGCATATTATGAACTGAAACGTGTAAGAATACGTGTAATTTTAATACTTCATAGGAGACACAAAGTCTCGCAAGTCCAACTGTTCTACTCATGAGTAAAAGTGAAAAATCCATACGCCTTCCTAGTTATGTTAGAGGTGTGTATTGCACTTATAAGCCTTGGAAAGACAAGGCCATGTTGCAGCAATCGAAGAACTACACTTGCCAGTCAGCTTGTCTCTCGTTGCTTTATTACTATTCAAATCATTTTCAACTGGATCTAGTCTGAATTTGCATCCCAGATATTCTTTTTTGTTATGTAGTTGAAAGCTTGTGTCGTATCTCAGCCAACTTACTCTGAGAACTAGGTGAACGTAAACAAAATGCGTGGCGAACTAACTGCCTAGTAAATAACAAGAGAATATAGAATTAATCTATCTAGAAATTTATGGTCGTAGTGGAATATTTTATAGTATATGAAAATTATATATGTAAATGAAGCAAGTTATTTATTTTATTGTAGATTTTCTTTCTAAATCGATTTAAATTGTTCATGGATAGATATTTACTTTCACTTGAAGTACGTATGATTTCATGATGTGTGGTATGCTGCTGAATATGAATGAATGAATACTATTTGGAAGATATTAATAATTATGAATCTGGGTCTGATGAATCAACTTCAGAAACATAATGGGATTTTTGAATTACAGAAGTTGTATTGAAATCAATTCATTTTATTAGATATCTGCATGTATCTTTTTTAATAATAATAAGCCCTTATTTTTGTAGAGGTAAAAACACCCAGTTACAGGAAATATTCAAAAATATATATAAAATATTTACAGTACAAACGTTCAAAAAATTATTATCAATAAAAAAAAGTAATTATTATAAATAATAGACAATGAGATTATGTTGAAATAACTTAAACTCTTGGCTCAATGTTTCACGATATATTTAACAATATGTCAACATGTTTCGGGCGTTAGCTCATTTTCAAGACTCTTGACTCAAGACTCAAGAGTCTTGAAAATGAGCTAACGCTCGAAACATGTTGACATATTGTTAAATAAATCGTGAAACATTAAGCCAATAGTTTAATTTATTTTCATATGCAATTATGTTTCACAAAGTGTTAAGCGAGAATTCAATCTCAGTCAATGAGATTATGGCTTACTTCAGAATTTCTTATACATGACAAGTGTCCAAGTAAACCCGACTAATGAAAGCAAATGAGTTACTGTTGATATCTCATTTGTCAGACACATCCTCACATAGCGAGCACATATAATGGGTAATTGTACAAGGAATTAGTTTTCTGAATACCCAATGAAAAAAAAAAAGATTTGAACGTGAACATTGTCTAGGATAATGAAAATCAATAGAGCCAATAAGGGTAGGACAGTCTATATAACCATGTAAGAGGTTATACAGAAACTTCGGAGACAACAAATCCCTGCCAACTTCGAGTGATTTAGCTCCAAACCTGTTTAACAGATCAGTTTGGCTATATCCTCTGGCCGGATAAACGTGATCTTCCTTCCAAATTAAATATTTGAGAAATTTTTGTTATATCGACTCTGTATTTACTCTTTACAAGCCACTTAAATAATTTTTAAGTGTTTTTGTATTCGAAAACTGTCCAGCATTACGCACAATAAATCCTTAAGATTTAAATGCTGTTGAAATTGTTTTATTTATATGAGATACAAAGGTGAATTTCTGATCAAATATTATATCAAAGTCTCGGATTTCGAAGACCCTGGTCAGAGTGGTTTCATTAATTGTGTAGTCAAATTGTACTGTCTTTTATGAAATCATATCTAACTTAATAAGATCTCGAAAGATAATCTTGTGGCATTTTATTTTAAATATGATTTCTAGCATACGACCGCCACGGCTGGCTCGGATGTAGTCCAGTCTAGACGTTCATTTTTCGATGACTTTTTCCAACATTTGTGGCCGTATATGGGCAATAACACGGCGAATATTGTTTTCCAAATGGTCAAGCGTTTGTGGCTTATCCGCATAGACCAATGACTTTACAAAGCCCCACAGAAAGTAGTCTAGCGGTGTTAAATCACAAGATCTTGGAGGTCAATTCACAGGTCCAAAACGTGAAATTAGGCGGTCACCAAACGTGTCTTTCGATAAATCGATTGTGCCACGAGCTGTGTGACATGTTGGGCCGTCTTGCTGAAACCACAGCTCCTGGACATCATGGTTGTTCAATTCAGGAATGAAAAAAATAGTAATCATGGCTCTATACCGATTACCTTTGACTGTAACGTTCTGGTCGTTTTCGCTTAGGGTGTTGAAGGAAGAAATATTAGAGATCTCGAAAGATAATCTTGTGGCATTTTATTTTAAATATGATTTCTAGCATACGACCGCCACGGCTGGCTCGGATGTAGTCCAGTCTAGACGTTCATTTTTCGATGACTTTTTCCAACATTTGTGGCCGTATATGGGCAATAACACGGCGAATATTGTTTTCCAAATGGTCAAGCGTTTGTGGCTTATCCGCATAGACCAATGACTTTACAAAGCCCCACAGAAAGTACGCCATCAAATAGGCGGTCACCAAACGTGTCTTTCGATAAATCGATTGTGCCACGAGCTGTGTGACATGTTGGGCCGTCTTGCTGAAACCACAGCTCCTGGACATCATGGTTGTTCAATTCAGGAATGAAAAAAATAGTAATCATGGCTCTATACCGATTACCTTTGACTGTAACGTTCTGGTCATCATCGTTTTTGAAAAAGTACGGACCAATGATACCACCAGCCCATAAAGCGCACCAAACAGTCAGTTTTTCTGGATGTAACGGTGTTTTGACATACACTGGAGGATTATCTTCACTCCAAATACGTCAGTTCTGTTTGTTGACGTAGCCATTCAACCAGAAGTGCGCTTCATCGCTAAACAAAATTCGCGCGATACGTGTTCCGCACTGAACCATTATTTACGAAATAAAATTGCACTATTTGCAAGCGTTATTCAGGCGTGAGTCTATTCATGATGAATTGCCAAACCAAACTGAGAATAAATCACTTCTCAGCTGTTAAATCGGTCGCCATCTTCAACAGTAATGCCAACTTTAAGTTCTACACCTCTAAAAAAACACCCGTTATTATAAAAATATTTTTGGTGTTTTACTCTTGGTTACTGATGGGTTTTTTTCAATATTTAAAGAAATATTGGTTACTTATTCACTTGTTCTACATAAAATATCCTTATCGTTATAAAAAACAAACTTTATTCAGTTTATTCCGAAGATATAAATATATAAAAACTGGATCATTTATACTAAACCAAAATCTCACGATATGATTCAGAACACATAATACTTTAGGAAAATATAATCCAAATTCGAAAGATGAAGCGTATGCAAAAAGTCAGTTATCTTAAATGGCATAAACATCGGATTCAGAATATTTGAACACAAAAGAAGCGTTGAAAATTATTAATAGAAAAAAATCCAATATTGTATTGAATGACCAGCAGATATCAACAATTTACCGTTGGTGAACTTATTCCAATAGGTAGGTTGTATCTAAGTAGTTCGAACGTTTTATATGGCCGCTATGTACCATTAACGCATAGACCATGAGACACATAGAGAGGCTATTGTGTTCATTGAAACTTACTATATATATATATATATATATATATATATATATATATATATATATATATATATATATATATATATATATATTTCTTATTCTTCTTTAAGAGCTGAGCTCAAGTCGTCATTACCTCAAAACTATAGGTTTGTTTATGATCTTCTTCATTTTATCTATTTTCAATTCGATAAGTTTCTTTGTGACTTGTTGTATTTATTAAGTTTATGATATTAATTTATTGATGTCTTGCTCACCTTGACTTGAAAGTTCAGTAAACCATTATTGCAGAATAAGTATCAAACAGAACTCTGCTGTACAAGGCTTCAAAATACTTCCAATTTTTTTCAATTTTCAGAAGATAATTGAAAATATTCTTCACTGTCCATTTAGTCGTTTTCTCTAGGTTGTTGTGTTTTTGAGGAGTGTTTTTCTGCACTGCAGAATTTGATAAAAAATCTTATGGGTTGCATCACCGACATGGTGATATCAGTATATCTGTAGCTATCTATACAGCTAGCTTAGTTTATTTATATAAATTTCAAATAAACATTTTCATTCTTACTTCAGTTTTCTTAGGCCTATTTTGTACTTTTTCAGAACACAATGAATTAGTTGAAAGTACACAAAGTCTGAAATTGATCTATTGTTGAAATTAGTAATGATAATGATGTAAACAATAATAATAATGTTAACTATCAATTACATTGAGATTCATGTCAATACACTATCCATAATGATATGACCGATTATTAATTACTTCAATTAAATTGAATTTATATAGGCTGAA
Organism: Henosepilachna vigintioctopunctata; assembly: GCA_030704895.1. NCBI lineage: Eukaryota > Metazoa > Arthropoda > Insecta > Coleoptera > Coccinellidae > Henosepilachna > Henosepilachna vigintioctopunctata. Next base: position 3,676,556 of record JARQZJ010000129.1, read on the forward strand.
GGACCTATAGCCTTTTGTTTGAATTTTTCAAATTGTAAAGAACAATTATCATTATTATTTGCATTTATACTTTAAACTTATATTTAAATAATACAAACCATATAAAAAGCATATCATCGTTGTTCGTAGTATCAATAAATGTGAAAACTGAATTGATGTTGATAATTTTGATTTAAAGCATCATGAAATTTCAAAGTGTAATACTAGCAGTTCTAAGTTTTCACTTCTATCGGCATTTCCCATAGCGTCCAAATTTTTATACTCTATACTCTACTGAGCACTCAAATTCACAATAAATTGATGAATAGCAATGTTTCTGTGAAACGATTGTAATGTTTCAACAATATAAAATGCAAATCATAGAAATCATAGAATTAATCATCAATATTGGATTGAATTTTCATCAAGTATCGGGACAATTACTTTGTGATATATGAAATATGACACAACTATATCACAAATCATAACCCATATATCATACCTCAATATGGGTTGAAACACAGATCCTTTGTGGAGAAACTCTATGCTCTAACCTCATTCTGAAAATAAACTACGAGTTTATTTGTAAATGAAATTTGAGTTTTTGAGGACTGTTTTTGACTGACTGAAAAATTCGATAAAAAATCTTATGGGTTGCGTCACCGACATGGTGATATCAGTATATCTGTAGCTATACAGCTGGCTTAGTTTATTTATATAAATTTCAAATGAACATTTTCATTCTTTCTTCAGTTTTCTTAGGCCTATTTTGTCCTTTTTCAGAACACAATGAATTAATTGAAAGTACACAAAGTCTGAAATTGATCTATTGTTGAAATTAGTAATGATAATGATGTAAACAATAAAAATAATGTTAACTATCAATTACATTGAGATTCATGTCAATCACTATCCATAATTATATGACCGATTATTAATTACTTCAATTAAATTGAATTGAGTTTATTTGTAAATGAAATTTATGTTTTATATACAAGTTTTATTCTAACAAACACGTATTTGGTAGATCACCAATAAAACCTCGTAAAATATGAAAGCGATTCATTAAAATCACTGATCACACCGAGTTCCTTTCAGCCAACTAATTTCTATCAAGATCGAACCACCAGACGGGCATAATTCTGCCCGATAAGAATAAAAACCAACAGAAGAATCATAAGCGCTGTTCGCGATTGTTCGACCAGCCTCCGCTAGACAATGACATAATTAGTCAAAACGGCATGTCTGCTTCAACTACAACATTGTATTTGTTGTTTGCTGAACTAATTATAAGCGTGTAGCGGGCGCATACCGCGGATCGTGATGCCCAAGGCGGTGCAATTCGAAATCAATTACCCGGAGTCGCATCAGGTGATCGAGGTGACCTAAAAGGGGACCATTAAGGAAATGAGGAGTCTTAAGTAATGAGAGGTCTTGAGGGACTTGGGAATTACTTCGTACGGATATAACTTTTTGTTATTTTCGATTCATTTCGAGGAAACTACGAGTTCTGTATCTTTTAAATTTTATTTGGATAAAAGAATTCCTTTAACGAGTTCTTAATTGACCTGTATATTATCTTATTACACTTTATTGAGATATGTTTATATTCATGACATAAAGAAATAATACTACTACCATCTTGAAGATTTTGTTTGAATTCTAATTTAACTGTATTGATTTGATTTGATTCTGCAACTCGAGAATTTTATCGACGTGAAAATTCTGCCTCAGTAGTATTTTTGCCTTTGTGGATAGTTTGCCGCTTCAATTACTAACTTTCATATCCGCAGTATCGGTTAAATTGACTTTTTTGCCATAGTACTATTTGTGCTTTGGTGGTAAAGGAGTAGGTATGTGCCTTAGTAGGGAAGGAGTGGTGGAGTTGTCGGAGTCTTAGTTTTGCCAGAACATGCTTTTTTTCCATTTTATTTCTTTCCAACTTTTTCAGCTGTTTTTTATGTTTAAAGGTGCTGTGAATAAATTCAACAACAATGGAATATATATAATAATTAACAAAATAACTTATGCAATGTATCTCAAACCTAAGGACAATCAACAGATATCTCCAATAAATATCTCGACCTTGGGAAACATATAACAGACCTATTAGTGATTTTGGGATTTTTAAATCTTCGCTATTTTCCGGAATTACAAACATTTCAGTTTAAAAACAAAACTATGTCGTAGTAGAGTAAAAGCTATTCATTCGCGGTGTATACGTTCCGAAAATATGCCGCGAATACAGAAACCGTGAATGTGGAATCGTAATTTATATTTGATTATAGGGGACACGTTCCTAGGTGACAAAATGAAAAAAAGTATGCATATAAAAATTTTAATTCAAATGAAGTTTTGGATCATATTGCTAAATTATTATGTTCAGGCTTAGACAATGGTTTTAAAAAAATTGTAATGATTTCTTGCTTGGCAGTTTTTAAAGGTTCCTTCAATTCTGATATTAAGCAATGACTTTAGCAATTTGCCTTTAAATTAAGACTTCGTTCCATAGATGGATCAATTTTCATAGATAAAATCACAATGCTCATTAGCCATTCTTAAACCTTCACTAAGAATTTTCAAATTGAATGTCATGTTTCCCGTGCTCATTAAAGCCTCTTCGTCAATAAGTTGTAAATTTAACATTTCCTGCAAGTTGCCTTCAGTCAAATCTTCTTCTTGCGATTGAAGGCCTCTTGAATCTATCTGTTCAAACCTATCTCGTCCTATTGTATTCGCAGTATCAGTTAAGTTTGCACAGATTCTTCGTCATTTTCTGTAGAGTGGACCACAGTTTTTCCACTATGAATTCTATGTGTATGTCTTCAGTTCTTCCAATGATTCCTTCATGTTTACTATTTTTCTATGTCAAAATCCTTCCAGCATTCCATAACATTCATATCAAGATCACATTCCACATCATCCAATATGATTTTGAAGGTTCGTCCAATGTAATTTCATGAGCTTCAAGGCCTGGATTATCTCCTGCTCCATAGGTTTGAGCAAGCCGTCTTGTTGGGAGGAAAAAATATAAGTCTGTATTTTTTTTTTCAATAAAACTTTTGAAACAAACCAACTCCGGAACCACTTACAGAAAATAGTTATTAGATCCGCGAATAAAGTCTATTGTCGTGAATATAGAAATTGGGTTGCATTTTTTCAATCCACGATTAGTGAAACCGCGAATAAAGAATGCGCGAATAAGGAGCTTTCACTGTATTGAAAATTCTCCATTCACATAAAAGACATACTTCCGACCTAGCAATAAATGTAATTGATTAACTTCAATATATTCTGTTTCAAACTGTAAGAATAATCTGTATTACGTAGTAAACACAACCAAACGTGTCAACTTCGACGTAACAAGGTCGCCCAATTCACCTGAACTAAACAAACACTTGTAAAAATGTTCCACAACTTAGCGAACCAGTGAATAAATCAATAAAACGTACATGGAATTCTCGGCATTCTATTATGTGGAAACTACGTTATATTTTTCAGATTCTCGAGTTATCCAGCAACTAATTAGTTGGTGATCTTATATCTCAAGAATTTCAGACTAGTATAAAGCTTCGGTAATAATAGTTCGTATTTTCAATTAGCAAGAAAGAGTGCACTTTAATTCGTTACTTCTCTCATTAATGCCGACATAGGCGGCACGTTTCAAATGAAAGTGATATTATTTAGACATTCTACTCCTCTTCAACTTTGTTTTCAGAATTATGTAATAGAGTTTGTATAAAACAAAAGTAAGTACGAAAAGTACTCATAGAAACTTTTGTCAGCCCTTTGTTCAGGCAAATTTGAAAACGTTCAAATCCTACACCTTTGAAGGCTAGGACACCTCTGAGAGGGTATAAAAGGTTCAGATTATCCCCCACACGCTTTGAAAGAGGAAAGACTTAGTAGTCTTACTAACATTAATTGCGATGTGGTGGTAAACAGTAACGATATTTTGAATAGACTTAAAAACTTTTCTATAAAAATTCTTCGACAAAAAAATCGAACTAAGACCAACTTCATTTCACCTACAGTCAAATTAAACACCAAACAAATAACCTTGACAATTCTCTGCAACACCTCACATAAATATTTCGACCCTGAGCAAAACACAAATACATCTTGTCATCGACAAAACCACGTTGATGTCTTCATGCTGTGCAATATTTTTGAAATGATTGTTTTAGATGTTTGAATATCATTGCAACATGACTAAGTTAGAACATACTTTGTGTGTGTGCATTCGCGGATATTTTATTAGCTCTGTAGATGGACGTCCTTGCGAAATCAGTTGAGGAAATATTTCAAATATATGCTTTCATGAAATTACAATTAATGAGTCCATATATTCTTTTTCAAATACATATTTAGTCCACATATTCTCTTGATTCCTTAAATGAAATCGACGAATGAATAGAAAACATATATTGTTATTGGTATTGTTTAAATGATATTAAATATGTTCGAAAATTTAAATAATTTATTTCAACACTTATTCAAACATTTTGATTTTCTGAACCATTCTAGTTTCATAGCTGCAAATACTGTTCCATGCAAAAACATTTCCAATAGGAAAAAATTTGGAACAAAATTTCGTTTCTTTTCCAATAAAAAAATATAGGTCTATATATTGTTAAGTGTTTTATATAGCAAACTTAACATTCAGTTCATTGAAAGAATTTTTGAATTGTCAGGCAATTGGTGCTTTTGATTTGACATGATTGTTTATGATTTGAACAACCAAGTATTCCATATCAGATAACACCATAAAGATTTAATTCAAATATTATCGAAATTATAATATCAGGAAAAAATATTTTGGATATTTATGAATATACAAAATATAAGTCTTAGAACATTCCAAGTTGTTCAACAATATTCTTGATCAGTGTTATGTTCGAAAAGATTCTTACAGTTGAAATAATTGCAAATTTATATTAGGGAACCTATAAATCCAATGTCCATTCTTTGTTCAACCTTGCTCATTAAAGAATCAACCAGGTCAGCAATATTGTACTAAATATTTGAAGTACGATTCGATCAAAGGTAATCAACAGTGCCACCACTGAGCGACTACCACAGTTTGATTACGAAGATTGCTCGTCTTGACATTGGTTCTCATGATTAAAACGCTACAAAAACCATTCGAGAGAGATGGAGCTGAGAGTCATTTCCCTCGATCTTCATCGGCATCTGGTGGAACAATATTTTACTTGTACTCTCTTAGGTTGGGCAACCATATGTTGATTGGATAAGAGTAAAAACATAATATTCTATTAAAATCGCATATGAAGAAACACGGCTGAGGTTTATTGCAATATCAAGAATGGCTACTTCCAAAGCAATTTCAGCCATTGTGCATTGCGAAGAAGCTGGTAATATGAGAAAATGAAAGTGGAGGCGATGTTTTGTGTTATCATTTTTTCGAAATTATCGGTTATACGGAAGCCAAGATTCTATTACACTTTGCTCTTGATTTATTTTTCCATTTCAGTGTAAGTCAGTACCAATTGATATTTGTACAACTTTTGAATTGTTCTTGATATCGAATAAAAAGAATGAGTGACTATTATTGCCAATTAATTAATTGAAACTGATATCTAGGGAGAACTTCTTAGCTTTAATCAGGAAGTTGTACAGTGGGGCCTCGTTAATCCGGAGAGGCAAAAACAAGAACCCTTTTCGGATTATCGAGGCAACCGGACTGTAGTATGCCATATTTAATGTTGATAAAACACATGTTTAACCTTAGTTTCTTTAAATGAGAGGTAATAATACAAACTTGTCTAAAAATCATTGACGTGCTGTTGACACAGTCAGTGATTTTTTGGCAAGTTTTTATTATTACCTCTCATTTAAATATGATCTATCAAAGCGTAGAATCATCGTCCATTGAATTCTTATTTTTTTGATCAATTTTTAAATTATAGCATAAATACAAAATGTACATGTTCGAAATTGCAACCATGTAAGAAAATCAGTAAGTTGAAATAAAACATTAATTAATTCTTCTTGAAAAAGTCTGTAATACTCTTCTGTTTATGATTTTCGCACTTCATTTCGAAAGCCCGGTTTCTAAGTCGACGAAAAAACATAACTTCGTGGCTATCAAATTCGTTATCTTCAGCCCATTTTGAAGCTCCTACTGCCTCTGAATTACCAACTTTTGTGAAGGCGAGAACCACAACGCTATTGTCATCATCTTGCTCATCGACCTCACACATAGCCGCTAGCACAATCTCCTCATCAGTTAACACTTCATATCCTTGTAATTCGCTTTCGGTACCACTAGCAGCCCATTCTGGAGCTTCTGCCTCATTTATTTGATGATCATTGGGTCCCCTCAACCTGTTAAAAAGCTGGCCTAAAGGAACATCATCTTCTGGTTCGTGCAGAAGAGTGAAAATCAGTGAGAAATTCAGGGTACAAATTCTTCCATGATTTGTTAATTAGCCATGCCTTAACATTGACCCATCAATTAGCAAAAAGAAAAACTGTCTCCTTTAAATTTATCGATTTTAATGAGTCCATAAGGTTATAGAACATAACCTCTCGCAACTACACTCGCCGACCTTCCCCGTGCATCCCTTTGCCCTGCCGGATTACAGCTATCACTGAACAACAGGGAGTCCGGATTGCCGAGGCCTCACTGTATTTAAGTTTGATTTGTAAAATCTTGGGAATGAAGCAAAAAACAAACATTCCCTGCTTTCGTATCTGATGAGAACCAACAAACTCATAACACCGCACATGAGTTATAATATCTTCAATGAAAATGACCATATCGTCAATGAAAATATTTCTGAAATGAAATCGTGCATTCAAGGTATCTTCGATTGAAATACTTCATTCAAATATTAATATTATAATGTAGAAACAATTGATGATGTTATTGAATAGTTTCCATTGTAGAGCAAGCTTTAGAACACGAGTTCTTACTCTTGGAAACACAAAACATCGAGTAATAATGTGCCAACTTCGTGATTTAGAACGGAACTTGAAGCACTTCGTTTAACATCACTCTTCCAAGATCAGTTACATGTATGTTTAAACGTCCAGATAGACTTTCCGGTAAGGTTAGAATTTTGAATTACAAGATTACAAAAGCATTTCGCTATAAGATTAATCTTTACTGATCGTGAATTACCATTGTATTTTACTTCTAATTTCGTAAAAACGATTTTAAATTATTCTTTCATTATTGACAGTTTGAAAATTGATTGATTTCATGGGAGTAGTTGACCATATTATCATCTGACCAAATTTATCCTCATTTTCGAAAACTTCCACACTCCAAAATCATGTTATGTATAGGAGCAAATGTATACGCTAAGTTCCAGAGTTCTTCTAAGACACAATTTGTCTATAGGTACAAGTAGAACCCTAAAAAGAATATTATTAACAACATACTGATGAGTAAATACGATATTCCACATCTGATAATCGTTCAGGAATTAATCTTCAATTTTGATAAGTTTAAGGCAAATATAATACTAAATCTCTACAAATTCATCCCAATATTCAATGTTTTTTGAGAGAAACATGATTCATTTTCCAATACTCTTATTGATATCCACTTTTTAAAACTAAATTGGAACCACTGTTTCAGTATTGCAATAGGCTGACTTGTAAACATAGTCATTCAGTTTTGCAGCGTGTTGTCTATGTCACGAACTCTATGGCTACATCTCCATCTTGAATTATGACATTCCAAGGTCATAACTAAGGGATTTAAGGCTCATAATGCCTTGCATTATACATATCTCAGCTTCCGTTTCTACAACAAAGGACATCGGGAGTACTACCAGTTATATAAACTATTTGAAATCCACGGTGCAATCTATTCTTACGACCTTCGATTCATAGAAGGAATGTTGGGATTGTGTCTTCTTCTGTCAAATAGGCCAGCTATTCCTCTTTTAAATAGCTTTCTTTAACAATTGACTGATATCTGACTATACTGATAATTATATCGTTGTTTTCGATGAGTTCAAGTTTAATTAGATTTATTTGTTTCATTAATTAGAGTAAATATAAAAAAAATTATATTGTATGACTTTCGTTCAATTCTATGACATATATTTTCCGAAATTATTCAATTAATAATGATATAGTATGTAGATTAAACGCTGGCGAGCAGAGTAAGTTCTAATACCTCATTTACCCTGTAGTGGTGTAGTGGCGTTTATTATAAAAACTTGAGAATAATGTTGGTCGTTACATGATATTGTTGGGTCAACTGCTAATTTTGAAACAGATGGGTTTCATAACTCAAATATCCATTCAGAATGAAAGATAATTGAACTGTATGAGTAAACAAATAAAAACTAATGAGTGTTATTACACTGAAGGCGGCAAGAGTTGCGAATTATTCAAAAGCTTGACACTGATACCAATGCAATTGTTTTAAATGACGTTTTGCAACAGCCGAGTCTTTGATCCGCCATATGTTTATTCACGTATGATAAAAAAATAGATAGTCGTATGAATGGAATGAAAATGTATGCTGAGTGCTTTGGGCATAGTTCTTTGATTTATTGTTCAATTGAATTGATTATTTTATCATATAAGACTAATTATAAAAGCAAATAGATATAGCTTCGTTTGCATGAGAATGGCATATGTATCATATTATGTAAACCTAGCTATAAACATAGTAATTTGCATGTTCAGATAAGTCCTTTTAGATCAGAATAACTGAATGTCAAAAGTTAACTAACCAAGATGAAAAATTTATGGAATTTTCTATTTTGCAGTTTGAAACTTTTATTGATTCGTTTCTTATTGCGATATTAAGAGATTTTTTAAGTATTACTTCAAGTATTACTAGATGCATATCCATATACTAGATTAATATTCGAGAAGAGGTCGCCAATTTTTTCTAGCTTCATGTCATTGATAAATTTACTTACATTTTTATTCTCCACAAGCAGACTTTCACATGTTTCATTATTCCGTAAGTATCTGAAGAAGTCGTTTATAACGACGAAACGCGTCATGCTATGTACTCAATAAAGTGTAAATCATAAGTTCAAGTGTTTGAATTTAAGTTTATATTCAATAATTAACATTGGTTATATACATAAATATAATGTATAAAATTATAAGTAGCCTGAAATGAAGGTTATCAAAAGTGAAATAATAAAAATATTAATAACTGTTATCTGATCTTTTCACAAAACTTTTCACATATATACGCTTATTCAAAAACTATTATTTTCAATTATTTTCAAACTGCTTAAACTGTTAGTTTATGAGGAAAATGTTCAAACGTTTTCCCATATGAACATAACGTCGATTCAAGTTACATTCTTCAGAACTGTATCACCAGTTCATTATGTTAAGCCTCATCGTCGTGGAATAATTACTTGATCTGGCAATATGTTACCCGTCTTGACAGCTATGTGATAGGTGACCGCCTGTCGACGACATAACAACGTCTTCGTCGTTACGACTCGATCAATTCCCCAGTACTTCATATATTTCTACTACTCAGGTAAATGGAGAATAAGTGAAGTCTAGTTGAGAATGAGAAACCTGGAATGTTGTATCCTTGCTGTTGATGATTAATCGGACTTTCTTCATCACGTACGAGTATGTGTTTATATATTGTGTATTCCAACTTTAAAAGTGATTATTTAAAGAAGCAGACAAGACCAGAACATATGTTTCTATAGTTGCATTAGAACTAGTTGGCTTTATGACATTAGTTCAGGTTTAGCTCTTGTAGAGCTTTAAAAAACTGTTGGAGGATTCAACGATGGACTAGAATTGACACTTTAGTTAATTTGATTTAGGTTCAGTCACTTAGGACATCTTGAGTTACCTCAAATTCAGAAAGAGTCGCTTTGAATTGCTTTACATTCACTAGGGACATTTTCAATCGGTATATTCAATCAAAAGCACTTGACTTGGTTTCACAAAAATTATATCAATTGGTTGGAAGTTGTTTCGGGTTGTTACCTCATTTTTAAAAGCTACGCGTCAGATAAAATTTGCCTTGATTGGGTTAAAGTAAGTTTGAAACTCTTAATTATAAATAAATTACTTTGATTTTAATATGGCATATGGAAAGATAACGAACAACTTCACGATTTGGTATATTTTATTCACGTACAAATAACAAATATTGAAGTTCACCGCAAAGAATTGCACGATACTTTTATATGCTTTCATATTTCGTTTTAGCAATAATGAAAGAAACCAAACCTTACCCTTTTTCAACTAATAATCTATATTCTATGCCTAGCTCTCAATATATTCGCATTTTTTATCAGGACGCCCCTACAAGATTATGATTTACTGAAATATGGTGAACAGAGGGTGAAAACGTCAAACTATTTTTTTTAGAATCAAATCGGTTTTTTTGTATTTCCACATATTCATTTTTCAGTATCAGAGGAATATTTCTGGCTTAGCATTCGCTTCGGATTTTTTATTCTTTTTCACCATGAGAAAACTTCTGAAAAACTCATGATAAGCCATCAGGTGATCCTTAGGAGCGTGATTTATATATATATATATATATATATATATATATATATATATATATATATATATATATATATATATATATATATATACATATAGTTGAGTTTCATACTTATCCAGAATATGTATATTGATTGGTTTATGCGTGTGAAATTGATGGTAGATCTGGAAAGAATGAGTTTTGGAGTGTGAATCACCTGGCTTACCATGAGTTTTTCAGAGGTTTCCTGATGGTGAAGAAGTATAAAACATCCGAAGCAAATACTTAGCCAGAAATATTCCTCTGATACTAAAAATGAATATGCCACAATAGAAAAAAGCCAATTTGATTTTTTTAATAAAATAAGTTTGACGTTTTTATATCTAGAGTAATTCATAAAATTCAATTATTCATTAGTTTTGACAAAGTTGTGACATACAACGAAAAGTCAACAAAAATAAAGTTTTTATAACTAAAATAAGCCTTTTATTGCTGGAAACATTGAAAATAAACAGTCAATAAATCAATTTATATATATATATATATATATATATATTCGAATTAAAAAAATCTTCTAAATTTTCATTTTGATATTGTCGTATATCGTCATCGTAACCACCTCACTTTGTCTTATGTAACAATTATAATTTCATACGTAGTTAGTACCACCTCTCTGTTTTAACCGTCAACACTAATAACATACTTAATTCTGTTTTCGAATCAACTAATCGTTGACCATGTTTGAAACATTGAGAGATTAGCACAATAGATTTTTAATTTGACTGGTCAGAACCATAAAGAGAATGTTACAGATATATAGATCACGTTTATTAGATAGCTAGTTTATACCAACTCATCCATAGTAATAATAATAGCACATTCTTAATTAGTATCGAAGTTCAATACGAAAAAAATTGATATCTAATAATTCCTCTGTGTGTTACATGGCACTATTTAATGCAAATAATAGTTCTTATTTGCCGTTTCTGCAACAATCTTCGTATTAGTGAAATTATTACTATGCGTGTAATTAATTGTTATTGACATATACCGATATAAATTCCTATGCTACTGCAATTAGCATGTCAGATGAAATTGTTGTACTACTCGGTCATAACTTTATATTATCTTATTAGACCGGAGACCAAAGCCTATCTTTTTATGAACGGAATGTCAAAAATGCGTCACGATATGATCTAATAGGCACAGTCAACATATCCTGAGTTGAGGGATTTTTTCGGGATGTGACAGATATCAAGAATATTTTGCGATCCAATGTTAAGACTGTATATTTTCAATCTAAGCTTGATACGTTATTAAGTTATTATGCATTGTTATGGATAGAGGTGTATTAAACAATGGAATTTGATTGAAATCAGAGCAAATACTTCGAATGGTTAATAATTTATGAAATGGGTCGATTTCAACACTTCATTGAAGAAAACGATACAAATAAAAATGATGATTATGTATTAAATCTTAACAAAAACCAACGATAAATGATCACATATATCAATTATAAACTGCTGAAATGATTGGTAGATGTATTTACAACTACTGAGCTGGCAAGAAAGTTAGGAATCAGATGAACCAAATTTTTGAAGCAACTCATTTAGCCTAATCATTTATTTTTATATATTCATTCACTTAAACTTATACAATCCTGCTTATGAATTTAAGTGAATAAGTTTGAAATGTATACATTAAATAGTTGCAGTCAACTGATACACGGATTGTCAATGAAAGTGAAATGATATTAAAAGGAGAAAGCCAATATTGAGCACAAAAAAAGTTACATACTCGAAACAAAAAACATTCAAAAACGATTGAAGGATATAAATAATTTTTCAAATTACATTTCGATCTCACTTTTTCAGATCTTTCTTTTTTCTAAAAGTTCTTTCGAATCCTTGATATTTCCAGCTAGTTGAATATAAAGTTTGAGATATATGTAGTTCAGGTGACTATGCCTTCTCCTTGTAAATATCTCGGCAATTTTCTCGGCACGGTCTTAATCAGAACCTTGCGTTCTCTGCTATCTCCACACAATATGATACCGCATATAATTTTTGCATGAAAAATACAATAATTCACGAATTTCACCTCAAAATCTTTAGATATCATTCTCATCCCTTTCGTTAGATATATCGCAGTCGACAGTTTGTCAAATAGTTCATTAACAAACTGATTATAGCTCAACGATAAGCAAAAATTCGCACTCAAATACATCAGTGAATTATCCACTTGTCTTGTTTGAGGACTGCTGGTTCTTGTTTTCGTTGGATAGACCGTTTTAAGTGAAATAGTTCATTAACAAACTGATTATAGCTCAACGATAAGCAAAAATTCGCACTCAAATACATCAGTGAATTATCCACTTGTCTTGTTTGAGGACTGCTGGTTCTTGTTTTCGTTGGATAGACCGTTTTAAGTGAACCAACTATGAACACTCGATAAGGATATTGACGTTGAAAATGTTATCTTGTCTCTAGTTCTCCACCTGTCCATGAAAACCTTGTCATCTGCAAAGTGGACAACTACAGAAGAGGTCGGATTGAGAAGCAAGGAATTAAATTTCAGCTATATTTGAAAATCGAGATGAATAGCCATTATTGGCATTATAATAAGGATAAAGCTAACTTCTCATAATATAATAAAAACTATAAATGATAATAATAGTATAATAATAAGCGACAAGCTCACATATATCGAGTGATGAAAGTGAATTGATCACTTCATAAGGGACAGAGTGGACAAGGAGAGTTTTCATATTCAATCTTCACTTAAAAAGTCTTTCAACAATTCCATCTAGTACAGTATATCGAATTAATATCGTACATCATGAATATCAGTAATTCGAGCGATTTAACGAACTCATCTTGCTTCTATAACAGAAAAACCTAATCTTCATTGTTAACAATTTTAAATTTTTGACACCCATCAACTTTTTGCGGTGCAAACGGGAATAAATTTACCTACGAAAAACAACAAATTCTAATAATCCATAATATTATGGACTATCTCACAAATGTTGTCGTTATTGCAGTAACATAAATTGAAGTTGTTTGGATTCCTAAACTTTCTCTCAAGAAATATGTAAAATATTTAATCTCAGTAACTATTTATTCAAATTCCCCTTGTATGAATATTGTAGATATTTCTTCGCAGGAAGGGGTTTGGCGGAAGTGCAACCTCCATTTGTGTTCGATTCAACAGCTTTATCTGATAATTGCCATAAATTATTGTTGCTATAACGTAGTAACAATATGAAATGCACGGACGTCAAGTACAGTTAGAATATGAAGGGACAATTAATGCAATAAGTTCGTGTAGTTCTAGACACTTCTATTTGTTTTCTTGTTGGACCAGCGACTTCCTGCTTATTGCAGATTTCTATTTTGTCCGTTTGTAACCGCTATATGTATTTCGTACTTTATGAACGCACTAGACGAGCTGTTTATCTTTACATCTAATATAAGACAAACTAAACAAAGATGATATATATTTTGTATATTTTATATTTTTTATATAGCCTCACTTCTTGGAAACATCGTTTCAAGTAAAATAGATATAAATCCTTTGAGAAACCTGTTCCTCAAGTGGAAAAGCTTGAGTAGTCCTAATATCATCTCTTAGATTTCCACAATTATTTTCCAAGCGCTGGAATACTTAGAACAATTAACAAACGATTTCCTCAGAATGACAAAATAAAATTGCCACATAAAAATCATTTATACCCTATGAAAATTCAGGAATTGATGAAATGGGCTTATTTCACTTCGTTTCCACTATGAAAACTGTTTCGAATTTTGAATAGAGATCGTTTCATTATTTTCTGAAAAATCTCTGGTAGCTTATAGTACTATTCTAACCTAAAACGGTACTTATTTTTGACGCTGGAGCATTTTAATTTGTGAAATTTCGTCCATTATTATATGAATAGACTTCAATATAATGAATTGAATTTAGATCATTATATAATTCAAAATGATATTTTTTCAATTACTGTAAATGATAATTACTTGTGGTACCACATTCTTGAATGAAAGAAATCAGACGAACATAGGTACATGTAAAAAAATTGTTCGACAATTATTCATTATTTTAACTTAATTGAAAAATTAGCTTCAAAAGCACCGGCTGGCAAAAATTCTCAAGATGAACTTCCACTAGTGCATCCGTTTACACTAAATCAAGGATTCAATTAGACAAATATCAGGAAGCATTGTCACAAACGAGAAAAACAAGGAATTAAAAAAAGCTTTACGTTCTATTTTATATCTATTTTAAGTATGATACACGTCTACTTGCGGTTTCAGCAGAGAAATTAGATTTTACACCATGTTTTATGGAAGCCATTATCCCGATGTTATCTGCTTCTATTTTTCCTTCCTAGAGAGAATGATAGAGCAATAAGTTTATTCAACTTGCTCGCCAGTACAATTGCGGTTGGAAGATATCCTGAGAAACCACTAGTCTAGCAATTGAATTCAAGATTATGAGAGCTCTTCACTGAAGCGCAAAGGATATTTGGTGATTACTGTTTTTTTCCAAAGTCACGGTATGGCATCCAAAGAACCCTCTCATTGTTTCAGTTCTCTGAGGTTTGTGCTGACTAATTTATACCCTTTGAGTACTGTGAAATACCGCCATTATTTTAAAACACACGGCTACCAGTCATTTGAAATAAATTGTCGATTTTAATCTGAACGCGTTTGAAAGAGGCGCTAACAAGCAGATTGTCCATCACTTAAGAGGGCGAATTAACAAAGACATGGGAAACAATTCTTATAAATCAGATAATTGTGGAAAAAAATTAAATTTAACCTCACTTATTTCATTGGAATTATATTTAAAAATTCAATTCCATTATGGAATTTATATTCCTCAAACTTAATATTATGCCTGGGAATATAATGTTATCATATTTCTATTTCTGCAGACCAGGATTAATTTTATTTTGTTATTGTATATATATATATATATATATATATATATATATATATATATATATATATATATATATATATATATATATTCATATTACTAGCTTTGACCCGGCGAACTTTGTACTGAATATTTTTCAAAAAGCCGGATAGACATATTCTACTATTTGTGAATCACTATCTCGTTTTGAATATTTATCACGTGTGGAGCCATGGACTTACACACTTACGAAGGGACTGCAATACTTCCTGTTATTTCAAATCAGTCGAATTATCAAAAAATTCCTATATTAAGACGTTTGTTCGTAATTTCGTATCAAGTACTTTTCCCATATCTCTCATCATTAAACATATGAGATATTTGCTGAATATAAAGTCGAAAAATGTTCAGAATTAAGTCCATTCCTGGAAACCAATGAAAATAATGATTCTGGTGACTGTACCAATAGCGTCTGTTTGAATTGACTCTTCGCACAATATTTTGTCGCACAACGTTCATTGGTCCAATTGGTCCGATTTGCTGTGAACTGTAATCTATTTTAATGTTATAATTGAATGCAGGTTGATAGGAGTTAAACGCAACCTTTTTGTATTGTTAATTTCGATTTAATCGATTTCGTTCAACTTCATTTCGAGCTTTGCGTTGCTCGCCAGTTTCACTGGTTCTTTTCTATCTTTGACTTTCTGCATTGCGAGTAATGGTGACTTAATATATTGTGACTTAAAGATTGTACATCTAATAGCTACCATTTTTAAAAACGAAATTTCAACTCTAAATTCAAGAAACTATGTATTCTTCTTTATTATCAAATATACCACGTGCTAGATTAGTAACGTGTATGTTAGTCTATTTAAACTTACCAAAATTTCATATTAAATTTAAGTTTTAATATTAGTCATGATTAGTCAACTCTAATTTACCCGAAATGAGTGATAAGATATTCAGTTTTTTACATTAATAATTATTTAAGAGAATTAATAATTATTTCTTACTTATATTATCAATTAAGTATTCTAAAATTTTCTAACTTTACACGCAATGTTTTAATTTTTTTCCCTGACAATAACAAACACAACAAAAAAAAATTATGAAATCGGTCCAGGCGTTAACTCTACATTTTAGTTAGAAAACGTTTGTATGGGGAAAAGAAATGGGCTGTTTTTAGGGTTTTCCTGACAGTAATTCGAACTCTTCGCCGTAAAAACCATCCTTGGGCTTTAACGAACAAGTAAAAAAACGAATTGGCAAAATTGGTCCAGGAGTTGTTGAGTTATGCGCTTATCAACACATTTTGCGATTCATTTTTATATTATAGATATATACATATATATATATATATATATATATATATATATATATATATATATATATGAATATAATATATATATATATATATATATATATATATATATATAAATATAAATATATATATATATATATATATATATATATATATATATATATATAAATATAATATATATATATATATATATATATATATATATATATATATATATATGCATATAATTGAATAGAGGGGTGGATTCTCGGTAAAGATGAGACTGGATAGTTAAATGACAATACTTGTCGATTTACATCTATATTTCGGTCTCATATTGGGTCTTTTATCATGGTGTTGAAACATTACAGCGAAAAAGGCCTAAGGTATTTTTACTACTCACATATCAACTAGTTGCACGAATTACAAACATTTTCAACAAAAACACATACAAATTTCCGATATCATCGTTTCGTGATATTAAAATAAAATATAAAATGAAACGATTGAAATACAACTAAAAAATCCTATTATTAACTTGTTTCCGTATTAGATGAGATTTCTTCATGTTAATATCTCCATGTTTAAAAACAAGTATTTGTTATTTTCTAAATCCTGATCTGATAGAATACTGAAAGATCTCACTCTTCTTATGATCGAGTAGTATGAACTAGTCATTGTTCTAATTATCTTGAGTTATGACTCAATTACTGCATGAGCTAGCAGCATTTCTGTTAGAAAATGGCGTTACTAGTACTTTGTACTTCGATTTACATCGGTGCAATCTTCTACAAATTGGAAAAATGGCTCATAATACGGATCGACTTTTACAAGGGATGTCAGTAAAGTTATTTACTACCCCCTCGGGCTTTTTTAGTCCATATAAGCTTCAACGTAATATTATCTTTCAGATGTACCTTGAAAGATAATGGACGAATGAAAATTTTTAATAAAAGATAAATCCACATTGCAAATACAAACTCTTTCGAATGGCAATCAGTTATCACAATTGAGTTTAATACTCATTAATTCATAGAATTTATATTGTGATGCTATTTGAAAAATTGTCTTAAGATAAAGAGAAATTTTTCGATCATAAGTATTGTAATACTTGAAATTAATTTTGTTTTAGGAGGGGTATTTTTTTTAAATAGAGGGTAAGCGATTATCTTTTACATGAATTTTTAATGTGTTTCTCATATTTTCACTGTTGATGGTACTAAAAAACGATACTTATAGAAATAAATAACCGAATTAATGAATTCTTCCAACATTTTCGTCAGTTTCATTCGAGTTGGACAGTCTCTTTGAGTTCAATCAGGTTATGGCTTTAAGGGTACAGTACGATTTTTGTGTACGTTAACATGACGATTTGTTCATTCTGAAACTCAGATTGTACCATCATAGCAATTCAAAATCACATCGAATTTCTGTTTTTGAAATATCATCTCATTCTATCTGAATTTTGAACGATACAAACCAGTGAATATCAATGAAAATTTATTCCCAAAAGTGTTATTAGTGTGATGTCCGTTATCTGTGCAATTAAAAACCATGGTTTTAGGTAGTTATTAAAAGATCAGAGGTGGGATCCAGTGTCTACGATAAAGAGATAAAAAATTTTACTAGTTACAAATTGTTACTCATTTTTAAGAATAATTCAGGATATTAAATACTGTAATACGATATATAAAATGAAATACTTATATTCATTTTATATTCAGATTAAACATATTATTGTATTGTATTAGATGAAATGTGAAAAAAATCATCAATTATTCAAATTTTGCGCTTCGATATTCCGATATTTTAGTTCGAAGTTCACTCACATCTTTCACAATAGCGTTCACATACAGAGTGTAGGCACAGAGAATGCTCTCCAGTATACTTTCTGTGCATTGTTCGCAATCTTCATGCACTCGCTGCATCTAGCTTGAATACCTAATAGGTATTGTTTAATTACATGATAATTAAGGCAGACTCTGCTCTCTGCAACTCTCAGATAGTTGCCATTAGCGCCTGCCAGCAAAAGCTTACATAAATTCGCCGCACTGTAGCGCTGCTAGACACGACTGCAGTTTCTATGGTAATGACTTGTCTATGAACCCAGGATTGTCTATGGTTTCGATTCTAATTAGATATCAGATTGGATATTCACTTTTGTTCGTAAATGAGCGTATGTATTCGCCCTATTGGATTCCTTAGGTTGTTGATTCTCTTTGAAAATAGAATTTTTCAATTCCGTGAAATAAAGCAAGTTGAATATCTTTTAGTGTTTTTGGGCACTGTACAAAGGGATCTCAGCAAAAGCAATTTTATCTTTTTGTGAAGTTGCACTATACATTATATTGATCAATGTTTCAATAAAATTTAGAATCTGTGCTATCAATGTGCTGATAGAGTTTCCTCTAAACATAGAACTCTCAATTTTAAAGAATTAACTTCCTGATCGCTGAGCAATTTAGGTATATATGGCTAGAATGGTATATATGAAGTACGTGTCACCGATATGAAGTCTATAATCGGATATACTCGTTCATAGTCGACAATAGCCAATAAGCTATAGTGTATAAATCCATCAAGATCTTCTTATTTTATTAGTCGATGAAAAACCGCCCCATTAGGTTTATTTGTGTACTATAGAATAATATACATACTGATTTCAGTAACCATAAAGATAAGTTATGATGAGCATTGATAAGTTAAGATTTTATGAATTTGGGAGTTGCTTTGAAATTCCTCTTCTCGTTGAAATCAAGCCTGATCTTATCCATATTTATTCTGAGTCAGAATCTTAACGTGCAGTTAATTTTTCCATCTCTAGTCATTGAAATTCATCGCTACAAGTTCTTCAACTTTATTAGTCGTTGTACCTCTCCACTCAACATATACAGGTAGGAATATTATTAATTACAGTCTAATGTAACATCGACTTTTTCCGTCCCTCTGCGAAGCCCGTGCGTGATACGGTCACAGAGTTATGTGCCGAACACCGAAATAAATAAAGGTGATACACAAATATCTGCAAAATAAAAGAGCCAGTTCATGTGGAACATACCCCTGATATGATTTATAGGTTCTGTGGACAAAGCGATGCCGGTGTTGTCGATGGGCAAATAGCAGTTGTTCTGTGATTATGCGAGCGGACTATCATAATTTCATATTGATATCCACGGAACAGTGGCGTAATCATTTTGTTCTGTGATTATAGTTTTATTCTTATTATTCATTAGTTTCTATTTTGAAGCATGAATTGTTGCTTTTAGTTAATAATAATAAAGACAAATTTGTTATGAATACAATAATGGGAATAATATTAAGAATGTCAAGGAATTGTTTGATTATATCGAGAAGGGACTCTATTGACTCGAAATAGACATTGGTTGTTACCAAATTTCAGATTTGAGTTTCAGTTCGGACATAAAAGTTCTATATGAATCATATATAAATGTTGAAACAAACACCCAATAAGAACACTGCTTGCGTAAATCTACTACACATGTAGTACAATATTAAAAGAATAAAAATTAAAATCAATATAAAATAACATACCCTACGCGTAATGTGAGTTTATGAGCTACTCAGTGTGAGTTGTGTTACTAATATGAGTTGCAAATGTATCTTCTGGATCTAGATGTAGACCACCTCAAACACCAAGCATACTTATTGATGGATTTTGCTATATTGTAAGAAAAAAAACTTTATATCTAGAATTGAAATTATGCACATCAGTTTTAAAAAACATTTTATCATAAATATATTAAAAATCAATTGTACAACCTGAATTTTAGTTTGGAAAAACTAGGGCAATTTTGGATTTGGCTCACTTGAAGATTAATATCCAGTCCCAACCAGTCCAACCCAATGAATATAAACGAAAAAGATAACTACTCCTACTCTGAAGAAAATTTTTAAACAAAAGGTAGATGGGTGGTAAAATTTGAAAAAATTAATTAAAACCTCTTTTCAATGTGTATCTTCAGTAGAGAACTCAAATCAAACTTAACACACTAAAAGCAAAACACACTGAAAATATAAAAATTGTTAAAATAAAGCATTACCGACTAGGAAGACTGAATAGAAGGATGAAAGTAATAACTAAATTTTCATAAAATATTAAATAAATGAGGTTTTCCAATATGTCACAAATATACTCGATATTCATTCGTCATCAGATACCAATTTCAAAAAGATTAGAAAGACTGTCAAACAGATTTTGGTTCATCATAAGAAATTGAAAAAATTTATCGAATCGATTCATTGCAAAAACGTTGAATCGTATAGTTCAGTGAGTAAAATGAATTAAATTCCATTTCAGCATTATGTCACAGACATGGGATGTTATAATAATTTTAAGTGATATAGATATGTGCAAACGATATTAAAATATGTTAATAAAACAATGGAAAATTTTCAAAACGTTTTATTAGGTTATATTGCTCCCAAATACTAAAGGTGTTTATAAAATTTTTCCTCGGCAGTTTCCATAAAACAATAAAAGTAAACCTGTTTGTGAAATAATTCGAAGTGAAAACTACAGAATTCTTTCAATGAGATACGAATGGTATATACAATTCGTGATAAAAAATGAAATGAAATGAAGAAAACTGTCCTTATACATTACCAAATGAAAGAAAGGGTCTTCAAATCTGTAGCTCAGGATCAGAAAATGAAAAGTTCGATTTAAAGAGAGAAAAAAGTAATCAGATCAACTTTCAATCTCATTATTACTTCTACTAAAAAGACTAATTTCACTAAATACGGACCTGAAGAGTTCGTATTCCACCGAAAATATATATATCATTATTTTATTCAGCATAACACATTTCCAGTCCAGGATATCAGGTTCTCGTTTTGCATTTTCTATCCGAGGGATTAGCGTTTTTAAGTATTACTTGATACCTTGAAAATATGAGAACAGAAATAAAGAAAAAAGAAGTTAAGCTAGATATATTTTGTTTTTTGCCCTTGTGACACGTTCATATAATTGTCTTACATTGTGTGAGATATTCTCATCTTTTAGCCGTTCTGACCATAAATTATGGATAACAAATTCCACTCTTGACTGAGAGAAAAGAAATAAGATTTATTTTTCACAATTGAAGTTGATATAGTTGTACGTACAAATGAACGGAATATTAATTTGTAACTGTTTTTACATACTAAAGTCAATATTTGTAACTATAATACTTCTTTTTAAAAGAACAGCATATATGAAAGCTGCACTTTTTGATTGGCTCTTATGTATTTTGACTATTAACTTATCAATAAATACTAAGGAGAAGGCCCAAAAAATTTCCAAAACACTCATCATGCAGAATTATATCCGTCATCACGTTGAGTTATTCAATATATATTTAATGTATCTTTGTTTGAATTGAAGATAATACCAATACGAAGAAATAAAATTTTTTTAAATTGGAACAGGGAGTTTATTCCCATTGTTAATACGTTATGTCATTGGATGAATTACTCAAATTGTCTAAATTATCAATATTAATTTTAATTTCATTATAAATTGCATACATTTGTACCATTTATTCATTCTTTGAAATATTCATTCTTTTAGATTAGAATTATTCCATTAGTTTGGATCAACGGAGATCACTACAATTAATTGTTGTCATTAAAAGAATTGAAATTTTATTTTATGAGAAAATTTCTGATTTCATTCAATTCACACCAAATTTGGTATATAACAGTGATAAAAATTAATATTAATGGGAATAAAAAACTATTTTACATAAATAAAATTTATTTTCAACGAAATTTTATTCAACCAAGAAAGCCTTCAACTTGTACTAGCTAGAAGTATGAGTTGATCTGAAACTGTGATTCCAATAACAATTAGCAACTGTTCAGTTATAATATGTTCAAGAATTGTTTTCTGAGAACTCTCTGCAGTTTATTCCTCTTCAAATGACACATTGACAATAAAGATTGGTACATTTTTATCGGAGTTTATCTGAAAGATATGTTTGAAATGAAATACTCGGGCTATAAAGACTTAAGAGATCTATTGAAAAGCACGAAACATGCCATTTTGATTACTTTAATACTTGTGGTACATTCTACCTACCTCCGGAGGTAGTCAAGAAGTTCAGGAATTTTTCACTAGAAGTAGAACTTAATCTTCCAAGGATTATTTAGAGAGATGCTGCGTTGTATCTTCACGGCAATGACGCGATAACTGCTCTCTTAGTTTCTTCTGGCATACCACCTAGTAGCAGATATATACTTATATATTTATAAATATAAATATATACCACCTAGTAGTAGATATATACTTATATATTTATAATATATATATATATATATATATATATATATATATATATATATATATATATTTAATTTTAATTGTTTTTTCATATTACTCACAAACTTTATTTTTTTCAGGTAAGAGCATCACCATTTTCTGCAAGAACATCAAAATTTACTGGATGCCTGCTTGTCGTGAGTAAATATCCACAAATATTTTCTCCAGTTTATTTCTAATCTACTACCTGCCGATTTACGTTACGATTGACTATTATCAGTTTCTCAAGAAACTAGTGTTAGGTTGTTATATATACTGAACATAAGTAAGACAGTTAATCTAGAAGGATTTGTGGATAGTCAAGAAACTATATTTTTAACTAATATTTCACTTTATTCAAAAAATAATATAGATTATACAAGAAAGCAGGCGTGAAAAGCGCAGTTTGTATGTACAATGTAATATAATTGAAAAAGAATTATACTCATATTGATGTACATGTAATAAAAACGTTGTAGCTGCAGCTTGGTGAATAATTGAACAACGATAAAAAGTATATTTTGTAGTGTCCCTAATATGGCGCCTGGGGAGTTTTATGAAGCCGAAACAATGGAAAATAACGAATCATTTCTACTCTTCTCTTTACTTAAACTCTTCTTTCAAGCATTGTCTCGATCCCTTCGTTTGAAGACTTAGTGTAGTATTTTCAAAACATAGACCACTTAGAATTAGAGCACTTTCAAAATGAGCTGTCAGTCATGATGAAAACCTTCTGTTGAAATAGCACCAACTACTCTTACCCAAAATCAAATATGTATTTTTACTAGTAAAGTATTGATCGATGATTTATGTCTTTGACAGTGATATTTGTTTATTTATATCGAGATTTGTGGTCATGGTTTTCTTGCCTGCGTGTTAAAATTTTGGCTACTTTACAATTTACATTCAAACAATAATTAGCTAGCTAATTATTTTCTAAATAGAATGAAGATGCATTATTGATCTGTTCGTGTTAAGTGTTATTGATTGAGTGTCTCCGTTGGCCAATGGAGATGTTTTATTGAATAAATGTGGAATTATATCATACAGTAGAAACTCGATTATATGGCCCTCAGTTATACGGATTCGCGATTATCCGGACTGCCAACCGCGCCGAATTTATTCTAACATGAATATGTCGGAACTGGCATTACGCCCAAATTATACGTACATCAAGTACCATTTCTTAATAAATGTTGATTTACGTTGATATGTATTTGTTGTTTTTAATAAACACATAACATTACATATGTATGTACATACTACATATGCAAAAAACCCGCTTTTCTTCATACATTCGATTATCCGGATTTTCGATTATCCGGATGCCTAACGACAACAATTAGTCCGGTTAATAGAGTTTTTACTGTATATGAATATTAACCCATGAAAAACGAAGTTTTTGATGAAACATTCCTATTTCTTGAAAGATTTAAGTGATTTATGTCGTGTTGTGAATTTAAAGAATATGATTTCCAGAATATAAAAATATTCAAATGAAATTTTATATAAAAATGTAATCTAACGAAGTGAAATATGCAGGAACCGAGAAAAATTCAATTAAGTGAATTTCAAGTAATAACAACGAGTCTTGCTGAATATTTCAAGTTTACCCCATTCGAAATATCCTCACTTTCGAAATCCCACAGCCAAAAAAAAACTAATTTCACAATACCAATTTATAATCCTCAATTCGCATGAATTCCTTAAAATTCATTCCAAATTGAATATCAGCCGATACAAACATGAAATATAAACCACTTACGATTCGTAATAAGCTCCCATAACTTATAATAAGCCCGAATTTGAAAGGGTAATGCATCGATGCCTCGTACCTTCGACCAAAATTCACTAAAACAAAATTCATTACCAAAATGGATGGTTATATTGAGCAGACAGATTTCGAATCGGACATGTTCGCTTGTCCTGCCTGCATAATGGATGACATTCGAAAATGTCATCCCATTACCACGGAAATATTTTCGATCGATCATTTCTTGAGGTGCTTGCCGATAAAGTTACCAAATGCGGCTATGCAGAGACGTATTCCACAAAAAGGGGGTAATTTAGTTTGGGGTAACACTTCTCAAATTAGAGAGTTGTTCTGAATGCAAATTATTACTCAATAGAAAAATAAAACAACATGATAATTCGTAAATAACTTAATATTTAAATCGAGCTATTCATTGATTATATGTATAATTCAAAACACTTTCGAAATTTTTCCGAAATTCAATAAAAATTGGTTATAACATGATATATATAACAGGATTTTATGAAAATGCTGACAATCTATTCATACATAAATTGAATAAAAAACATGTGATTTTGTATCACAGAATTACATCAACTGATAGATAATTATTTTGGAGTGTTACCCCAATTTAAAAACTTTTGAATCAATTTACCATCTGAAAAAGGGATCCCCGAATCGGTGAACCATATTTCACCAAGAGATCAGCGAATCATCACTAAATTATATTTATTCATATGAGAGTCTTAATTAATATATCTAATTACAGTTAGTAATTTCGTTAGAAGTTTAAACAATTTTTTTCAATGCTTTGAGATGAAAATGTTTCTCTGAACTTCTTGATTATTATATTCTGTTTCGGATATCTTTCAGTTTGTCGTTTATAAAACGCATCAGAATATGTATATTTTATTCGTATATAAAAATCATTATTTCATCTTTATTATTTATTAATAAAAAACCTTTAGTAGTTTATTACTGAAGGTTTAATTAATAATTATTAATTTTATTTGTACTGCTGTTTCTAATTCTCGATGTATTGCTAAGATTGTCATGTAATTTGGAAAGAAAATTAACAGAGGCGAATTTTTGTTGAGCTTCCTTCTCGATATTCGAAAATACATTTTCAACTTTTGACTTGTTTTTCGAATCATCATTTTTCAATTATTATGTATTTGAATATTTTGTATGAAGTATTATTGTATATGTTGCTCAAAATTTTCAGAATTCACTGCAACTTGTTTTAAACTCGTGAAATCATCTGACACTTCGGTTTGTGTCAGAAAGCTGCCTATTGATTCGAATGTTGAATATTATATTCAAGAATTTCCGAAATGAATGCATTATATGAATTCCTGAAATACCAAATTCTCATGTAAAAAAATTTCGAGTTTACATACCTCTTAAACTAAAAATGAAATTGATCAATAATAACATAATTCTCGTCTATTTTTCCGAATTTAAATGGATCATTTTCATTCAAATTATTGGCTTGGATTCTTCCTAATGCTCATAATGTTTCGTAATCATATAAAATATATATTCCCTTCGATTCAACTTCAAACTTTTCATAGACTATTGTTGAAAATTAGCTTTCCGGGGTTAAAAACAGAATTATGATCAATAGAATACCAATATACATCCTTTTTCAGTACTTTTGTAGAACCTCAGTAAATCCAATTTGAATCATAGCTTTTCTTCTATTATTCCAGTACTAGAGTAAGTGTAAACTTCAATCAAGATTTTTTTGAATCCACTCTCCAGAATATTTTTTATTTTATCAGCTCTTAATAATTAACTTCCAACCATATTAATAGGCCGCACCTTGAGAACGGCCAAACTTCTCCCATACTTCTAACTGACAAAGTTCCTTATCTTATCTTCATTAATTCGGTTCTTTTATTTCCATATCGGACTCATATATTCGAACTTGTCTAAAACGCTTCTTAACTGTTGACGAACTCAACCATAAAGGTGCGATCAAAACAGGATCAAGATTTTCCTAAAGGTCACATTTTAATTTTTTGAATTAGGCCTCGTATCACAAATTAAAATATCGTGAAAAGAAATCAAACAAAAGAATACCATACAAAAGAAACTCAAGAAAATTAACATCACATTATTTAATAACCAATCGACTTCATTTTGTGAAACTTAAAGTGTGTAACGTAACAAAATTGAAATCTTATTTACTTATTAAATTTTGAATTAAATTAAACTCTTGGCTTAATGTTTCACGATAATATATATAACAATATGAATTTGTCAACATGTTTCGAGCGTCGGCTCATTTTCAAGACTAAAATACAGTAAGGAACGAACAACAAATTTATATCTATACAATGGTGTGTTTACTGTATTTCAGTCTTGAAAATGAGCTGACGCTCGAAACATGTTGACAAATTCATATTGTTAAATATAATCTTGAAACATTAAGCCAAGAGTTTAATTTAATTCAATATTTAATTATGTTTCATCAAGAGTTAAGCGAGAATTCAATCTCAGTCACTTATTAAATTATTAATTTACTTTACATTTATAGGTTTGCGGCTACTCATCCATTGTGAAGTGTCTATTCAAGTGCTTCAATTCATATATTATACTCTATTATACTTTCATTTTATCATTATACTTTATTTTGATATTTTATTTTGAATTGCAGTTACTTCAGCAAAAAGCAAAAAAATAATCTTTCGTTATTTGTTCCATTCTCACATATTTGTCTAGTGCTGAAATTATATGCATTATGTCTCCGATAGTACCTACGTTTTTAATCGTTTTTAGAGTACCTAATTATATTTTCTTGTTCCACCTTAGTTGTCGCCAATATTATTGAATAATTTGAACATGGATTCAGAGGTTTGGCGCCAGAGTTTGAATAAATGTCATTTCTTCAAATTTGATTGATAACTAGGTGATCACTGAAGCTGGACAAATAACTATTTTCTGATTTCATAGGCGAATTGACTCTTTTTCTTGAAGTATTTGACTCAGAAATTTATAAATAGACAATATTCGAATTCCACAAGAATTCGTTAATTTTGTGTATATTCATGAAAAATCTTATACCTTTTCAAGTGAAAAGTTATTCGGAATAGCTAAAGTGTTGGATTTTCGACAACTATTTGTTTCACAAGTCATTACAAATATAAACAAAAATTAAATGTCTAGATATAAGGAGAATACTTACGTAGCAACCAAATGCTCGAAAAAAGTTGGAAAAAGATCAAGCACTTACATAAACAAGCTGTACACAACCCTGCCACTAAGCCTGAAAAATCTGATCCCGAAATTTCAAGAAGAAAATATAACAATGCTTCTTATCGAAGGGTAAGGAGTTTTTGAAGCTCATCATCAACCAATAAAAGTCAGAGAACAAATAGATATATATGGAAATATATAATTTATAGATATTAAGAGTTCATTCAACTATCAATGATACGCAATAGTAATTGAAAGCCAAACTAGAAAAATGTTATTATTATTTTTTCCAATCGATGAAACACGTACAAATGAAAAGAACTCGAAAATACATTGAAATGGATGATGGAAAAGACCAAATTTATTGAGAAGTCTCCATCATATTTATGTATATTGAAATACAAATTAACTTTATAGGAATGCAATTATGTCACGTACAGATAATTTTTCATGAAAATTTTATTTCTGTGAAATATGTTTATTTAATACTTGATCAAATTTTATTAATTGATTTGTTATTTGATTTATTAATATACTTGATTAAATTTTATTATTATCATCTTGTTGGTGTACAGAAACTTGTACACATGTTGTTAGAGAAGGTAGACATAGAAAATAGAGAAGGGAGAAACAGCAGTAATATCCTGAACTTTCTACATCCAATTTGTTCCTGAATGTAAATTGTCATGGATTATCAGATAGATCTAATTCTCAATACTCACATCTCAGTGTCGAACTTCAAGTAAGGCCGTTTTTTGACCCGACGATCAGGGGGAAGTTGCAATTTCTCAATATTTACCGCTCCGATTCCCCCAATTTAGATTTTATCGATTCAAGACCTCGTTAAAGGATTTTCAGATGATTAAAAACCCACTAGGTAATTAGATAGTGAAAATTAATCCATCTTTATTACGGTGCTTGCTCGATTTTTCCCACATACAAACGAGTAGTATGCTTGTCTTGCTTGCCAAACATGTAATTACTTCCATTTTATAGAGAAAATAATAATATAGAACGATACCGACGTTTACGAATACCTCACCAGGATTTATTTTAATTTGATACATATATATCAATGTTATTTCAATATAAAGAATCTCAAGGTTCTTAAATTATTACCCTCAGCATGATAAAGGCCTCATATCAGGTTCATAGCATTATGCCAAGTAAATTGTGAATTGAGTTTAAATTACTTTAGTCGCCAATTAGGGACTATGGAAAGTATAGGATTCTGAAAGTTTATCTGCATTAATGTTCAGAAATTGCTGATAAATTAAAAAATCCTCAATCGAATCATATTTTACTATATACAAAGAATTTAAATTGAAAAACTGCGAAAGACTTATGCATAAACAGAGTGAATGTTTGCATCAAAGATGGCGCATATGCAGTTACTTGCGTTGTGTTTAGAAAATAATAACGCTGATTCCCATTCAAATTTTAATTAAGGATATAGTATTAGCAGAGGAGGGAGCACAGTGGAAACTCATTCAAACTTTAGCGAAGATCCAATTTAAATTTCTTAATTAAAGACATTAAGCCTAACGGCTCCGCTTTAATTAATTGAGTGACCAAAAAGGCAAAAACCCAATTTCATTATTGGCGAACAAACATGCACTGTGCAGTTAAAGTCTTCAGTTTTGTTGTTTTTTCAACTGGACAGTTGAGAATTATTCCGTGTGGTCGTACTAATATTTTTTTTCAGTAATAAGGGTCCGAGATAAATCGGGAAAGATTGCATCTGTATCGTCAGGAATATTTTCATCTATTCGCTCATTTTTCTGTTTATCTCTCAATTTATCACTTTGAGTTTGAATCACTTTTCAAATATTCTTAGTTATGAAAAAATAAATAAATATTTGTAGGTGCAGAGAACATAGAATGTTGTAATTGTTAAAAGTGACAGGAGTAATTTTGTGATAATTTGTCACACTGAATTTTAGAAATTTGTTTGAGAAGACCTGGTTTTGAGGTTGTTTCATGAATTTTACAGGTGAGCGAATACCCTGAGAGGCTTGTAGAATTAATTGGGTAAACGTGAATATTTTCAGTAAATGAAACTTGAAATTTGAAAGAGAAACGCGGTTTGGACTTCATTTTGGATAGATGAAGCAAATTAATATATACCTAAGAGATATGAAAATTCAAAATTGCAAAAATGAGTTTTAGTTGATAATAATAATTGAATAATTGTTATTTATTCCATGATAACGATATATACATCAAAATCAATTTCAGTTTGATAGATTTCATATCCCGAATAGCTTGACATTTGAATATCTGAATTCATAATTTTCTCGTTTACCGATCAATGAATTTCATATTTATATTTTACTCAGTGTTTTTTCAACAAGAGACCTTGTATGTTGAAGACATGTAGCATTTTATTGTAAACATTCCGTTTTACTGACAAAGTTCCAACAGATAAAAAACGTCAACTATAAATTAATATTCTGTTCTGCACTACAACAGAGTGTGTTGCTAAACAACTAAAAAGAAATTTACAATTTCAATTTACAATCTCAATGAAACTTTAATTAATTAACAACTTACCTGAAAAGAAAAATCAATTTAATGTAATTATTCCATAAAACCTTAATTATTTAATTCTATCTTTATATCTCCAACTTTATTTCAACTATCATACATGTGAGATGAATGAGGTTACGTGGCAATTGCATGGAATTTCTTCTTCTTCTCTTACATTGATCACAGAACCAAACCATTTTTTAAAACTAATTCATCGTGAACAGCTAAAAAGGATAAGACAGAACTTTATCATTATATATATATATATATATATATATATATATATATATATATATATATATATATATATATATATATATATATATATATATATATATATATATATATATATATATATATATTCTAAGGTTTTCACGAATGGTTGAAAATGAATGAAGAATAATCACACAGAACACAAATTGTCACCAAGATTCCATGAACAGTCATTTTGTTACAGGTGATTTCATCTAAGAAATAAAAGGTCTTGGCTTATTCTCAAAAAAAGTGAAGAATTATCACGGATCTTGGAAGAAAATCATTTTAATGCCACTTTATGTGAACTGGACTATTCATACAGTTGAAGAAAGTTCGGTAATTAAATCGATCTGTAAAATAATAACTTCCATTTCAACTCAACAGATGGTGCTGAAACCGGATGAAGTCATCCTATCGGAAAAATTCGACCTAATTTCTACGAAACTCGTCCTTCGTTTCAAGCGTCCATAATTTCATCGAATGCAAATGAAGAGGACCAATATTTTGGCAACGAAATCTCGCCAAAGTGGCGCGCGGCCGACCGATCGAAAAACGCATGCGTTACTCAGCTTGACGCCGCAATATCGCATTAAGGATCGCATGCGATCTCCCATTATCAATAAATATCGGCATTAAAACGCCGTTGCCGTAATGAGGTCTCGCTGTTTGGAATTGCCTTCAGCCGTTGCTCATCGTCTGTGTTCGTAATTGTGGATGAAATGATACTAATTCAATTTTGTCGAGATATTCTCCCCGTAAGAATGAACTTGAATGATTGGAGATTTTGCTCTCTATTCATTCTACTGAAAGGATAAAATATCAGTCGGGAATTTATTCATTAGAATCTGTGATTATTTTAACATAGATTAGGTACGTTGATTGGGCGAATAATAATATTCGTTTGTCGAACTTTAGAAAAGAAATTCGATTTTCAACTGGTAAAATGAAGCTTTAAGATTCAATAATGGAGATTGATTTCACTGCAACTTTGAGGGAATAATCTCTTTCGTTTAAGGGAAATTGAATGGAAAAAGTGAGTAAATTGAATGAAAATTAAAGGCAAATCACGTTCTTTCGTACTTGAATCCACAGAAAGAGGCGGAGCCATCAATATCCCTAATCCAAAAAGTTTAACAGTATAGTACCTTAAGAAATATTTCATTCACTGTTTTCCCTAGTTTGAAATACAATAAGACTTCTCCCTCATATATTTCGTCTCAGAACCTGTGTTTTAAGGGAAAATTTCTTAATTAAATTATCTCAAATGGGTAATTACAGGTAAGATTTGCTCAAAAAGCAGACTCCTTTACTAAATTATAATTAGTTACTCAATGAATTAATTATTAAAATTAGGACATACGAATACAAAAATTCAAGATCTTGTTTCAACAACAAAAATGAGAAAACACTAAATGAAAACATTCTTATGAGATTTCACACTGATATATTTATTTGTTTGGAGTCACTATAAGCGGTATTTATATTCTTTCACTGCAAATATTCATTGCAGTGACGTCAAACTTAAGCAGTTCATTGATAGTTATATGAATATTATTACTAGTGTTGCATTTCACACTGGGGTGAAAATTCGTCTTAAGGTAATTGCACATACAGAAATTACCTTAAGACCAATTGGTCAATTTCGATAGATTTTTCAATTCAAACAACCTTAAAAAACTGGCCAAATTATAAACAACCATAAGCAAAAACAATTAGATCATAAAATGAAACATCTAGTAAAAGATTAATTTTTAAGAATTTTCAATTTTTACAATTGAACTATTAACATTGCCTTCAATAATTGTATTTTTTTTTTGATACTAGTCTAGAGGACCTCGAGAGATTACTTTAATAAAAAATGGATTTATTTTAATAACTCACCTGAAAGGCAAGTTTCCAAGTTGAAACTCAACTTATATTCTGCTAGAATAAAATGTAAATGAAAAAATGTGCTCATGAAACAACATGTTAATAATTAAATTTAAATTGTCAGATAAATAGGTATTATTCTATTTTTTTATTATTTCGTCTATTGCTAATTTTCAATTAATTACACTCATAAGCAATTCATTTAATTGATCGAGCATGATCTGACTAATTATCTTGTCAATCATAATTATGAAATTGTAACTTTTATTTCTGATGGATAATTGAATAATGATACAATAATTCTCGAGTTATATTTGCACAAAATAGATACAAAAAATATAATGTACTGATTTCATTAGATCACATATTATAATTACGTTGAAAACGATATAGAAAGCAATAAATTCCTTCTACAATAAATTGGCTATGCAAATAATACCATTTGATATTAGTTGCAAGCTTCCGCAGCGGGAAAACTAGTAGCCATAACTGAGATTAGTGTAAAATTGTTGAAATATTAGTCTACATAGGTTGACCGTAATTCATATTTGTTATGTCGCGAATAGAAATAACTGTACATTTAATCTTAGAATAATTCTGGAGGAAAAGGAATATTCCCTCGTAATTGTTAGATATAATATTTGTCTTTTTTGACATCTATGTTTGTGGAATGAACTGCTTAATTTTTTTTTATTGCAGTAAATGTCATCTTTATTCAACTAAAAAGCATCAATAACCTTTGGCGTGGAAACCCTTTAATTAAAAAGTAAAAAAGCACGAAAGTTTGATCCGATAGAAACTGAATATGCATAATTATATTGTAGTTGAATGTTTCACGACTGTAGATATGTATTTTCAGTGTTTAATTGGGATTTCAGTCTGGACAGGAAAATGAGTTACCTCTTTAGTATTTTCCAAGCATTCGAAAATGTTTATTTTCTTCTTCAGGGCTAAAATAGTACAATATTAACAATTTATATAACAAGGCATCATGGAAAATTTTTCTTACAATTACTATGAAGTTAGTCCGAAGGTACATTTGTTTTTTGAATTTTGAAAATAAGTACAAGTGTTCCCAAATGCATTGGGTTCGAATATTACTGTTAGGTAGCTGAAGGAAGCAACAACAACTGACTGTATCTCCAATTCCTCTTTTCAAGTGGAATGTTCTCAGATGTTTCCAAGGGCGTTATTTAAACTGCTTGACGTTGGCCGAAGTTTTATGACTAACCAAAAGAGAGTGTCATGAAACATAACAGAAATTAACAGTCTGTTCAACACTTCAACATTGTCGGTGGTTCATATAGCGACATACTTAATTGTTAAGCTTTGAAACAACCTTCGAAAGATTGAGAGAAGCAGAAAAATTATGGTGGTTTCCATTGCAATACAAATTATAAGTCATTACATGACGAAATATCAATTAGGTACAGTTGAATAGAAAGAGGTATTAGGAACTGGTTAGTCTGTAGGTTGTACCATTGATCGAAAACTTCTACAGGATATAATTTATCAAGTGAACATTGGAAATAGAGAAATATTCGCATATTCTGAGAAACCAATGTGTGTTAACAGTTATGAATAAGGAAAACGAGGATGATTTGTAACCAAGTTTCACTGTTTTTACCTTTTATATATTTTTGATTCATATGAAAAAGTTTAGTAAATAATTATCCACAGCATTCAAGTACAACTCTAATGGCCAATTTTTGCAGGAACTTATAATGATGAGAATTGTCATCTCATTTATAAAGTTTCTCCCAAATTTTCTCACATTTCTCTTGACGGAAAATCTCTTAGTGAATTGATTTTGAGGTACATATGTGGCTTTTGAAACATTTTCTTTCGTCAGAAGAGATTGTATATGCATTTTTTAGATGATATTCAATTAATGTTCGAATATATATTCCAACATACAAAAAACTGAAGCAGTATCTGTTTAATTTATTTTTTAAATTGCCAGTGATCACTCAGTGCTGAAAATTTTTCAAGTTTGAACTTTATTAGGGTCCTTTTGTCAAAGACTAACCCCCAATACCATTCCTCCTTTTAGAGTTTTGAAGTCTTGAGTTATGGAGTTGTAAGTTTAATTTTTTTTCATAGACATTCGGTAAGACCATGGAGAATATGATCGTTGAAGCCTTTAGACAAAAATTGAATCAGTTTGACCACATAGTATGGTACGTATGTAATGTGTCATTCGATTCGATTGAATTAAGGTATTTTCAATGCTCTCTACTTGAAAAAATGATTCGATGCACTTCTTTTGTATATAAATTACTCTTTCGTCTAGTTGGAATACGAAGAACATCAATGAGTTGAGTGAATTATGAGCAATCATCTTTTTCAGTCAATTTGATGATCAATTCAAGGAGCAACTTTCAGTTTCTAATTTGCTATAATTTTCAATCAATCACTGTATATTATATTAGATTCTTCTATGATACATAACGCAAGTAAATCTGTCGTATTTTTCGTCACACTCCGCTAGCCCAGCATCTTTGTGAGTTTTTTAATCTGGCCACAGCCATAAACGATGTAGATAATGCAAGAATGTGCGATTGTTGAAGATAAAACACGGCTTCATGGTAACCGCTAACACGGTAGCTACCAGCCCATGGTCAGGACAGGAGCAAACTATCTCAAGGTAGATTAAGGCCAAAAAACCTAACCGTTTTTTATATATCATCTAATAGTGAAATTAAAGGAATAACAGGAGTTGACCACCAACAACTTTTGAAATATCTCGAATCACATTATTTCATTGACATGGTACATTCTTCAATTTTTCATTCTGCTGATTATTGGAAAGTGTATTTACTGGAACACAAAACAAAATATATATATATAATAATATATATATATATATATATATATTTATATATATATATATTTTCTGTCAATTTTTCACCTAAAAATTGTTATTCGCAGAAATAACAGACAATAAAACAGGAACAATGGTTATTTTCTGATGAAGATTCGCAACAAAGTTTTAAAAATTGAATCATAGTTAGAATTGAATCATAGAAATTTTAGGAGAAGTATTTTGACACTTGTCAATCAGTTAAAATGACTTATTTGGAAGTTTTAACAAAACTGCAATTTGTGACGAAACGTTAAACGGAAATATATTCTTTCACTTTTACTGTCTAAATTTAAATTCAACATTAGATTTAAAATCTAATGTCAGCTAGTTCAAGAAAAAAACAGGGAGAAATAGTATTTCAATTTTAATTCACAATAATACGAAACAATTCTCCAAATTTGTCAAATCCAGTCTAAAATTATCAGTGATAGATATTTTGAAATATTTAAATTTAAAATTGAAATCAAAACTTGAATAATAAGATTCCTCATTTTCCTTATCGTTAAAACAATTATAAAAATTTTTTGGAAATATATATTTTTATCAAAGTCATCTGTATTATCTATATCGAATAAAATATGTATAAAATTTCTTCTATGAATGCTAAAATTTTCAAAAACGGAAAACTCCATTTGAATTTTAAAAAATGGGGTAACACCATGCAACAATAATGAAGAAACAAAATAACTCTGCAAATCTGATATACAACTATCAAAACTAAACTTTATATTATACAATTTGTTTCGCCCTCTAAGACATTATCAGGTATAGGTGCCAGAGGCGATTTCAGTGATTAAAGGCTTTTTCTCTAGGAATTTATTGAATAAGGAACCTCAAATTCTTTTCTACAATGAAATACTCAAGATTAAATATTGATCTATTCCTATCAACTTCTATTGAAATTGGTCCCATTCTTATCATAAAAATTGTCGAAACAATAACTAATTAAAATCCATCGAGCCGCCCCTGCTTTCGCGGCCAATGTTTTACGATTTACGCGGAGCCTGACACTGTTGCCACTTTGCATTTCAAATTCGAGTGTTTTTACGTGAAGTTCGTGCCAGATCG
Source organism: Henosepilachna vigintioctopunctata (assembly GCA_030704895.1). NCBI lineage: Eukaryota > Metazoa > Arthropoda > Insecta > Coleoptera > Coccinellidae > Henosepilachna > Henosepilachna vigintioctopunctata. The sequence goes on from JARQZJ010000129.1 coordinate 3,713,071, forward strand.
AGGGGAGATACTTAGCATAAAGATATGTATTATCCGTGTCTTGCGCGGGGCACAGCACGGAGTGAGTGGCTGCCTCAAATGAAGATCTATTAGGTTCTATGTTCTATGGCATATTCTCCGTGGGAACATTGAGTCCACAGATAGCTACGAAACTGTCTTTTCACGAGAAAGGCCTTGGATAAGCTGCATGCTGACTCTATTCAAACGCTTCTCTGTGCATGTTATCATCGAGCTACCAGCTATAACCGGAAACTATATTAATGGCTCTAGTGGTGCTTTTCGAATATATGAAAGCAAAATAATTAGTTACGAAATATCTACACGCTAACAAGTTCCAGAGGATATGTAAGAACTCAAATGAGACTGAAGTTAACCGCAAGTAGCAAGTCCTAAGGCGTTTAACATCTGGTCGATACTATTCTTCGATGTCATCATCAATATTGTAAATAATGAAATATTCAATAAACCATAAATGAAAAAAGCTTTTTCATCAGTTAAATTTTTGAAAATTTTGTTAGAATTAGACCTCAATATGTCTGTATCAGCTGTGATACTAACGAAGGCAAGGCAACTTTGTAATAATTTTAAAAACATTTGTTCATATTGGGATGTATGTTGAGTAACTTTTATTATCTGAGCAACGATAAGACTGCCACTAATTATATTATCTGGTTTTATGCAGTAGATATCCATATTTCGATAAGTACTCTTATTGCAGTTGCTTTGTCATCATCAACCCGCTCCTCAGATAGAAATGGTTTACTGTGATAATTCTTTTAAAAATACTAGAAAGTGTCCGAAATGATGGTAATTGAAGGTGTCTTTTTCTTTATCAGATATTCAAAACGTTTCGCAGGGTGTCTTTTCAATTGAAGATCATAAAATTTTTCAAAGATCTAACCTCTAGTATTTATAAGATGTGCGCAGAATTTGATTACATTTCTAACCGAAAACATTAATCTTTCAGTGTCACTATTTTTTGAATTATATATTAATATATATCGTTTTCTCCGCCAGAGACTCAAATAATTTACATAATTTTATCATTAGTTTTATTGTTTATCACAGCTCCAACACGCACGCATCCAAATTGTAACTTATTTTAGCACTGCTATCATCTCCGCTCTTATCACTGCTTCAATCATTAACACAGCTCCGACTTGAAAGCACCCCTAGTCTTTTCATTTCACTCTTTCACCGCAATTTGCAACCACACAAAAAACTTCAACATTCGACTTCACAACTTATTATAGTCCAGTACGAAAAAAGTCGAATGAAATTGAAACAGTATTAGTATATATTGGTTGGTATACCGAAATTCTTACCTAATGCCTGCTAGATCGCAGTGTTAATAGGGTTACATTTAGTTTTATGAATGTTTTCTCGGAATAACGATGACCGATATCTACTTTATTCTCCAGGAAAAGTTTCAAATGATACTATTGGGGGATTTTTTAAGAGTTAAGTTTTTCAGGTTGGCGGCATTGGTTGGTAATGGCATCCAAACTTAATCTGTCAAAGTGAAAAGTGTTCAGTATGCTCTGCCATTTCATCATGAAAATACTTACAAACGAGCAACGATTACAAATTGTCGAAATTTACTATCAAAATTTGTGCTCTGTGAAAAATGTGTATCGTTTGTTACGACCATATTATAGTCGTCATAACCGACCTGGTGAATCGGAATTGAATTGGCCGTCAAGATCATACGATTTGACGCCTCTGGATTATTTCTTGTTAGGTCGTTAGTGTATGTGGACAAGCCGAACACGATTGAAGCCTTACAGGATAACACAACACGCGTAAGTCATGGGATACAGGCCGAAATGCTCGAAAAAGTGAAGCAAAATTGGGCCTTCCGAATGGACCAGTTGATACGGACAACATTTATATCAAGTTATCTTTAAAATGTAAATGGCAAAGGCCAAGTTATCAAATTCAATAAAAGTTTTGAATATATGATGCAAATTGAGTTTTTATTCGATTTAAAAAAAACTACGCTTGAAAAATCACCCTTTATAAATTGTAAACTATGATTCTATACTATGAATTGAAACATATAATAGTTTATAAGATATTTTTCAATGATGTTGATACAAAAAGTGCGATGGTAAGCATAGACTAAATTGCATTAGCTGTTACCATCTGCTTGTTTGTCCTTATTTTGAAATTATATTTCACAGAAAATCCCTTTACATTACTACGAAACAGTCCAAAAATTTTTTAAATGCGATGATATTCAGTAAGCATCATAACACAAATATATCTGGAGTCTCCTATAAATATAGTACATGGTTATATAGATTTAAGCAGAATCACTTTCATTATCATACAACGTTGCAAAAATATCCTATCGTAAGCAGTAATTCGACCATAAATATCATTCACGAGAACAGAAGATTTACCAGCTTGATTACAGAGCCTAACTTCACCATCTTTTTCTACACCCATCAAGTGCTATCGCGCCATCTCTCACCTCAGCGGAGGGAGTGTCCGCACAGTAGCGCCCCTTGGGGGACTTAGGTTGATGCACTTTTATGCAAAAATCTGCCGACTGATGCAGGCTGGTTAAACGCCTCACCTGGGGCTATTTCTACAATTTTACGGTATGTCACACTTTTCGTACGTTCAGGTGAACTACCTGGTAATCGCTGGATCCGTGAACGACGGTAGGTAATTTTCCAATTATACTTAGACCGGGATAATCTGAAATGAATAATAGTTGTTCCGAAACGTTCATTTTCGTTGACGATCCCAATTTAGGTGTATTTTTATGCTTCTGAAATTTATCAATCAATCATAAATTATTACATTCAGTGGTTGGTGTATCTATGATCTGAGAGTTGTTTTCTATTGGTTCCTATAGATGGAGTTATGAATTATTGACCACTTCATGGTCTTCATTGACTTTGGAGTACTAAGAAGGTGTTTGGAGATCGAAATCGTTGCCTCACTTGGATGGACGTGGCACAAATGATGATTTCTTTGTAGAACGAACCACTTTATTTTGTGCTTTTATCAGGTATACATTTGTTTCTTGAATTTTGAAAATGCGTATTCCCAAACGCATTGGGTTCGAATATTATTGCATTTTACGTGTATAGTAGTTGAAGGAAGCAACGACACTGACTGTATTTCTCAATTCACATTTTCACAGATTGTTTCAACGTGGGTGTTTTTCAAGCGCGTTTCTTAAATTGCATAACGTTGTCCAAAGTTTTATCATTGACGAAAAGAGAATGAATTTATTTTGTGTATTTGGAGTGGATTTCTTGGTAAATAGGATATCAGAATATGAACAATTAATCAGAAGAACCAATCAGATTTATGTAATATTGCTTAGATTATCTGTGTCAATTTTTTTATTAATACAGTTTTCTGTCTTTATTATATGAACATTTTTAGGAAAAGGCGTTTGTTGTAATTATTTTGCGTAATCTAAAATTTTTGTGGCATAGTAATTCATATTGTGCTCAGTGGCTTGTACGTGTTGAGTTAATGCAGAAGAATTCGTCTTGTTGGTATTTCGGCAATCACTTTTATGAGAAATGATCCTTGAATGAAGGTTTTGTGATGTTTGACTTATATATACAGAATCGCAATATTACAAGGAATTTTGTAGACGACATTTGATTTGAATTTCAATTCTAGCGGATGTTTTGTGCGAGTAAATAATGATTGTTGTTAATGTATTTTTTTGAGCGATTTTTTTTCATCTTATTATGGAATAATTTGATCAGTTTGGGTGTTAGATTCTGTAAATGCGGTAAAGCACCGAATGGTAGACTTTCTGAGCTGTTGATGCTGATAATTTCCTGCCTTGTATCCATTATATTGCTGCAAGATCTCAATAATTTATTGATCAGTTTTAGTGGATAACTATTAACAAGCAGAATTCTCCTGAGTATTGAAATATTTTTCTGGCATAGTTCGAAATAGAAAATATTTTTTATACGTCTTTTGAACTCTCGTATGACATTCTTTTTGATTTTTTATGGTTTTAATGTGTTCTTTTGGTACCAGTCTAGCATTATATTGTTATTTTTTTTATGACTAAGGTATCTAGAAATGGAATGCTATTATTATTTTCTGTTTCGACGGTGAATTTTATCGAGGGGGAATATGCATTGAATGTTTCAACTATTCGATTTTATTCTAAGGTACAGCGTGAATGATCTTTTTCTTTAGGAAGCCTTTCCATATATAAAAGAGATTTTTCAAGAGAAAAAGTATAAGTAAGAGAATAATAATAATAATAAAGTAAAAAAAATATATATATATATATGCATATATATATATATATATATATATATATATAAATATAGAAAAACGTAGCTAATAAACGTATAGCCTTCGACCTTGAAATATCCCTGAAATTCTGAAAAGGAATAATCGTTAACGAGCTAAAATCTCAAAGATGCATTTCGACCTGTTGAAATCGAAATTAAACCCACATATTCCTTAGATTCGGGCGACGATAAAAACAGACTATGTCAAAGTTTTCACATATCAGTTGGTTTTTTAGTTCGGCCACGTCTTTAGCAAGGAATGTCGTCCGAGAGATTGACAGTACAATGAATGGGTGTTACTTCTGAAGATTTCAGCCAGTCCTGCAGACCGATGCGAGATACCCATCTGAACTTGCTCGAAATGAGCTACATGTAACGCACACGTCTTTCTGTTTGAAGGGTAGAAGTTTGAGGATGAAGGAATGATAACTAGGACTTACTGGATGTTACGTGTAGTCCTTTTCTGAACTTTGTTGGTCGCGAAATGAACATCACGTCCATTACCTACGACTACTACCTTTTCATATATATCTCAGAGTTAGAAACTGAATTAATCTTATCAGATAAAGCTAGGACCATGTTGAGTATAGTCTTTCTGAAGATGCAGTAGTGAAGAGAAATATAAATACATGTGTTAAAATAACATCCATGTGTTTTTGCTACTTAATAACTTTCCGATAAGTCTCAACTCTTATCCTACTTCTAACGTTAATAAAGAAAAAGTTGAAAATGAAAACCTTCTAGAAGAATTGAACAGAGATTAGAAGAATCTGAAGTTCGTTTTTGTTGATTTGAATATCAACGTAAATAATCATGATGAATTGTCCATTGAGTTTAGGTAATACGTAACAGATTCTTTGCAATTATTTACCGTCACTCCCATCCCCTTGACTAAAAAAGTAAGCAAATCTCTTACGCTACCTCCAGTGCTCACGTAATCACTAGTATATACATGTTTCTTTTAGTGTGTTCCGTTTTTTCTATGGATTCCTGAGCAGCTTTTTTAATTCTAGAAATAAAGGACATAAAAGGTAGAGCAGATACCCGTCCCTATAGTACTTGAGTAATACTCGAACGGCTTCTCTAGATTAAATTAACCATGATAATTGAAAACTTACGTTGATTATTGCTGCTGACTGCCATATCCTGTCAAAATCACATCATTCTTCACAAAAGTCCTCATCACTTTTTTTATAAATATCGCAATAATTTTTCGCTAATTTCATATTTTTAGATTAAATGTTATTCACATATTTAAAGAAGTAGCTCAATTTTTGCTGTTGGCTACATCTTTCTCATTTTAAAACTGACATCCCTATAAACTATGTCTTCCACATTATTCAGATTCATTTTGTTTCAAATAAAACAATTTTATTATATTTACATAACAAGATTCTGAAACGTCTTCAATATTCAAATTTTATATAGAATATTTAAATCACGAAGAAAAACAATAACAAACCAAGAAATTTTGAAGCACGATTTTCAAACGAATTTGATTGATTTTATAAAATTCAATTCCTACAGATATTTGAATTCCGGATTCATATCTCATGATAATGAGCAATGAATCCGGTAATTCGGTCTTTGTAATATTTATATAAGTTGCTATGTATATTATATTTTGAAAGTCATTTTGCCTGTTCAATAATTTAATAAACACCGAAGACATAATATATACCAGCTTTCTTTAATATACAACTAAATGGTTAATATTCTTCATTTCGCGAATGTTATTTGAAATTTCTCAAATTTTCCCTAATTTTTAAGTCATCAAGAAAAATTAAATACAACTAAAACTTGTTTCAAACTTAGTTGTATGAATTTTTGATGATGAGTTGGTAGCCAGAACATGTCCAGTGTATCCAAAAAATTTGTACAATTCAACCAAAAAATCTAATTACACGTTACGAAAGTACTGATTTTTAAAAAAAAATTTTATTGGATTAATTTCTCCATAACTAAAATTTTGGTTTCATTTCAGTGTTATCAACTCTCAGTTATATCCGGTATTATATTTTTGACTTATATTCGAGCAGAGAATCCCATTCTTCTAAGGCCGATCTTCGCACGTCACTTATTATTGCTTCGAATCGCCATCGTAATTCACCTTCTATGGTACTTAGCATTAAATTGCGAAGAAGAATGAGGGAGAAGACCGGTAAGCCTTCGAAGATCTTACCGCAATAAATCAGGAGATTGTCCGAACCGTGCGCGAGTCTGCCCGTCCGTTTCCGTCATATTCAGTCCCATTATGAATATAATTTCATAAATCGATGTCAGGTATGTGAGTGAGAATAGATGCAGAGTTCATACATACCGGCCGCCGCTGTAGCCGATATAGCCGTTTTGTGTATCAGCTGTGATTCACAATTTGAATATTATATTCGTGCTCTCGCATCGAGTATTCTCCAAATCTGTGAATACCCACCTATTATTATATATATATATATATATATATATATATATATATATATATATATATATATATAGAGAGAGAGAGAGAGAGAGAGAGAATACAGAGAACATGCAATTAATAAAGCAAAGGAGGCATTACAGAAAGACAACTATCCTCTACATTTAATAGATAGTATTTTCAAAAAACGTTTTCATGTATTTTACAACAAGAGCTTTTGTTATCATGAAAAGAAAACAATTGGAAATTTTATTCTCCTTCCATATATACCGGAACTCTCCGAAAATTTGACAATACCCTAAAACAATATGATCTGAAAGTATGTATGTCACAAGAGTCACAATCTATGTAAACAAGTGTTCAGCCAACTGAAGGCAAAAACACCTAAAGAAAAGAAAAGCCATATTATTTACGAGATACCCTATTCCAACTGCGATAAACCAGCCAGTATCTAAAATCCAGACTAAACAGCCATAAATATGACAAAAGAAATAAAACAGCATTAACCAACCATATAATTGAGACTCAACATCAGTTTGATATCGATGGGACAAAGATACTTAAAAACGACCTTAATACCAAAAAACGGGAAAACTTAGAAATGATCGAAATTCAAAAGAAGAGTGAAAGAACGGTTAACACAAGGGCTGATACAAATTTAATCAAGAAATTCCATGCAAATAATTTGCAATGATAAGTGAGATATATCCGCATAAACGTTTTCACCTGCTAGATACCGACAACTCGATTTAGTTGACAAAAAAAAACCATGTGTTGAAAATGATAAATACATCTAATATATCTAATTTGGAAATTCAGTTTAAATTTTAGCGTGAATGACACCGTCTTATTAACATTATATTAAAATTAATTTCATAAGAATTTGCCGCTCCTGTTTCAAGAAAAGGTAGATTATTGTTTTTCGATTTACCGTGCCGTTTTAAAATCTATTTTGAGATTTTAGCTTAAGATAAACATCCTTCTGAAGAAGGCAACATTAATTGACGAAACGTTAAGAAATTTCTATGTTAGTAAAAATATAAGTAAACCACCAATTCTCTAAAGACTTAATACCACAAGAAAATCATTCAAAAAAAAAATATATATATATATATATATATATATATTTTAATTTTAATTTTTTATAATTGATTTATTGCCTGTTTAAGATAGTTTATTTTCAATGTTTTCAGCAATAATTCTTCTTTCAATACGAAAAAATTTATTTTTGTTGATGTTTCGTGGTATATCACAACTTTGTCAAAACTAATGAATAATTGAATTCATTTCAATCTTGATATTTGTATATCAAGATTGTATCTTGATATTTGTACATTTTGATATCTATTGTAATTCATAAATTCAATTATTTATTCAAAAGGTAAATTTTAATAAAATCAGGTCAATAAAGGTAAGTTATTGTGAGAGAACAATACTGAGATTTTTTATGGAAGTATCGAAATATTTCAAGTGGATCTCTCAGAGAGCTACGAGTATATTCTTCAAAAATATTATCAACGAAATCACAACCTTTCACTTTCGAGAGTGAACATCGAGTGCGTTCCGAAAAATATCGATCTAGTTGAAAAGACTTAATTACTTATAATTAAGTCTACATACATATTCCTTAAAGCCTAAGTTAGAATGACGTTTTTGATGTTTTCTTCATGTGAACGATGAGTGATTTCAGCTTTCAATATAAAATTCATGGAATTTAGACTACAATGTTTTAAGTTCACGCTTTTGTCATGATTCAACAATTGAACCAACGAAGAGAAAACTGATACGTAATACAATAGGTATAATCGATCTTTTGTTATACATAATATAATATTGTCTACCAGTTATTCGATATAAATTTGTAGCAGAATACAAAAGGAAACATGTGGTTTTCATTGAGGTTTAGTGAGAAATGTAAAATCATTCATATGAAAAAGTTCTCCATACGAAATGTAGAAACCGTATTAGATATTTCATACCGAATTGAAATGATGCAATAATATTGCATCAGAAAAACTGATTCCAATATTTCCATAAACTTTATCTGAGAAATCCTGATGTTTTTGTTGATAAAAATAAATTACGTAGCATCATACCAATTCCAAAAATCCAATTTTTGGATCTAAATCTTTGGATAAAATCTAAAGATTTTATAATGCTCAAAAGCTACAAAATGAGATTAAAGGAAATTTGAGCAATCGAAATTGAAACTTAGATATAATATGTTATATGTTGAATCAGTGAAAACAACTCAGTCAAAGGATCTGATCAAACTTGTATTAGATTTGAGAAGAATTTCGAAAGCTAAAGAATGAAAATGTCGAAAATAATCAAATAGTGCCTTATATATTAAATCACAACAAACTAAATGAAGACCTGAGTTCTTGAAATGTGACTGGAAAGTGCAATAAATTAGAAAATAACATACTTAATAAAAAAATCTGAAATAAACTGAACTCGAATGAGAAGAAATTTGAATAATTAAATTGTTTACTTATATAGGTATATAACATTATTCCAGATTATTTTTTCTCTTCGGAAAACACCTCTAAAACTGGTATATGTTACTCAATTCTTTCAGTAGTCGTGCCCATAAGAAATTGCTTAAAAAATTCTGTGTAATCAAAGAAGTCCGTTGACTAGATCTTCTATGCGTGTTATATACAACTTTGAGTCATATTTGTTAAGAGATCGCCTGATAGCGCACCTCATTCTTCGCAGCCCAGCAGCATACTCACCTTCACATCAAGATACTGCTTTTCTATTAGCGCCCACAAACACTGACCATAGGACCATCCATCGAAGAAGCTATGAAGAATGACTATTGGAAATATATATTCACAATTCCGTAACAGTACGTAAATGATTGGTCGGTTTTTCACTTAGAGTTCATCATTTACAACGCATTCTGTGTTATATTATTTGTGTATACTTTGTAGTAAATGCAGAGTAATGTGAAAAAAAAAACGTCTTTTCCGAATTTTTTTCAACTATTCAATTGTACAATACAGCATATCGCTCTGTAGGACATGTAAAAAAGTTCAAAATCATTATAGACTATATTTACTATAATATTTATTCCTTCGTGAATTTGCAAAAACCTGCACTCAATCCACATTCAAGTTTAAAGTTTCTTAATCTAATATAAGCCTTCAAAAAATTAATCTCCATTACCTCAGTCCAAGGTGCAAGGTTTCAATTTTCTCATGAATAATTATCAATATTTTTGATATATCAAGTCTTTTCGGTTAGAGTTATACCTAGAGCTCATCCGATTTTACTAATTGCGTCAATTTTCCAAAGTATAACTGGATGATGTTTTTTTAGAGGTATAGAACTTTAATTTTGTTAAACGATGAAGCGCACTTCTGGTTGAATGGCTACGTCAACAAACCAAACTGCCGCATTTGGAGTGAAGATAATCCTCAAGTGTATGTCAAAACACCTTTACATCCAGCAAAACTGACTGTTTGGTGCGCTTTATGGGCTGGTGGAATCATTGGTCCGTACTTCTTCAAAAACGATGATGGCCAGAACGTTACAGTGAATGGTGATCGGTATAGAGCCATGATTACTAACTTTTTCATTGCTGAATTGAACAACCATGATGTCCAGGAGCTGTGGTTTCAACAAGACGGCGCAACATGTCACACAGCTCGTGCCACAATCGATTTATTGAAAAACACGTTTGGTGACCGCCTAATTTCACGTTTTGGGCCTGTGAATTGGCCTCCAAAATCTTTTCATTTAACACCGCTAGACTACTTTCTGTGGGGCTATGTAGAGTCATTGGTCTATGCGGATGAGCCACAAACGCTTTACCATTTGGAAGACAATACTCGACTCGCCGTGTTATTGCCGATATACGGCTACAAATGTCGGAAAAAGTCATCGAAAATTGGACGTCCAGATTGCACTACATCCGAGCCAGCCGAGGCGGTCATATACCAGAAAGTAATATTCAAAATGTAATGCCACAAGATTATCTTTCGAATAAAAAACATTCTTCTCAATCGAATGACCTATCGTTGTTTTATTTCAGTTTAAAGTTCTATACCTCTAAAAAAACACCCTCAGAAAGATCCATAAGAAATAATCCAAGGGCTTAGAGCTTTGGTATGGAAAACGTGAGGGCGATAGGAGAGAAATTGTTGAAATATTGTGAAATCATCGCAAAATTTTCTCAAAATAGACCAACATATCAATGATATTTTGAATTTCTGGTGCCTTTTAAAGACTTACACTATATTCAATATGTACTACTCTAATTTATCATAGTCGATCTATCTCTGACGTCAAGATTCTTATTACTTTCTGTATATTTATCTTTTTTTAACATATATAGGTAGCATACTTCTGCCAAATGAAATATTTTCTCTTCTACGATGTCAAATGTCATAAATTCGCATATGACTCAGAATATGGAATGGAAAATAATAGTTATTTTGAGAAAAGAAAAGTCATTTTTACTATAATTGAGAAAATTCATTGAAATAACTGATACTAACATGAATATTTCGATGACTGAATCGAAATAGCAAAAGAATTGATTCAAGCTGTTTTTTTGTCACATCTGAACATTACCGTTTTAAAATATTCCTCGTGGATGTCGAACTAGCATGATAATATCTTCGATATAAACATTTTTAGTTATCAGGGTAGCCAAAGGAAACAATGGAAGGTGTTACTTAACATATTTAAGCATTCCTTTTTCGATCTTTTTCCTTAAAGATTTGCCGTACTGTTTTATAATTCTATGAAACCGAAACGAATGATGCTATTGTGACTTCGAATAGCGTTATTCGAAACGTAAACTACAAAATTGGAAAGTTATTAAACCATTGACACAACAGGAATTTGCATTTTACCAACAATTGTTTAAAGTAAAAAATATAATGGTTAAATATTCACTGTAAATAAGTACTGTTACACGCATTCCTGTTGTTCATCCACACCAAAAATTGATCTAGGAAGAATACATAAATATTAAGAACTTCTATTGAAGGGCCTTTATCTGATGTGGATGAAAGAATCTTCTTAATTTTGCTTTTCACTTTTCCAAAAAAAATTTTTGAAATAGGGGTATAAATAGAATATAACAGCATCAATAAAACACTCTTGAAGATTTTTGTACATAGCCAACTTAATTCAGTATGAATGAAAAATTTCTAAGCAAATTAAGCAACAAAAACAATTTAGAGACTATGAAAACTAAGTGATAATTTTTATAACAATGTTCTTCACCTTTTCCATTTGCCTTTTCTAAGCAAAAGGTGATTAAAATATATAATTTTTTAAGTGTTTCAACAAAACATCAAAATAATAACCACATCAGAAGCAAAAATAAAGAATGAAACAGAAACAGAGAGAGAAACTTTTTGACTAACTTAGAGTAAATATAATTGAATAATGACTTTTTCAATATGATATTACGTTCTCATTAATAAGAAAACAACGAACAAACTTGTGATGCGTAAAAATTAAACAAGATTGAATTCTGTATACTTTTTACTGAAGATTCTTTCCCGTTGTCTCTTCGAATCTAAACATGTCAGAATGCGGAGATGTAAAAAGTGAAACAAGTTATGTTACACTGTTGGTACTGGCTGTAACAAACATCAATTCATATATACATGTCACTTGAGTGTGTACATAACAAAAAGCGGAATAAAAACATCAACAGTAGCAAGAACGAGAGCAGATATGGCAAAGTTAATTATGGCTAATAATTGTGAATAACTTAGGCCATAAATCAATCCCGGACCTCCGCTGAATGAAAAGAGTTGACCACTGAATAAAGTGAGCAAATACATAAGCGCTTGATTTTCTTTTACTGCAATGGTCTTGTTATATATTCTTCAAATATTTATCGAATATAAATCTTCGTGGGGTACTATTAATGAAGCTGGAGGTATTGAAATGAAATAACAAATATTTTGAAAGATACACAACTGAATAAATATTCGTATGATATATATTTGACTTTATTCTGGAGAATAGGATGAGAATGCAGTAGTTTCAGAAATCTTTCTTAAGGTATATTTTTAATTAACCGAGTATTTTAAACACAAACTGATATATTTTAACATATCTTTAGTATCGGAGAATTCAATTAAAGTTGCTTTATGTATTTCCCTCAGAGCAAAAAGTTTCAAAGTAAATTTTTTTAACAAGCTTGTGTTATATTATTGTACTTCAATTTAACAATGGAAAAGTGAGAGATATACCTTTTTAAACGTCTAAGTAATCTCATGAATTTTAGATTTCTGATGCTCCAAAATATAATTAATTCTCATCGAAGGGAAATATATAACTGCGTTTCAAGATGAAATATAAGACATGGATATTGGTTCTAGTACTGCAATTTTAGATTGAAAGGTTTTCCGATCAGGAATTAAAGTAATATTTAATATAGTATAAAATTTCAAAACAATGCAAACATTAAAAATTCAGCTCTTTATATATCCCAAACAAAAAACAAAACACATTTCAACGATCTTTGTCGTGGCTATCACTGCAATGGGCTCAAAAAAGAAATATAAACAAACAAAATCAAATATGCAATACTTAACTAGAAATGCAACAATGAATGCTCAGAACTATCTTTCCACCAACATAGTGGAAATGCTGAGAATTAAATGACAAAAACTAACAATACCTTCCACTACATACTGATCTAAAACAATCTCAAAAAAAAGATTAAGTTTAATAATAAGTAAAATACTTGTTTTGTACTTGTATTTGCGGAATAACGATGGATTATACAGTTTCTGTGGTGCCCTGTTGAAGAATATCAAGTTGATATGGGCTAGGAGAAGAGGTTCATAAAAAGCTCGCCAAGTTATGACTGAAGTGGTTTAGTAATAATACAATCAACACGAACATCAAAATTTGGTGAAGAAAATACGGAATTATAGAGCGAAAAGCAAATCCCAATTGAATTTTACCAATTAATATATGATTAAGAATGATAAAAAACAATAATGGACATCTGGAACATAAAAATATGCTTTGATACTATAAACTTAACTACTCAATATTTTTTATATAATTCATCAACTTGAGAAATGAAAAATCAATTTCATATGTATTTTACGGAATAATTGTTAAAAATTACTTTATGCTCATCAAAATAATTTCTTGTAAATGTATTCTGTAGGAGAAATTTTAGCCATGGAGCTTTTATTATAAATTCGGCATGAGAAATATGTGTTCCTAATGGGTCTCTCATAATTGAGGTCTTTTATGAAAGTAATTTCATAGGCCATTCATTCACATTTGTATTTCGTGTACAATTTTCCATTGTATTTATCAATGTTCAAATTTAATGTCTCATTTTATAATTTTGTACTTCTTACGGACCCAAGAAATGAAATGCCACCTAACTCATATTGAAATGTTTCAATAAAAGAAAAAAAATTTAATCGCTGATTGAAGTGAAGGAAAAACGAGGCTTATCGGACAGTTCTGAAAGTAAAGAATAAGCAATGAAAAGAAAATATAAATTTCCATGAAATTTTCAGATATTCGTGAATATGGCGGAATGAAAAATCAGAAAAACAATACTTGTTGAATGATAATGTTGAACGCAAACTGAGTTTTTTAGGAATCTAATAGAACATGATTGTTCTTTAGATTATGATTAAGTTTTTATAATCCGTTCTTAAGATTATGATTAAGTTCTTATCATTAGTTCTTAAGGTTATGGGTTTATAGTGAATCAAAACAATAGATTAAAATTAACACACTTAAGTTACACTGAATATATTAAAAACTGTACACATGTTTCGGGTGGTTAACCCATTATCAAAAGTATACAATATTACTGAATTTCAAAATGTACAGCTTTCACTTATATATCGTAAACCACAGAATTTAACATTGGTTTGACGAAAAAATCCACCTGGTCATTGCAAATAGGTAAATTTTTCTTTTTGGCTTTCGACATGTCCAAGACTTCAAGGGCATCTAATATGTTGCCCTTAATACCTGCATTACAATGAAATTAAAGTAATTTTTTCAATTAACACTGCATTTAACATAATCATTTCTTGGATCCCAGGAAGACGAAAAAAGTACACTTGAAAATTTCGATAGCCAAAAAGAAGAATTTACCTATTTGCAATGAACAGGTGGATTTTTCCGTGAAACTAATGTAAAATTCTTTGGTTTAGGATATGAGTATATAAGTGAAAGCTGTACATTTCGAAATTCAGTAATATTGTATACTCCTGATAACTTGTTAACCACCCAAGAAATATAGAGTTTTTAATAAACTTAATTCAAGTGTGTTAATTTTAATTCATTGTTTTTAACATAATGTTGCACCAAGAGATAAGCGAAATCTCCGTGTCATTTATTATAGTGAATATTTGAAAATTAAAACAATCAATGAGAAAAATGTTTTACAAAGTTCTTAGGCAGCTTTTATTTTCAACACTTGAATCATAAAATACTAATAGTTATATATATATATATATATATATATATATATATATATATATATATATATATATATATATATATATATATATATATATATATATATATATATATATATATATATATATATATATGTCAGAACATTATCAGATATTGACAGTATATTTCAGCTGCACTGCAAGTACCTTGAAACATTAACCTACACACCTATATAAAGCAAAATATAGGTATCAGTATTTTAATACTTCATTGTTACCGTGAGAGTTATATTCAAGATATATAAACATTAAGAATTTAACGTCTATATAAGTGAAAAGAGCACCATAAAACAAAGATTGACATTTATGGTGCTATTATTTGAATAATAGACAATGTCGCAGTTTCAGATGTTGCCGTTTCTCAATGTGAATACGTATTTCAATGAATTAAACACAAGAAAAATTCATTGCTCATATAAACGATATTGTCATGTTCTTGAATTAATTATGGCGAAAATCGAAAAACTACTTAGTTTTATTTAAATTATAAAATTATTGCTTGACAATTGTTTCGGGGTGTTGCCCCATTTTCAAAAACTAGACTTAACAGCGAACATTCAATCAACTTTATGGAAAAGTTAAGAAAGAATTCACAATTAGGACTTCTGCTTCATCTTTTTGGCCTCCCAAAAACGCTTCATTCTCTCTAATGCTCCTTCTTCTTCAATTTTCATCTCAATTCTTTATCTGTCAATTTTACTCCATGTTGACGATTTAACTTCTACTGAAACTTCACACGTGTGATTTTATAGCGACATTCAGTGCGGTCTTCGAGATTTTTCTTATTGGTCTGTTGTAGATCCTTTTGGACCTCTTCTAGCCACTCTGGTCCGCATTTACTATCCATAATTATACAGAGTAATTTCTTCGGTATTCTGAACTGTTTCATGTGCATAGAATTTTGCTCGTCGTTTTTTGATTTCTTCCGTTATCGTATTTGTCTTTTGATACAGTTCATTCTGAGGTGTTTTCATCCAAATGCCGTTTCTATTGATTGGCCCGTAAATATTTCTAAGAATTTTTCGTGCTTGTTTTTCTTTCCATCCAATTCTTGAATGACCATTGTTTCAGATGCGTAGATTGCTTCTGGAAGAATTGTTTTGTTATAATGCCTCAATTTAGCGCCTCTCGAAATGCACTTTTTGTTATAGTGAGCCCATGTTAGTTTGTAGGCTCTTTGAAGCTTAGTAATTCTCTGTTCATTAGTAAAACTCTGTTTATTAGCGATTCGGTTTAAAACTGAGGACTGTACAACTTCCCCGAGGTATTTAAAATGGCCGACTTGCAGAATTTCACCATATTTTGTGATAAGAGTACATTTATTTTATATATATATATATATATATATATATATATATATATATATATATATATATATTTACACCATTTATATATAGAAAATGTTGTATCGAATTTATTTCCAAAACTGTTCTTCGAAGTCCACCCCTGTGTGCACAAATAGAATATCATCAATTTATGATCGTCATTTTATGAGATTGAAAACCGTTTCTGCAGTAACACCACCTCTGACAATATGAGTACCGCAAGAATCGATAAATAGTTCTACAGACTTTAAGTGGCCCTTTTATGACATCCTTACTCGTTTCTTTGGTGTTCTGACATGTCAGTCGTCATAATCGGGAAACATTAAATGTCAAAGGGTCAATATTTCATATGACGTAGATATTTGCACAAGGTGTTAGTTCTTAATTTAATGTTCTAACAAAAATTACACTTTTCGTAGAATTTGCAAATATCTTCACTGTAGAATATTGATTAAATATGTTGAATTATTGAAAATTCCAACGATGTTAACGTAGAATTATCATTATTTTTAATGTGGTACTAGTTTCTCTACAATTTTATCCATCAAACAATGAAAAATATTTTGTAATATATCATATATCATTTGGCAACACTGCTTCTTTTTACGGTGTCGTGACACAGGTCGGTTATGGCGTGCTTTCGATATAATACATCCAAAATTTCGTAATGTACATACAACGAAACAAAATATTATATTACCTCATTACAATCAAATGAATTAGTAACTAGACATCATATAGAAATGTTTGGAATACAATTTTTATTGAAATTGCGATATTCCTCCGAAAGAGATTCGAGTAATTTCTAGAATATTCGATAAATCCCACCCTTTACAAGTTTTTTCAGTTTTTGTGATTTCAAAATATTTTACGTATTTTCAAGAATGACACACTGATCTTTTTTCATGAAAGAAAGCATTCTAAGCCTTAGTACTTCAAGTTTCATGCTAGCATTATGCACGTTGTATTTCACGTAGCTTAGTTTTTCAATAGTTTATTTTCATTTATCTTGGACATCCCGTTCTCAAGAAATGCCTTCATAATTCCATACTAATTTGAATATGTTTCTCTCGCGTTATTTCATATTCCGTTACTAGTTCAGAACTAACTGACAGGTTTATCATAAGTTATTTCAAGATACATAGATAAATATTGAATGTTATTCCTAGTATCGTTTTAATTTCAATATATAATGCCTAAATTACAAGAATAAGAATGGAGGCGTGACTTTCCAGGTTTAATTTGATATTTTTTCAAACAGATATACCTACAGTATAAATTGTAAAATATATATCGGCTAGAGGTATATATAATGCGAAGAAAAATCTTGTATTGTTGTATAGGATTACAACCTCTCGTTAAACAGTTAAAACTTTTCAAAAAATCGATCGATTAGCCATGTTGCCCCTATTTTTGTGTTTTCCTATGATTCTGGATGTTTTCCTATGGACTTGTCCACTGGTAAAAAGGCCTTTTGAAGATGCAAGAATACATTTTATTGATCGATTGTAATTTAAACAAGATAAATATTCATTCCTTACTTTAATGTTACCTTGTTATTGAAATTGAACGAACGTATCCATAATTACCATTCGAAATATTAAACGATAGTTTTTTAATATCGATTTTGAATTTCAGATCTCTGCAACTGATCCAGACTGTGGAGTCAACGCTATAGTCAACTATACCCTGGGAGATGGTTTTGGAAAGCTGAAAGAATTTGAGGTTAAGTCTGCAACCGGAGAAATATGTATCACCAAGGAATTGGACTATGAAACAAGAAATATCTACGAGTTTCCGGTTGTAGCAACTGATCGAGGTAAGATAAAACGAATTTAGAGTAATCAAAATTTTTCTCAACTGAAAAACAACTTCAGTGAATTCTGTTCAGTTGTCTATTCAAGTTGAATACACTCACCTTTGTTAGATGAATAAATCACTGCCTGAAGAAATGAGTTTGAGTTTTGCTAAACTGAACTAAGACTGCAAAGCTTTAACAGTTCATCGAATGAAAAAGGAAGGTTATTATAATGAGAAAAATTAGGTGAAGTTCAATTCATGTACTCGAAATGCATGTGTTAGCTCATGTATTCATGAAATACAAATAAACCCGTACTAACTGACCGAAGTCGAAAAACTACAAAAGTTCTTTTGTGTTTATTATGAAAACAAATATTGATGAAATTAACATATTTTCATTGAAATTATAATCATTAAAAAATTAATTTAATATAAATTATAAAATAATAAATTCAAAGAGTAGCCAAGTTTCATTGAACAAACTTAAAGATGAAACAAACCTAAGAAATTAATTCAAAATGTCATATTCAATTGTTGATATTCAATTGTCACGTCATCAGACGACTCTGATCCTTTACCAAAGTTAAAATCCAGAATTTAAATAAACACCGTTGACTTTCTTTTGCGGGCTGCTTGATTTTATAATTTTTCTCGCGGCAAACCCATTGTATGTATAAAAAATAATTATATTCACACTTCAGAGAATGGAATAGCACTTTTCAACTTGAGTAATGTGTAATTGCCAAAACGTACAAAAATTTATGCTAAATATATACAGATTTTATGTTTTTTTATGACATAAAAGCAACAATAAAACGAAAACTTGATACGTTCTTCGGCAACTACCACCAACACACCAGTACTTAATAGTCTGATATCCATAAGGCATCATTTGGTAATTAATGGAATGACCTTTGAATTAAAATAATGTATGCGCCATTTATGTCTTCAGGCAACTATGATAAAAGGAAGTTTCTAGGATTGTTTTCGTATTCATTGAGAAACTTTTTATACTTTTAAAGCTAAACTCTATGTTTATAATCTATAATAATGCTATAATTTATAATCTACAGATTTTATTCTGAGAATAAACGAGAGTTCCAAGGGGCCCCATCCCCTATGAACCCAAAGTAAGCAACCCTTTTACCCCCTCCCTCCATGCTTTCGTAAACATTTTTCAATTGATATATTGATTTTTTTAATGATTCATGAGCAGAAATTGTAATTCTAAAAGTAATAAAATAGTTTTAAGATAGAGATTTGATTTTACTGATACGTTATTCAAGTATTACGAATTTAATATTACGAACTAAAAACATATACGAATAAAAAAATTTATTCGAATTAACAGTCCTCAGACCATGATATCCGAATCCATGGTTTTATGTTTTCGATGACATTGGATTTTCGCTGCTCAGTGATGTGAGTCTGCTCACTTTCATCGAATTTTGGGATATCTACGTCATTTTCATCGAGTCATTCAACATCATCGTGCTCTAAATTTTAAATAACGCACATCAGTTCATTAGCACGACGACCAGCGACTCTTACAGGTCTAACTTTCTTATCAGTGTGCGTGTTCACTTTTTACTCTCGATAATTAAAACAATTATTTGCGGGAATCCTAGAAAATGTGTTTAGTTTTCAAGCAAAAACAACGTTAGGGTTGGTATATGTGTAAAAAAGTAAATAACTACTGATGATGTAATCATCATCTAGACCCCCTACCCTCATGTCATCCAAAATAAGCAAAGCAAAGACCCTCCCGTCCCCCTAATGTGCTTACGTAATACTTGAACGGCCCTCAAGCAGACGTAATCATCATTTAGACCCCCCTTCTCCCCATGTCATCCAAAATAAACAAAGCAAAAACCCCCCCGTTCCCCTATAGTGCTTACGTATATTGCTTGGGGCCGTTGAAGTAGAACGGTCCCCAAGCAATAGTAAAACATACATTTATATTTATTTAAAATTGTTGGATTTATATCAGAAAAAATTGTAACCTGTTTCATTATGCTAAGCAATCAATTACAAAGGAAGGAATCATTTCCATTTCAAAAAAATGTTTATAGAATTTGCATTTCAACCTTCTTCACTATCTGATTTTCTGAAATTGTTTTCGATATACGTATTCTTCTCAGAAATGTACCTTCGAGTTCACGCTATACATAATTTTCTCATTCCTATCAACAATATTCTCTCATGTTTTTGTCACCTCTGTATCTTTAACTGTTCGTATGCTCACCACACATGACAAATGATTTTTATCTCACGATCTTCGGTTCGTGGGCCGAACTTAAGAATGACATCGTGATCTCGGGTACGTTTTGTTTATATGTGCTTCATAAATAGCTGATAGATTAGAGAATACATTAAAATTCGTAGAGTAGAAGGAAGGATCGGAATACGATTGTCTTTGGTATTGGCAGAAACGGCTTAGGTGAAGGTCATTACGAAGAACTGGAAAAATTTTATTGGTCGATGACATTTTAACAGATGGAAATGCGTCGTCTAATAAAGCCTTCTTCGTCAAAAAAAAACTCAATGGAGAAGGTGACAAATTATATAAATCTTTGATGACTTGAAGTGAGACAAGATAAATAACTTGGTAGATGAGATTAGGCTAACGGTATTTTCTAAAGTGACGAACAGAGTGACATTTGATTTATTTTCTTGCATTGTCAAGTTTATTATTTGTCGGCAGATCATTTAAGAATTTTTTCGAATTAATATCCTTCTGGAGGAATGTTCACTAATCTTTATTATTCAAGTTGTTGTATACGAAATATAAGAAAGGAACGTTCATACATAAATAAAGAAGATCACCGAAGTGATCTGTTGAATTTTCAATTTTATAAAAACTTGAGTCTGTTTTTTTCAAACTCTTGGCCTAATGTTTCACAAATATATTGAATAAAATAATATTACAATGTTGAGTCGACGTGTTTCGATCGGTCAGCTCATTATCAAGACTAATTGACATTTTTTTTTGACTAACTAGACTTAACTAACTTAACTAACTAAATGAAGACAAACTGACATTTAACTAACTAACAAGACAGTTGATCTTGATAATGAGCTGACCGCTCGAAACATATCGACTAACCGTTGTAATATTACTTTATTCAATTTATTTGTGAAGCATTAAACAAAGAGTTTGATTAAAATTTTTATTTAATCATGTCACAAAGAGCTAAGCGAGAATTCAATTTCAATTATTCAGTTTTATAGTATTAGTATATTTGATATTTAATACATATATTTATTCTTCTTGTTGTTATATTGCTGTTAGATTATACGAAACTCAAAAATCGAAAATTTCAACTAGCAATGCAATCTAGAAGAAATTGTATGATATAGCCTTTCTCCATGGAGATACATGTCCTGGTTTTGGACACAATCTAGATATCCACAGTTATTAATTTTGTATTTCTCGTCATACATATTTTATGACATGTTTTTAAATAGTGTTTAAAGAAAATACTCACTCTGATATTCTACAGAACGGTTTTGATGACAAATTGACTTCTAATTAACTAATAAGTCATGAGGCCTCCATCCTCGAGATGGCCTGCATATGAGACGAGTATTATACATGACTTATTCTTTTACACTAATTATTTTATGCAATGAAAATCTTGAAAATTTTCGAACTATTTGTTGTTATGAAGAGTCCAATACTCCGAAAAAATTACAATTCATAATAGAAATATTAACGTCTTCTGAGTATATTCAAGAATCAGAATTGAAAGTTTTGAAAAGATAGTGAGGAGTTGAAATTAATCATTACGATAACTTTAAATCAATAAGTTTGCATAATTCAGGTCTTTTTTTTAACAGTCACATATATCATAGTGGTGAACCTTTGTTCAATTTGTCTATAAATTTATTGTACTATCCACCTATGAATACATTTTACTTAAGAAACGTGATATTATATTGAAGGAAAAGGGTATCTGCTGATATATTTTATAGGTGCCTATATCTATACCAAAATATGCATATATTTTGGACACTGCAACTCAATATATGTTGAATAAATTAATTCCAATTTCATCGATGTGATGTAGACTTCAATTTTCACTTTTATGGTAGGTAGTTTTTAACCGTCGAACGAGGAGAGAAAAAATTTATGAAAATTCAGAAAATTAAGATACTCAATTCAAGATACCTAATTGAATGTTTTCTGTACACCTACAATTTTATTTGAGTTACGAATAAATTTTGGCAAAATTTTCAGCTAGCTAAATGCTAGATAGTGCTTTTTTTTTAACTATCACAGCATCCAAGTTTTCAATACCACATCATCCGAAACCTAACCCATACAGAAGTTATCAATATTTCTATATTTGTTACTATATTTGAAAATAATTCCATCAGGTTTTTCAATAATTAATACTGAAAACGCATTCCATTGTTATAATTTACCTTTCAATATATTTCTATATGTACTGAATACATAAATTTCCACTTTTTCATAAATTCTCAACTTTAAAGTAAAATGTATCAAAAAAAATAGACATTTTATTTCTGCTCCGTCTCTGATCATCGACATCTGCACCCGCGTCTTCGTCCGTGAGCACAGAATCCGCATAGTTTCCGCAATTCATGCATACTACTGTATTTCCTTAGAGAATTATGGCCTGGCAAAAATCCGTATAGCCAGCTATTATTACGTCTAAACGTGAAAACTATCGTATATATCGTTTTGTTCAGCGAAGAGCCAACAACCGGCATTAGAATGAATAAAATCAAGTTCGTTGTCATGGATAAATTTGCAACAGAATTGTTGAATTTTGCACAGTATTATCAGTACAGATATATAAGAAATACATTCCTATATAAATATAAGAAAATAATAGTGAAATCGAAATTTCGGTTAGAATGAAATTAACGCTACAAATGTTAATTCTCGATTTTGTCTTCATTTTTCTATAACAGTTTCATCGAAATATGATTGTATAGTATAGTTACAGGTAGTAACATATGCTGATGTTACAGCTTTCAAATTCTTTAATGGCATACACAGAATTTTGACATTTTGCTGGATGTTATATTTTTCTCCTATAGTCAAGTAATATACCAGAAATTCAAATTAATAGAAAAAAAGACAATAAGTTTGAGCAAAGATACAAGCGATTCATCGAATAAATTTCGAAAAATACGAACTTAAATTGACGCTTCACACATTTTTCACATATGAGACGCAATTAATGAAAAACACTTTAGCCATAAACATTTGGCATCAGTTATATTATACAGTAACTTTTTTTAGGTTTGACGAAGATTGAATATCCTTAAAATGCCAAAAGTTATTCAATAAACATATTAAGTAATACAGTAAGTAATTATGTCTATTTGGAGTTTCGAAAAAAAAAACTCATAAAGAATATATATCGAATAAGTATGGAAATAAATTGTCGATGATATAGTTTCTCGTAGTATTAAAACGAAACAATACATACAAAGACTAACTTATACAATTAAAAGGCAGTGAAAAATACGTGAGTTTGAAAAATTATGAAACCCATATATATTATTATCAAAACGAGAAATACGACATACAATAACAAGCTGAAATGAAAATGAACAACATTTAAAAGTGAACAAATTTAAAATTCTTTCCATAAATTTTCTCCAAAGTTTTCAATTTCCCTCATTTGGAAAGTTTTTGTAATTATTCTTCAAATAACGCTTCCATTAAATATACTAAATGTATATCTTGTTTCAGGTGGTCTTAGTACGACAGCAATGGTGAAAATTCAACTCACAGACATCAATGACAATCGTCCTGTATTTTATCCCAGGGAATACAACGTTTCCTTAAGGGAAAGCGGCAGTTCTTTCTCGGCGAGCTCCCCGGTTGTAATCGTTGTGGCAACCGACGCAGATTCTGGACGTTTCGGTACCGTTGCTTATAAAATATCCGCAGGAAATGACGCTGGACTCTTCAGAATCGACAGACATTCCGGAGAAATATTCATAAATCGCCCTGGTTTACTGTCAAGAAGATCACAACCCTATCATCATTTGAATATAAGTGCAACAGATGGCGCTGGTTTGAAATCTGTCACCGACGCAGAAGTTTTCATTTCAGTGATAGATTCTGCGCAACGACCACCTATTTTTGAACGAGCAAGATATACGTTTTCTGTCAGTGAAAATGTCCCCAAAGATACTCTGGTTGGAAATGTCACTGCGGCAGTTTCTGGATCCGGTAAGTTGAAATATTTTATGGATTTTTCCAGGGGTTAACAAAGTTGATTAAGTTAGATAAAAAACCTAAATTGTGATTCTTCAAATTCTGGAGATGTTGAATTAATTTCCAATTGTAATGAGTTTTTTGTGACTAGCAGCAGGTTCAAAAACATTTTAAGTTAATAGAGTAACTTCAGTGTTATAGTAAATATCATATTAAATTCTTAATGTGTAAGTGTATATGTGAAATAGCTGTAGATAAAGGTTCCAGTAGGTTGCATCTGCCATCTCACAATGAAATTATATAATGTCAATGTCTATACATTATTGAAAATAACTAATATTAAAGTTCTCATTAGAACATTAGCCAAGGCATAAATTTTCACGATTTCTGTTTGCCTGTCTTATATATTTACGGCAGGTCAAAGTTACTGCAAGGAATAAAATATAATTACTAGAGGTGAAATTCGAATTATTTGCTCCTTTTCATCTCATGCTTTGTATAAATTATTCTTCTAGTAAACTAGTGAACATATTCTCACTCGAATTCAAAAAATCAAATGAAGTACGCCTAATATAGTAGATAAACTTTATTACATTACAATTAGAGAAAGAAAAGTTGACATTAAAAATCATTCATAAGTCTCAGAGGATTAGTTCAGTATAGATAATCGAAAAAACATTTTTTTCTTAACATGATTAACCTAATTAACCTCCAGCTGAAGATGAATTAGTTTATATTGAGGAAAGTAACCACTCATTTCGA
This sequence comes from Henosepilachna vigintioctopunctata, assembly GCA_030704895.1. Lineage (NCBI taxonomy): Eukaryota > Metazoa > Arthropoda > Insecta > Coleoptera > Coccinellidae > Henosepilachna > Henosepilachna vigintioctopunctata. The sequence continues at coordinate 3,738,345 of JARQZJ010000129.1, forward strand.
AGAACAAATTAGTTAGTCATTCTGTGAAGTAGTTATTCGAATAAAACCATAGATGGCGCTGTTTAACAGCTGATTTTGCTGATTAATTTTTGCATGGGAAAAAGTAGTCAAAAAATTAAGTCGTCCTCAGTTATTCTTCTTTTATTTGAATATTATTCGAATTCGAATTTATGAAATTATTTCATTTAATTGCTACAAATTGTTTTATTTCACGAAAATTCATGAAAATGTAACCTTAGTACGTGAGTTTGTTTGATAATATTTTATATATAAAATAAAGAAAGTTGATGGTTTTTAGCTAAGTTTACTATTTTATTATATCGTCACTATATTTCAGATCGCATAATTAGATATACTGGGCACAATGTTGTGGTCAAAAATGGTACTTGAATCTGTAATTGCAGAATATTTTGGATTATTCAGTTGATAAAATGAATGTAGGTTCACACGATGGTTGGGTTGTTTACTTCATTTAAAGTATGTGTATCGAAAAACAAAATTTCAAAAGAAGTAATATTCAACTCGAGATAATAAAAAATTCTGCACGTATTCCCAATTTTCTCAATTACCTATACACGAAAAAACATTGCCTTGAATAGTTTACTGGTACAAAAAACTCGTTATTTCACACTAGTAGATTATTTTGTTTCATATAGAAACGTTCAAACTCCCATGGAGAGTTTTACTTCAAGATTTACTTTATTCATACTGATTATATAACATACGGTATCACAAATAAAATTTGAATCAGTGTAGCATCATTTCGTCTCATTGTATAATAAAAAATTGAAATTATTGTAGGTATTGAGTGCATAGTTTGAGGCGGTTTTCACATCGCGTGCGAGACTATTTATTAAAATTTTTTTCAAGTACAGCCCTGAGAAAAGAACAACCAATGTCACATTATATCACGAAAACATAATAATTTCGTTTCACGAATATGGAATATAACATGCAACAAAAAGTGAGATGTCTAGAAATGATGTTGTTTGATGGTTTGAATTAATTTAATATGTAAATTATCGTCACAAAATGGTGGATGATTGAAATGAGTACGGGAAGAGATAGCACATGAAGATTGGAAAGATGTATTTGAATAATTATTTCTGAAGAAAGATAACTAAGTATTCGTTTAACTGTTACAGTAAGGAATCTGAAGCTTTTTTGTTCAAGTCATGGGAATAGTTGTTAGATAATATAATTTTAAGCAGCTTTCATCAGACTTCAATTAAGTCGTTATGAGCAATAAAATTTTTCATCTTTACGGTGAATAAAACAAACAAGTAATTTATGGGAAAAATTAAAAAGAAATTCAAAGAAAACATTTTTCACAATACACTGTTAAAGGTACAACCCTCAAAAAGAAACTTTGCATAGTCATCCGATGAAATGAAAAAATTACAACTAATTCACTTAGATTGAACATTGATGATTTATTATCAATTTAAAAAGTGATAGTTAACTGGAATGAAAAGTTAACAATTACCTCTAAACCTATTATAAAACCAATTGACTTCTATAAAAAAAACTTGGGAAAAACTTGTTGAACATGAAAAGTTTTGTATATTGAATTAAAATATGTAACTAAATTCACGAATTAATCAGAAATTTTTAATAACTGAGATTGAACTCTCGCTTACCTCTTGTTGAAACATGATTTAATAAAAATTTGAATATAGGTTTAATGTCTCACAAAAATTTTATTTGTGACTTGTGTATTATTTCACAAATATATTAAAATTCACATATATATTTATCAAACATTAAGCCAAGAGTTTGATTCAAATTTTTATAAACAGAAATTGTCAAATTCAATAGGTTTATTTTTCCGGCTACAAAAACATCAAACAAAACCTCCTGAGAATACTTTAATAGCCCGATTTCGATTGCATAAAACAATTTTTGTGAAATTTTACCAATTTTTGGAGAATTTTTTAAAAATGTTTATATAGGAATACATTTCATCTTCCTACTTATTTATTGGAATATTTTTAGAAAGAAATACTTAAAATTTGTTGAAACATCTAGGTACAAAGTAACTTGAGGATGCATTTGTATTATGATAATAAATTCTAATTGTATTTTATGGAAGTATGCATAAACTAACTATTCTATTTTATATACCTAATACTTTTAACGAATAGAAATAGTTACAAAGGCGAAACCATCGATCTATAGACCTTCTTGCTCTGGTACATTCTACTAATTTTTCTCACGTCCATTATGCACTTCGATTTCCCAAAAAGGCAACCAATGAAATTGGACCTTGTTTATCGAAAGCCGCAGTAATTGACATTTAGACAGCATGTCAAAAGGACGAACCACCATTGCTTCACCTCCTCCTAATCAGATATCCAAATCAAACTGCAACAGCCGATATTCCATTCTATTCAAATGCGCCAGACTTACACGGCCAAGTTCAACGTCCAATTGGTCCGAAATTCGGCTCCTGTCTCAATACGGATGAATATCATTACGTAAATTTGGAAAGCTTGCCCAAGGTGGTCTCGTACGCTCGCCCTTAACGCCAAATATGCGATCTACTCCGCAATATCCTCATAATATATATATATATATATATATATATATATATATATATATATATATATATATATATATATATATATATATATATATATATATATATATATATATATATATATATATATATATATATATATATATATATATATATATATATATATATATATATATATATAAGGAAATGAAATTTTTGTGCTTATGATACTGAATGAAATATTTAAGTAAATGAACACTAGAACATTCATTTGAAAAATTCAAATTAACCAAGAGAATGTTATAGAAGAGCCTAGATATGTGAACGTGTACGATGTGATGTCTTCATTATCCTTCAAAGGATAAATGTTAAAAAAATATTGAAATCGATGCCACACCTGCTGGAAGTGCGAAACATATATGTTTCGTTCTGCAAGGAACTCGTCAATCGCACCACGTCCATCGAAGTGAAACAACGATTTCAACCCTCAAGCATCTTCTTGTGACTCCAAGTGGAAGACCGTAGAGTAATGAATACTCCACAATTTTATCTAGGAATCAGTAGAAAACACCTCTCAGATGACAGACACACCAAGCATCGAAATTTCACATATCTTCTATACCCGTAGGTATCTACTAAATTGCAATGTCTATTAGGCAAATATCATCATACGATGTTTTCAAAAAAACTAACGCAACCTATTGACAATTGAAAACATCGTATGATGATGTTTGTCAAATAGACAAATATGCTTGGTGTGTCTGTAATCTGAGAGGTGTTTTCTACTGATTCCTATAGATGGAATTGTGGAGTATTCATTGCTCTACGGTCTTCCACTTGGAGTCACAAGAAGATGCTTGGGGGTTACAATCTCTTACAAACTACTCATTTAATCGTATACTCAGTTACGTAATTTGTTAATCCCATCTTCTCTAATAAATTGATAGTCTGGTAAATGACGTTGAGATTATATCTTTACGGTCTTGGCTATAGATAGGGTACTTGAGAAGAATTCAGGTGGTTACCACACTTGGTTGAAGGACGTTAAAGGGATACTAGAAGGAATCCTCACCCTCTAAAATGAAGGAACATAGTATTTCCATTAACTTTAAGGTCATTAGGATTTTTCCCACCTACACTCTTTGCATATGATGATGATATTCACGTTTAGAATTTTTATGTCCCGTTTATCTTCCAATGTATTCCGTTTCTTGTAACTACTAGTTTTCTAATTAACCACAAAGTATTTGAGACGATCTTTGCTAAAATCTCACTAATAAAAACCATAAATCTGATCCATTTTCATTTGGATTCAGAATTAAAGCGATACCTTGTATAGACCAATAAAATTGTTGTTTGATATGGCAATAAACAAATGTTTCTGAAAATTTGAGGTTGTAACGAACAAAATATAATCCCTATGTTTTAATTCAAGACCAAACTACAGTTTCATTATATTCTAGATGTCTTAACAATTCAATCAATTCTGAAACATCCTGTCGTATAAAAATTGATGAATATGGTTGAATTGGTTCTTAATCAGCATGTGGTATGATTGTAATTTTAGTGTGTAAAATTTTTTGATAAATGAAAGATCTTTTCGATATGATATACTGATTTTCAAAATGAAGAATTGCAGCAGCAATCGCTATGAACACATTTGAGCTGACTTCATGTGGCCCCCTTTATTCGGAAGATTGGTTCTGGTAATCTGAACTGAATCTCAATTTTATTCTGCCGAGCAACTTCAATAAATAAATCGGCGAATTCGGTGCAACGCACCATCGTCGTCTCAGGGCAGATTCTAGACGACACACACACACACACACACACACACAACTTCTTGAAAGTGACTTGCCGCTGCCTGTCTTGAGGGACCCCTCGCCTCCTCCAGGTCCCCGTGGAACTCGAAACCAAAGACGAAGCGACCCGTTTGTTTGGTTTTCGGGGGTTTAGCGTACACCGCGAGTTGACTTTTCTGCGATGCTATAAATCCCAAACGTTGGTGACAACTTCTAGTGGTAGCAAAACAGTGACCAAGAGCACATTTTTTGCGAATTTGAAAAAATCATCCGCAGTTATATTGGAAGGGCAACAAGCAATCGGTAGTTCTTATATTATTTGCAATTATTATAATAGAAAACAATCCTTCTTAAATTCTTGTGAATTCTCAACTTGCACAGCACTTTTCTAAGATAGACTCTTTGTCGAAGTATGTTTAAAAACTGAGCAGAACAATAAAATCAACAAATTTTTTCAGAAAAAGTAGATTATATAGAATTTTTTTCTTGTTGAATATACGGAAATTTCTATTCATCTTTCTTCTGAACATCAGATAATCCAAACACTATTAGCTGATAATTTGAGGAAAATGTTCAAGAGCGGCGAATTATATAGATAACATAATTTGATCTTTAAAAGTTTACCTGTATTCTTTTGTCGTTTTATTTGAAAGTGTTTTAATAAATTGCGTTTTCCACATTTCTGTTCTGTATGTAATATCGAAAAAGAATGACAAAAGGTTACAAATATTATTAGAAATCATGCTGAATGCAAAAGAAATCATTGGTAAGACTTCAAATGCCTTTTTTTTAGAATGATAAAATGCAATTCGGAAATTCAATTTATTGTAGATATATGAGGATTATATCGATGATAAAAACTGCATATAATGCCTTTACATATTTAAGATATTGCCATTATTATCTCCTCTTGGACTAAAAAATCTAAAATTTTTCTCGTTAATAGTTATATAAATATTTTGCACTTTAATAATTCGAATAACAAATAAATTACTTTTTACTATTTCAAATTCAAAGAAGTTGAATATAAAAGACTTAACCATTTAAGTACTTCCTGCGTAAGAGGAATTAAGGATCAACTCCTTCGATAAAACTTTCTCAAAGAGTTTCACCATGGTGCAGAAAGTCGTTACTTGTATCTTCTTACTATACAATAACGTTCGTTATTCAAAATGTCGAAAATGAAAAAAATTATATTCAAAATTATATTTTCGAATTTTCAAAAGAGAATTCATTGTTAAAATTAGTTGCCCCAATGAACTTCATTATCATTTTATATTTATCTAATCATTTTAACTATTTCATTTATTGGATCGTGTTATTTTCAAAATATTGAACTTGATATCTATGAAAACATATTTTCTGATGAAGATTAACATCTGATGAATCTATTTAGCAAATTCCAGAGAGTTGCCAGATTATTCCCCTTATCAATCATGTTTATAATGCAACCAATAGATAAAGCCCCTAGAAACGATATAAACTATAATTAATAATCCAAAATATAATAGAATGAATGGAATGATTGAAATAGTTGGGGACCACTGGTTCAATTTAAAAAGGCCAGATATCCACGTCTGTGCAGCGGACGTGCCTGGTGAATACAATGGTCACTTTTCACTTAGCATATTCCCGAAATGTCGTCTGCTTCCAAGACAGACGGATAGACTCTCGCATCCCTCGAAATAATTGCCCAACTGCACTGCCCCTGGTCTTTATTCTCTGGCAAAAGGCTTGTTTGCCTAAATGCTAATCAGGATGTTGGATGGTACAGAGATTACTTCGTTTAAAAATACGAATATTGATCTGTATCCCACAAAAAATATCTAATTAACATGATGGAAATATATTATCAAAAAAATATATATATTTAGTATATTTCTTTATATCAAATGATGTTATATCAGTTGCAATATTCATTTGATTTAATATTAATAGAAAAAAATTACCTCCAATAACAAACTCATAAGAAACACATAAACAATGAATTATGTAGTGATATTTTAGTTTTCAGGCATTCAAAACCACAGTTACGAACTTTTATAGAGATTTGTCTCTGATTGTTTTTCACCCCTAAAATAGAATTAGAATATGTTGAGTTCCTCAAATGTGAATACATTATCGGTGTTAGCTATATCATCAATTAATTTACGTATTCATGAGATTCTCGTAAATTGAGTTCACATTGAGTTTGAGATATTTTGGACATTTGTCCATTTATTCAAATTGAATGAACTGAATTCCTTTATTCTGTGAAGTATTCTCAAATTGATCTGGAATACCATTTTTCTCGATGAGATGTGTTAGATACCCCCTTCTCTCTCGTAAATAACACGAAAATTTTTAAATAAATGAGTTTCTCAGAGATTCTTAACCATTCACTCATTGAAGTCTACATATTTCAATCAAACATTTACGTGAGATTCTCAATGAAAAATTTATAGAAATATTCCTAGACACCTTCTATTTATATCTATGTAATAAAATTTATAGTACATTATTATATATCAATTACTAAGTATCTAAGAAATGAAAGTTTCGAAATTAGAGATCACTAAAAAAGTTCATTTGTTAAAAAAAATCATTCAAACAACCGAAAAGAAAATAAGACAACTTCGCTTCTATCAAAATTTGAGGGAATATTTTTAGTGATCCTGATTCCGGATATGAGATTCATTGAGATCTTTCGTCCACCCAGAAATTTGCATTAACTGAAATTTGAACTCCATATACATAAACGAAGTCAACGCACGCAAATTCGCGAATAATAAGAATGTATTCACCTGGATATTTTCTCTTTTTGTCTTTCGATGGGGCTGAATGAAAACCCTTATTAAATTACCTTAATTAATGGTTTCTTTCCTGCATTGTTCCTTTGTTCGAATGAATAATTAGCTATACCCTCGAAGTTCTCAGGACAGTTTATGCAACTGATTTTTTTCAATATAAAAAGAAAAAATGAGCAAATATTGAAATATATTGAACGGATCGAGTTTGATGAGAACAACTTTATTCACACAAAAATCTTTGAGCAAGTGCAACTCCCTATCTCTCTCTTATAATGATATGTAGTTTTAACGTCGTACAAAGTTGATAAAAGAATTCCAAACAATAAATTATTTTAATCGAAAATTAACAATAAAAAAAAACCTTGAAAATTTAAAAAAATGCGAAAATTGTGAATTCATTTTTCTTTCTCTACTGGTTACTTATGATAAAATAAAGGTATTTTTTGGCTAACACTTTGCATTAAATTACATTTACAATTACATTATATCCCAATTCCTAATATATAAATTGCTCAAGTTTTTGGGGTACCCAAAAATAATAACGCGACGCCCAGTTATATCTAGATGATTTTGAATTAATTTTTGAGATGTACCTTTTGCATATAATACCTATAATTATAGCTCGGTCAATTTTAGCAAAAAAATACTAATCATAAATCGAAATGGTACCCACAAATAAAAAGATATTTAGATTTGATAATATTTGATAATAAAATCGATTACAGCCGTTCATATTTTTTACATAAAACGGTAAAAAATATGGCATTTTTCTGATTATTCATTAGGTTATGTTATCAACCAAATAAAAGTATTGCATTTTGCATTTAGATATTAAATAATTTTTCTTGGCGTATTTTCACTATTGTCCATAACAAAAAACTCAGAAATATTCTCATTAAATGAAGGCATACGCTAAAAGCATAATATACGGCTACAGTGGTCTGTATATACAAATACAGAATAGACCTCTCTACAATAACTATTCATAATTATTTTCTTTTCAATTCCTTTGTTCAACGAGTTTCCCACTATTTCTGAGAAAAAGAATAACTCTAAATATCCTAATTTCTCAACCTCTATAATGTCCATGTTAACAATAGCTCCTTTTATCTCCTTTTTTCAGTTATATCAATATCTTCTGTGACTGATATCTCAGATCACAAACCGTATATTGGCATTTAAACATATGGGTGCTGCCATCTAACGGCTAGAGCGAACAATGTTGATACCATATTAGTTTATGGAATATAACGAACCCCACTTCTTCGCCAAATAAATAAATAGTTGAATACTATTTTTTGTGCTGCTAAACTGTTAATTTATTACGTAATAAATAGTAAAGAATGTCCTATTTTACATTAAAAATCTGCCCACGACTCAAATTTCATTTACATCACTTGAGCATTCATTCATTCTGAAGTTTTTGAGCAACAAACATATAGCCCAACAACTAAATTCTCACATTAAAGTAAGATATATAAATTAAATTCAGAAACATACAAACTTGTTAACTGTTCTCTTATGTATAAACGATAAATATTTTTGCTTTCAAATATATGTTTAATTGATTTTTACTTTACTTTTACTGCCTTCCAAAAAAAATAGTAATTTAATTCAGTACATAAGAAGGATTTCATTGAAAATATACGAAGTACCTGTTCTTGTTTTCAAAAAGAAATTATATATTTACTTCAATACGTTTTGAAGACAAATTGTGACTTCAAACCGTTGTTTTTTTCATCTCACTTTATGTTTCTTGTGAAATGTCATATCGAATTGACATGCCTTTCAAAGAAAGCTGAGTATCATTTATTTATTATATAATTAGTTCTGTTGTTCGATTCAATCCACAACAAAAAATTATACATTTCATTTTCTCATAAATATAATTTTTTGGGATAACCAAGCTTAACTATTTTTACTTTGGCACTTCAACAAACCGGTTATCGGCGAAGTTTCTGGCACCGATGAGCCCCTTCTAAGAACGCGCTGCCTATACGATATTCGAAGCCCAGGGCAACATGTAATTACCGAAGATATTTCACTTTTTGAATAACGTGCACTCATGTCTTCCTAATTACATCAAAGTTACGTACACACGTTATTAATGATCAACTTCATCAATCAAAGCTCGAAATGTATATATTGTGTTCCCGGCACATCTCCCCGAAGTACTATAAGCCGGCTGCGCCTCCCGGAGTAGAATCTGAGGAAATCTCGTTGAATAGTATGACTTTGAAGGATTAGAAAAGAACCATTGAATGTGACAACGGAACCAGTTTTTTTAATATTACGTTTTATGTTATTATAAATTTTAATTACCAAGTTTCAGCCATATGGTAATTATCAGTCATCAGACTATTGGAACTTGTTAATGAAATTTCATTCTCCTACTACAAAGAGCGAATGGTTAATTCAAATCAATTGTTTAATGACCGACATCAGTAACTCTTTAATGAGTAGCACAAGAAAACTTTTTTTCGTTATCATCCCGTAGTGAAAAAGGAACACCTAAATATCATGTGTACTCTTATTTATTACCATATATATATTTAGCATCGAAACAACCAAACTAAATAACGCCGATTGCTGTCTTATAATAATTAAATTAGAGAGAATTTTCCTATAACTTCAAGAAAGTTCTCTGCAATGTGCACTCCATATGAATACTCTGTTCTACATTTACTGTCAATTGATTTTTTTATAATTTACTTCTATTCTCAAAAAAATTTCGGAGTCTTGTAAGAGGCTGGAATATTTGAAAAAAATTCACTAATTGACCATTGACTAAAATTCATTTGAGATGTGAAAAAAAAAACAAGTAATTAGAAGTGTTTATTTATTGTATTCAAATAAAAATACTGAAAACATTCAATAATAAATCAGTTATGTAAAAATATTTGACGGGACAAAAATGTAACTCAAATATGAATATCTAAGGAACTAATATACATTCCGCTGTTAGAATGTCCATTATTTCAAAGAAATTCATAAAATAGTTATATTTTCTGCAATGATCAAAATCCAATCAATTTTTATGTTTATTATTCAATTGTTTTTCAATCTGTTTCAAATTTTCTACCAACTTGATATACCTTTATACAATGAGCGGTTTCCTAACACGACGTTCACCAGGTGACAGCACGTAAGTGTGACACTGAGAAATTTAAGGTGAAATCACAAAATAGACCATTAAGGGTATGTTCTGTGGGCGAAACTGTGCGAAAAAAATTATGACTATTGAACTGTGAGCGTCATATTGCGATAGTAGACCTCATGCCTATAGATGGCGAAGATTTTCATGAAAACATCCATTTTAAATTATATTAAAATTGAATAAAATTTAATATCCAATGATTCTTGATCAAATTTAGATGCAGTAATCGAAGAAACGAAATAATTTTCTTCTCCTTTTCACAGATTCACGGGGTAATGTGGGTTATTCCATATACTCCGGTGATCCTGAACAATTTTTCAAGATCGAGACTTTCACCGGAGTGATACGAACAGCCAATTTTCTGGATCACGAAACCAAAACTAATGTCCTTTTGAACATTCAGGCGACCAGTGGCGATCCACCAGTATATGGACACACTCAGGTGAGCATATTAATGAAAAATTTGGGATTACTTCTTGTTTGAATGAATTATTTGAGAAATTATTATTCACCTCCAAAGCAAAATATGTGGTTGAGAACTTTCATATACATCTTTCAAAGAATTACAATTTAAATACAAACACTGAGTGAGTAGGTATTTTCAGTTAATGATGACGTTATTTGCTTGACAAAATCAAATTCAAATTGTCTTCAACATAATGGTTTATCGCTTCTACATCTCTGATACATTATGTTTCTTAGGTGAACATAGAAGTACAAGACGTCAATGATAACGCACCAGAATTCGAATCGAATACAGTCCGATTGCAGTTCCCGAAAACGTTGAAGTGGGCGTGGCCATATATGCAGCGCACGCAACAGACAAAGACTCGGGGGCCAATGGAATCATTCGTTATAACATCGTCAACCAGGCCGCAAGTGGCGGCTTGTTTGAAATCGATCCGCGGCTAGGACATTTGACATTGACACGCAACCTGGACTACGAGATGAGTCAAAGACATTCTCTTATCGTAACCGCTACTGATACAGGAAATCCCCCTTTATCAGCCAACTTGACGATTTTTGTGGATGTCCAGGATTTCAATGACAATCCACCTGTCTTCGAAAGGAACGAATATGATATACAAGTATCCGAGAGTTTACCAGTTAATTCACAGGTATGTTAAAAATACTATTGTTTCATTTTCAGTAGAACTTTGAAATATCCTTTTTTCAATTATGATATTGATATTATGAATTATGATATTTTCCAAAAATGACATCATGTACCACATACGTACGAATATTGAATACAAAATAAGCAATTAAAACTTGATCTTTGTGTTAAAAATTAAATCTAAATTTATAAAACGACTATCAAAAAATGCTGATTGAAATAACTCATATTCTACAGAAGTAAAATAATTCTTTTAACTTCGATATTCATATCTATTTACCAAATTAAAAGATGAGACCAAAATATTCATTCATCATCATTTCGACTAATTCGTTAATAATCTTTATTATCTTCAGTAAAGATTTTTCAAAGCGACGACTTTAATCATGCGAAAGACATAAATTATATGGCTCCAAACTTGTATTCAATTGTTCATCAATAATCTTTAGGAAATTACGAAGCAGTGGCGTTCTGGCTAATGTAACAAACTCAACGTGGGGTTATTGGCACGCACTATAGGCTTATAGTCTTTACTATGTATATGTTTTTAAACCGATATTTAATTTTTATGAATTTTTCATTTTATTTATATGTTGTTATTTTTGGAAATTTTTTAATTTTTTTTTCTTATATACAAATATAGATTCGTTGTATCGCAGCTTTATTTTTTGTGTTATTCAAATTTGCCGAAAGTTGTGACTTAGAAGCTGAAACAAAATAAAACTTTCTTCATATTAAAAATGTCAGCAGCAGGTTGCACCTTCAATCTTCTAATTTAAAAGTACAATAAGGATATAAATTTTTATAAATAATTTGGGGTTGTGGATCGACAAATGCCAAAATTTATAAGCACGCCACTGTTCCGATGACTCTAAAATTCAAATTTCTTATAATTGTATCGGGGCTGGAAGAATGAAGACAGTTCAGTGCCGCCAAAGGTTTTAAGTCCATTACATCGCTCCTTCCAAGTATGATTATAAACTTGATTATCTAGTTATTTTCCATAAAAGTGCCGTGACGGCCCGTACCGTAATAGTTCATTTGATATAATGAGTATAGCTCCCCCACAAAGAGCGACGACACTGACGAAACTTTTTGTCGTTTTCTAAGTATTAATCAATTAATGCTTTCAGTAGTTATAGTAGGCTGGGTTTATTTTGAATTAACTTGAGCTTCTATTGTTTTTTAATAAGACTAGACTACCTAAGATGCAGACAAACAATAAATAATTCCTGTCATTATTTATATTCATCAGACTTTTGTTACTTCACAAACATAATATTTATAAGAAACTTGATGGTAAGAATTTCGAGTTGAAATGAATCCTTCGTGTTCGTTTAAGTGTCTTCTACATTTTCTATTCCAAATAATCGATTCCATAAGTTTAATTACAAATAATATTGTTTTAATTTGTATATATAATACGAAATTGGCTTTGAAAATAACTTCGAAGAATAATTCTGAAGTGTATATATATATATATATATATATATATATATATATATATATATATATATATATATATATATATATATATATATATATAAATTATATGTAATAAATTTTAGGTATCGATACAGTTTCTATGTGAAGAAATCGCCTCATTTTATCAGTTTTTTCTGAATTTTCAATTTTTATGTGTATCAAACATGTTTCAAACTTGTTGTGTATCAAAAATAAGTGAGCACATTTGAAATAGTAAACCCCTTGACTTGTTAACGGTAACTGTAAATCGTTTCTCCTTCAATTTTCCAAAGGTCAAAGATTCAATATAGTTTAAAATTTCAATACAAATTTCAGCAAGGAAAGTGAAATGAAAATATTATAAATATTGATCGAAAGTAACATTATTAAATTAAATTAAACGTTTGGCTTAATGTTTCACATTAAGCCAAGAGTTTATTTTAATTTAATATTCAATTTTATTTCACCAAGAGTTAAGCGAGAATTCAATAGATAGTAACATTCTCTATATTGACTCAGTACTACTATTAGAATTTTTTTTAATGTAACCTCATCATAATAGTTTTTGAGATTGTGAGTAACTCAAAGTTTTAATCTGTCAAATTCACAGAAAACGATGAATTTTAATGTATTTAAGGCACTTACGAAAGAAAGAGAGTTGACGCTTCACTTATCAATAAGTTCAATGTATCGATTAACTAGATCACTTCAGAATGTCTTCCATTAAGTAGGTAAAGAGTGGTTCATATTCAGTTGATTAGATAAAATACATAAAGTTGACATATTTCTGTGGTACGAATGCTACCACTGCTTTTTAGGCAGTTGAGTATAAAATTATATACATTCGCTTATCTCATTGATTTCAAAATGGTGTATATGGCCCATGAGTTATCAAATTTACGCACAAACAAAACAAAGTGTGCTTGCTTCATTAACAGTAATTTTTACTCTCGTTTTTCTCTATTATCTTTCTCTGTGAACTCATATCTCCTGGTCCTTTAACTGAATTTACAGAAGAATGTCATAAAACGACCTCTCTATATCTTGTCAAAATACCTCTCACTCAAAGCTAGAAAATTGTTATACTACACTTGGTTAAGGAAAATTGGTGAAAAAAAGGTTCACGAAGTTTGATTTAATATCTTATTATTGATACTTGAATATATATTATATCTATATATTGAATATAATTATATTGATACTTATATGAAGGAACTTTAGATTGAATCCAATAGCTTCGAAATATTATAAAAAGTGGAATACAAAACCGATATATTTATTTCTTCAATTTCTTCAGATTCTTCAAGTTGTTGCGGTTGATCTGGATACTGGAAATAATGCAAGATTAACCTATCGCCTCCTTCATCAAAATGAATCAGTTTTAGCTGCTAAAATCTTCGGCATATTTCCAAATAGCGGTTGGTTATATCTTCGTGAAACTATGGATAGAGAAACCCAAGATAAGTTCACTTTGGTGGTCGCAGCAACTGATAATGGTGAGGATAACATTAATTTCTATCAAATGATACGACACTTAGTCCTTCTATTATTATTATTGAAACTTTTCACTATAAATCTCTTCTTATTATTCAGGTACACCTTCACAAACTGCAACAGCTTTAATAACCGTGAATGTTCTTGATACGAATGACAATAGTCCTGTTTTCACGAAAAGTTCTTACGAATTCAGTATTCAAGAAAACCTGCCTAGAAATTCCAATGTAGGTAGTGTTTTAGCCAAGGATGCAGACTTTGAAGATAATGCAGTTGTCAGATATCATCTGATACCAAATAACACGAGTTTCCAGATAAATGCTATTACTGGTAAGTGAATCTTTTTACCGCTTCATCTTCTTTAAGTGAAAAACTTGATTGATAAATGATAATTGAATCGAAAATATCAAAGAACAACATACATTATATATTTTTGAAATACAATGTTTTGAAGTTCAAATGTACTTCACAAATGTGTGATAAACAAATATTTACCAGAAGATTTTTTTGACAGAAAGAAAAAAACAAATATTGAAACGAAAATATTTCGAAAAAAATATAAAAGTCGAGGAGGAATATTGCAGAAAATTGTTATAAAATGAAAAATTATATCCGAATAGAATATATATATATATATATATATATATATATATATATATATATATATATATATATATATATATATATTATATATTAGATGATCATAGCATTAGAAGAAAGGAATTTGTATGTAAAGTTTTACAGATTGTTCTATTCAGAAAGTAAACAATGAGTTGACATTGGCGGGTTGGCGATCCAATAAGGTATATTTGTTCTTCATTTATTCTATTTGCTAACAAGCGAAAGATTTTAACGTTTTTGAAGGCAAATAGTGGATATAGAGTACATGGTATTCACATTAACAGAAAAGCAAAATTCTATTTACTGAGAATTGAACAGAGATGTCAAATGGAAAAACCTGAGAAATGAGACATCGATCGTGACCCTCAAACAAGCAAGAATTTAATACATACTTAAAGTATCGAGTCGACTATTTTAGACTATATTATAATTCAGATAAACTGCTCATTCCGATTTCAAAGATTTCAAGATTTCAATTTTACAAATGTCCAATTATAGACTTATAGAACTCTACATTTTTCTATACATTTTCTATACATTGCCAGTATAACAAATTATCAATGTGAGACAGCGATAAATTTTAGGAATGCAACCTTTTTTTACTATTTCAGAAGTTTTGTTCAAGTTTCATCAGAACAGAAAAATTGTATCTGTGAATTATTTCATCATATGAATTAGCCGAATTCAATCTGAATTTTAGATATGAAAAAAATAAGGAAAACTTCAAGAATTTAGAGATTTTACTCTATTTCATCTCAAATGTGGCTACATCGTTATGTTGAGACGACTGAACCGAAAAGTTCTACACAAAGTGTCAGCATTTGCTTTCAAACTCTCCAATTGATTAATATTGATTTAGAAGTTTATGCAAATAATGCGTTATTTTTATTCAAAATAATCGAACTATTATGAATAAAACTATAAGGGAACTGTTAACAGGAATGTTTTCAACAAAAGCACAAATTATCAACTTCCGACAGTGAATGTTTAGTGCATTCCGAAGAACATCGAAGATACATTGCTCTTTCATTCTATTGGGAATCTTCAGTAGCATGCATCCAAACAATCGAAAAGGGGATAAACCCTGTGACATTTTCATGTAAGATCCCTCTATCTAAGAAACAAGATAAAGTCCCCCAAGTATGGTATATACTTCTCACCAAAAATTGGTGACAAGATTATAATACGTACTTCCATAAAAAGATGGCAGGCTTTGTAGACATTTCATCCAAACACGTCCGAGATTGTTGTAATGTGCCTAAATGGTTCCTGTGCCTTATCCCTATTTTTGTTAACATTAATCAAAAATTAACAATTATTATATTAACAAATTAAAACATTATCAATATTCATGAGAGTTTTATACGAATTATTTTGATATTTCGAAGGAAAATTTCAGAATAGACAATATATGTACATATGTATAATTCAAAAAATTCATAGACAATTCCTTTTTATTAATTGAATAATGCAATCTGATTGTTTATGACTTAATTTCATTCAATGACATTTAGGTCATTAATTTGTTTTTCCAGTGTTAGCAGTCTGCGTTTCCACTGAAGATACTACACAGGTCGTTATCCAAAGTATAACCCTCAGTTTTAGAATTTCTATCTTCAATTACATATATGATGAAAAATACGATTGGATTTCAATTTCAGTTTTATTCTCGGGCAAATCTCGTCGTCGGCCATGACTTTAAAACATAGATTATGATTGAAATGTATGAGACCGAAAATGCCGATCACGTCCCAGAAATTGGGATGGAATACAACGGCCCAAGAATGCTTTTAGAATTCCGCCCAAGAAAGAACAAATAATAAACTGTTGACACTCTCGATCGGACCAATCAACGCGTTTCTTCGGGCCCAATTATCGCTTGGCATATTAAATGGAAGATACAGATGGAGGTAACGGTCAATTATCGGTATCAAAACATTATATACATAAGAATGTTATCTCTCTCTGTGTGATACATCGACACTACGTGGGGGTTTTAGATTTTTAGTGTAACGCTTTGTACTTCTTCCGTTTGGTGTTGATGGAAATTTCAATGATAAAAACAAAACGGGCCCTCAATGTTTTTCGTTTGATAACAAAAAATATTTTTTTTGCGTGTTTTAAGTTTCACTGCCGATGGGTAAAATTACTTTCATTGTCAATATTAGTTGTTATTAATTACAATAAGTATTATTCGTTTTTTCGATCTGTATCATACTATTTGGTAAAACGTAAACGACATTTCAATATAATTCTTAAATTTTAAAAGCCAGTTATTGATAAGAATTGAACGAAATTGATGAATATTTCTTTGATCTCTTGGTGGAACATGATTAGTTTGATTTTCAAAAATTAGGTAATAACCCCAAATAACAATTGTAATGGGCATGTGAAGTAAAGCCAAGTGCCTTTATTCAATGTATAACAATCAAATGAAGTGAATAAAAATATTTGACAAAAAGTGAAACGATTTTTTGAAATTTGAAACCAAGTAAACTATAAAACAAACTTTAACACCTAAATTTTGATTTACACATATATAGAATAAATTACGTTATGCGTTTGATCAGGTTACTGACTTCTTCATACACTTAAATAATAAATAATATAAAATTTTAACGTAGGTATGAAGACGTCGTTTACTCGACGAAACGCATCATTTTATTTATCCAATAAAATATTGAATAGTGTTAGCGTTTACTTGATGTAAATCCATTATAGTTGAATATAAACTTTTTGAATTCAAACACTAGAACTTTTGATTTACATTTTACATACAACACAAGGTTTACATACAATCTTTATTGATAACGTAGCATGTCGCGTTTCGTCGTTACAAAATACTTCTAGTCATTCTTTATATTCAAATATCCAATAAAAGGTTAATCAGAAGTTTAAATGTTCGAAATTCTCATATAGTTCTTTATAAGGAATTTGCACCGAGTAAATGCCAATACTATTCAATAATAAACATGAATATTCCACATAATTGGAAGGAACATAGAACGTCAGGTTACATTTCAAAAATGGATATCGATCTGATGGTTGGGATAAATGAGCGGCATTCATAAGTAACATTTTCTTTTACCATTCTATTGATAATTTTTCAATGTATTCATTATACATATATTTTTAGTGCATATACTTTTCAATATATGTACTACTAACGGGTGTTTTTTTTAGAGGTATAGAACCTTAAGTTGGCATTACTGTTGAAGATGGCGACCGATTTAACAGCTGAGAAGTGATTTATTCTCAGTTTGGTTTGGCAATTCTTCATGAATAGACTCACGACTGAACAACGCTTGCAAATAGTGCAATTTTATTTCGAAAATAATTGTTCTGTGCGGAATACGTATCGCGGACTACGTCCATTTTATCGTCGACAAAATCGTCCATCAGAGCAGTTAATTCGATTAAACATGGAACGTTTTCGCACCACGTTTACTCTTATTGTTAACTCGCATCCCCAGAGACGCCGTACGGTGCGTACAGATGAAGCTATTGCTACTGTAGAGCGTAGCATTGAGGAAGACCCGAATGAGTCCATCCGCCATCGAGCACAGGAATTGGATCTGCGTCCATCTACTTTATGGAAGATTTTGCGGAAGGATCTTGGTTTGCGTGCTTACAAAACTCATGCAAGAATTGAAGCCAAAGGATCATCAAGCAAGGCGTAGATTCGTCGAATGGGCCCAAAACGTTTGCGTTTCCGCGAATTTTGTTTAGCGATGAAACTCTGGTTGAATGGCTACTTCAACAGACAAAACTGCTGCATTTGGAGTGAAGATAATCCTCGTGTATGAAAAACTGACTGGTGCGCTTTATGGGCTGGTGAATCATTGGTCCGTACTTCTTCAAAAACGATGATGGCCAGAACGTTTCAATGGTGATCGGTTAGAGCCATGATTATTAACTTTTTCATTCCTGAATTGAACAACCATGATGTCCAGGAGCTGTGGTTTCAACAAGACGGCGCAACATGTCACACAGCTCGTGCCACAATCGATTTATTGAAAGACACGTTTGGGACCGCCTAATTTCACGTTTTGGACATGTGAATTGGCCTCCAAGATCTTGTGATTTAACACAGCTAGACTACTTTCTGTGAGGCTATGTAGAGTCATTGGTCTATGCGGATAATCGACAAACGCTTGACCATTTGGAAGACAATATTCGCCGTGTTATTGCCGATATACGGCCACAAATGTTGAAAAAAGTCATCGAAAATTGGACGTCCAGATTGGACTACATCCGAGCCAGCCGTGAAGGTCATATGCCAGAAATCGTATTTAAATGTAATGCCACAAGATTATCTTTCGAATAAAAAGAAAGTCTTGTCAATCGAATGATCCATCGTTGTTTTATTGCAATTTAAAGTTCTTTACCTCTAAAGAAAACACCCTCTATATATTAAATACTACAGGGAAAATCAATATACTAATATCTTTCTACTATAAGAAACTACTATAGGGAAATCAATAAAAGTAATATCTTTCGCTTTTCGTCACGTAAATTGCTAAAGTCGTAATAATATGAAACGAACCGTCGAAAATTAATATTATAAATAATACTTAATTCTTAAAATTAACTATTTATTTCGATAAAAATATGTGTAGGCATTCGCACATATATGAATACGTGTCTACACACATTTATATATATATATATATATATATATATATATATATATATATATATATATATATATACCCTATCAGACGTTAAGGCGTGTGTGAGGTAAACTTTTAAAACAAACGATTGAAAATCACTAACTTAATTAGATTTCTGCCTACTGCCTACGCCTTAAGTACGATATCATGAATATTAATAGCCCATATCCTTTTCTAGGTTACTCTCTATCACCTAACTAAATTTCATCAAAATCCGTTTAGCCGTTTAGGCATGATAGAGCAAAACTCCCAGCAAAAACCATAAAAAAATCACTAACTCAATTCAGTTTTCTACCTACTTCCTATCCCCTAAGTACGATGACGTGATCATTTTGATGTTATATCCAATTTTAGGTAACCATCTATTGCCTTACTAAATTTCATCAAAATCCGTTCAGCCGTTTAGACGTGAAAGAGCAAAAGTCCCAACAAAAACGACTAAAAATCACTAACTCAATTTAGTTATCTCCCTACTGCCTACCCCCTAAGAACGATGGCGTGATTATTTATAGCCTATGACCATTTCTAGGTTATCGTCTATCACCCAGACAGACAGAGTTACTTTCGCATTTATAATATTAGTATGGATATATATATATATATATATATATATATATATATATATATATATATATATATATATATATATATATAGAAACGTGTGTGTGGGATAATGTTTCGGGATATTTGACCTTTAACCAAGGACATTGAACTTCTCAATAATTCAATAACTGCCTTAGCTTTCTATTTCAATTATGACTTAAAGAGTTCGCTTAGAACTTGCTTTACCCAAAAATATATCCCCATTGGAATCTTTCCATTTACAAAATCAGAATCATTAATTTTTTGATATATATCCTGAATGCAACGTTTATAATAATGTGGATATTGAGTATGGCGGTTTTCTTATGTGCTAGTCAATAGACATAGCCCACCTCATTGAAATGTGATGCTTAATAAAATTTTCTATTTATTCAAAGGCTAAAATAAGTGTGAGAAATGGGCAGAGTGTAGCTTTCGGGCCTGAAGCGTTAGTTGTTCAAGCGAAATAACTGTATCTTTAACAAAATATTCGTAGGATGGCTTTCTCACTGAAATAATTTACTACATGTCCGAAGTAAGATTAATTATCTGGAAATATTCTTAATAGCAACGTAAGCCCCATTGTTGACTGAGTTTATCATAATGTCAAACAAAAATTGATTGTACCTTCATTCAGTTTGGAAGCAATTGACACACTCATAATTGAAAAATTTTTTTTAACTAATATATATATATATATATATATATATATATATGTACAGTTCAGCAATATGTAGGGTGAAAGTCAAAACAAATGAAGAGATAAATAAAGGTAATAACAGAACTAACTTCAACATAATTAGAATTTATGCAAGGATAATAATCATTGCCTAAATTCTAATTGCTGTTTTTCTCCTGAAGAAGACACAAAAAGTGTCGACATATCGAGAATTGTTATGATTGAATGGGGTTTTAAACACGTCACCTGACCGATTATTCCCGTTACCTTAGTTTGAAAATTAAAATTGCAAGCAACCAGGTTTATCAAATATTTGTGACGTATGTTTCACCATCGGTGGTTTCTTCGGACTGTGTGACAGTGTATGACTACTGGGCTGTGTGTCAGTTCGAAGGAGCCATCATTATGGTGAAACGAACGTCAGAAAACGTCGTTTTTTGTCCAAAAAAAAGTGAGTAAATCTAGAACAACGAGTTTCCCATGCTTCTCAATTTCAAAATGAAATTAACTGATGACTCGCTGACCTCTTGGTGAAACATGGTTCGATATAAATTCAATAAAGAAGATTTCACTTAGTTTTAAAGAATTATATCAATTGTTGACAATTTTTTCTGTGTGTTAAACTAAATTTTCTCAAGATAAACTATAACAATAAATTTTTATTTATTGAAATCGAGTTCAAAATACAAAAACAAGGATCTTTCTGTTTTCTGTCAGTTTATTGTTTCATTTTATTTATTGAGGGGCATTATCTGATATATTATTATGGGCTTCAATTCATTTATTCCTTTTCGTTAAAAAATTGAATTATATGAATTCAATTAAGTTTTTTCACCTATTCATTTTCTTCCAATAGTTTTTATTTATTTTCTCTAAATGTATTCCATTATTTTACGTCACTAACAATTTTTATCATAGAGTTATTATTGTTAACAAATATAATCATTCAAATAATTGTTGTTCAAGTTTTATACAAACTTCATCAATGTGCCTTCATGCCTGGTACTATATATGGCTAAAAAATCAACAAATATAAAGACCGAATTATCTAATATCTAATAAAGCGATCCTTGAAATATGTTATTTAAAATAAACTCTTTGGTCCCTTCTTTAAACCATATGTATCCTTCAAGCTGTATAAAAGAGCATAATTGAGACATAATACTTTCCTTATGAATATAATTCATAAGGCAAGCCTATAAATGTTATTATTTCCTAAGAGTTCTTCGCAACATTTGCCTCCCGATAAAAATTCAAAGTAACTTATTTAGAACGATATATATGTAAAGAATATTCGTGCCTCCACGTAATTATCAAAGCAATGGTGTTGGAGTTGAATAATTCTAGTTGGAAGTACTCAAAAACAAGTAGAGATTTTTATTGTATTAATTAGATCGTCAGAAGGGGAATATAGTCGTCATTTTCACGAAGCCACCAACGTCGAGCAATCAACTGACGACTCTACATCAATATGATAGGTCTATAAATTTCGTAGCTCGCCGAGAAATTCTTTGGTGTGTGATTTAAATTAGAGGTGAAGAAGGGTTGCCTGTTATGTGCGTTTAACACGGATAATATTAAGTTTTTTGTTGGAGTTGCCAATCACATATATGAATGCATCACAATGAAATTTGAGAAATATCATCACTACATTTGTGTGTCAAGCTTCAATAATTATGTATATTCAGTAGTCTGCTAGTCGGTATAAGAAATGTATACTCCAATCTGTTTTGAATCGTATTTTATATCAAAAGAAGGATTATTTTATTTTGAGCCATTGCCTAGATTTTGAATGGTTGCCTAGATTTTAGATGTAAATTTCAAAGGCGTGCAATGAATGGGAGAAAGGTGCGTTGGAAGTGCAAAAATATGCGACAGATAATGATGAAGCGAATTGTTATTAATGGATGTTTTTGCCATAACATGAACTAATTCTGAATGAAATTCTGAATTCAATACCGATTAAATACTAACAAAAAATTAAAATCATTTTTATGTTCATCAAAAAAATTACATTATTACATAAAAATGTTATTATTAATACCTATTATCAATAACAAAGGTGGTTCGTAACTCCAAAATCTTCATAAGTTACTCAGAGTAGGTATAAAAATAAAAAAAATCAATATAAAATTAGAATTAGTTCTTTAAGAAACCACTCGTCTCAGAAATCCAATTTCGTTATCATCGAGGCACCCAATATTTTCTCTTTCATTTCATTTTTTTCTTCTTTCGAAATGGCAATAATGTTTAAGATCGCAGACGTGGCGGTACTCTTCATACGTCATTCTCTCAATCCAACATTCCTTTCTCCACCCTTTTGAAGCTTTTTACTACCTATTTCCTTATATATTTCGATGAAAAAAAATATTTTCTCGATATAAATATAAAATATCCAAATTACACAAGTTAGGTTCTTTAACTGAGGAAAGAACTCAATATTGGTGTTTACAGAAGTGATAACATAAATTCAGTAGAAGTTTCATCTAGGGGATCCTGAGAACAGATGTTATCGCACAAATTTGGAAAATCAGTTATAATATGATGTAATTTGAGATGGGGATGTTCTTATGATATTATTTGAATGTCTACAAAGAGCTAGCACATCTAACCTTGCACTATCCAAGCTCATTTTCCAAATGATTCGGCTGACTTTTTCGCTACGTAACTTTTATATAAATAGTTTTGCATGCCGTGTTAGTGAGGTGGGCCAGAAAAACTGAATATAAATTAGGTAGGCATCCAAAAATTCAATTCTTAATAATATTCAATAATTAAGTAATATAGAAAGTGAATGATGTCTTTCTTGAGGATCACTTAATACAATCTGTTACAAAAATCGATAAGAAGTGGAGTGTTTTGCTCTTCGGTGTCTCGAATGACAGATTTTTGTCAGTTTCTCTATATTTATGCAGATTTCAACAACCGCAAAAACTTTGAATAACCGCTAATGACAGCAACAGAGAACGAATTTGAAATAAGTGGTATCAAATCTTTTTCACACAAGTTGTAGTCGCTTTCATGGGGATCTCCTTACCCACCGTCTTTGTTTATTTCCAGTTCATGTCGGGAGGTGTTGCGATCGATCATGCTTCAGTGACATCGGCGGATATTTGCGGTGCATATCACATTACTCGACGAAGAGCTTCATCATATACACGTGAAACAGAAACCAATTCACGTAGCGCAAAAAGTAACTACAGGGTGGGATTGCGCCCTGCTAACTTCACGAGAGTTAATTAAATTTTCTATATAGTACTGCTTTAGATCAGACCTGGAAATTTAGCCATCTAATGATAAAATTAAGCACTAATTGTTTAACGGAAGAAATTATCATTTGGTTAAAGAAACAGATCAATTTCTGATCATTTCAGATTCTGTTTTACTTCTATATATAGTACACTAAATTATTATACTAATGTAATACTCATTGTCATTATGGTACTGCTTCGGATCAAACCAGAAAATTTAGCTATCAATTGACCAAAATGGGCAATAATCGTTCAACAAAAGAGTCCCCTGAGTTAAGAGGAAAGATCGATTCTTTTTCATTATCTATTTTACTTCTGTATATAGTACACGAAATTGTTATACTACTGTCAAACTATTGTAGTACTGCATCAGACCAGACGTGAAAAACTAGCCATCTAATGATGAAAATGGGCACTAATTGCCCAACGAAAAAACCTTACGCGAGATTAGAGAACGAGATCGATTTATCTTATCTTTCTGTTTGAGTTTTGAATATACCTAGTACACAAAATTATTATACTCCTTTAATAATTATTATAGAACTGCTTCGGAATCGGAAATTTAGCCGTCTATTCATGAAATTGGACACAAACTGTTCAGCATAAGAACTTGCTATGAGATTTGATGAGATCCATTGAAGATCCATTTCTTTTCACTTTTTGATTCACCTCTGTAATATACAATTATTAGACTAATGATATAATTTATATAGTAATGAAATAATTATTATAACACCTTTTTTTATTCAATAGTGTTGGCGTTTACTTGTTGTTAATCCATTATAATTGAATATAAACTTAAATTCAAACACTTGAACTTATGATTTACACTTTATTGACTAACAGAATGATAATTATTATTCTGTAAGCATCTGAAGAAGTCGTTTGTAACGACGAAACGCGTCATACTATGTAGTCAATCAAGTGTAAATCATAAGTTCAAGTGTTTGAATTTAAGTTTATATTGTATTATAATACTGCTTGAGAAGAGGCATGAAAATTCAGCTTTCAATAAAATGCGCACTTATTGTTTGACCAATGAACTTTCCGTAATATTGAAGAGATTGATGCATTTCTTTTACGTTTAATGCTATAGGTAATAATTTTGTTAGAATTGAAAGTAAAATTTCCATAATTTGTAAATAATAGCAATTGACAAGTATTCAATCACAAATGATTGATGATTATCGTTAGATAAGTAACTTGAACGATACTGCTCACGTGTCCCATCTATAGTGTTCTTATATTCTCATTGACTTGGGTCATTCTCGTACATCTAACATAAATTAATTGGTTCATTCTGGTAGGTATAGCAAAAATTCACTCTTCAATCTGGATAGTTGTCTATTATGTATAAGAAATTTTGGTTGAACTTTTGAATATTGAAATTTTCAATTTAGAAGGGCAAACTGAGTTTGTATACATCCTTTTCCATCATTTGTTATACAAGCAATGAAAGGATAATTTATTGGAAGAGCATGGGTAAGATTTTATTCATTCAAAAAAAATATCAGTACCTGTTTTTCGACGTAAACGCTTTGATTGGAAAGGTTTAAATTCATAAATAATGAATATAATAATGACCTCAAATCTATTTTTGGTATTCAAAAATCACCTATCGATAAATCGAAGTCGAAACGATTATCGATAATTTCGAGAAAAAATATCGACATTACAACATACGGATATTTTTACACACACCTATCGGACAGTAGTTTAATTAACGTTCTATGCTCTCGGTCGGATAATACAGAAATCTCGTAGATATAGATCGTCTTCGTCAAATTGAAACCTGTCTTTGTTTAATGATGAAGATCGTCTCATGGATGCCGTTAATTTTTTCCACACCTGATTACGATGCTCGTTGGCATGCATTTCGACCCGATTCTTTCTTGTTTTATTAGTTTCGTTTTCGAATCAACGTACGGGTATAATTAAGTTGGTGTACTCATCAAACCAGATTTGCACTTGGAATTAAATATAGAATATAGTAGACAAGAACTTCGATGAGATTACGGGATATTTTATAGTTAATCTGTAATAGGTTCCAATCGGTAAATGTTACATATAATCAGCTTATTTGAATTCTTTGAGATGATAATGTAGATAGTATTACAGTGAACGAAAATTTTAATTCAAAAATTTTCCGTAAATTTTTTTTCAAAGATAATAACAATGACGAAGATCATTTGACTACAAATTTTTTCAGTAATTCAACAGGTCCTCATGTCATAAAATTAATATCATATTATTTCAAATTTTGCTGAAGAAATTTTGTTTCACTAAAGTCGCACGATGCTGGAATTTTTTGAAATTTGATAGTTTTCTACCTCTGTGTACCTTATATAATTTCTTCTATAATTTTGATTAGCTTTCCACAGGAAACTATCTAATTCAAGCGAAATGTTTAATATTTTCCAGTGGTGTTTGGTATATGTCAACACAAAAAATTATTTTTAATTTTCTAAAATTAATCCAAACAGTTTCAATTCTCTAGTCCATTACTTGATGCACCTCAATTTTAACAATGAAATAAAAGAATTACTCTGTTCTAATTTCACTCTTCTGTGTAAACAGTGCACAAAATTATGCATATTTAGAAAACAATGATTTATTCTCCATTTTATTTTATAAATTGTTTTACACCAAGTAAAAGCCTTATAAATTGGAACTAGATATTAACAATATTATACTCGGGTTCGAGCCCCGCTGAAAGCATGGGTGTTTGTGTTTGTCTATGATTTAAGTAGTTCAAATAATAATGATTACATTGATTACAAGCCCAATGGGCGTTCGGAAATGGCGTTAAACTGTAGGTCCACTGAATTAAAAAAAAAATACTTTATAAAAAACACTGTGATTCACACTTTTGTGTGAATGTAAACAACTCACTCAATTGTACAAATCTAGAGAACAGTGCTTTCTTTTCCATTTCATAGTGAAAATTGATCAACATCAAGTAAACGCCCAACAAATTGAAACTAATTAGATTAAAATTAAACAATTTTATGAAAAAAATACTCTACTGCATTAGAATTAAATATTAAAAGAAAACGCTTTTCTTTTCTATTTTATTGAAAAACTTGATTTACACCAAGTCAGTATTGTGAAAAAACACACTTTGTTCTAGATTCACAATTTTTATATGAATCTAAACAATGCACACAATTGTGCAGATCAAGAAAACAGTGTTTTTTCCATTTCATTGTAAAACTTGATTTGCATGTAGTAAAGTCCTTCTGAATTGAAATTAATCAGATATAAACAATATTTGAAAAAGTAAACAATGTGTTCTAAATACACACACTATTCAGTACACATAAGTGTGCAAATCTTGCAAAAGCGTTTTTTTCTATTTTATTGTTGAAATTGATTTATATCCATTAAAGGAATTCAAAATTCATTAGATACAAACAATATTATGGATAAGAAAATATTATGTTCTTTAGGCACATACCTTTGTGTGAATCTATTATACTCCATAATGAATGAAAACCGTTACCTCAATCTAATTATCTGATCCAATCAGTTTTAGTCGAAAAATGTATCCTGAAGATTATGAACAGATGAAACAAAAAAATCCGAGTAAAACATTTTATTGCTCTTGAAATGATAACTTCCTTATTAGCATTAAAAACCCCGTAGAGAATTATATTTCACAAAAAAAACGCAGAGATATATAAATTCATATAAATTCAAGACTTCTGTAGCATTGAAGAAGCTGCAGTTGCATACCATTAATTTTATTTAGTATATTACGAAAGGGATTAAGTATAGCAAGGTTACGAATGCGGCACTTAAGTGTATTTAGCTTCATGAATCAATCCAAAGAACTTACCGCATATTCAGCGAATGAGAATATAAACAAGAATTCGAATATTTCACCAGGTCAAATAATTCAGAAGAAGAGAATATTAATCTTCCTTAGCTCGGAATTCCAGTTCTGACATAATGAAATGGTATCACAATCCTTTGATTTAAAATTGAATTTTTAAATTTACGTTTCAAACATGGAAATGAAATATCAATATATGAGTTCTTATATCGTATTGTTCGATTACATTCATTTGAATTATATATATAGACTACAAAGAATGAATGAATATTCTCAGCAGACTCTAAAAATGCAAACATACAGATTTCTGATTCATTTTCACAGTTTTTATTATTGAGAATTTAATATTTAGTTAAATATTCGACAAAAAAAACTTACAGAAAAAAGAATATATAGTTATAATGGAAAAAAAAGTTATCGAAAAGAAGAACAAGAATAATCGTGTAACTATCATTTCGTTTAGACCGTTTAGAATAAAATAGTTTCATTTAGTGAAGATTTGCAGAGACAACCACTGGATACTTCTGAATCAATATCATTTGGGAAAAACATAATTACCAAAAGAAAATGCTCCACTCATTGTATTATGTGATGTGGTCCGTGTATACCTATATTATCATTTTAAATGAAGTATGGACACAGAAATAAAATGAAATTTTCAAATTTTGATATATTTCTCTTTTTTTCTTCAGGACAAATATTCACCAGAGAACCTTTGGATCGGGAATCGAAAGATAGTTATGATATTACCGTCGAAGCTAGAGACCAAGGTTCCCCCTCAAGATCTTCAAGAATGCCTATCAAAATACATGTTACCGATGTGAATGACAACGCTCCTGAAATTGTAGACCCCCAAGAGGACGTGGTTAGTGTACGCGAGGAACAGTTGCCAGGAACTGAAGTAGTTAAAGTCAGAGCCGTAGATGCTGATTTTGGAGAGAATGCCTCTATAACCTACTCTATTCTAACAAATAAAGATTCAGAAGCCCATAACGTATTTACTATTGACCCTGTGACCGGTATCATAAGGACAAGAATCACCCTAGACCATGAGGAAAGGACAATCTACAGATTATCCGTTGCAGCAACAGATGGAGGTAAACCTCCAAAACAGACGGTCAGAAAACTTAGAGTTGGTGTATTGAATTTGAATGACAATAGACCAACGTTCACGAGCTCCAGCTTGAATTTTAAGGCATGTACTCTGATCATTAATTTTTTTACTCATTATCTAACAAGTTATTATTTTTATAGGTACTTGAAAATGTTCCAATTGGTCACGTAGTTGGCTCAGTAGCAATTTCGGATTCTTTCGAACATGAGAACACCATTGCTGGAAGTACATCTGGTCATATAACATACACGTTAACTTCCTGCCTTGTTGATCACGTTAGAGACGCATTTGATATAGACAGAACTACAGGTTTTTTGATAGTAGCCAAAGAATTAGATAGAGAACTTCAATCTAAATATCAATTAGAAATTAGAGCAATGGATACGAGCTCTGTGGACAATCCGCAGAGTAGTGCTATAACGGTCATTATAGAAATTGAAGATGTGAATGATAATTATCCTAAATGGAGTATAGATCCTATAAAAATTTCAGTCTTGGAAAATATTAAGATAGGGTCCAATGTATTCAACTTCTCAACATTCGACCCTGATTTCGGTAGTAATGGAGAGGTTCAATATTCTATTTTGAAACAATATCCTGATGCTGCTATGTTCTCCATTGATTCTCTCACAGGGCAATTGGTTCTTAACAAACCCTTAGATTACGAAGATGTAAAAGACCATGTTTTGATAGTTGTAGCAACGGATCAATGTGTTAATGTCTCCCAAAGATTGAGTTCGTCGGTAACTGCCATGGTAAGCGTAGGAGACGTAAACGATAACTCACCACAGTTTGTGTTTCCACCAAAACCTTCCTCAGTTATGATGGGACGTGGACTCAGTGTTGGAATGATTGTTACGCAAATAATCGCCACAGATGCTGATTCAGGAGAAAATGGACGCATAACGTATATTATGTCTGACAAGAGACATGACAACTACTTCTCTCTTGGTCCCAGTACTGGAATATTAACTCTAATAAAACCCTTGAGAAATACTCAGAAAGTGTATAGCGTGAATATTACCGCAAATGACCATGGAACTCCATCAAGACATACCGAATTAACATTCACATTTAATTCCGAAACGTCAGTTGACAACACACCAAAATTTTCGAACTCTGTATTCAGAGCTAGTGTTCCTGAAGATGCAACTATTGGTACATTTGTTACTAAAATATCCATCGACTCGCCCATTGCAAGAAACGGTGAGTAACATAACAACACAGTAATTAACCATGACTTGATAAAAAAAAATTATACTTGAAATATTACTTGAATATAATTCGTTTTTATAATTCAAATACATGTTTCAATGTTGTTCTGAAATTCAACTCAACATATTTTTATCATCTTTATTTAAATATTGTTATCAGGAAATAAGGATAGTTTTACTTTTTCAGCTGGTAACTTGACGTTCATGATGCCTTCTGAGTTGTCTGATGGAGATTTCACAATAGATTTCCTTGGAAGAGTTTCAACTTCAAACTACATCGATCGAGAAAAACGAGATTTCTACAGCCTACCCGTTTATATAATCGATTCTTCGAAATCTCCCAGAACTTTATCAGATGTTACTACATTGCTCATCAAAGTCGAAGACGTGAACGATCATGCCCCTGAATTCAAGAAAGGATCTTGCTACAGATTGTCAATTCCAGAAAATAACGACCAAAGTGTTATCCATACTGTTACTGCGACTGATTTAGATGAAGGCCTGAATAGTAAACTATCTTACACAATAAGTGGAGGAAATGTGGGCAACAAGTTTAGCATAAACTCGAAGACTGGAGATCTCTTCGCGAAGTCTTTAGATCGAGAGATCTTTTCTAAATATCACCTCGTAATTACAGCTCATGATAATGGAAACCCTAAGATGCAAGGATATTGCAATTTGACAATTTCAGTTGAAGATCAGAATGATAACGACCCAAAATTTGACGAAGCTAAATACTCTAAATCTATTAGGGAAGATATTTCTCCGGATACTTCAATTCTTAGAGTACACGCCTCAGATGCAGATGCTGGTATCAATAGCAGAATCATATACTCTTTGGCCAACGAAAGTCATTGGCTATTTAGAATCGATAACAAAAGTGGAGTAATATTCACAACGGGGTAAGTTCCATATATTTACAGTTTATAGAATTGAAATTAAATCTGTTTTTTGTTGCAGTCTTTTCGACAGAGAACGTCAACACATCTATAATTTCTCAGTCGTCGCCACAGATTCTGGAAAATATAATGCTCGCTCTACCAAGGTTCCTATCACAGTTTTCATTGAAGATGTTAATGACAATAAACCTCTTTTCGTCAAATATCCCTTTACTGCTAAAGTATCAGCTTACATTCAACCAGGGCAACCAATTCTCACAGTGCAAGCTAAGGATAGCGATGAAGGCAACAATGCAGAAATTGTTTACAGTATCTCACAAGCTCATTTACATTCAAAATTCAGAATAAATCCAAACAATGGCATTCTAACAGCCACTCAAAGTTTGGCTAGTGAGAATGGTCAGATCATTTACATAAATGTTGTAGCTACTGATAAGGGCCATCCCGCGCAGAGCAGTACTGGTTTAGTGGAAATAAAAGTTGGAGACGTAAACGAGGAATCAACGAAACTTATTTTCCCAAAATTAAAATATGAAGTCACTCTAGCAGAAAATGCTAACGAATTTTCCAACCACCTACAAGTGACAGCTGTAAGAACAGATGGACGAAGACAAAAAATTATTTACTCGTTCGGATCAGGAAATGAAGACAACATTTTTTCCATCAATTCTGATAATGGTATAATACAAATTAAAGATTCAAAGAAACTAGACTTTGAAAAGTACCACAATATAGTTTTGGTGGTTGAAGCTAAGACAGATAGTTACCCAATACTCCACAGCTATTGCGAAGTTATAATCAATTTAACAGATCAGAATGACAATGCTCCAAAATTCTCCCAACAACTCTATACTGCTTCAGTCTGGGAAGAAAATAACAAAGGAACATTCGTACTTCAGGTTGTTGCTTTTGACTCTGATGAAGCACAAAATTCAAGAATAAGGTACCACATAGTAGATGGAAATCATGATAACGCCTTCAAAATTGAACCTGCATTCAGTGGAACATTGAAAACTAATATAGCTCTAGATAGGGAGATCAGAGATTCATACAGACTCACAGTTATTGCAACTGATGATGGTATACCTCAAATGACTGGCACTGCTAAAATAAAAATAAATATCTTAGACGTCAATGACAATCAGCCTTCATTCCCGAAACCTAAAACCATTCAGGTATACGAGAATATGAACGTTGGAAACGTTCTTACAACGATTTCGGCTAACGATGTTGATTTGTATCCAGCTCTAATTTATAAATTTGCCCAGGAAAATTCAAGAGAAATACAAGAATATTTCTGCATAGATAGGTTTAGTGGAAAAATAACTTTGAGGAAAAAATTGGATTACGAAACTATGCAGGAATATAATATCAAGATAATAGCTTCCGATGATGTTCACACAGCTGTTACGACGTTGACAATAAGAGTAATGGATGTTAATGATAATCCTCCTCTTTTCTCACAAAATTCTTATGCAGCTGCAATACCTGGTGAGTATACTGATTGTTTCTTGCTGAAAATGCAGTGAAATATTAATGAAATATACAGTTTCACTTAATATTCTCAATTTTTTCCAGATGATACGAGTTCAACACCATTGGATATAGTTCATTTCAATGCCACAGATGCAGACTCTGAAGATAATGCTCTCATTAAATACAGCATAGTAGGACAATCGCATGGCCTCAATATAAACTCAAATGGAGTCCTTCAAGCAAATTTCACCAATCTTTCCACAATAACAGAAGATATTTATCTCATAATAAAAGCAGAAGACATGGGGAAACCTCCTTTGCATTCTTTGGCATCCGTGAGAATAAAAGCTAGTGGTTCTGCCCTAGATATTTTGGGACAAAATAGAAAAGAATATAGGTATGTCATTTTTCAAAAAGGTCTCGATATCAAATTTAGAATATACATTTGTTTCAGAATTAACATTCCTGAGAATCTTCACCAAGGCTCGTCAGTTTTGAAGCTAGTTCCTTCCCGATCCGGAGCTACATCTTACGAAATAGTAGATGGGAACATAGGAGAAAACTTTGAAATCATTTCAAGTTCGGCCACTCTGATACTATTGAAACCTGTGGACCGAGAAACGAAAGACTTTTATCACCTTAAAGTAACGAATAATGCAGACGAGGCTTTCTCAGTGATTGATATTTATATATCAATAGACGATTCGAATGATAATGCTCCTGTCTTTCAAGGTCAAGAATATAAGGCAAACGTATTGGAAAATTCACCAGTTGGTTATTCGATTGCTAAAATTGCCGCAAAGGACGCTGATTTAGCTGACACACCAAACTCAGCAGTAGTTTACTCGATCACATCAGGTAACGACGAAGGTTGTTTCAATTTAGAAAAGACCACCGGTGTACTGAAAGTTAATAAGACACTAGATTACGATACTGGAAGTCAGAAATACCAACTTATCATCAGAGCATGTGATATGGGAACTAAGCCGCTTTGTACATTCACGCACTTCTACGTTTTATTAGAAGATAGTAACGACAATACACCAAACTTCCCCGTAAGAGAATATCTGGAGTTCATTGGCGAAAATGAACCGATAGGAACTGCTATTTTTACTGCTCAAGCCACAGACCTGGACAAAGGGTTCTATGGAAATTTGTCTTACTCTCTTGCTAGTTTGACTTCGAGTAACGATGATAGCCATACGATGTTTCACATTGATTCATCTTCTGGTTTAGTCATTTCGAATGCTGTTTTTGATTATGAACAACGGAACCGTTATATATTCTTGGTCAAAGTAACTGATTCTGGAGGTTCCTCGAATAGTGTTAAAGTACGGGTTGAAATCGAAAGTAAAGATGAGTATTATCCGCAATTTACTGAGAAAACATATAAATTTACTTTGGCTACATCTGTAAAACTTCCTGTGGGTTTTGTAGTTGGTTATTTACAAGCGACAGACCGAGACAAAGGCATAGATGGAAGAGTAGTGTATCAATTGACCACACAACATACCTTCTTCAAGGTTAATCGAACAACTGGCGCTGTTCTGGTAAAGAGAAAACTTGATAGTTCCGAATCACAAGATCTTGGAAAAGAAATCAGTTTAGTGGTTTCGGCTAGTTCTGGCCGACAAGGTTCATTAACAAATATGTCCGTTGTTGAAATAATGCTAGATCCTCTAGCTGATCCTGACACAAACATGTACGTCAATAAAGATAACGAGGCAATAGCATCAGCTGAAAGTGGCGTATTTGACTGGGCACTTGGTTTATTCATTGCCATAATTTTGATTGTTATAATTTTCGGTGCTGTTTTTGTGTTTCTTCACATGAAAAATAAAAGAAACAGAAAAGGAAATAAACCAAATTTGAGTTCTGACTCAGTCAACACGTCTAATAACTATGTGGATCCTACTGCTTTCGATACGATACCAATTAGAAATGTCGGAAATAATTCGAATAACTCAAATCAGTTCGCTCCACCGAAGTATGATGAAATACCTCCTTACGGAGGAGCACATCCTGCAAGCTCAAATTCTGGTGCAGCAACTACTTCAGAATTGTCTGGATCAGAGCAATCAGGTTCAAGTGGAAGGGGCTCTGCTGAAGACGGAGAAGATGGCGAAGATGAAGAGATAAGAATGATAAATGAAGGACCCCTTCAAATGGATCCAAGATTAATGCATCAAAATGATGATGACAATCTTTCCGATATGTCAGTCAGAAATACGCAAGAGTATTTAGCTAGATTAGGAATCATTAACAATAATAGTAATGCTGCTGCCCAAGCTGCTACTAGATTGTGCTCAGACCCTAGAGCTGGAAGTAGCAAAGAAACGGTTCACCATCATCCATCCGTGCCTTTAGATAGTTTGAACATTTATGATGAAGAGACCAGTAATGATAACGATATCAGTAATTTTTATGCCAAATTGAATGATGTAGCTGGAAGTGATAGAGCTAGTTCCACCGACGAAGGCGTCAATGCAGCAATGGGTAATCCTATGGATCATGTTATAGCTCTAGCAACTTATGGGGAAGTTCCTACAGTGACTCATCAACCATCTATGAATGGTTCATTGAGTTCGATTGTTCATAGTGAGGAAGAACTTGCTGGTAGTTATAACTGGGATTATTTACTAGACTGGGGTCCTCAGTATCAACCGTTAGCCCATGTTTTCTCGGAGATTGCAAGACTGAAAGACGATACATCTTCTGTGAAGAGTGGCGCGAGTGGAAATTCTAGTGTTAAGAGTAAAAACTCAGTGGCGTTAGCTAAAAATGTTCCTCCACCAATGATCACGAATGTTGCACCTAGGGCCATAACCATGCCAGTGCTAAGTGGTAGAACTTCTAGTCATCACACAGGTGGACATAATCAAATGCATCTTTTACCTAGGTCACCTATAAATCACGACGCCTCAGGTGCAACTTTCAGTACGTCATCAGCTATGTCTCCTAGCTTTTCACCTAGCTTATCGCCTTTAGCAACAAAATCTCCAAGTATATCCCCTTTGGTCACACCAGGGTTACCAACTTCTCACCATGTTATGAGGCAACCACCACCAAATAGAAATAAGACAATTGTTGAAACAGAAATGAGACTTTAAGAATATTAAGTATCTATAGTTTTTCGGCTGTGTAATAGATATGACGAACAATTTTTCAATATGTAAAGTGTGTATATATTAGGTACTGTTAGTTAGTCTGCCATTCCAAGCCATTTGTAATACTCTGAAATGTAATATTCATATTTCTTGTAAAAATCTGATAAGTTATTCAATTTTGTATATATGTAACTAATAGGATAAAGAAGGAACTTTCGAAAAACTTTTCATTTCACCCATAATATGTATTTTATTTATATAAACAAAATGACAATAATTTCTGTGAAAATATTTAAGGCACTTTGTACTTTCCATTATTTAAATAATTATTTTTTGTAATGCATTAAAAATCTGTGATCTACTGTGTAAAACATTCAATTATTTTGATGTATGTTCAATAATTTTGTAGTCTTTGTAGATGTAAGATCAGCGATGTATGTGAAGAAAAATGTTCCCAAATTGTAAATGTGTATAAAAATGTAAATTGAACCAATAAAGAATTACAAATAAATTCAAGAATTTTCTAATGAAACACTTACTTAAATTTTTCATATATTAATTAATACGCATGATTCGTTTTTCAAAGTACAACTTCCTCTTCAGACACTGAGGTAACACTTGTTACCTCACTTTTTTTTTAAATTGCAGGTGTTCTAGAAAGCCAGAATATATAATAACAAAGGAGAAGACTAGAATCTAAGAATTGAAATTGAATGAAGAAATCTGGTAATAAAGGGCGGTATTACGATCAGAATTACATTAGACATAGAAAACAAGTTGATAAAATGTAGATGAAAGCTAAGGATGAGATAATTCTTCTGATCTAATACTAATAATGATAAACTTTTCAATATTAAAATTATCGAAAATATTGAGTAAAAGGAATAATTAACTTCTAATTGACTGAAACTTGAGAACAAGTATGGATTTTTTGAGTTTATTGATTTTAAATTCCAAAAAAATTTCATTTGACTCGTTTGTTCTCTCTTTTCAATATTTTAAACTCTGAGCTGAATGTGCGACTCTCCACGAACAGGTGGTTCATTCATTAATATACAACATTATATACTATATACATATAAAAGACACGGAGGTTTCGCTTATCTTTTGGTGAAACATTATGTTAAAAACAATAAATTGAAATTAACACACTTGACTTTCACTTCTGAAGTTTCACTGAATATATGAAAAACTCTACATATGTTAACCCATTATCAAGAGTTACAAGAGTGTACCTGGAGAAATCGTGACAACATTATTTGCTTAGATATCTATAATATAAAAATGAATCGCAAAATGTGTTGGTAAGCGCATAACTCAACAACGCCTGGACCAATTTAGCCAATTCTTTTTTTGAAATGTTCGCTGAAGTCTAACGATGATTTCTACGGAAAAATTCGAATAATGGCCGGGAAAACCCTAAAAACAGCCCTATTCTCTTTCCCATACAAACGTTCAGTTATCTAACTGAAATGTAGAGTCAACAACTGGACCAATTTAGAAAATTCTTTTTAAAAATATTCGTTGAAGTCCAAGGATGGTTTTTACGGCGAAAAACTTCGAAAGATGGCCAGGAAAAACTAAAGACAGCCTATTTCTTTTTCCCATACAAACGTTTCCTAACTCAAATGTGGAGTCAATGGATGGACCTATTTCACTATTTTTTTTGTTGTGTTTGTTATTATCAGAAAAAGTTTAAAAAATTGCGTGTAAATTATAAAATTTAAGAATACTTAATTAATAATATAAGTAAAAAATAAAATTATTAATTCTCAAAAAGAGTATGTAAAAAAAGTGAATATCTTATCACACATTTCGGTTAGTTTAGAGCTATCACGATTAATATTAAAACTTCTATTTAATATAAAATTTTGGAAAGTTTAAATAGACTAACATACACGTTACTTACATACCACGTGGCATATTTGATTATGAAGAAGAATACATGGATTCTTTAATTTACAATTGAAATTTCGGTTTGAAAAATGATAGCTATTAGATGTACAAACTTAAGTCAATATGAAAATGTTGCGTTTAACTACTATCAACCTGCATTCAATTATAACGTTGAAATATTTTACGATTCACAGCAAATCCTTGGTATTGGACCAATGAATGGACCGTTGTTTGTCAATATTGCAAGGCAAAGTTTAATTGTTATTGATAAGAAGATACTACCAATGAAGCGACAAAATATTGCGCGAAGAGTTAATTCAAATAGACGCTACAGCCACCAGAGAGGCACTATATTCATTGCTTTCCGGAAATGGACTAAACTCAAAACAGTTTTTGACTTAAATCCAGCAAATATCTCATATAATCAATGATGAGATTTGAAAAAACTACTTCACCCGTGAGGCGACTATTTATCCTTCAAGGATGCCTCTAGCCGAAGATTATACAATATATGAATAATATTCAACGCGGGGGAAAATTTCAACCAAAAGTAGACACTGTCGGCATATATATATATATATATATATATATATATATATATATATATATTTGTGTGAACATGGAATGAAAGTTTTTTTGCGGTAATAAGTACAAAAATAACACCCATTTCCTAAAAAAAGAACACAATTTTGTAAGTGTGTTTTTTTGTTGTTGATTCTATCTCCAGGTTAGTGCACCTAGAACTTCGATACCTGTTCTGAGGAGAGCCAATAAACTCAAAACACGTGTCAACGGCTGCTTCCAACTAAGTATATATTT
The DNA here is from genome assembly GCA_030704895.1 of Henosepilachna vigintioctopunctata. Classification (NCBI taxonomy): domain Eukaryota; kingdom Metazoa; phylum Arthropoda; class Insecta; order Coleoptera; family Coccinellidae; genus Henosepilachna; species Henosepilachna vigintioctopunctata. Next base: position 3,776,852 of record JARQZJ010000129.1, read on the forward strand.
TCTATCTATGTATAAATAATTTTCTATATATGTATTTTGAAAGATGTTTTCAATAAACTTTATGCTTCTCTTTTATGTTTCATAAATTAAATAAATAAAGAAAGGAGATACGATTGAAGTTGGCATTAAGGTGATTCCAGTTTTAAACCTATATTAAACATGGATTAATTGAAATAAGTTTTTATTCATCATCAGGTTGAGCTCAGTTTTGTGTCTTTCTTTTTATGTATTCATTATTTTCAAACAAATGTTTCATGAGTTGCATGTTTTTCAATGTCATCAGTAACTAACTTGTACACTATTTCTTTGGCTCTAAGGCCCACCGTGAAGTCCATGTGGTTGAATTTCTCTTCAGAGACCAAAGTTTTTGAGGCACAATTTCCTAGTTCCGAACAAAGTCGATGAACATCTTCAACATTAGAAAACCAATCATTTTTGCTGTGGAATAAGTGAACTGGAGTTGTTATTTTGTTGAGGTCATACACTGGTGGACTCAAGATATGAGATGGTCCATAGTGTAGTGCATTGAATGGAGAATAGTCATACTGATGAAATCCACCTGTAGATATAAATTCAATCAGAAAAACTATGAAGTCGTCTAAAAACATATAAGAAACACATAAAAACATATATATCATATATATATATTATTTTGAATGTTTTTAGCAATAACTGGCTTCTTTTGATATGAAAAATATATATCACAACTCTTTGTCAAAATATATATATATTATTTAGATATCAAAACGTCGAACTTATTTTTTAGAAGCATCAAATTAGTTTTTTTGTATCTTCACTTATTGATTTCATTATCAGAGGAATATTTCTGGCTTAGCATTCGCTTCGGAAGTTTTAATAACCTTACCAAATTTGAGGTTAAAATATAAACATGACACATCTACAACAGTAGCTATGATAATGATAACATGTACAAGAAGTACTTAAATTATGTAAAAGAAATTTTCAAAATAAACGATGCATTAGAATTTTCTCAACACTGTAACCAGTTTAGTATGAAATGTCCTTATAACATATATTCGACACATGTCATTTGTCAATTTAGTTGATTTGTCTTGGAATCAGCCTCAGTTATATCTCGAATCATCCAACTGCCATTATCTTAAATTTTATTGAGAAGGTATGAGTATATATTGCTCAGTTTGTTTATATCAGTTTTTTTATTGATTGTGGCTTCGCATTTTTTTATTTGTATCATTTCGTGCATGGTTCTTTTATGATAATTTGGTTCTTTTTTCAATATCTCTACCTCATCGAAATCTATTTTATGGTCTTTTTTATGTGCATGTTCTGCAAGTGCACATCTTTCTTTATATTTAGTAATGTCACTTTTATGTATTGCTAATCTGCTTTTTAGCCATTGTGAAGTATGACCTATGTATTTTCTTCACAATCTATGCAATTTATTTGGTAAACAACATCACTTTGTAATTTTTTAGGGACCTCATCCTTCAGTCGGGAATATAACGATGCAACTGTCTTTGGATTATACGATGATATTTTTACATTAAATTCTTTGAATATACTTTTCAGCTGTGGTGTTATTTTTTGTATATAAGGTAAGGATCCATAAAAACATCTGTGTTCTTGAGTTGAATTGTCAGGTTCGGTAATCAGTTCCGGGAGGTAAAATATTTTCATTGTTAGTTGATGAAAATAGCAATTTTTTAATCATGGTCGATGGATATGAGTTTTCAATTAATATTTTATTTAGTTTATCTAAACTCCCTTTCAAGTATTGTTCATGGCATATTTTTATTAATCTATTTCTCATTTCTTTGATGAAATTCAATTAAAAATTAGATTAATAAAAATATGCCATGAACAATACTTGAAAGGGAGTTTAGATAAACTAAATAAAATATTAATTGAAAACTCATATCCATCGACCATGATTAAAAAATTGCTATTTTCATCAACTAACAATGAAAATATTTTACCTCCCCCGGAACTGATTACCGAACCTGACAATTCAACTCAAGAACACAGATGTTTTTATGGATCCTTACCTTATATACAAAAAATAACACCACAGCTGAAAAGTATATTCAAAGAATTTAATGTAAAAATATCATCGTATAATCCAAAGACAGTTGCATCGTTATATTCCCGACTGAAGGATGAGGTCCCTAAAAATTACAAAGTGATGTTGTTTACCAAATAAATTGCATAGATTGTGAAGAAAATACATAGGTCATACTTCACAATGGCTAAAAAGCAGATTAGCAATACATAAAAGTGACATTACTAAATATAAAGAAAGATGTGCACTTGCAGAACATGCACATAAAAAAGACCATAAAATAGATTTCGATGAGGTAGAGATATTGAAAAAAGAACCAAATTATCATAAAAGAACCATGCACGAAATGATACAAATAAAAAAATGCGAAGCCACAATCAATAAAAAAACTGATATAAACAAACTGAGCAATATATACTCATACCTTCTCAATAAAATTTAAGATAATGGCAGTTGGATGATTCGAGATATAACTGAGGCTGATTCCATGACAAATCAACTAAATTGACAAATGACATGTGTCGAATATATGTTATATTGACATTTCATACTAAACTGGTTACAGTGTTGAGAAAATTCTAATGCATCGTTTATTTTGAAAATTTCTTTTACATAATTTAAGTACTTCTTGTACATGTTATCATTATCATAGCTACTGTTGTAGATGTGTCATGTTTATATTTTAACCTCAAATTTGGTAAGGTTATTATAATTTTGCCATTTGAACATGTCCTGTTTGACACTTTTTGTTAATTGTAGAAGTCCTGAAGATGCAATAAAATATTGCGAAAGCTTGACTGAGAAAAAAGAGTACAAACAATAATTGCTCAATTGAGTCGAAAACACCCTAACCTCGCTTACTATATATATATATATATATATATATATATATATATATATATATATATATATATATATATATATATATATATATATATATGAACACTAGAACATTCATTTGAAAAATTGAAATTAATCAAGAGAATGTTATAGCAGAGCTAGATATGTGAACGTGTACGATGTGATGTCTCCATTATCCTTCAAGGGATAAATGTTAGAGAAATATTGAAATCGATGCCACACCTGATGGAAGTGCGAGACATATATGTTTCGTTCTGCAAGGAACTCGTCAGTCGCACCACGTCCATCGAAGTGAGGCAACGATTTCATCCTCCAATTTTTTTAAAATAAATTTCTCCAAGAGTTCCTTGCAGAACGAAACATATATGTCTCGCACTTCCATCAGGTGTGGCATCGATTTCAATATTTCTCTAACATTTATCCCTTGAAGGATAATGGAGACATCACATCGTATGAATGTTCTAGTGTTCATTTTCTTAAATATTTCATTCAGTGTCATAAGCACAAAAATTTCATTTCCTATATATATATATATATATATATATATATATATATATATATATATATATATATATATATATATATATAAATCACACTTATCAGAATCACCTGGCTTACCATTAGGTTTTCAGAGGTTTCCTCATGGTGAAGAAGACTGAAACTTTCGAAGCGAATGCTAAGCCAGAAATATTCCTCTGATAATGAAATCAATAAGTAAAAATACAAAAAAAACTAATTTGATTTTTTTAAAGAATAAGTTTGACGTTTTGATATCTCTAGTAATTCATAAATTCAATTATTCTTTAGTTTTGACGAAGTAGTGATATACAACGAAACGTCAACAAAAATAAAGTTAAGTTTTTCATATCAAAAGAAGCTGGTTATTGCTAAAAATATTGAAAATAAAATATCTTCAACAGGAAATGAATCAATTTTTATATATATATATATATATATATATATATATATATATATATATATATATATATATATATATATATATATATATATATATATATATGTCTTACAATATATATATATATATATATATATATATGTCTTACAATCTATACATAAAATATATGAAAATGGTGTAATTTTGAGAAGGTAAATATGAAGTATTTGAAAAATATCGTTAGAAGTTTAAAAAATACAGGTAGTTGCGAAGATGAAATAACAGTCAAGATACTGAAGGATGCTTGTAACATTTCTGGAAATAGATTTTTAGATTTGGTTAACACATCACTGACACATGGCGTATTTCCAAATGATTGAAAATGTTCATTAATAATACCTGTGCCAAAAATTTGCAATACTGTTGAAATAGAGCAATTTCGACCTATAAATTTACTACCACCTTATGAGAAAATTCTAGAATTAGTAGTAAAAAACAGGTTTTAAAATATGTGAAAAATTTTCTGTAATTTCTGAGTTTCAATCAGGATTCAAGAGAAATTGCTCTTGTAAGACAGCAATATTAAGCATATATGAGGAATGGTATAGTGCTATAGATAAAGGAGAAACGGTATAGTAGTATTATTGGATTTTAAAAGAGCTTTCGAAACTTTATGTAGATCATAATTATTGAAAAAACTGAATAAGCTTGGCTTTGAGGTATTGGTAAATGATTGGATCAGATCTTACTTGGAGGACTCGCGAACACAAAAAGTTAAGGTTATGGCATGGTGTCGGATAGCAAGAAACTGGAAGTAGGTGTACCTCAAGAAACTTTTTCAGGCCCGTTGTTGTTCTCCTTATATATAAATGATATTATCTCTCGTGGAAAAAAATGTTCTATACTTTTATTCGCTGATGATACTATGCTCTATATATAGCTTATCCCTAAATGTGCAAAAATCTAACTTCATAGTTTTAGGTACAAGTAAAACCTTGAGATTAATAAAAATGAGGATATAACTGTAAAGATTAATGAACAAAGAATTAGAAGATTAGAAACATTGAAATATCAAGGCATTATGTTAGACGAAAAATTGAGATATATTGAAATATATTTTACATAATGAGATAGGTATGTAAGTCAAAATTAACAGTTCAAAATATGTAAATTTTTTGTATAGCTTCAGCTAAATAAATATTATTATTATTATCATTTGTTGGACTAATTCTTGATAATTCATTTGTTACATCATATTGTTAGTTGACATACTCCTCCGAATTTCAATTGATTTTGATGAAAGTTTATATGTATGTATATTCAGAAGATCTGAGAATTGGTAGTGATCTATTTTATTCACCTTCAAGTGTTTACTATAAACTACCCCAAAAATATTTCTTTCAGCTTCGAACAAACTTTACATTTTTCAAATTTTCATGATTTGTCATCAAAAATTCATATTCATATAACTATAAAATTCATATAACTATTAATTTTCGCTATTTTACCACCAAACCCTATTTTTAGTAGCGATATCAGTTATTGAATAATTTTCAATCCTGATTGATAATTAAATTAATTAGAATTCAGCAATTATGAATTCTATCTTGTATACATTCTAGATATATAATACGGAATCGTGGTAGTTAAACGGTCATAACTTTATCATGGCTGTGTGTTTTTGCATTTGTCATAGTCTGGAATATGATTTGAAATATTAAAATACGAAATTCATCATTCAAAAACACGCCTTTCATTCTAGATGAACGATTCTTTTGACTGTAGATGAAATTGGGGTAATGACTCATCACTGACACTCGTGACAGGGTGAGATCATTCATGTTTTCTCCTTCAAATTATATGTATATATAGGCAAATAAAACAAATGCGCGCATTAACTGCATTATAAGATTTTGAATTAATTTCATTAGGTTGATTGAAATTATGAACTAAATTTAGATGAAGGTATCATTTCATTCATTGGCTGTCTAATGTTGGGTGCTACGAAGTTCGTTGGGTCAGCTAGAACGAATATGCAATTTATAAGTAAAAAACTAACCTGAATTGAAGAGTTGAAGATAATGTAACATCTGCATCGCGGAAGATCCAGCTGGAGTATGTCCAAGATATATTGGCAGTCCTTCAACATCGAATTCAGATTGATCGAATCCAACAAGTATGAATATGAAATCTTTGCAAAGGACTTCTGTCAATTCTCCTGCCTGACAAAACGAATTTCCCAAAAATGTGATCAGTGGACTTTTAGGAAGGAATTCACCAATACCAAGCATATTAATTAGTGTCTGTAAGATGAGAGGAAAATATTATGTACACTGAACTCAAATCTATAAATATAATAATAATAAAATATAATTTATTGAGAAAAATTCCTTACAATGTAAAATTACATTCATTCAGTTGATACAATAATGAAAACTAAAAAGAATACTCTCAAAAAAACTGAATTCAATTTTGAGCCTAACCTTCCATTCAGCCGTCGAACAAAAATATTGCTTCAAACAAAAATATTGGTTAAATTTATATTCACAATTATATTGCAAAAAACTCAATTTTCAAAAAAAGTTACTCAAATTTTTACATAAAACATCAATGTTTGATGTCCAACTGAAATTTCTGTCTACATATATTCCAAGAAACTTTGTTAATTGGGACTCTTTGACAAAAATGAACTCATACAGTTTTGTCAACATTCACCATCAGATTGTTCATTATTCAGACTTTCTTCTCTCATCGTGAACACCATCTGACCAGTACGAGAAGAAAGCAATTACATCCAATTTATCTTGATCAATGTTTTTTTTTCTATTTCAGTATTTGATTCAAGTTGAAGTTCTGTTCCATCAGCAAAGTAATTTTCAGAAAATGTTTCATAAGAAAACCTTTCCATGTAGAATGAAATACATATTACCAAACAACCATGAAGAAATATTCTATTTTTCTAGCAATTTAATTCTTTATTCCAAACTCACCTAGTCCACCTAGATTGTAAAGAGCACTAGCAAAATTTCCAAAGTCTTTACCAGAGTCGATAGCTGTCAGAATCTACTTAAAACTTTTGGTAATGTTTGTATAATATGAGGTCGACTTATTCCAAATTGACATATAAATTTTTTCATTAGGAAGGTTTTCATGTTAATCATATTCTTTTATTTATACAAATATAAAAAATTTAACAAATTCACAACTTACCTCGACAACTCCTGTAAACTTTGAAATGAACCTGATTAGAGGGCTGTAAGCATGTGTCATATAAGCAACTGGTGCTAAACTGTAATGGGCAATAATTTTATCATTATATTCTGGTAATTCAGAGCACATAACGTAAAAACTTGTGGTACCCTGGGAATGGCCGATATGATATAGAGCTTTCTGCTTCGTTGTGTCTAATATGTAATCTATCATTGCTGGAACGTCCTTAGTTCCGATTTCGTGCCAAGAAAACTTCCAGAACTTCAATTCATTTGGACTCCACTTAGTGTGGTTTCTGGACTCCGTGTTTCCTCTAGAATTACCCATCCATACGTCATAACCAAGATTTGCAAGGTGATAAGCTAAATAAGTTAATATTTAATTTTCTATGAATTCAACAGTTATTCAAACTTTCTATTTTGTATATTCTATTTACCGATTGACTTGTCTGGACCCATGATGATCCAGTCAGCTGATGAAGTTAATAAACCATGCATTAAGAATACTGTTCTATTACATGGTTTGATTCCTTGCTTAGTAGGAGGGATCCTATGCATTTTTAGTATATAGCCATCTTTGGTTTCAACGAAATGCTCTTCTACAGGATAGCCATATTTGGTGATCAATTCGGACTGAAAAAGAGAGTTTGATATAGCATTCGGCGTTCTACCTCTATCGTCAAGAACGACCAATCAATAGTTAGTATTTGATAGATGGCATACAAAAATAGAATAAAAGTATTGTATATATATATATATATATATATATATATATATATATATATATATATATATATAAATTAAGAACAAGGTTTGTCAGGCTGAAAAAGGAGTTAATAGTTTTCGGTATTTACCTGAGATTTACGTTGCTTGTTTATTTGTAACAGCCGTTTACATATGTTTCAAGCTAATTGGCTCTCATCAGAACGGCGTAGTTCAAGTTATTAGATGTTCACACTTGAAAGTTTATTAAAAAGAAAAAACACAGAACAAAACAACACAAAATTCCACGTGAGGAATCTACATCATTTTTGGTTAAATCGAATATCTTGACCAAGCTTATTAAAGCTATATTTTCAGACTGAATCGATGTCTACCTGCGATGAGATATTTATACCTTCTAGAATTTTGTACCGACAATATGATAAATTAAGAACAAGGTTTGTCAGGCTGAAGAAGGAGTTAATAGTTTTCGGTATTTACCTGAGATTTACGTTGCTTGTTTATTTGTAACAGCCGTTTACATATGTTTCAAGCTAATTGGCTCTCTAGTTGACTAGAAGGTATAAATATCTCATCGCAGGTAGACATTGATTCAGTCTGAAAATATAGCTGTAACAGCTTGGTCAAGATACTCAATTTTAAACCGAAAATGATGTAGATTCCTCACCTGGAATTTTGTGTTGTTTTGTTCTGTGTTTTTTCTTTTTAATCAACTTTCAAGTGTGAACATCTAATAACTTGAACTGTTATAACCGTTCTTACGAGAGCCAATTAGCTTGAAGCATATGTAAACGGCTGTTACAAATAAACAAGCAACGTAAATCTCAGGTAAATACCGAAAACTATTAACTATTTTTTCAGCCTGACAAACCTTGTTCTTAATTTATCATATTTTCAGTACAAAATTCTAGACGGTATAAATATCTCATCGCAGGTAGACATTGATTCAGTCTGAAAATATAGCTGTAACAGCTTGGTCAAGATACTCAATTTTAAACCGAAAATGATGTAGATTCCTCACCTGGAATTTTGTGTTGTTTTGTTCTGTGTTTTTTCTTTTTAATCAACTTTCAAGTGTGAACATCTAATAACTTGAACTGTTATAACCGTTCTTACGAGAGCCAATTAGCTTGAAGCATATGTAAACGGCTGTTACAAATAAACAAGCAACGTAAATCTCAGGTAAATACCGAAAACTATTAGATCCTTTTTCAGCCTGACAAACCTTGTTCTTAATTTATCATATTGTCAGTACAAAATTCTAGAAGGTATAAATATCTCATCGCAGGTAGACATTGATTCAGTCTGAAAATATAGCTGTAACAGCTTGGTCAAGATACTCAATTTTAAACCAAAAATGATGTAGATTCCTCACATGGAATTTTGTGTTGTTTTGTTCTATGTTTTTTCTTTTTAATCAACTTTCAAGTGTGAACATCTAATAACTTGAACTACGCCGTTCTGATGAGAGCCACAAACATATGTAAACGGCTGTTTCAAATAAACAGGTAAATCTCAGGTAAATACCGAAAACTATTACTATATATATATATATATATATATATATATATATATATATATATATATATATATATATATATATATATATATATATATATATATATATATATATATATATAATTCAATGTGGTCATGTCCAAGAAGTAAATAAGAATATTGGTAAGTTAGGTATTTGGAGAAATTTAAACTGTTATCTTTCAATTTACCTGTTATTGTTTACTGTTTTACAGCTTTCAATTTTTACAGCTTTGGATTACATGTTGGATTTATTATATGAGGAAGGATATTGGCAATTGGCAGTGTAGAAATTTTCAAAACTAAATATAAAATGTTGCTGTAAAACTAGAAAACTTTAATATGAAGTTAAATTAAAAGTTGACAACTACAGTGATTTTCTTGAATCCATTCTTAGTTCAATCAAAAATCAGTGTATTCAAGAAAATCACTGTAGTTATCAATTTAACTTCATACTAAACTTTTCTAGTTTTACAGCAACATTTCATATTAAGCGTTGAAAATTTCTGAATTGCCAATCTGCAACATCTTTCCACATATAATATGTATTTTGTAACAAAGCACCTTATAAGTTGCAAAAGCTCAACAGTAAACTAGAAATGGTAAATGTACAGTTTGAAAGTCTCCAAATAACATATATAATATAATAGAATGTTATAGTAGAGCTAGATATGTGAACGTGTACGACGTGATGTCTCCATTATCCTTCAAGGGTGAAATGTTGAGAAATATTTGCACTATGAAAAGAGTTTACAGGAGAGTTGAGTATCTTAATTAATATGTCTTCAAGAATGCTAAGATTTTCTTAACCATATGAAACGAAGGTTATCCAAGTAGGGGTACAAGTTTGTCAAGGATATACATTTATTCCATTTGAATATCCTCCATTTATCTTAATAGGTATTTGACTGCATTGAAAATATAGATTAAAATGTTGTTAGGTTGATAGAAAATATTATTTTAAACCAATATAGCCATTACATTCTTATTGAAATATATATGATTTATAAAAGAAATCAATAATAAAATAATTAAAATTTCAAATTTGATCACGTGATTGAAAACGCACTGGATTTGCTAAATCGCGAGTGACGTCACCGTGCAGGAACCGAGGCCAACAGCCAACAAATGCTAACATTAATTTCTCTGATGTCTTTGTACGTGTGTGTTTGAGTGTTTATTTCCTGGTTTTATTAGCTATTTTATTTGTTACAGACAAAGCAGAGAAATTATTTTGAATAATTATGAATATGTATTATATAAGGTACGAGGGAGAGCTATTTTGATAAAGTTGACAGCAGAAATATCCCAAGAATAGACGCTATTATGGTTGGACAATGTTTTAAAAACAATCCTGATTTTTATGCTCCAGAATTAAAGAATGTAAAAAGAGCACAGTAAGTATTACTCAAGTATTATTCAATCAAGTGCAGTACTACTTGACTACATTAAACATGTAAGAAATATACTATGGTTTCCTTGCTTTTACAGGTCCTCTATATGTTCAACTGTTTCGGGAATCTGGAATTTGCACAATAAAATGTAGGATGTGCCACGAACACAAAGTGAGAACAAAAAGTTATTTTGTAATCCTTGTGGTGAATGAAAATGAAAGTCGTGTCATGAGTAGCCAGTGTCATGACTGTACAGCTATGTACTAACACATCTATTAAAACCCCGGAGAAAATGTTTGTGAACCTTTCGACAAACACTAAAATTCGGAAAAAAGGTTAATTCTCTCTCGTAGAAACCCGAAAGATATAGCTGCAAAATCTCATTCTTTCATGTGTGAAGATCATTTTAAGCAGTAAAGTAATGAAATCGTCAACAATCACTAAATTTAATAGTCGACAGTCGTATTACAATGTGACCATTACTGTGTTTATTGCATCGTGACGTCACCACATTAAGTAACCTGTATAGCAGTGTTTTGGCGAGTTTCTTATTCATTCAAACTTTCTCCGGCATTTTCATAAAAATTATAAAAATTTGAAGAGAATTAATCAAATGGGTAATATGCATCAGCTATAACGAATAATTTGAGATATTTTTGTGGACACAGTCAAATACCCAATTATTGAAGATCTACCAAATCTGAATGCGACGAAAAAAAAACACCAGAGTTGGTGTTAACATATGTTTTTTCGAGTGTATAGAATATGTATGATAATTGGTTTTCACAAAAACTCACCACTGATAGATATTCATCGGCAGCATCATCGTTTTCAAGTGTGATATTAAGTATTCTCCTAACAGCTCTGATTTCTTCCTTACTGTGTTTCAATGAATGCAGATACTCATCTTTTTCTAATGCTCCGTTTACATCAGTGTAAAACGGCGATGCTTTTCCTAGGAGTATTTGAGATAAACCCAATACCAAGAAAACAAACCACATCGTAACGGAATATTTCGTTAAACATTAAGTGACTTCAATATGGGTTTATACATATATAGAGCTCCTAATAGAACAACACGACTTCTATTGAAAACAATCCGAAATATTTGAAGGATTATATTGAAACAATGAATATAAACAATATTGAAAAGATAAAAGGAGGATTATTTCAACAGAAAAATAATCTGACTACTTACTGAATTGGGTAATGCATTTCATACTAATACGATAATATTACAGTTTCAAATTTTTAATGAGATGAACAATCTCTATTTGAATACACAAATATAATTATTTTCTTTGGCTATCTGGGATTTATAAATCGTCTTGCGTTTCAAAGAATTATTCTATATATCTTCATGCCTCTATATATGTTTCATAACTACATTGGTATTGTGCTTGATGCGATATTTATTCGGCAATATTAACAACAAATATTGTTGACAAATATAGTGCAGAAATCTCGATAAAAAGTACACACAGTCCACAGTACAAATGGGTTCTTTTCGAACTCAATAATTACAATTATTGTTCCTTCACATTTGATGGAACTTGGCGAGTCCTTTTCGGTCTTGGCTTTTCTGCCACTTCCATTGGGATGATTGGGCCTTGGTTTCAACATCAAAATCATATACCCACGTTTCATGACCAGTTATGACCGTTTTGAGCAAATCTGTATCTTCATTGACGTCCTTCAATAACTCCTGAGCAATACTAATGTGACGTTGCTTTTGCTCAAAATTTAGCAATATCATAACAAACTTCCGAGAAATTTCACAATACATCCGAGAAAATTGCATGGCATGATCCGATTGATATGCCAACATCCTTAGCAACTTCCCAAATGTGATTCGAAGATTCTCCGAAACCATTTTCTTAACTGTTTCGATATTCTCTCTGCTTGTTGACATTATTGCAACTCCAGGACTTCTGTAAGGCGCTGTACCACTTATGAACACTTTTTTGAGACAAAGTAGACTCGCCTAATGCCACAATTATCATTTTGAGCACTTTATTCCATTTTTAACGCAAAATGCAATAAAACAGATTACTTTTTTCGAAAGTAAGAAATCGATTACTACATAAAAAGGTGACTAACCTTTTCAGTTGTCAAAAACAAAGTAATTATCCTAAATGGCTGTTAATTTTAACACATGGGGAACGTATGTGTTCCAACATAACGAAAAAATATTCGATGTGCACAGCCATCAAAAATATGACGTTTCTTTGCCATAGCAGACTTTCAGAATAGAAATATTCTATTTCTTGTTTGCGTTTTTTGTAGCTTAAAAATTCTAAACCTTGAGATGAATAATTCTAAATGAATGAAAAATACAAATTAATCATTAAAATTAGGCGATTCACTTTTTTATATCGATACGAAATATAGGAGAAAGAATGGAGAGTGGATGGCAAAAAAAATTATAGAAAAATCGAAAAGTGAAAAAATTTTAGAAAGTGAGAATTATTCATTTCAAAGTTTTGATAAAGCTTCAGTTTGTGTAATGAAACGTAAACAAGAATTGGATTTTCACAATATGTTATTCGCTAAGAATAACAATTTTGAGTTTTTATTTATATTTATTCCATCAAGTTTGCAGACTTCACATCCTACATGCTGATATAACCAACTCAACTAAGATTCAAGACTACTGGTACTCAAATTGGTTCTGGTCAGTTTCAGATTCTAACGTTTCCACAAAAAAGCTTATTCTGAAGTACATCAAGTTTTAAAAAATTAACGTGCGCTTAATTAATTCTGATGGTTTCACATCGAATAAAATCATAAATATGGTTATATCCTGCGAAAAAGTTCATGCGCACTATTGTAACACAAATATAGTAGTAGTATGTAGGATTAGTAAATGAAATCCATAGATTAAATATATATAGATTCGTTTGCTTGCTACCTAAACTCATCCAAAAGATTTAGATAGGAGTGCTACTGAGTATTCTAGAATATATTCTCATATATAAGATTATGAGATTATCATTGTCTATTCACGAACTTTCATATAAGAATTTGAAATGATAACAGGGATATATCGTGTCTACTATTCTGTCTTCCAACATTGACGCAAATACTAATACCACATATTTATAAAAAATTTCGGAAATTCCTTTATATTATTTCATTCTTTTATCTTCTGACAATTATCTCCGTATAAAGGTCAAAAAAATAGATTTTTTATAATATTATATGGGAAAAACTGTTTCATCACATTCAAACGAAAAATGTGACTTATGCTGGAAAACAACAAGTGTTCGTAGCAAGTCAAATAATTTTTGAATATAACTTTGAACTTCAACTTCAACATGAAATTATTTTCAATATTGAATATGAATTTTTGTTCAATATTGAGCTTCCTAGTGTTGACAAAGAACATTTCCAAACAAAGCCAAAATATTGAGAAAATAACATCAATATTTTCAGTGTACCAAATAACATTACCGGCAGCATAACGTGAAGACTAATTGATAGTAAAACCGATTTTATTTCATGTTACTTTTGTGAATTTGTGATTATAGTGGTTCGAATTCAAATAATAGTTCCAAAATTTCTAATTTAAATCATCTATTTTGTAACTTTGTAACCACCAGCACCAATAAGACGAAAACGTATAGTCACTGCAGCTACTGAGCATTTAAGCTAAAAACTTTTCTTTAAGCTGACATCTTTCAGTACAGACCATACCCGCACATAGCAGATTTAAGGACAATAAAGATTTAAGATGCATTAGAAAAGGAGAAAAACTGAAAAAGAACAACGTCGCCTTCATTAATATCAATTAACAGAATATTTAACAACAAATATCATTTCGTTGTCTATCTTCAAATGAAGATAGACAATGAACAATTGAACTTAAATATGCTCAATACTATGATCAAAACAATGAATAAAAACAATATTGAAAAGATAAAAGAAGGATTACGTGAACAGAAAAATAATCTGACTACTTACAGTATTGACTATTGCATTTCATACTAATACGATAATATTCGTAAATCACATAATTATCTGTTGCATGACTCTTCATTTATTTCAAGTTCAGTTTCAAAATTTTCAAAATATCTTCTGGATAAACAGAGCTTAGTTTGGTATAGCAGTATGTTAATAAAATTGATAAAATTGACCGTGAACTCAGAATGGACTTTATGGAAGAACAACTTTTGTGAGACATATTGAAATAAAGACTGGTCTCGAGTCAAATATGCCTTTAGGATCATTACTGGAATATGTTACGAAAAAAGAAAGGATCTTATGAAAATTGATACCAAGACGATGATAAATCTTATTGTAATAGGATTAATATTATGGATTAATAGATTATATTATGGATAAAAATGATAGAGAAGATGTGAAATCAACTTCAAGACTGTACAATGAAATTGAAAAATATGAAGACCTGAAAAGAAAAGTTTCATTAAAAAAAACAATCAATGAGTTCAAGGGAAAACCTGAGAAAATTAAGCCCTGTACAACTTGTGAAAATTTAAATAGAGGCAGCCGATTCCATCCCGAAGACAAATGCTGGTTTAAGCCGACAGAAGATAATAATAATAAAGGGAAAAACTATAATAATACCTCCAACAATTCAGTGATTGATGTTGAACTCGATAATGAAAAAAAACTAATAACAACACCTTCAATTAAAGTCAAACTATTTTTATACTCACAATTAGAATATTCATTAGTGTTGGCGTTTTCTTGATGTAAATCCATTATAATTGAATATAAACTAAAATTCAAACACTTGAACTTTTGATTTCCACTTTATTGACTAACTTTCGGAATACATGATTATAATTCATTGTAAATTAGTAAAACTGAAAGAAAAATATAATACTAGAAGTGATACTCTAACGACAATCAATGGTGTTAAAAAGGATAATAGTTTGATAACTATTGGAGTTTTATAACTATCTTCTCCATGCTTGATGGAGAAGAGCTTAAATATGATTTTCTAATCGGATCAGATATTATAAAACAATTAAAACTGGCTCCAGATGAGTACTCGAAGATAACCCAGAAAGGGAAGGGAAGTATTGAAGAAAATATGAATTCCATAAATGAGGATATAAATAAAAACAAGACTTCTAAGGAAGTTAAATATGAAACAAATAATTCTTCAATAAATTTTTTATGAACACATGAAACAGGAAGATTTCCAAATGAGTATGGGTAATTTGAATATTGAACAAAAATCAGAAATATATAAGTTAATAGACACTTACAAAGTAATCTTTGCAAAAGACAGGTATGATATACGAACTGTCAGTGAATATGAACACGTATTGACCTACTCATGGACAAATACTGTAGTAGAAGGCCTTATAGGTGTTCAAGTGAAGACAAAAAGGAAATAGAGGATCAGATAGCAAAGTTACTTGACAAACACCTCATAGAGAATTATATAGTCCATTTGCAGCACCAGATACTTTAGCCTTAAAAAAAAAGATAACAGAAAATCTAGATTATATAAAAATTCAAGAAACCTAAATAAAACTGTGGTGCCACAAGCTTAACCATTTTCCCTGATTGACGATTGGTTATTAAGACAAGAAACTCAACATACTTTACGACATTGGACATTAATTCAGCTCTCTGGTTTATACCGTTAAGGGTAGAAGATAGGAAGAAGATCGGATTCGTCACCCATGGACAATATCAATGGACATGTTTACCTTCGGTTTGAAGACTTCACCAACTTTTCAAAGGATGCTAAGTAACATTTTCTGCAAGTATAAACGTTTACAATTAACTACATAGACGACATCCTTATAATTTCTCAAAACTTTTCCGAACACATAAATTATTTTCATGAATCACTGTTATTAGAAGCTATAATAAAGAAGGGATTAAGACTTAAATTCACAAAATGTATATTTGCTTCAGAGTCCGTGAAATATCTTGGTCATATAATTCATAATAATACAGTACGACCAGTAAAAGATAATTTTATTTCAATAAAACAATTTCCAACATCAAAAACTCAGGAAAATGTTGGACAATTTTGGGAAAAATGAACTTATACCATGAATATATACCGAGAGGCAAATTAATTTTAGATCCCCGTCATAATTTACTCAAAAAATATTGAAAATTTATTTGGACTGAAGAATGTCGAACATCATTTCAAAAAATAATTTTATTGTGCTCACAGCAAATTATAGAGATATCTGATAACAATTTGCCAATAACTATTTACATCGATGCATCTCCACAAGATCTTAGAGAGGTCCTAAAACGCACATAACCCAACGGAAAAAACAAACCAGTAGCATACTTTCAAAAAGAACTAAATCGGTTTCAAAAAAAAAAAGAAGAAGGCAGTTTATTCAGAATATGTAGATATTAGAAAGTCAATAAAGTACTGACAATATTGGTTAATAGTGAAGTCATTTATAGTATACTCAGATCATAAACCATTGGAAAATTTTAATATCAAGTCCAGAACAGATGACGAACTTGGAGATCTAACATATTATTCGTCACAGTATTATATTAAAATTAAATATGCTCCAGGGAAGGATAATATAAAAGCAGATTGTTTGAGTAGGAACTCAGTAGTAGAGGCAAGTGAAGATACAGAAGAACGATCAAAAATAGTTAACAAGATGAAATTAATTGATACTGTCACAGACCAGGAAAATAATGCAGACATACAACACAATAAATTAAAATTTATATCAAAAAATAGTATTTACTATAAAAAAATAGGAAATGTGAAAAAATTATTTTAACAGAAGATTTCTGTAAAAAAAATTATTGAATCTGTACATGAAAATATGTGTCATTCATCTATTAAACAAATACAAAACAAAATAAGTGAACTATATATAGCAAAACATTCAACTATAAATACTGAAAATCATTGTAAAAGGTGTGAAATATGCCTAAAAAATAAAGCAAGGGGGCAGAAAAGATATGGACTCATGTCCCATTTAGGACCTGCCACAAAACGTTTTCAAATAGTATCCATAGTCACGATTGGGGGCTTTGGTGATTCACGATCAACGAAAAAATACTTGCACCTGTTTACATATTACTTCGAAAACGCAAAGTACTAATGACTTCATTAAACTGATAAATAAAGTGATTGATTACGATAAAATTGAAATTCTTCTCACTGATCAATACCCGGTGATCAACTCAAAAGATTTCAAAATATTTCTGTATGAAAAATCGATGCAAATGATATTCACTGCAGTAAATGCCCCGTCTTTTAATAGCCTAAATGAAAGACTTAACCAAACGCTTGTAAATAAAATAAGATGTAAAATGAATGAAAATAATAATAAAATAGCATGGACAACCATTGCTCATGACTGTGTGGTATATAATTGTATAGAACAAGTTACAGGTTTTGCAACAAAACACCTGTTACATGGTACAGAAGTTCCTTTTTTGCCAAAGGAACTGAAAAGAGATGAAATAGTAGTGGAATGAAATACAGATAGGAAATTAGCATTCGAAAATTCAATGAAATCACATAATTACAATAAACAAATATTTGATATAAACACAACTCAATTTGACTTTAATATGGGAGATATATGTAGAAAATGGCAATAAACTTAATAGGAAAAAACTGGATGAACTGAAAATCGGCCCATATAAAATTATTGAGAAAATACATTCAATATATAGAATTGATACGGGTCATGAAAAGTCTGAGTCAAATCTCTTTCATATCAGTAAACTTATACTAATACTGGAGTAAACTTATATAAATAATGATATAGTTGTAAAGCTTTGAATAATAATATTTGTAAAATTCAGATTTCATTTTAGTATTTCAAGAAAATTTTTGTTAAAATTTTCTCTTTGATGGAGATGTAAAGAAATTGTATTTCTGAAAGTAGGATCTTCAGTATAGCGCTCTAATGGTCGATAAATAGTTACCGACTATTGAAGTGCATGGCACTGTCTATAATGGCGACACACACTGTTCTTAAAGCAGAAAACATTCGTCATGTTCGCGCATATTTATTGCTAAATTAATAAGCTAAGGAAAGTTATTAGAAAAAAAAATGGGAGTAATAGACTTTAATTGTCGTTTCTTTGTTTTCAGGTGAGATACCTATTTTAAGTGTACATTTTACGTTACTAAAATAATAAACTTTGTTTTCAGAGCAACACCATTGTTGATTTCAACTTACAATTCCTGATTAAACATAGAAGTAATCAATTACAATTACAAGAAAAGTTGCTGTATCGTCTATTATTCAAATTTTCTTCTTTGGATATTTAAATATTTCAAGTATTTGACAATTGTTAGCTTTTTGGAAATCTGAATATTTTGTTATTGTGTATTTTCGACGTCCTGGACACCTGTCTCTTGTAGATGAGTTTTTTTCGTGTGTTTTTTGGTCTTTATCACAGGTCAAATTATCCTGATGAAGGACCGCATTAGTGTCCGAAATATAGATGACAGATTGAAGATTGTGTGTTCTTAATTTCGCCCCTACTGCCGAGTACCCAAAGAAGAAAATTTAAATATTTATATATATATATATATATATATATATATATATATATATATATATATATATATATATTTATTTTGAAAGTTTTTAGCTAAATAAAATTTGAAATAAATCAATTTCAAAAAAAAAAAAGGTATATATATATATATATTATTTTTTTTGTGAAACTTGAGAACTCAACTTGCATTTTCAAAAGTTTTCGAACTCGACTGGGATTCGGACCCAAGTCTTTAGGATCAATGATAACTATAGTACAGTAATTTATCGTGTTAATAAACCACGGGCGTACATGAATGTTGACTTTCCATTTTTGATTGTTAACTATTGTTTTTAAATTAACAACGAAACGTAAACGAAAATTGAAATTTCCTCAAATAATAAGCCTGTTATTACTGAAAAAATTGCATAAAACTATAATTCTATATAATATAATATATCGTTACTGGTATTTGAATTGATTCTGTCAGTTTCAAATTCTATAGTTTTTACAAAAAAAAGCGTATTTTGAACAATATCAAGTTTTATCAATGAATGTGCCTTCAATTAATTCTAATGTTTTTCACATCTAATATAATCATAAATAAGGTTCTAACCTGCGAAAAAGTTCGACGGCATTATCGTTACACAAAGATAATAGTAACTAGGATTAGTATCAAAATGAAATATATGGATTAAATGAATAATTTAGAATTGTTTGTTTGCTTACCTGAACTCACCCCAAAGATTAAGATAGGAGCATTACAAAAGTATACTACAATATATTGAAAAAAATATGGGATTACCAAGTTATTATTGTCAATTCATGAATTTTCATATGAAAATTAAAAATGATAACAGGGACATATCGTGTCTGCTATTTTTCTTTCAACATCGTTGCAATCAAATATCAAAATATATTTGGATATTCTTGTATATTATTTCATTCTATTGCATTTTGATAATTATCTCTGCACAAATGTCAAAAAAATACATTTTCTTTATATTGGAAAAAACTCTTATGTCTCTTTCAAACGAGAAATGTGACTTGAGCTGGAAAACACAACGTGTTCGTATCAAGTCGAATAATTGAATTGAAAACGAGTTAAAACTTCAATTCCAACATGAAACGATTTTCAATGTTGAATCTGAATATTTATCAAATTTCATTTCTTCAAAAGTAGTAATAAGGTCAAGTCCTATTCGCTTCAGTTCATCCATTTCGGTGGTGAGGTCAAAGAGTAGTAAACGCTGCTCGTAATTAGGTCTACTGTAATCATAAGCAATTATGGTAGCCCTTCTTCGAACACTTTCGATAAGATTTTAGTCAGGCACTAGCACTGGACACTAATTTGAGGACCTACATTTCAATATCATCCCACTAATATTCACCCACTTCAATTTCAATAACATCCCAATCGCTGGATTATATCGTATGTATTGACGTGTCTGGAGGTGTTTTCGGTTAATACTCTAATTGCATTGCTTTGCAAATGTCTCAGAACAAAAGCAATAATTTTCTGGACAAAGACACAAGTGACAATAAAAGTTCATGTCAATAAAATCTAAGATGTTTATCGAGGAAGAAATCTCCGACAAAAGTGAGAAGTGAAATGAGGAGAAAATCCTCGATGAGAGTGAAAAAGCGTTCAAATTTAGAACTCAAGGAAGAAATCCTTCTTTTGTATACTGAAATTGACCAATTGATAGCTATCAATTACAATTACAATCGAGTAAGTTACTCGAGATGCAAAACGTAAACAGAGATGTGACTGATAATGATGTGATAAGTTACAAAACTGATGTCAATTTGGATTTGTCAGCTTCATCGAATTCATAAACGAATGAGACAGTAGTAGTCAGTATACCGTTAAATTTAATAATTGATGAGGCCGATACTTGATGTAAATCGATAAACATAATAAAACAATTGTTAAACTGATTAACACATATATTAAAAAGAATACTGCATGACGTACGTTTCGATGAGATTCACCTTTTTCAAATGCTACGTGCAGACTCAACACAATCACTCACTACAGTCTGCACGTAGCATTTGGAAAAGGTGAATCTCATCGATGTGTAAATTAGTTTAACAATTGTTTTATTACCGTTAAATTCATCCACACTTATAATACTATTTAATGCTCAAATCCGTAGAAAGTCGGAGTATGACAGCATGATGTGGCATATTATTTATACTTCTCATCAACGCCATCTTGCGGTAATCCAAAGAAGTTTCTTGAAATTCTGAGTTTGTAGGAAGAATAAACTTTATCCACAGAGAGGAGTCAATCAGGAAGAATTATTGAGTAAATTTAGTTCATTCTCATTGTAGGGCAGGACAAAAACTTTATCACTCAAATGTTTGTAAAATTACTGCACTACAGTATTGATTATCTTTCTCTCTTGTTCTTTTTGAAATTTCGTGTTCCTAGCCGAAATTCTCGAGCTACAGAATTATTCCACCTAGAGGCTCCAAGGACCAATCGCTAATACAATTGCCCATTTGGTTTATGCAGTTTCTACATTCAATACAGTTGCTCATAAATTTAACGTTCACTTTGACTCCATAGCTGTTATTATTCGGATTTATGTGAACAAGAGAAAATAACTAAAATGAATTCAATTAGATTGATTTCCTTGAAATTTTTCATTTCATAGTCATAGCAAAATGACAATATTAGCTACAAGTTACCTACTTCTTAATTTTTTGTAGATTAGATTGCGCTTTCATTAGAAATACAAATCCAAATACAGTATTTCTATTTCATTTCGGTCTATTTAAGTCTAACCTAAACCTGACATGTCGAGACATGCACGGAAATGAGGTGGCAAATTTGGCGTGAGAAAATCCTTAGGGTTTATGGGTCTTATTTTTATCGTGCCAAGTGCAACATATTTCGACCAAGACGAAACATATTTTTTCGTTCCGTTTATAGAAGGGGTCATAGCAGCTGGCCTTTCTTACACTCGAAGCTTGTCTATACAAAATCACTCTTTCTTTTTTTTATTTTTCACTAGTCTACATTTCCTTACAGCAGTTTTGAAACAGATACTTCACTAGTAAAATTAAATTTCTCAAATGAGAAATTACCAAACTATGGTTATTTGTCATCATGTTTCTAAACTAATTATTACAGGTACCTTTTTCATGTTTACCACAAAATAAAATGAAAGCATAGATGCTATCAATGTTTATTTTTCGCATGTTTTTCAATATCATCAGTTACTAATTCATATAATCGTTCTTTTGCATGAATTGCAAATATAAAATCTAAATGATTGAACATTTTTTCAGCCACCAATGTTTTGGCCTTACAATTTCCCAACTCATTACAAATTCTTTCAACATCTCTTGGATCAGAAAGCCAGTCGTTCAGACTGTAATATAAATAAACCGGGGCGTCAATTTTTCCGAGTTTATAAGATGGTGGATATAAAGGATGAAAAATACCATAATGAAATGCATTGAATGGAGCATAATCGTATTTGTTGAATCCACCTGAAAGGAAAAATTTTAATCAACTTGTGAAGATTCAGTAAGACTAGAAATTCAATTAATAAAAATTTTTAGTGAAATAACTGATTTTTTGCAATACATAATATGAATCATTAAGAAGCTACCACAATATTTACTTGTAACGGGTGTTTTTTTAGAGGTATAGAACTTTAAGTTAGCTCTACTGTTGAAGATGGCGACCGATTTAACAGCTGAGAAGTGATTCATTCTCAGTTTGGTTTGGCAATTCATGTGAATAGACTCACGCCTCAACAACGCTTGCAAATAGTGCAATTTCATTTCGAAAATAATAGTTTTGTGCGGAATACGTATCACGCACTACGTCCATTTTATCGTCGACAAAATCGTCCATCAGAACAGTTAATTAGATTAACTATAGAACGGTTTCGCATCACGTTTATTCTTATCGATAACTCCCATCCGCAGAGACACCGTATGGTGCGTACAGAAGAAGCTATTGCCACTGTAGAGCGTAGCATTGAGGAAGACCCGAATGAGTCCATCCGCCATCGAGCACAGGAATTGGACCTGTGTCCATCCACTTTATGGAAGATTTTCGGAAGGAAAAATATCCAACTCATGCAAGGATTGAAGCCAAACAACCATCAAGCAAGAAATCATTAGCGAATTTTGTTTAACGATGAAGCGCACTTCTGGTTGAATGGCTATGTCAAAACACCGTTACATCCAGAAAAACTTACATTTTGGTGCGCTTTGTGGGCTGGTGGAATCATTGGTCCGTACTTCTTCAAAAACGATGATGGCCAGAACGTTACAGTCAATGGTGATTGGTATATTCCTGAATTGAACAACCATGATGTCCAGGATATGTGGTTTCAACAAGACGGCGCAACATATCACACAGTTCGTGCCACAATGGATTTATTGAAAGACACGTTTGAAGACCGTCTAATTTCACGTGTTGGACCTGTGAATTGGCCTCCAAGATCTCGTGAATTAACACCGCTAGACTACTTTCTGTGGGACTATGTAAAGTCATTGGTCTATGCGGATAAGACACAAACGCTTGACCATTTGAAAGACAATATTCGCCGTGTTATTGCCGATATACGGCCACAAATGTTGGAAAAAGTCATCGAAAATTTGACGTCCAGATTGGACTACATCCGAGCCAGCCGTAGCGATCATATGCCAGAAATCATATTCATAATGTTATGCCACAAGATTGTCTTTCGAATAAAAAATATTTATGTCAATCGAATTATCCATCGTTGTTTTATTGCAATTTAAAATTCTATACCTCTAAAAAAAAACACCCTTTACATAAGAACTCAACCCATCAAGAAAAAACAATTGTCTGCAATTTTTGCAAATTTATATTATTTTTTTAGTAGTTAACTCAGTTCATTGAAATGTTACATTTTCAAGGTATAACCTTGCGTTTCTCAGTGTACGCAATTTTATTGTTGGAATGTGTGGAGAGTGGAGCTTAACTCCAAGTTTGTGGGGTGGCAAACCTTGACTCGCGGCCGCCATATTGGAAAAAATACACAAACGCCTTCTTTCCTCTAACATACAAGCTATGAATTCCACGAAACATTTTTTGTGAACATAATTTGCACCGAATCGCTTTGTCTACAACTTTGTTTGAATAACTTTTTTCAATAAAATCGAAAACGAAAAAATTATCAAAAAAAATATAAGAAAATTTCGAAACAAATTTTTTTTTCTTATAAAACTTTTCATTCATATATTTTTAAATAAATAAATAAAAATTATTTCACGGCATAGTGACCTCAGACTTATATTGTAGAGTATTTCATCACACATTTTTACGTAAAATGATTCTCGATTTCAAGAAATTATAGGAATTTCAGAACGTTCCAAAGTTGACCGGGTTCTCAATACTGGCAATATTCGTGTGTTATTACTTAGTTATTATCGACTGTTACTTCTACCACGAAATTTATCATATCATTTTTTTTTATTCAATTAATTGAAAATACCTTATTGGTTCAAATCATCCTTCTGTGTCATTTTCGTTATATCATTCTTCTTTAACGCCGTTACACCACTAAAAGAATCCTTTAATAATGCTCTGAAACCCCCATAAATGCACGAAATCGAAGAAAAATTTAGGTGCAAATGTTTATTGAAACACCCCCTAAAATATTCGTCTGGTGTTATTCGGTCGTAAAATAATAAATCAAAAAGGAGTTTTTTAAAAAACAATTTGCTACGAAATTTTCTCATATTTTTGTTTTTAACTTTTTATTTTCAAGTTTATTGAAAAAAGTTGATGAGCAACGTTGTGGACAAAGCGATTTGCTACCAATTA
Organism: Henosepilachna vigintioctopunctata; assembly: GCA_030704895.1. Lineage (NCBI taxonomy): Eukaryota > Metazoa > Arthropoda > Insecta > Coleoptera > Coccinellidae > Henosepilachna > Henosepilachna vigintioctopunctata. The sequence goes on from JARQZJ010000129.1 coordinate 3,801,801, forward strand.
TCTCCCGATAAATTTCTCGTGGGATTTATAGTTTCTGAAATATAGAGAAAAAGTTGTTTCTACTTTTTCCACAATGGCGGCCACGGAACAAGAGTTCCAACCCCACAAACTTGTACTAGAGCTCCAAGTGATACTCAACACACAACCCAACAATAAAATTGAGAGAGAATTGAAAGGTCATAGTGACTTTTCAATTGACCATCTCTCTTGTGCGGTATTTTTAAATATTTTCTAAATTTTTTCATTAATAACAAGCAGTAGAGAATGATGAAATATTGTTACTCAACGTTAGCGTTCTATTTCTTGGATAACTTTTTCCCAAACCCCTTTTTTTTCAAAACTGATCAATTATTACATTTTATTGTTTGTTGAGAAGTATTCAGTTTGATGTTTATTCAGATAAATAATACACCTTACAATTTTCAACCATCAATTTGATAGTAGGCATATAACATTTACCGATCTGAATTGAAAGTCTTAGTAAATACGAGTACTGTAGCAAATCGTGTTAAAGTATATTGGAAACGAAGAAGTATGTCAAAAATGAAAAAACTTATGACTTATGAAATTCTAGTTATTTGAATTGTGAATATTTAAAAAAATGTTAAAACACACCTTATCTTCATCATGAGTGACGAAAATCTGATGAAGAAACACTGCGACGAAATAATTGAGTTTGAAGGTATATTTCTTGAATTAGATTGAGTTCTTTGTAATATATCATTTAATTTTATTATTCAGTTATCAAATACTTTTTCATTTTTTTTTTCAGATTAGGTTGAACTCTTTATTATATTTCTTTGTATGACTGAGATTGAATTCTCGCTTAACTCTTGGTGAAACATAATTAAATATTAAATTAAATCAAACACTTGACTCAACGTTTCACGATTATATTTAACAACATGTTTCGAGCATGAACCCTGAAAATGAGCTCACGCTCGAAACATGTTGACGAATTCATGTCAAATATAATCGTGAAATATTAAGCCAAGAGTTTAATTCAATTTAATATATTTCTTTTAATTTTATTTATTCAGTTATTTAGTTATTATTCCACATTATATCATTATTTTCTCTGATAGTGTACCTATTATACCTGTTGAGAATGAATAACTTATTATTGTTATGGAAATATCAAAATGGAAATTATGTTCAAAAAGGAACTTTCATGGCCTGAAAGGATGACGTGCATTTATTGAACAAAAAAATTGTATTAAAAGCATATAGCTACAATTAAAAAAAATGAGTCCCGAGGAAAAATCATCCAAATTCAATATTTTCCGACAGTTTATTTCACTTACCAGAGTCAATGAGTTGCCCATAATGAAATACTTGTCTTGCTGAAGCTCCAGAGGGGGAATGTGCCAATAACGTCGGCATCATAGACTCATCGAATTCCGGCGCATCAAATCCGGTGAGCATGAATAGGAAATTTTCACAAAGAAAATGCGTTATTTCTCCCAGCTTACAGAGGAATTTATTTACTAATACCGTTAAGGAGTTGTGTGGCAAGAGTTCATTGATGCCGAATAAACTACTGAGTACCTGAAAAATTGAGAAACTTTCAATTTCCTTCATTAAATTTTTCTGGCGCTGTATTTTCATCTTAAAATAGGCTGTTTTGTCATTTCTCGAAAACTGTTCATTCTGTTCTCAATAAGATGTATGAAATCTGCCAGCAATAAATATACAGTCGACAAGATAATAAAATCCTTCTTCAAATTAATAATTGATGAGGCCGATACTTGATGTAAATCGATAAACATAATAAAACATTTGTTAAACAAAGACTTACACATATATTAAAAAGAATACTGCATGACGTACGTTTCGATGAGATTTTCAAATGCTACGTGCAGACTAATGATATTTCTGGAATACATACAATATATAAACTTAAATTATGAATACAGAGAAAACAGGTTAGATAACAGGTAGAAGGGATCAATTCACACTGAACCACTATATAGTAAACTAAGTAATTTTGAAAAGATTGAGAAGGGGGCTTGAGGTATGATCGATTTGGCTGTTCAAAATATTCTGGAAACCTTTTGAACAGCTAAATCGATCATACCTCAAGCCCCGTTCTCAAACTTTTCAAAATTACTTAGTTTACTCTATAGAAGTTCAGTATCAATTGATCCCTTCTACCTGTTAACTACCTGTTTTCTCTGTATTCATAATTCAAGTTTATATATTGTATGTATTCGAGAAATGTCATTAGTCTGCACGTAGCATTTGAAAAAGGTGAATCCCATCGAAACGTATGTCATGCAGTATTCTTTTTAATATATGTGTAAATCTTTGTTTAACAATTGTTTTATTATGAAATCCTTTTTGTCGTTCCATCAAATTTTAGTCAAGTGATCCCAAAATAATTTTCTGATAGGACAACCAGTTTAGCTATAAATTCTAAATATTTGAATATAAACTTAGATTCGAACACTTGATCTTATGATTTACACTTTATTGACTACATAGCATGACGCGTTTCGTCGTTACAAACGACTAGGACTTCTTGAGATGCTAACAGAATAATGAACAGAAAGCATAATATCAGAATCCCCGTGTCGCAAAACATCGAGGCAGAAATAACGCTTAAAACGAAATATACTGATTATAATATTAAATATCTAACAGTGCAGTTAATCACATGCTCTGGAGTCAATAAAGTGTAAATCGTATGTTCAAGTGTTTGAATTTAAGTTTATATTCAATTATAATGGATTTACATGAAATAAACGCCAACAACATTAAAAATTCTAGATATGCATTTCGAAAAACATTCAACAATATTACACTTTTGTTTTAACTGTGCAGTATGTTGAAACTGAACAGTTTGTTTCAACTCATCAATGGCTGCTATTCAATATTACTAAATTCATCACAGTATCATTTGAGGTGATTACGAAACAAAAGAACCATAAACTTTTGCTGTATAGGCTCTACTGAATACGCTCTGATAGTAAGTAAATAATTGCTTTAATATTCAGATGAATATATATTGTAATTATTCATGAAGAATGCGAAAAACAAAGTTCATGCTCGAGGTTAGTTCAAAAATCATTTCACACTCTTAGCACTTGAAACAATATTGAAATGTTCAAATTTTATGTCTGCATAGACCACTAGAATATTATTTCGTTATACAATACCTTCATCAAGTGGAACTGATCACAAAAATCTCATTAAAAACCTTAGAAAATGAATATACCTAAATACTACTAGAACCACTGAATAGAGACTTCTGTGCTATTATCTACTAAGATTTATATTTATGGGTGTGGTATTACGTGTGTGAAATAATGAAATTTCATAACGTAGGTATCTCATGCCTCAATTATTGAAAATCCTCATAAAATAACTGCCAGCAAAAACATTTTGTAGTAGGAGAGCTGGCACCCATTTTTGGGTATTTGAAGCAAGCTGAAAACTTGTCACATACCTCTCCTGATATACCCCAATACGGAATTGCAGACCTGTCTGCTGGGTTACCGGGCTAAATCAACCACTAAATTTTTAGGGGTCGGCATCTGGAAGGTCCCACCAAAATGATCTGTCTTTTTGGGAATCTTATCTTTTAGTTAGAAATAATAGTGCATTAAAATTTCAAGTTGCCTAAAATATATTTCTTACAATTTTTTGCAGAATATTTTTGCACGCGTCTGGCAACGTTAAATCCCCCACTAAATCGTCTGGCTTATTTTTTTTCTTATTCATTAATTTTCGTATACACTGCAACATATAGAAATTGCGTTTTGTCTCAAATTTATTATTGGAGAAAAAAAAATACTGTTAAAAATTTAGGTGTTGGTATAACCCCGCTACTCACCAACTAGGTTTGCAATTCCGTATTGGGGTATATCAGGAGACGTACAGGTCACCAAACGTAGCATGATCGATGACGACATGATGCGCCGTAAACTGTGGGAGGGACTAAATCTACCGATCTCTGTTTAAGTTGGGATATACTACTTGCCGGGTGCGCAACTCATAGTCACCTAACGTAGCATGATAGATGACGACTTGATGCGCCGTGAACTGTGGGAGGGACTAAATCTACTGATCTCTGTTTAAGTTGGGATATACTACTTGCCCGGTCGTGCATCTCATCGATCACGCTACGTTTGGTAAGCTGTATGTGACAAGGTTTCAGCTTGCCTCAATACCTACCAATAATTGGTGCCAGCTATTGGACTATTGCCTTTGTCGAACGAAAACTATGAACAATTTTTTATGCACTTAGTAATGTTCGAAAAAATACAAATACATCTATTTGAAAAATTACAATCAATCAAATAGTGTCATAAAAGTTATGTGAACATGTAGGTACGATTGATGGCTCCATCATCCTTCATGGAATAACTTTCAGAAAATATTGAATACGATGCAACACTTGATGAAAGTACAGTAAGTACAAACTCTTTCATTCTACAAGAAACCTATCAGTTGAGCGACGTCCATCGCCAAGTGAGGCAGTAACTTATATCACCTTCTTACTATACCCCGAAGTGAAAAGATGCCAAATAATGACTTGGACACTCGGAAACAAAGTAATTTCCCACAGGTTTGAACCCAATACCCAACTTGGAATCCCCTCACTCAGGAGACTACCCTTATAGAACAGCTTTGATAATATATTCACTCACCTCTAGACTTCCTATAAACTTTGCTGCAAATCGAAGAATAGGACTATACGCATGAGTCATATAAGCAACAGGCGCAAAACTGTAGTGAGCTATAATTTTCTTGTTATACTCGGGTAACTCCGAACACATGACATAAAATGTAGTAGTTCCTTGAGAATGTCCAATGTGGTACAAAGCCGATTGTTTGCTAATTTTCAAAGCATAGTCGATCATGGCGGGAACATCTAGGATACCTATTTCATGCCACGAAAATTTCCAAAATTCAGAATCATTTGGACTCATTTTGGTGTGGTTTCTTGATTGAGTATTTCCTCTGGCGTTACCCATCCATACATCGTAACCCAGATTAGCAAGATGATAAGCTAAAGCAGAAGATCCAAAAATGGCATTTTATGAGATTTCTTAAAAAATTATAAAAGAATGGATGAACTACCCTAAGCAGAATGAAGAAATTTTGTTTCAGCTACTTTTATGAAATATAGGCCATATCCATATGGTTTTCAACCGAAACCACAATCTCCCAAAAATGCTTTCGAAGAAGTTGAAAATTTAAATCTTTGGTGCCATTGTTTTGAGTCGCTAGAAATAATTCGATCACAGATCAATTCTATATGATGATTTTGACCTTTTTTGACTTTGAAATAACCTTTGCTCTATTTGATATGGTTAAAAGGATATGATTGGTATTTCTTACGCAAGGCTTTTTTTGGTCCTAATAGTATCCAATCTGCCGATGAGCTAAGAAGACCATGCATCAAAAAAATAGTTCTGTTGCATGGTTTGATTCCTGATTTGGTTGGTGGTATTCTATGCATCCTCAAAATATAACCATCACTTGTCTGAACAAAATGTTCTTCCGCTGGATATCCATATTTAGAAATTATTTCTAACTGAAAAAGAGTACATTTTCAAGAATTAAAAATATTTCAAATTGAACTATTAAATAATGAATTGATAAATTTTTTTCAATTTCTCATAAATTAATCTAATGCATCAACTATTCTATTAACTTTTGATAACCTTCATTGAGAGTAGTAAGTTCACTTTGAATATAAAGTAGAAATGTGAAAAGAGAGAATTAAAAAAATTAGAGAACACTAAAATTTTTTGAAGAATTCTCAAATCATTTCAAAGTCTCTTGTTTACTTTAATTGAGTAACTGTTCATGTCCAGGCTTAAAGTCCGTACAGGACTACAAGAATAATGCAATATTTGGCAATTTCGATTCTCAAATCGATGTTAATTTTGTATGTGAAACACTTGTCTCATATTTGTCGAAGTTGTTCAAAGTCTGCCTATCCGGCTTCTAATTTAATTTTTTGAATCCCAGTTGTCATCAATAAAAATTTCCAGGTATTTTCCTCTACCAAATCCTGCGTGTTGATCATCTATCTAATAGATTTCGTTACCTTAGATGTCTCATTTATTGAAAATCACATTTCGGATTTGCTGGGCTTCAATGAACTTGAGGTTAAAAATACGCATTAAATTGAAACTTGGAATATTTTGAACATCATTCTAAATGAACGCTGTATCAATATTCAATCACTGAACGCTGTATCAATCAATATTCAGTACCTTGCAATAACAATAACTGGCGCGATACTAGATCAGTATATTTCAGAAGGGGTAAAACGTTAGGTTTCAAAATGTTTCAAAAACATGTTTCAGTTCAATCTACTGAAGTTTTTGAAGAGAGTATCTCAACTCCACAAGAAGTAATCACCAACAGAATTGGCCTCCGTCTACCAATGTACATGAATTCTGAAAAACAACCTGTTTAAATAAGTTTTGATGAACATAATCTGTCCAAAAACCAAAAAACCTTTAATAAAAAACTAGAGCAATTTGCTTCTCTCCCTCTAAACTTTGCTTCTGCTCATCAACATCTTTTTCGGGTATATTATAAAGTTCAAGTGTGACTTGGTTTTTAACTACATCAAAAGGCTGACGTGAAATCGATATTACACTGGAATCGGTCCTGGCTGAACTACCACCAGTGGTGGAAAAATACTTCGACGCAATTTCTTGCAAGTGTAAAAAGGAATGTAGTAATAAATTCAGCTTCCGAAAATTTGGATTGATCTGTTCCCCTGCATGTACCAATTGTCAAGGCCAGTGGTGTGCCAAAGTTGAATCACCAGCTGAACAGGATTCGATACCAATGAGTAGACGTATGAGTCTTCTCTCTTGGAGCAATATAACTACACCAAGAGAAGAAGATTTAGAAGATGATGAACACGAAGAAAAGAAAGCAGACTTATAAGACAAGTATGAATCTGACAGTTTTGAAATTGATACAACTTTCATCGTTACGAATACTAAATTTGTAATGGTTCACCTAGGGAAAACTAAGTACACCACCTCACAGGTGGGCTGTGAACGTGTGCATAACATGTAGAATACAACTTTTTCTTTTTTAGAACCGTTGTATCTCAGAAACTATGATGGCCGTGGTCAACTGGAACTCCTCCTCTTCCAGACGTTTCGTCTCTAACTGCGAGACACATCTTCAGTGGCGGCGAGTGCTTCGACGTAGTTGTGTATAGAAGCACTCGCCGCCACTGAAGATGTCGCTTGCAATTCGAGGCGAAACGTCTGAAAGAGGAGGAGTTCCAGTTGACCACGGCCAATTAGCCCGGAAGATTATGTCACCATATTTCACAATGGACACCGTGCGTGAAAGCCTACATGATTTCGTTCACTTAAGTTTCTAACAACCAAATGATGTCTATGAATAACGCAATGTACAGCGTGAACATCTGGAATTTTATTTTTTAAGTACGCTATGAAGCCTTTATGGTACCCTGCCATAGCCGGAGCAACTAATATAATATTATTCTGGGGAATGTCGTTCTATCACAAAACTTTTCGAATATGGTTTCTCCTTTTGTATCGGTGTCTAAATTCCTAGAAAACAATAGTTCTTCACATATTTTCTCATCTTTAATAAACCCCACGTAAGTCAGCAACAATGCTCGATTAGTAGGTAAAGTGGACTCATCGAGCTGAATTGAGAATTGAGTAGTCCTCAAATGATTGCACAGAATTATTACTCGAAGGAATTTTTCGTATAATATCTGCGGCTGGTTTATGAAGCACAGTAGTTATTACTTTCTTTATTGCCTGCAAAATCAACTTTTCAAGCTTTTCAACAAATCAAGCTCGAAGTCCATCGTCATCTTGCTTAGCAGTTGCCTAAAATAGATTTGCTACACTTGGCTGAGCATTATACTTCTTCTGTTGGTCGCTACATTCTTGTCTTTCTCATCTGGATGAATTTTATTCAAATGAACCTGCAGTCTTGAAGGCTTCATTGCTTCATTTGGAAATGTTTTTAGAAATAGAAGGCACAAAGGTGACGATGGGTTTTGAAACCCCTACATGGTAATTGTAGAGGTTCTTTCATGTTAAAAACACTGGTGCTTGTCCCATGTTGAAAAACGAATCTTTTCCAGTAGTCGTTCCCTTCAAACTACTTAACAGTAGAAGCTCCTCTTAAACACTAAAGTTTTTAGCGATTTCGTGAACAAATATTAAAAATTGGGAATTATCTGCAATAAATATAATCACTTTCATCGATAGCTGAGGAGAACCAGTCAAACTGTTGTGATTTTTCGAGGAGTTGCTGACATAAATTTATAATGAAATATGAAATATTTATATTTTCAATTTTTGATCTGGACACACTTTCGCAGCCATAACTAAGGCAACTTGTTCCACTAGTTCACTGTCCGTAAACGGTCGGCCACACTTCGACTAATTTCCGCTACCCTTAATCTTTCACGTATACTCGACTCGTTGCTCTGAACTTGAACCTTTAGTACATCTTGTTGGTTCTTTACTGAAGATTTAAGTTAGTTAATTTTATTTTTCCGTGATTCTCCAGCTAAGCATGCAAATTTAGCTTTCTGCTCAGTATCATACTGGACTTTGACGTTATATTCTGTCGGTATAGCTGAAGTTTTTTGGCTTATTAAGTATAACGGTTTGCCATTGCAATTAATAAAAAAATAGGCACCTGTCTATGCATCGTTAAATACCCTATTGTCTTCGTTTGTTTGTTGTCTGAACTAACAAAATAAAACTGTTAATTATAAATAGACAAAATTACTAGTAAGAAATCAGCCCCATAAATCGAAAAGCAGAATTAATAGTACTTACCACCGATAAGTATTCATCAGCATTATCATCGTCAAGTGTCAAGTTCAGTTTGGATTTTACAGCCCTAATTTCTTCTCTGCTTAGAGGCATTGTCCTCAAGTATTGGTTTTTCTCTAATTCATTTTCTATTTCATTGGAGAATGGTAAAGAGTTATTCATCCCAAATAAGGGACATAAACAAAGCAGAACCAAGATTCTCATGATTGGAATGATCTGTTTCTTACATTTAGACAATAATTTAAAAATCGCTGTTTTAGAAAGAGATTAATATATATAGAACTATCAGATTACTATCAGAAGCGTTCAGATAAAAAGATTAACGTTATTGACATGACATTTCTAAACTATAATTATCCGCTCTCAAGTACATGCAGCATTATTTTGTAATTCATTTCATTTGGGTAAACAACTTCAAGTATTCTCATTGAATACCTACCTATATAAAATATATCATTTACATATATATATATATATATATATATATATATATATATATATATATATATATATATATATATATATATATATATATATATATATATATATATATATATATATATAAATGAATCGCAAAATATGTAAGCACATAACTCAACAGCCCATAGAGCAATTTTGTCAATTCTTTTTTTAAAATGTTCGTTGAAGTCCAAGGATGGTTTTCACGGCAAAAATTCCAATATTTCCGTGAAAACCCTAAAAACAGTCAATTTATTTTTCCCATGCAAAGGTTTTCTAACTAAAATATAGAGTCAACAACTGGACCGATTTCGCTATTTTTTGTTGTTGTGTTTGTTATTGTCAGGAAAAAAATTTGAAAAATTGCGTATGAACTTATAAAATTTAAGAATACTCAATATAAGAAAGACAAAATAATTCTCAAAAAAAAGGATGTAAAAAAGCTGAATATTTCATCAGACATTTCGGTTAGTTCAGAGTTATCACGACGAATATTAAAATTTCAATTTAATTTGAAATTTTGATGAGTTCAAAAGGACTCACGTACACGTTATTAACATAGCACGTGGTATATTTGATTATAAAGAAGAATAAATAGTTTTCTTTAATTTGCAGTTGAAATTTCGTTTTCTTAAATGATAGCTATTAAATGTACAAACTTAAGTCGCAGAACTCGCAATGCAGCATGTCAAAAATATAAAAGACCAAGTCAAACTGACCGGCACTGGAAGCTCAGAATGGAGTTGAACGGAATCGATAGAATAGAAATTAACAATACGAAAAGGTTGCGTTTAACTCCTATCGGCCAGAATTCAATTATAACGTTGAAATAGATTACAGTACACAGCAAATCGTTGCTATTGGACCAATGAACGTTGTGTGTCAATATGGCAAGGCAAAGTTTAATTTTTATTGATAAGAAAATACTACCAATGATGCGACAAGCTATTGCACTAAGAGCCAATTCAAATAGACGCTATTGGTACAGCCACCAGAGTCACTATGTTCATAGTTTCCGGGAATGGACTAAATTCTGAACATTTTTCACTTATATCCAGCAAATATCTCATATAATTAATGATGGTATATGATATACATGGGGCGAGTACTTGCTACGAAATTAGGAACGGCATGTTCAACTAAAGAACGGACAGGTTGATAACTTTCAATACATCAAACATGTTAATAACGTGTTATAGGAATTTTTTGATAATTGGACTGATTTGAAATAACAGGAAGTGTTGCATTCCCTTCGTAAGTGAATAAGTCCCTGGCTTCACACGGGATAAATATCAAAAACAAGATAATATAGCACAATTATTGGAACATGTTTGGAACATTCCAAAAAAAAAAATTTTTTTTTCTGGAAAAAAAAGAAAACACAGAACAAAACAACACAAAATTCCACGTGAGGAACCTACATCATTTTTGGTTTAAATTGAGTATCTTGGGTATGAGTTATTACGACTCTATTTTTAGAATGAATCAATGTCTACCTGCGATGCGATATTTATACCTTCTAGAAATTTTGTACCGACAATAAGATAAATTAAGAACAAGGTTTATCAGGTATGAAAATGGAGTGAAGAAATTTACGGTATTTTCCTGCAATTTACGTTGCTTGTTTTTGTGACAACCGTTTACATATGTTTCAAGCTAATTGGCTATCATCAGAACGGCGTAGTTCAAGTTATAAGATGTTCAAACTTGGATGTTGATTAAAAAAAAACACAGAACAAAATAACACAAAATTCCAAGTGGGGAATCTACATCATTTTTGGTTTGAATTGAGTATCTTGAATATGAGTTATTACGACTCTATTTTCAGACTGAATCAATGTCAACCTGTTGTTTTGTTCTGTGTTTTTTTTTAATCAACATACAAGTTTGAACATCTTATAACTTGAACTACGCCGTTCTGATGATAGCCAATTAGCTTGGAACGTATGTAAACGGCTGTGACAAAAACAAGCAACGTAAATTGCAGGTAAATACCGTAAATTTCTTCACTCCATTTACATACTTGATAAACCTTGTTCTTAATCTATATTTTTGTCGGTAGAAAATTTCTAGAAGGTATACATATCGCATCGCAGGTAGACATTGATTCATTCTAAAAATAGAGCCGTAATAACTCATACCCAAGATACTCAATTCAAACCAAAAATGATGTAGATTCCTCACGTGGAATTTTGTGTTGTTTTGTTCTGTGTTTTTTTTTCGATCAACATCCAAGTTTGAACATCTTATAACTTGAACTACGCCGTTCTGATGATAGCCGATTAGCTTGAAACATATGTAAACGACTGTCACAAAAACAAGCAACGTAAATTGCAGGTAAATACCGTAAATTTCTCCACTCTATTTTCGTACCTGATAAACCTTGTTCTTATATATATATATATATATATATATATATATATATATATATATATATATATATATATATATATATATATATATATATTCTTGATAAGTTATCTTAGGTATTTTAGTCCATCAACAATTCGTGGTAGATCTATATTTACACATATATAAAAATTATCAAAGTTTCAGCATTCAATGTTGGATGATTCATTGTTGACAACGAGTACTCATCAACATTCAGAGTGAACATCGAACTCATTGGAAACAACGCTCAGCACTGTTTCATCCTATAATGGGAATTATCAGTGGTATCCATCCTAACTGTCCACTTTCGATGTTCTTCGCGAATAGAGCATATATATCAAAAAGACAGTTTAAATCCAGTGGCATACTCACTTGAGCTCCCTCTACCGAGAAAACAAGTTAAAGTCTCCTGAGTGAGATATTATTTCGATTGAAATCTCGGTGTGAATTAATTTTTTAAATCCATTTTTCAACTACTTTCCAACCACTGTAACTTCAAATTGAATTAATTAATTATCGTGTTAATGACTGTATTAGCGAAAGACCTATAATGGGAATTAGATGAATGCCATTATAGGTCTCTTGAGACGTATAATGGGAATCATCAGTGGTATCCATTCTAACTATCCACTTTCGATGTTCTTCGCGAATGCAGCATAATCCAGTGGCATACTCACTTGCTCCCTCTATCAAAGAAACAAGATAAAGTCTCCTGAGTGAGATATTATTTCGAATAAAATCTCGGTGTGAATTAATCAACTATAAAGGTGGTGTAATGAGTTCCTTCTATAAAACTTCGTCATTTCATATCGATATTGAATACTTCAATATCATCTAACGTGAAAATTATTAGCAATATCAATATTGAATATTTTCATTTCATCCAACGTAAAATTTAATATTAATGAAATTGCCTCTTGAATTTTCATGATTTCCTGCATTTTCTCAATTATTTCACTGTTTAAGGTAAAATATAATTCACTCCATTGTAATTTAGAATATGTCTGTAATCCCCATACATTGCCATAGAATGTTTATTTTATCTTCGTATAATCAGAATAACGACGTCATCTGATTCATATCATTAAATTCACATTCCACACTATTGTTCTCCTAAACTTTCATCGCATTAGTTTACCGCTCCTTCGTGATTATAAGTCCTTGATATTCTCATATCATCTGATATCTGTAAAAGTTGTCTCTACTAGAATAGTAATACCTGTAAACGAACATATATCTTTTAAATTCTCGTACAAAAATGACAATAATATTGCTGATAATGTTGACAAAACAAACAAAATATTCAACCATACTGTTGAGGGTAGACGTGTTAAAGTGACTCCTGGTTATTATTATATTATTTCCTTTATACTAAATCAAATAAAAATATCACCCAATTAAGGAATTGAAACATTCTGCAATATTAAAACTATTCAAACTGTGAGTTGATATATCGAGACTTCGCCTTCTGTATTATTTTTTCCCCTAATTCAACAGTCATATTGAGTACAGTTTCGCCGATTCCAATCGTCCATTGGGTTCTGTAGTTCTTGGAGCTTCAGTTCATTACCGATCAAATTGACCATCATCATAGTATTGAGCTTATAAACATTCACGAACATCTATAGCTAACCGAATATTGGAATCCAGTTCATCTAAGTACTTTATGATCCGTTGAACTAATCTGAACAGTTTCATCCAAAGAAATCAGTAACATTTATAAGAGAAGCAATAACAAACTGTCACAAAACTGCACTTTTGGTATGAAATTATCTGAACATGATATAATAGCTCCCATGTTTTCCCATATCTGTTTATTTGGCACAAATGAAATTCGTTTAGAAAGGCTTCAAACTTAGAAGGAAGAGAAATTAATTTTATTTTCTCCTACGTAGAGGAGGCAGTTATTAATGTGAAGTATAATAATTTATAGTGTTGGCGTTTACTTGAAGTGAATCCATTATAATTGAATATAAACTTAAATTCAAACACTTTAACTTATGATTTGCACTTTATTGGCTTCATAGCATGACGCGTTCCGCCGTTACAAACGACTTCTTCAGATGCTAACAGAATAATGAATGCTTCAGAATATTATTCTGTAAGCATCTGAAGAAGTAGTTTGTAACGACGAAACGCATCGTGCTATGTAGTCAATAAAGTGTAAATTATAAATTCAAGTGTTTGAATTTGAGTTTATATTCAATAAAGTATAATACTGGATAATTTTTTAAAAGTCAAATTTTTCAGGTTGTCGGCACTGGTTGGTAATGGCATCCAAACGTCATCGGTCAAAGTGAAAAGTTTTCAGTATACTCTGCCATTTCATCATGGAAAAACGAATAACGATTGGAAATTGTTGAAATTCACTACCAAAGTTCGTACTCTGTGAAAAATGTGTATCGTTTGTTACGACCATATTATGGTCGTCATAATAGACCTGTTGAATCAACAATTCGTGCTGTTATCACCAAATTTCGCAACAAGTTTACTTTGTTGGACATTAAACCATTGTCTCACATGAGACAATGCAAGAGAATATTGCAGCCGTAGCGTACAGTGTTAATGAGAATCGTGAAATGTCAATTCGTCGCTGTTCTCAGCAATTGAGCATGGGTTACTCAACCACATGGAAAGTTTTACGTGTTGATTTGGGTTTGAAAGCCTATAAAATTCAACTTCTGCAAGAATTGAAGCCGAGTGACCTACCACAACGTCTAGTTTTTGGTGAATGGGCCTTAGAACAGCTTAATGAAAATACGCTGTTTTATCGAAAAATTGTGTTCGACGATGAGGCTCATTTCTAGCTTAACGGATATGTAAATAAACAAAACTGCCGCATCTGGAGTGATGAACAGCCACATGCCATACAAGAACTACCGATGCATCTCGAAAAAACGACAGTTTGGTGTGGTTTATGGCCTGGTGGCATCGTCGGTCCATTTTTCTTCAAAGACGACCGTGGAAGAAACGTTACCGTCAACGGCGAACGATATCGAGCCATGATACGCAACTTTTTTTCCCCAGTTGGCCGAGTTGAACTTGGTTGACATGTGGTTTCATCAAGACGGTGCCACAAGCACATAGCTCGTGAAGCAATGTACATGTTGAAAGATGAAATTGGTGAGCAGCTTATCTCTCGAAATGGCCCAGTGAATTGTCCGCCAAGATCATGCGATTTGACGCCTGGATTATTTCTTGTGGGGTTATGTGAAGTCGTTAATGTATGTGGACAACCCGAACACGATTGAAGCCTTACAGGATAACATAACACTCAAATTCATGGGATACAGGCCGAAATGCTCGAAAAAAAGACGCGAAATTTGACCTTGCGTTTGGACCGTTTGATACGGAGCCGCGGACAACCTTTAAATGAAGTTATCTTCAAAATGTAAATGGTAAAGACCATTGAGCGTCTTATTTTTTTAAAATAAGACACTCAAAATTCAAAAAAAGACTACGCTTAAAAAATCACCCATTATAAGCTTCACTCTCCACATTCATTCATTCGATACGCCAAATTATATGTATTAGCTACAATATTATTTGTAAAACTTCTGTAAAACATGAAGTTTATTGGATAGGTGACGTTATTGAAGCCTCTGATGTCACATTAATGTTGTGTACATTATTCCAGATTTATTTTTCATCAAAATATGCAATTTTCGCAGTGAAACGTATTTCGTAGCAAAATAGAACACTTGAAAATCTCCCATATTGAACCAAACGACTGCAATGAGTTTATGGGATATTCAATCCAATTTTCGATACCACAATTTCCGTTAGATAGTAAGGTATTTTCCTGATATGGGCATTTAATTCGATTTGCAACATAGTTGAATCCTAACGAAGTTTCAAAAATAAGTTCAAGCTTTATCTCTTGAATATTCATTTGCAACTTGTTCAGCTTTTTTAATCTCTATCCTCTAAGCATGCATAAAATAATTGTTTGTGCTAAATATTATAGCACAACATTCCTTCTACTTAAAAATAAACTATATTTTAACTACTCATTCAATTCCATAGAATATTTCTCGTAAAAATATATATTGTGTTCGTTTCAATAAAATAATTTGAATTTGTACTTTCAATATAAATACTTCGTGGCTATATTAAGTAATTCATTTGAGTCCCATAAGAAATATTTTATTCAATGTGGTCTCATTTTTGGCGATACAATAAGACTACTTAATAAAATTTGTTCTGAAACTTGTGTTTCAAATGAGAGTTTTTCATGTGAATTATTGAATTGAATAAAACTCATCTGGGTAAAAATGGATATTAATTGCTTAAAAAGTAGGCTCTTTTAACGAAATACCTAAATTGAATGTCTAAGTTTATCATTAAAATCGTGAAAACACTCTAGGAAAACATTTTTTACAGTAATAAACTCATTTAATTGGAGTCAGTGTAAGCGCTTCACTCATTGTAATTTCTGAGTTTCAGTCAGGATTCAAAAGAAACTGCTCAAGTGAGACAGCAATATTGAGCATATGCGAAGAATGGTATAGTGCTATAGATAAAGGAGAAACGGTTATAGTAGTATTATCGGATTTTAAAAGAGCTTTCGAAACATTATGTAGATCATTATTATTGAAAAAACTGAAAAAACTTGGTTTTGAGGGAGTACTAAATAATTGGTTCGGATCTCACTTGGATTATCGAACACAAAAAGTTAATTTTAATAGCATGCCGTCGGATAGCACGAAAGTGGATGTAGTTGTTGTTCTCCTTATATATAAACGATATATCTCTCACGTGAAAAAATGTTCTATACGTTTATTCGGTGATTATACTCTGCTCTCTATATGTGGCAAAGATATTAAGAATATGTTAGGGGGGATCAATAGAGACCTTTCTGCAATTAATGAATGGCTCTATGAGAATAGCTAATCTCTGAATGTGCAAAAATCAAATTTCATAGTTATGGGTACAAGTAACTCCCTTGAAACCAATAGAAATGAGGATATAACTATGAAGATTAATGAAAAACAAATGAGAAGAGTAAAACAAGAGCAAAAAAAATGAGATGAGTAGAGAAAACTGTTGTTCAAATCAATAATAATGAAACATTTAGATTATTGCTCCACATTGTTATTTGGTTTGACTAAAGCAAAAATTACAAAAGTCACAGAATAGAGCTATTCGAACCATTTTAAAGTGCAATAGGTATACCCCTTTCGAAATTATGCTGAACTCTTTGGAACTAATGTCTGTAAAACAAAGAATGCTCTTTGCTTCATATATATTCATATCTATCAAATCAAAAATCACTTGCTTTCATGTAATGTAATGAAAAATGTTACATACGTCAATGATGTGCATGGGTATAATACTAGAAATACCGATAGTTTTCATATCCAAAGTTTTAAGCTGCCTCTACATCTAAAAATAGCATTTACTATGACGGATTTAAGGCTTTCATTAAATTACCAATTATATTGAAAACTAGTAATAGTATTAAGATATTTAAGCGTGATCTTAGAGAGTATATTTCAAATAATGAGATAGATATATAATTAATAATTGACAGTTAAAATATGTAGATTTTTTGTATAGCTTCAGCTGAATAAATATTATTATTATTATTGCACTGACGTCAGACGTAGACAGTCCTTTATAAGTCAAGTGACATGATCGGACTATTAATCCATTTTAAAGAGTTGCAGATACATCGATAGCTAAGACAGGGGTATCTTGTCAATAGCTCATTATCCTGAAACATATACTCGTATCTAATGACTGAAACAGTTTTCGAAGAATTCATTTTCAAAGAATTTCGAATTTTACCATGTTTTACCAATTCAGCTGACATTACTTGATTAAGGCATTGATTTCAAAAATGAAAGAAGAAAGTCACTACATGAATTTATTTCGAATATATTTTTCAATTCTGTTTATAGTTTGTGATATATTTTATGAATATTTAATATATATTCATAAAGAACCCTGATAAATACTTCACATCTCATTATCAACGATCTTTCTATCATGATCTATGACTTCATTGTGTTCATCAATATCAATATCCATCGCGCCATTTAGTGAGCGTTTGGACATGTTATCTGATACCAAGTCATATACCCTCTCTTTGGCATGAATACCTAGCAGATAATCCAAATGATTGAATGTCTTTTCAGAAACAAGTGTTTGGGCTCTACAGTTTCCTAACTCGTTGCATAATCTAGCGACATCTCTTTTGTCGGACAACCAATCATTCAAACTATAATAAAGATAAACTGGCGCTTTAACTTTTTTGAGGTCATAAGATGGAGGAAATAAGGGATGTAGAATTCCATAGTGTAGTAAATTAAATGGAGCGTAGTCGTACTTCTTGAATCCACCTGAAAATACCATGCACTTTGTACATAAATCAGGTATTTCAATGAAACAAAAATTATAGAAAGAAATTATGAACAAAGTGATAAAAAACAAAAAGTAATTTTCTTCATAATAGTGAGCATTACCACAAAGTTAAGTACTAACGTTTATACAATACTGAAATAAAAATTCTTTCTACAATTTTATAAATATGAATTCAACATTTTTATTATTCGTATGAAGCTCTTCAGGGAAGCTTTCCGAGGTTGTGCAAATTTTCGGGGGATAAAACTAACATCTCATACTCTCAAAATCTGGGGATGTGTCCTAAGCAAGCGTTTCAAAATATTATCAAATTGATAGAGAACCAATTTGGTTTCAGAGCGTGACGGGGGAACAACAGATCCGATTCATGCTCTCCGATTGTTGATAGAAGATAGGCCTTCTAGGCCTTTATAGGCCTTGAAAACGCCTTTGACCGTGTACGGAGAACGTTCATATGGCAAGCTCTTAGATCTCAAAATATCCCCGAGCGCTACATTAGACTTATATTTACATAGATATAATTACATTCAGACACGTATCAGAAGCGCGACTGGTCAATCGGAGAGTTTTGATATAAACGAAGGAGTTCATCAAGGAAGCGCCTTAAGCCCTTTACTTTTTAATATCGTTATGAACTACCTGACAGAGAAATTCCGGAAACCGGTTTCTTGGAACCTGTTATACGCAGACGATGTGACCTTGATCGCGAACAACCAACATGAAATTCAAAAGAATTTACATGAATGAAGAAAATGTCTCGATCCGAACGGTCTTCGCATTAGTAGATCCAAAACCGAATACATGGTGTGCAATTTTGGGCCAGAGAACTTAGCCTGTTGAACGCAGAAATAAAACATGAAGGCGTCGCTTTACCTAGAGTAAAACAGTTTAAATATCTTGGATCGGTGATCACAGAGGATGGGTCTATATCCGGCGACATAATCCACAGGATTACTGCTGAGTGGAGTCAATGGCGTGAGCTTACCGGAGTCTTATGTGATCCAAATAAATTTGCAAAACGGAAGGTCTAAAAATCAGCTGTTTAGCTCTACGGTAGCAAAACAGGGGCCTTAAATAAGATGCACGAGCAAATTTTACATACTACAGAAATACGTATGTTGCGATAGGCA
This sequence comes from Henosepilachna vigintioctopunctata, assembly GCA_030704895.1. Classification (NCBI taxonomy): domain Eukaryota; kingdom Metazoa; phylum Arthropoda; class Insecta; order Coleoptera; family Coccinellidae; genus Henosepilachna; species Henosepilachna vigintioctopunctata. The sequence continues at coordinate 3,820,960 of JARQZJ010000129.1, forward strand.
GAAGCAGTTACAATAAGAGAAAAAATAAGAAATGAATTCATCCGGGGTAGTTTCAAAGTTGCACCGATCTCAAACAGAGTCCAGCCTAAGATGGTATGGTCATGTTAAGCGATGTCCCGAAGACCATATAATAAGAAGTGCTTTTCCATTGCTACACAAAAGAGAGGGAGAGGTAGACCACCAACTTCTTGGTTGACGAATGTCCAGATGGACGTTAAGAGGTTGGGGCTATCAGATGACGATGCTAACCAGCGGAACGAATGGCGTCTCAAGATCAAGAAAGCCGACCCCGTATAACAGGACAAGGAGAGGCCAAAGAAGAAAAAGAAGAAGTATCAAGCTTTTCAGAATGTTTTTTTGTCTGACCCAAGAAAGTGGCTCAGCTTACAACATTTTGCAACCTTGATTAGCTGCATTGTGAAGATATTGATAATGGTAATTTCGAAACAACTAATATCGTCAATTCATAATGGGTTCAAAAAATTTCAAGCAGAGATGATAAACGTATTTTTGTTACAAAACATAGATGACGGAAATAAGCCAATTTAGAGGAAATTCTGTATTTTTATTATTAAATATAAAGTTAATCCAAAGGGCGTAAAAATAAAATTATCATTGTCATTGTTGTCGAATACTGTGATAACGAATCAGAAGAAAGGTGATACTGTGAAAAATTTAAGTACGAAATTTAAGACTTTTATTTGGATATGGATAGGATATAACCTGTTCTTTTGAATAATAATAATAATACATAATAATAAAAAGTTCTTCATTCTCAACATGTATAATACCCAAATACAGAAAATAATAGAATATTGATGAATCTTATCTAAAAAAATTAAATAGTTACTAATAACTAAATAATAGCATTTAATAGAATATTACAACGAACTCAATCTAAATCAATTCATTTTAGTCAATTCCATTTGTTCACATAACTCCTAATAATAGCTTCTATGGAGTCAAAGTGAATGTCACAATTATTGGCAACTCTACTGAATGTAGACTCCATGAACCAAATGTAGGACAGTATTAGGGGGTTGGTCCACGGAGTCTCTAGGTGGAATAATTTCGTATTATGAGAATTTTGTCTAGGAACACGAAATTTCAAAGCGGACGAGAAAATAGGAGAATCAATACTATTGTGCAGTAATTTGAATAGAAATTTGAGTGGTAAAGTTTCTCTCCTGCTCTGCAATGAGATTAAATTAAATCGATTCAATATTGATGTATGTATTGATCCTCTCTGTGGATAAGCTCTGTCCTCCCTTCAAACTAAGAATTTCAAGAACATTCTCTGAATATCCTCAAGATGGCGTTGATGGCAAGTGTAAATAGGATGCGAGATCATGCTGCCATACTCCAACATGCTACTGATTAGGGTAATTAAAAGTCCTATGAATGTTGAGGAATTATTATAATATTTGCCATTGCGTATAACGAATTCATGTATTTTCGAAATCAACAATACAGACACGAGTATAACTCCAAAACGATGTTTGATATTGGAGATTCAGTTGATAATTTTCGATAAAATTTGGATTCATCACAGCGTCATATATGTCAAAAATAGTACAATAAATATCGCGATTAATGAGGTACAAAATGATTATAATTATAGTTTTTCAGAACACTTGGAAAATTTTTCCTTATTTGACAAGAAAGAGGCTACATAAGTAATACAAATTTTTATGATTTAATATACACATTTTTTGTAGTCCTCCATAATGGCCAGATTCAACATCTTACAAACGTAATGTTATATAAAGCCTTCCAACAAATTTTGAAAGATGCCTAAATTCAATACAAATATCAAAGTTAAAAAACGTCGCCAACAATTTATCGAGCAAAAAAGAGATATGACGAAAAAAATTTTCTATACTAGTGCAGTCTATTCAAATTATTACACGTAATCTAACTGGCTAGATAAAATTTTCGACGAATATTGGAATACATTGTGATCAGAAATATATTATTGATATCATGTGATTAGATACAAGGAAATAATAGCACCTTAGGATCAATGAATCAAGGTTAGTATTGTCTAGAATCCGATTAACATGAATGTTTTCAGAAGTTATTCAGCACTATTTGTCAGTAGCGTAGGCAGGATTCTTAAATAGGGGAGTTTACCGCAGATTCCTCGATACTCGGTATTCCGATTATACTCGGTATTCGAGATTACTCGATTCCTCGAATTCCCATCGGGAACAGATTGTCCTGTTGCTCTTTCCCCCAGATATTGATGTATTTTGTGGATAAAAATTTAACTTATGTTCTTTAATGTCTTACGCCATAACATTATTATTATCTCACATATGAATTTTTCTCTTCTTAGTGCAGTAACTTAGTGATAGTTTCGTTTTATTTGGTAAAACCACATTTTTTTGCGGCCCCTTACACATTCTAAAGGACGTTTATTATAACCTGGAAATATACTCTTGTGACTACGCTACTGCTACTTGTTCATATTAGCTATATTCTTCAGGCTGACATAAGAAATTGTCTCCTGAGATGGAATATCTTAAAATATTACTTTGGCGCCAGCTGGGATAACGCAATACACTAGAATAGATGCCCGTAATAGACCAGACTGTCTATATTATTTCTGTTACCACTAACCTGAGTTGAAGAGCTGGGCATAATGAAAAATTTGCCTAGCGGATGACCCAGCAGGAGAGTGTCCCATAATGGTTGGAAGTAGAGTCTTATCAAATTCTTCATCATCAAACCCAACAATTGCAAATAAAAGGTCCTTACAGATGAATTCTGTTAATTCACCCGCTTGACAAAAGAGGTTACCAATTTTAGTAATTATAGGACTCTGAGGCAGCAATTCATTAATACCGAATAACGAGCTTACTACCTGCAAAAAAAAAATATATATATATATATATATATATATATATGGCATATATATATATATATATATCAAATGAATATATATATATATATATATATATATATATATATATATATATATATATATTATTTTGAAAGTTTTTAGCAATTCGATCTTTGATATGAAAAAGTTTATTTTAGTTTTGACAAAGTTGTAATATAACAACGAAACGTCAACAAAAATAAACTTTTTCATATCAAAAAAGCCTGTTATTGCTAAAAACTTTCAAAATAAAATATCTTAAACAAGCAATAAATAAATTTCAAGATATATATATATATATATATATATATATATATATATATATATATATATATATATATCTAGATATATATATATATATATATATATATATATATATATATATAGATATATATATATATATATATATATATATATATATATATATATATATATATATATATATATAGTTTCGCATAGAGCTGAGATCATGCAAAGAACCATAACAGCTTGGGGTACAGTTGGCCGGCTGAAACACATCTTCAAATCAGATATGCCACTATCCTTGAAGAGCGAAGTGTTTGATGAATGCATATTAGCAGCGATGACCTATGCCAACGAAACTTGGACCCTGAAATCTGCTCACGTCCACAAGCTTCGAACAACCCAGCGGAGTATAGAAAGATACATGATGGGCCTAACCATACGAGATAGAATACGCTGCATCTGGATAAGAGGTCAAACAAAGGTGAAGGATGTCGTGATGTGTGTAAAAAGGTCAAAGTGAAAATGAGCAGGCCATCTAGCCCAAACAAGAGATGAGCGTTGGTCAGCTGTGGTTGGTGATTGGGAGCTAATAGACAGGGTAAATAAATAAAGCGCCCTCACGATCGATGGGATAAGGAGCTTGTGGATTGGCTTGTCGTTGCCTGAAAGAGAGAGACTGCCTATAGGGAATCTTGGCAGAAACAGGGGGAGCCCTTCCTTTTGCAGAGGACGGATGGAGGTCGATGATGATGATTAAAATATAGTTTCCAGATTCATATATCCTCCATAGTTAGTCAGTACTGGGACTTTCAATCAAAATATCAAAATGTAGAACATTTTTATTAGGAAATATAATAATTATTATTAAAATTAGTTTTATTAGAAAATAAAACTATCAGGAAGCTGTCTACACAAATGTTGTCAACGGAAACGCACCTATCATTTTCGATAGTGAATCTTAAGTGCCTTCCGAGTATCATCGAACTTGTTAAATGCTAATACCGTGCAATTTTTCTGTTTCATACTCATTGGAAACCTTCAGTGGCATAAAACCGAACAATCAAGTTCCGTTGGTTTTCTAATCGTCTTGGTGCGTTTTTTAGAGAATACTCATTCTCTAAAGTTGATACTTGTGTTTTCGTTGACAACAATTGTACATGTAGCTGCCTGGGAGTTTCATTCGATTTATATCGATCGTTGAAACAGAAATTTCAGAATGGGCTATATGTGAAGCCTATTATGAGATTTCCGTTTTTCTAGAAATCTAGTATTCTAATTATTATTTCATACTATCTGAACGTCTTAGAGAAAAATGCATATATATTTGAGAAGGAATCTGAACAACAGACAATGCCTCTGACAATTGTTACTATTGATTTCAGATGACTAAGTTGAAAGCTACCCATTTGAATTTCTCACCGAAACAAGACCTACCTTGCAGTATATTAGTGATCTTCCATTCAACTTTTTCAAATGAATAAATTTGTTCGATGTAGGTAATAGTAAAAATTGTGCAACGCGCATCAAATGAAATGGTGATACCAGCGTACTTTATGTCTAGAGAGATAACTAATTTTCATTTCAAAAATGAAAAAAAAATGAGAAATTACTCCTTACCTCCAATACTCCCACAAACTTCGAACCGAATCGGAGGATCGGACTGAAAGCGTGCTTCATGTAAGCAATAGGAGCTAAACTATAGTGAGCAATGATCTTTTTGTTATACTGAGGCAGTTCCGAACACATTACGTAGAAGCTGGTGGTACCCTGAGAATGACCGATATGGTACAAAGCTTTTTGCTTAGTTGTCTCCAAAACATAATCGATCATAGCTGGCATATCTATGGTACCAATTTCGTGCCAAGAGAATTTCCAGAATTTACTCTGGCTTGGATGCCATTTTGTGTGATTTCTTGACTGTGTATTTCCTCTAGCGTTGCCCATCCAAACATCGTATCCAAGATTAGCGAGGTGATAAGCTGCAATCAATAAAAAACATCATTGAATCTCAATATGAATTTAATTGAGTGAATATCATTTCTAAAAATTTACTTGTAAATGAAATTCAGAAGCTCAGTAGACGAATGGTTTAGGGAACTCATAGAGTTTCCGGTTTATTGTTGCTGGTGGATTTCATTGAACTACAGCTCTTCTTTCTGCGATACAGCAGTCAGACAATCAATTATGCGTCGGGGAACAAAGAGGTCATATGTTCTATGAAAATGTTTTAAATGTCTTCTACGCGGAATGGTCGGGAAGATACCCGATATGGTAAGATTCTGGTTCGTACCAATTTAATCATGATAATTTTTGGAAATATACATTGATTACAAGCCCATTGACCGTTCCAAAGCGGCATTAACTGTAGGTCCACTAACGAAATTTAAAAATTAACAGAATTGAAACAAAATTTTAATGTAGGTAGTAAAACCTATTCACTACAGAAAAAACAATAAGAAAAAACAAGAGAAATTTTGACAAGACTCGACTGAAAACAAATAGAAAAAGAACAACACAAGAACATTCTATAAAACCTTTGAGCAAAACCTTCAAGGTTATCGACCACCAAACTTATGTTTCAAAAACGAAGAAGAAGAAAGATAGCCCTAAACAACCAAGATAACTGCAAAATACTTTCAATATACTTCAAAAAACTATTAAACTGTAAAGAACCGAAAATGAGATTCACAAAACAAAATCCAGAATATGAATTTGAAAACTTCAAGCGCCCAACCCTAGCAGAAATCCAGCAGATTATTAGAGAACTAAAAAATGATAAAGCTCCATGAGAAGACTCAATAGTAGCAGAAATGTGGAAAAATGCAGATATCAAGACAGTTCAAAGCATACAAAAAATTAAATAAAATATTTGGGAAACTGAGGAGATGCCGGAAGATTGGGAAACAGCTTTGATCCACCCGATACACAAAAAAAGAGATTTCGCTCCTACCTGTAACATACAAAATCTTTTCCAAGCACTACAAAACAGATTGGAAGCTCAACTAGACCCACAATGAGGTGACTACCAGGGAGGATTCCGGAAAGGAAGATCCTGTGCTGAACAGATATTAAACCTGAATTTCATAATAAGGTATAAAAGATACACCAAGACAGATTTCAACAAAACATGGGAAAATTAAGGGGGTTTACAAGTTCAAATACCTTGGAGAGTTAATTCAATCAAACGCCCTTGATAAAGAAGCTATCCTTACAAGAACAAGAAAAATGGAACTATCATTTCAGTTGACAAAAAATATATACAATAAGAAGTCCATATTCATTAATGCAAAACTAAGACACTACAATACAGTTATTAAGCCAGAGGGTTTTTATGTCTCAGAATGCGTTGCACTAAATACGGCCAGATAGTTAGAAGAGGTGGAAAAAAAAGAAAGAAAAATTACACGGAAAATCCTGGGACCAAAGTATGAAGATAGAAAATAGAAACTGAGAAGCAAAAGAGAGATCTACACGAAGACAGAGAAGATAACTGGCAAAATGGGGAGAAGAAGAGTGACTTTCTACGGACACATTAAAAGAATGAATGAAGGAAGACTGACCAAGAGACTGTTTCATAACTTCGACAGAAACCTCAATATAATATGGATAAGGAGGTCAGAAAAGACATGGAGGAAATAGAAATCGATGGAGAGGATGTGAAGAGGAGAGAAGAATTCAGGAAGAAGATCATGGAAAAGGAAAACAAGTAGACTGGAGCAAAATGGACAGTAGAAAGAAAAAAAAGGCATGAAGAACGAATGAAGGAGTATTGGAGGAAAAGGAAGAATGGAGAAAAATATTCATGAAAAGTTATTTCACGTGGTCCATAGTCGGCCAAAATGGAAGGAAAACCTCTTTACCTTACATAATTCGAAATCACGTCTATAGCCTCGTATATCCTCGTGTATGAGATCAAAGAAATATAGATGCCAAACATTTTTTTTCAAACATTGTGTTACCTCATACTAAGGGATATATTGAAAGAATTTGATAGATACCAGTTTTTACATCCGAGGAATGGCTCTCTTTTTACGACGATGACATGAGATGTATGAAAATTTTCATTGAATTATATATTAATAACTTTGAAAAATGTTGGCAAACTCTGGACTTCCTGTAGTTTGGTGGATAATATTTATTTTTCACAGCTTGGATATCGTGGAATAAAATCAATAATTGCAGACAAATCTGCAGAATTAGGAAACACAAATGAAGTAGACTCAAATAAAAGGAAAAGAGGGGCTTATATTAAATAATAAATAATAAAATAGAATATTAATAAATAAATAGAAATTTCTATTATAAATAAATAGAAATTTTAATAAGTTTTTGATAACTCTCAATATCAATTTAGTTAAGAATTCAATACTCACACAAAGCCTTTTGTGGCCCTATGATAATCCAATCTGCTGAAGAACTAAGAATACCATGCATCAAGAAAACAACGCGATTATTAGATTTTATCCCAGGTTTTGTGGCTGGTATTCTGTGCATCCTCAAAATGTAACCATCCTTAGTATGTACAAAATGTTCCTCTACGGGATATCCATACTTGGTGATGATTTCAGGCTATAGAAATTAAAAAATCAATTCAAACTCAAACAAAATGATTTTAAGTTATAATCTTCTATATTGAATTATTCATTCTATATATTGGATAGTGTTGGCGTTTACTTGAATGTAAATCCATTATAACTGAATATAAAATAAAAGTCAAACACTCGAACTTTTGATTTACATTTTATTGACAACGTGGCACGATGCGTTTCGTCGTTAGAAACGCATCATCCACATCAGACTTCTTCAGATGCTAACAGAATACTAGAGTATAGAGTATTTCAGCAATACCAGGCTTTGACGAAGCTATTGTTTTATAAAGCCTGGTATTCAATTTGAAAAATTGAATTTTATATATTCCCATGGATATCTAAAGTTCGAACGTAATTTTTTGAAAAAACATCTTGACTTTTTTGCCCCTTGAATATTCAGAGGAATATTTCTAGATCTGCATTCGCTTCGGAATTCAAATGAGAATGATATATTTTTAAAAAAAATTTTACATAGTTAATATTTTATATACTCATCTATGATATATAGCATAATATATCTGAAAAAATATATCACACTCCTTCTAATCACCTACCATGAAATTTAGAGGTTTCCTCAAGGTGAGGAAGACTTAAACACCTTAAACACATCTGAAGCAAGTACTGAGTCAGGAACATTCCTCTGAGTTTTGACGAAGTTGCAATCAGCAATAAAGTTGAAACGTCAACGAAAATAGAGTTTTTATATTATAAAATGTGTTATTGCTAATTATATAAACCATATTATATAATTTTTCGAATCCATATAATGCTTTAATAATTTATATGAATTATACATTACTACTCTTATGATTATAACAATTGTTCCCCATGACAAGAGCGATTGAACTTGAATTCGCAATTCTCAGAACTTTTGCTTCATATTTTTCGCCTCCCAAAAACGCTTCATTCTCTCTGAATAAACGTTCATCTGTCCATTTTATTCCAGGTTGGCCATTTGATTTTTGCTCAAACTTTGTTCGATTTTATAGAGACACTAAGTGCAATTTTCGAGATTTTTTATATTGATCTGATGTAGATCTTTTTGGACCTCTTTCACTCTGTTCCGCATTTACTATTCATAATTATATCAAGTAGTTTCTTGGGAATTCTGGACTGTTTCATTCTGTAGACATGTGCATAGAACTTTGCTCGTCGTTTTCAGATTTCTTCCGTTATAGTGCTTGTCTTTTGATACAGTTCATTCTGAGGTCTTTTCATCCAAATGCCGTTTCTATTGATAGATCCGTAACTCTTTCTGAGAATTTTCCGTTTTTGTTTTTCAATTTCTCTAATTCTTGAATTACCGTCAATAACCATTGTTTCAGATGCGTAGATTGCTTCTGGAAGAATCGTTGTGTTATCATGCCTTAATTTGGCGCCTCTCGAAATGCACTTTTTGTTATAGTACGCCCATGTTAGCTTGTAGGCCCTTTGGAGCTTGGTAATTCTCTGTTCATTAGCGATTCGGGTTGAACCTGAGGACTGTATAACTTCTCCGAGGTATTTGAAGTGGCCAACTTGCAGAATTTCAACATGTTCTGTGATAAGAGAAGATTTGTTTCTGGTTTTCTTTCCATATATTTGGTTTTATGATAAGAAATTTGTAACCCGGTTTTCTGCAGAATTTCATGTAGTTTTTCTACGGCGAGAATGGCTTCAGTTCTGTTGTTCGTAATTATAGCAATATCGTTTGCAAAGGCGAGACATTTGACATTTATTCGATTTTCTTTTTTGATACCCACTTATATGCCCTTCTCATGAAGTTGCCATTCCCAAATGTTTTTTTCTAAAACAATATTAAAAAGGATTGACGAAAGTCTGTCCCCCGGCCTCACACCGTTTTTAGTTTCAAAGGGATCTGATACTTTGCACATGAATTTAACTTTGGGAGTTGTTCCTGTAAATGTCTGTTCTATAATTTTTCGGGTCTTCCGATCGATCTCAAATTCTCTCATGATTTTAGAAAAAGTTTCGCGGTCTACCGAATCAAATGCTTTCTTGAAGTCAATGATTGTTATCACTGTATTTCTACATTTCCGCATTAATAATATCATCTCTAAAGTCCAGATCTGTTCACCACATCATCGGCGTTTTCTGAATCCAGCCTGTTTTTCCCAATTAGTGGATCATCTTGGTGTTCGACTATGTTGAGGTGTGCTTTAAAAAGTATTTTGTAAGCAACCGGGATTAAAGAAATTCCTCTGTAATTATTATTCAGTAATGTATCAGTTCTGTCCTCCAGATTTCTGATATTAAATGACTTACAATAAAAAAAAAAAATAACTGCAAAATGTTATCCGAATATTTTAACACCCTTCTCAACTGCAATCCACCCCAAAAATAAATTAAGTTCAACTTTTCGGTGTTTACGCATCCAGAATCGCATGCTCTTCCTGATACGGAAGAGATTACGGAAATTATCAAGCATCTCGAAAACTACAAAGCAGCAGGAGAAGATGGGATTACTTCAAAACTCAGGAAACTGAACGATCCTATTTTGATGCAAATTATACATTCTATAATATATTATACATTATATATATTATATCATGTGTATATAATATATATATGTAATGTATATATATATATATATATATATATATATATATATATATATATATATATATATATATATATATTTTATTTTGAATGTTTTTAGCAATAACAGGCTTCTTTCGATATGAAAAACTTTATTTTTGTTAACGTTTCGTTGTATATCACAACTTTGTCAAAACTAATGAATAATTGAATTTATGAGTTACTATAGATATCAAAATGTCAAAAATATCAAATGTCAACATTTTGATATCTATATTAACTCATAAATTCAATTATTCATTAGTTTTGACAAAGTTTTGATATACAACGAAACGTTAACAAAAATAAAGTTTTTCATATCAAACGAAGCCTGTTATTGCTAAAAACTTTCAAAATAAAATATCTTAAACAGGCAATAAATCAATTTTAAAAATATATATATATATATATATATATATATATATACGTTTCGTTGTATATCACAATTTCATCGAAACTATATATATATATATATATATATATATATATATATATATATATATATATATATATATATATATATATATATATATATATATATATATATATATATATATATATATATATATATATATATATATATATATATATATATATATATATATAGCAAAAGATATATATCCGAGGGTGAAGTTCGATATAATCTCTTCCGGGGTAGTCGCGATTGGATATATTTATTTTCATGGAATAGAAATGAAAGCTATACATCCACTAAAAGATATTTATCCGATAATATAGTTGTGTCCATAGTAACGCAATCCAAATTCAAAGTGATATAATAGCGAATGTCTTATATTATATCCATAAATCAAGCTTCACTGAACTCACAAATGAACATAACAATTCAAATGTGTTTTTCCCATGAACATAATTTCACTATATACTCGTACTGAATTAATTTGTGAGCACTGGTGAATTTGTTATCCTAAACTATGAAAGATTAACTGATACACTTAAAGATAATCGGTTGATATGAGAAGATCGACTACACACATTAGAACATATTAATAGAGAATATATAAAATGAGTACGAACAAAGAAAACTACAAAGGGAAAGATACAATAGAGCGAACATAAATAATAAGCTTCATTGGGTAATTACTTCTACAAAACGAATATATAAATTAACAAAAACAAAGGAAATATATATAGTTTTCGAATGTGTTGATAGAAAAACACCATTGTATATTCTCAAACTTACAACTGATAAATACTCGTCAGCATTATCGTCATTCTCCAATGTTAAATTCAGTTTTTTTCTGACTGCTCTAATTTCTTCTCTACTATAAGGCATGGCGTGTAGGTATTCCTCATTCGGAATTGCTTCAGCTACATCGTTCATAAAAGGTAAAGCATTCACCGTTAAAAATTCGCAAATAGAAATGTAAAGTAGGATACGCAACCACATATTTGTCCTTTTAACACACACTTTTTTCACAATCTCCACACAAAATTACTAATTAAAGTGAAGAGAAGGATATATTTATAGGGATTTTTATCATTTTCTCGAATTTTTGAGATAAATAAACATAATGCATACTTGGAAAATATATTGATTGAATACAAAATAGCGATTTTCTAAATGTCCAATAATAGATAATATCTATCGATAAAAGGGTATAACTTTCAAAACGATTGAGTTTTTATTCTCCACAGTATTACTAAATCAGTTTTCCTATTTGAAACAAATACTTTTGTCTGATTGAAAACATTGATTGAATTGAAAACAATAATTTCATATATATGTTGAAGAATTAATATCATTCAATAAAAAATGTAAAATTTGAAACCATATCAGAGTCCTCAACGTAAAAAAAATTATGAGCTTGTGTCAAAAAAATCTGGTGACTTCAAAGTGCAATGGGTCTCTGTCTGAATTCTTCTGTTCTTCTTGAACAGATTGTTCTAAAAAAATCCATCCTATTCAAAACCCGTGTCAAAAGATATCTTTTATTTTGTAATAGTACAATGCTTTTCAAAAATATTCGACAAATTCACGAAATTTATGAATATATAGTTATAAAATTGTTAAAAAATTGTTTTGATAGATACGTTATAAATTAGAAACATTTCCATAAATCTTTATTGAGCTTCAATTATACGAATTTATATAATTTTATATTATTTTATGAGTAAATATAATAAAAAAAAATATATTTTCATGAGTTTCTTCCAATTCGAAGAAATTGGAAGAATATCAATATCTTGCATAGGGGAGAGTCCTACAGTACCGTCACCCCAATGTTTTGTTAGGTTTAGAGAAAATCACTTCGGTTATATAATTCTAATTAATAATTGATGAGGCCGATACTTGATGTAAATCGATAAACATAATAAAACAATTGTTGAACTGATTGACACGTATATTAAAAAGAACGTACGTATTAAAGAACTAGTAGAAATTTCGGTACTAGAATACAGGAACATAAATATAGCTTCGCCCATAATAAAAGTAATTCAAATTATGCTAACCATTTATTAACAGAAAACCATACTTTTGATACGAATTCCAAAATTTTACACAATATAGAGAGAAGTAGTCAATTAGATTATTGGGAAATAGTGGAAATAAATCGGCTTAAAAATTCTGGAAATTTGCTCAATGAACAGATAAAATTAAACAATTCACCCTTGTTAAACCTTTTCAGGTAATAGAAATTATTTTTCAGAATGGATTATTTTAGGTAAAACCAAAACCATAGAATCCCAAAATTCCCTGATATTTATACCTGTGTTTTTCAAAATGTTGTTATTATTCTGTAAGCATCTGAAGAAGTCGTTTGTAACGACGAAACGCGTCATGCTATGTAGTGAATAAAGTGTAAATCATTAATTCAAGTGTTTGAATTTAAGTTTATATTCAATTATAATGGATTTACATCAAGTAAACGCCAACACTATCAAACACTTTATTATTTCTAACTAAGTATTGTAAGTATGGTAAGTAAGTAGATACCACGATTGAATTCTGTTGAAATAACTCAATAAACTCTAGGGTATCATCCACGAAACTTTATCAAGGTGTCATACGTTTACCGCACTTAATACACAATTTTGCACTGGCGGCAAATATGTCGCGACATATTAACACCGCTCGGGGCTAATACATAGATGAGTAAACTACACAAAAGGGTGCAAAGAAACTGGCTTCATCTATTATACAATAGCAGAAACCATGACTGGCTGTTACTGGATGCCGGCCGGTACTGTAGGACTCTCACCTACCTGTTATAATCAAAAATTGCAGTATCAAATATTCAATTAAATACGAATGTTTCGCTGTATGAAACTCGAAATATCACTTTGTTGTACAAATCAATAAAAGATGGCATAACTGTCGATATTTAAACTATGATATGTACCAAAATCTATGAACCACTGAAATCTCTGTAAATTTTGCCTGTGTTCGAGCATTCTTAAAATGAAATCTGAAGTTTCAGCCAGAAGTCAAAATTCGCAAAATGACATTCCAAAACTTATTGTTTCATTTTTGGTAAATGTTTCATGGGAGAAATGATCGCCATTCACTTGTGAATCCTCTGGACGACGACATCAGTCAGGAGGGCAGTTCATCATATTACAAATGCATCCAACCTAGGAGAGGAACACTAATGAAGAATACTGAAAGGATAGTTAGGCATATAACAATAAAGGATACTCCAGATCTGGAACAAGTTTTTATTTTAGGGAATGAGATAGGTGAAGGTAGTTTTGGAAAAGTTATTGTAGTTACAGAAAAATCCACCAATACCAAATGGGCCATGAAAATGATCTCGAAATCTTTGGTGAGTATTCGGAAAAATTATCTGTTATATCACTCACAAATTCTACATCGAAAAAATTGGAACATATAAACGAAAACGTTACCTGAAATTGTGGATTTTCGGTTGTATTTTTATCGAAAATAATGAAACCTATAGAAAATAAAGTCAGAATTATATGAGAACTGCAATTGTATCCTCTTTTTCTTAGGAAAAAGGAAAAATTAGGAAAAATTTAAATTAATCAAAAGAAAAATTAGATATTTAATTGCAAAAAGTAAATCGTCAACCTGGAGTAAAGTGGACAGATGAACGGAAGAAAGAGCATTCAGTGAGGATGAAGCGTTTTTGGGAGGCAAAAAAGATGAAGCAAAATTCCTAATGATTGCGAATTCAAGTTCAGTCGCTCTCCTCATGGGGAATATATATATATATATATATATATATATATATATATATATATATATATATATATATATATATATATATATATATATACTCCTAGAAAGGTTTATATGTAGACTAGACAAAGATATAGCATATAATATAGATATAGATTATAGATATTTATTCATTTTACATACAGTTTTACAGGATAAATCCTAATGACAAATTAGGCAAGACTGCTACTCATTATAAGTTACTGAACACAATTTGAAGAATAAAAAAGGTAATGATAAGGACTTTCTATGAAAAAATACGAATAATTACACAAAATTTTAAATATATAAAATAACTATACAATTAAAAAGTAACCCCTAAATTATCGCACTGTTAACACATCATTATACAATGGGAAAATTTCAGGACATTATTTCTAGCTGTTGCAAACTAGAAGTTGGCCTATAGAAGAGGATCTAGGAACAATAACCTCAATCTTATGCAATAAGTCCTTACATTCCACTTTATTGTTCATTTTTTGTGCAAGAAATCTAATTTATGGCAGTTACTAGGCACACTGAGTTGGCTGGCAAGTCAACATTATGTTAAATTGTTGGTAATTTATGATGTATTCCTGAAGGTGGATATATTCCATGTAATCTAAAGCTCTAAAGTTTCAACTGCCGTTGAATAGACTAGTGCTCATCAATATTTTACTGATAACCAGGATTCCAAACTGTTAATCCGTATTCAAGTTTAGATCTAATGAAAGCAGAATATAAGGTTCTCAGAGTTGATATATCAGCAAATTCTTTGACGATACGAAAAATTAAACTATATATATTATACAGGCAGTACCTAATAACTGTTGCATCAATACCAAAGTATTTACCTCAAAGTCGACAAAAGTTTAAGGTCTTTCCAAAATATTAACACTAATTTCTTAGTTGAGATAACTACATTACATTTTGTGAAGAACGACATAACATTACACTTGCAGATGTCGACAGTTAATTTATAACAATAAGCAAGATTCTATAATGCATTTACAATAACAAATACGTGAAGCCTAACGATAAATCTTGAAGTAATCAGCGAACAATAAACTTTCAATACCTATCACACCAATTTTTCTGTAAATAGCAAAGGACCAAAAATACAACCTAGGGAAAATCCGGATGAGGCAGGGATATCTATCATATTGTAGTTTTTTCGTAGAATTAGTACTATGTTTGTAGGTTTCTTGTGAATATCAAAACCAACACTATGACTTTTGGGTGAATATAAATCTAAGGAATTTCATGCATCCATCCATTTAAATCGTATATATATATATATATATATATATATATATATATATATATATATATATATATATATATATATATATATATATATATATATATATATATATATAACTTAAAATATATTTCCTTCATCGAACCTGACTCAATGCAAAAAACGTTAAGACAATGATTTCATAAAAATAAATAAAGGAAACAATTTCCTCAAAGAAATATTGTTTAACAAGTCAATGACATTATTAATGCTGGTACTCTATTTTCATCTGATACTTCATTTATTTCTATATTATTTTGTGATAAATTATGTTCCTTGTGGATGAATAATAAAAAATGAAATTCAACATAATTTGTTATTAATTTTTCAACAATTATTCGTTTCAAATGATTAAATATTCCATTTTGTATTTGTTACCACCATACCATTATGAGTGTATTTGCAATATCAATTAATACTGAACTGTCAGTTATTCATGTCGTTTTTTGTTTTATCATTCATATCTCCGGTTGATATCAACCAAAATTTTGTGTTGGCATCAGAAATTTGTCTTCATGTTTTTCAGTCTGGTATGAAGCTTGTATACCTGCAAAGGGAAATACAAATTTTAAAGATGGTGAACCACCCGCACATCGTTTATTTGGACAAAGTTTATGAAAGTTCGAAGAAAATTTATCTCATCTTGGAATTATGTCATGGTGAGCTGTGGGTTCTATTTAAGGAGAGGAAACCATTTTCTGAAACAATAAGCAAACGAATTACTAACGACCTTGCCAGTGCAGTTGCGTACTTACACAAAAACGGTAAATAACTTCACTAACATTCAATTACATAATTATGCAGTCGGCCTCTGTAGCTCATCGGGAAAATACCCGACTATCGTACGGTAGGTTCGGGTTCGAGCCCTGGTGAAGCCATGAATGTATGTGTTTGTTTATGATTTAAGTAGTTCAATGATGATAATAGGCATGATGACAGTTTTTTAAAAACGAGCCTATAATGTCCACAAATGTATACTATTTACAAAAAATAAGATATTTCTGCAGAAATCAAGAGTTTAATAGGAAAAAAATGCAATTTTAAGATAGAAATTTATTTGTTTAACTAAAACGCTTGTCAGTGTCATGGCGGCGCTTGTGACGTCAATAATCGGTAACTCAAACACTAGGTTCTGGGTTCGTGCAACAATTTAATTATTTAATGGTATTAAAAATGAATTCGAAAGTGTATAAGTGGTGTGGGGTCCCCTAGTGTGCAAACACATCCATAAAAACTCCTAATAAGTTATTTGTATTCGTTCCTAAAAATAAAACAACACGAAACAAGTGGCTTCAACTTGCAAGGCGAGATTCAAATGCAATATTGTCCAGCACTGTCCTCTATTTTTGTGAAGATCACTTTGATGTAAGTTTTCACATTGTTTTGTAGATTCTAGTATACTATATAATATTTGGTAATAATATGTTGTACGTGGTCTAAATGTAAAAATATAAACAATCTATTTCGAGGTCTAACCTCGAAATTTCATCTCATTGATGTTATGTTATGTATTTTATTCAAATTTCAGTTACCAAATGATATCGATAATTATATGGAATATCATCTGATGGGATCGGTGTCAAAGATCCATGAAACCGGGGTGTATGCCCACTAAATTTCAATGTCAACCAGATAGAAGGAAACGAACATCAGATGCTACAGAAAGACCATATATTCTCAAAAAACAAAGAAAGACATTGATAGGAGAATGTCTGAAAGATTTAGAGGAAATAGGTACAAAGCATGTGGAACTTGAAGAGGTGTCATGTGGAAGTTCATGTAGGTACTTATTTGTAATACAAATTTATTCCACTTCTTTGTAAATCTTTGTAAATTCTTTTTAAATGTGTATTTGAAGGTAATATTTTATAAATACTATTTTTTTGTCTTTTTCAGCTTCACAAGCACCCAAAAGCAATACTTCACAAGAAAATGCAAATAAGATGGTGGATAAATCAATCCAAGTATATACGACAAATAAGTTTCGAAGTAAAGCCACTCAAACAGAAACTAATTTAGTTAATCAAATGACTTCTCCTTTGAAACCTTCTACATCATCTGTTTGCTTCTACATTCTACATTCGCTGTTTGCCTTAATAAATCCTTGATACATAACTCGTGTTATTTTAATAACATTCACACTCAAATAGTGAAATTGAATTAATAAATGAAAATACAGTCGTAGTGGAGGTTAACAATAGGTACGAAATGTAATTTTGGCGCCGTCTCGTGTTTACTTGACACTGACGTCATGAGCTCTGATTGGTGTTCAAGATATCATGGCGGATTGCCTTATTTTGTAGTTTTATTTCATAAAAATATATATCAATCACACTCTCAATAAGAAAAACAATGCTTGTTTTTTATCCTTAGCTTCAAGTTTTATCAGATAAATATAGTATTTTTGTGATTTTTGATTAGTGTCATCATGCCTATTGTTGGGTAATGTACATTGTTTACAACCCCCTTGGCCGTTCGGAGCCGTTGTTGAACTATAGGCCCATTGAATAAAAATAAATAATTATGAAGCCATCAAAATTTTTTCCATTCTGTATTGAGAAGAGTAAGGTACAGTCGCCAAATTTCGTCCCTATCGGTTTCTCTTCTTCTAAGTAACGCCATCTAGTTTAAATACTTGAAATCTAAAGTTACTTACGTTAGTCGGCCATTGCAAAAGTTTGGCGTTAGAATGAATTTAACTCGTGTCTTGAGATATCTGAAAAAAAAAACGTTAGAATGAATTTAACTCGTGTCTTGAGATATCTGAAAAAAAAACTGTTTAAAGTGAGTTTGTGATAGAAATATTATGGGTACTATTCATATATAGATCTGCTTGACTTATTCAAACGAAATATTTCATACAAATTGTTCTTATCGCTTAGATTTAAATCGATGTCTAATTTAATTTTATGACATCTATTTTTTGTTGAATGAAGGAGAATAATAAAATTGCCAAATTCAGAATGGAAAAAATGGAAAGAGAAGAAAGAAAAGCAGGAAATAAGAGCTAGAAACGTGAAAAATACGACAGGAATCAACAAAAAGAAGAACAAAAAGCAACGTAAGAATCTATATTCTGATGAGGTGACGTCTGATGATGACGACCCAATTTAGTTTCTACTGACGAAGAAGGTAGTGACAATGATGACGCTGAAAACCAAGTTTGTCATGAAATTTTTTTAAAGATGAAAAGGGAGAGAATGGTTAAGTTGCACAAAATGTTTCCAAAGTATGCATGAGGATTGTGTTGATAATCCATGAGCTAATTTTATTTGTATGATGCATTTTGAGAATTAAAATTACTTAAACTAAACCTATGATCAATAAAAGTGTGATTAGATATTATAATGATGATTACTAATAATTATTGTTAGAAATACAATTTAAGTTTACGTACTGATTATTGTGATATCGACCACGGGACGTAATTAGGAGACCCAAAAAATGTTATATTTTCAATTTTTGTATAAGCTGTTTTTGTAGAAAAAGTAAGTGAATTGTTTTAGGTTTTGATTCATTAAAATAATAAAGAAATGTTTACCTGAAATTTGATGTTTTATTCATTACTCTACTCGTAATATTTTTTTCTATTTTACAAAAGGGGACGTTATTTGACGACTATACCTTACAAAAACTAGGTCAGAGCAAGGGGTTTGATATTTTCACATACAATTTTTGGGTTCAACGAAATTAATTTCTTGATTGGAATGGTAGTATAGATAGCGGATTTTTCATTTCATTAATTTGTCAATTCATAGATTTGATTCTAGCAATGCAAGACTATTTAATTCCATTTCCATTTTTGCTTAGCAAATAGTCTTATCGAAGAATAATAATAAATGAATATCTTGAAGTCTTTCATTGCTAATAAAAATTTTCACTTGAAATGTCGACTAACAATAAAACTTTAAGAGTACAACAATTAAAGCTTTATGAATATACAGAAGTCCAAACCAGATTGTTAAGAGCTCTATAAATTTATGAAGAAGAACAAATAAACAATTAGAAAATAGATCGTTTGAGTAAAAAGTTAAATCATCTATTTCTCACATTACAAATGGAAATTGTCAAACATTGTAATGCGAAAACTGCATCTTTTCAGATATAGTTCATAGAGACATAAAACTAGAAAACATTTTATTGGCCAGAAATCCCAAGGATCCTAAGGATGAATATTATATAAAATTATCTGATTTTGGATTGAGCGTTATAAAGACTGGAACTGGAATTGAGAGCATGTTGCACGATTGTTGTGGGACTATTCTCTATATGGGTAAGGTAATACTTCTAAACACATATCGTATTTTGTTTTTTAATGAGAAAAAAATTGTAATTACAATATTGAATAATCCTTTTAATGGAAACTCTTACATCAAGAGTTGCTAGCGATCTATCTAGCGAAGTTATTTCAAAACTGATAATGAACTCAGTGGCAAAAACGGCGCAAAAGGAAATTTTCTTTTGGCATAAAGGTTCATTTCCGTTTCGAACGGCCAATTGGTTTGTTATCGGTAAAATTAATTATTCATCATTAAAATACTTAAATCGTAGACAAACGCAAACATCCATGTCTTTACCGATACTCTTTTCTGAATCCAACCTATATAATAGGGTGGTTTTCCGACTGCGCCACTTAGGTGTCCTGCAAAGCAAAGTTTAGTTAGTTATACTCAAATAGTCGAAATAAATTCATTTTTTATTATTAAAGGAAGAGTCTTTAGTACAGTTTGGACCAATCCGTCTTTATGGTGGTCGTCCTGCTTGAAATCTGGCTCACTTATCCCAAGCGAAAACCATTCCTCTCTTTTGTACGCTGCAGCTTGTAAATGGCCAATGAATCAGCGATCGTTGAGGTTGATCATTAAAACTTTCACTGTCTTTGTGGAAAAAATTATAGTGAATTTGAAAATTCTCTTTTTGTGATAGTATTCTTTAAAAAATCTTCTTCGTTCTGAAAATTCCAATTGGGAAGAGCCATACAACAAATGATTGAGAACGACTAGACTATCGCAGAAGTTCTGCAAGTTCTTTGTGGATAGAACCCTTTTGAAAAGGAAAAAAGTTGAACTCGGCCTTGTATGAACAAAAACTAGTTTATGTGCATTTTTTTATTGATAATCATTTTTCGTTAGCATCAATATTCGGGCTTCCACAGAGGCTTTGCGGAGACTTGAGGCTACAAAGAGCCGACTTTGAAGATGACTGCTGTAGCGTATAATATAGCGTATATACGTATATTGAATCGTATACGCATATAACTTTCAAATATGAAATCCTTTCATATTCTAAATAATACTGGTATAAGTTTTCTTTCCTTAATAGATTAAGTGATTCAAAAAAGTGTGTTTCTTTCACTTTTTCTGTATGAGTAATTAGACTGCTACAAAAATATATTCAATTTTTAATTTATTACTGATTTGAAAAAATATAGTATAGTAAAAATTTATAAAATGAATATATATGGATCAGAGATGAGAGAACTCAACTAAGGGATAGCCAGATAAAATAAGGATTCATCAAAATCATATATTTCTCGGAATCGGCCGTACTTGCCCGCAAGCCGTATTTTTCCTTCCACTGATCTACAATCTAAATATAAATGCATTTTTACAGAATAAATGAAAAGGGCACCATTAAATTAAAAACACTCGGCTTTAGTTCCTCTGACTATATTAACTTCTCTACATATGTTTTGGGTTTGTAACCCATTATTGAGAGTAATAAGAATATTGACTGTTAATAGTGTTGTTACTCTTGATACTGGGCTAACCACCCGAAACATATGAATATACTCAGTGAAACTCAAACCAAGTATTTCAATTTCAATTTATTATTTAACGAAATGTTTCAATAAATGATAAGCAATAACTCTGTATCATAAAGCAAAAAGACAAGTTAAGGGAAAAATGTTGAATTTAAGTCATGCCAACTGATTGAATTTTTTCGTCAATCAACAGTTTCGATAATGTGTAATTTTTGTTTGGTCTGATCTCTTCCATTTATTATCCATTCTTCTCGGTTCTTCCTCCAGTGGACATTGTCAATCATAAAATCTCATTTTGTTGGTTCTAGATTCTCGTCCAAGGGATACTTAATGACATATTCTCAATGGAGGAAGAATCGCATTGGAAGAATGATGAAGCCGGTGCAACTAGGTGAGTCTTGTTTATTAAAATTATAGAAAATATTTTAGAAAAAGTGTTTTTATCGTTGGATAAGCATATGTTTCATCTAGTAGGTTTCTAAATGAAATATAAAACTTAAATAGAAATATAAATATTTTTCGTTAAGTTCATACAGTTTGTTTTTCAATTATGATGAGACTACCCCATGGGTAAGAGAAGCTGTATCAGGAAACAAGGCCACTGCAAGGAATTGGCAAGCTTGGCCCTGCTTGTGGTGGCAAATGGATAGTAAAATTGATATGTTTCATCAATTGATATTTTTGGCGAAGCAATACTCCAACAGTCTTAATAGAAACGTTTTCAGTTCAGTGTTACTAAACGTGAGGAGTAATTAGATTATCTTTCAAATTTTAGTATAAATACACGGCATTTCATATTTCTGTCCACGTTGTCAAAACGACTAGCACGGGCCTACAGGAAGTATGCAAAGTAATCTGGACCAAGATGATAAGTAGAGAACGAATACTCAAACCAAATTACCGAAAGAGAATAAATAATATTTTCTCAATAGATCTATTCAACAATTGGACAATTTTAATTCAACAATGACGAATATTTCGAATTACTAATTCATCGTGGGATGGTGAGAGAGCAAAACCATCAACAAACACACAAGAAGAACTCTGAAGAACAGATTGCAGTGTTTGTAAGATTTTTGTGTCATCTAATGAATGTATTTGTTACAAGATTTGAAGACTGAAGAAATTGGGAAGCTTTCTTGAAGTCTCGATTTCTCTAATCGGCTTATGAAATTCATCGGCAGAACGTAGTGATATGGCTGCTACGTTTTTCAGTCTTTCTTAGCTTTCACTTCAAATGGAGATAATTGACTTGCAAAAAGCCATTTTCTTGAAACAGTATGGAACTGCCTGCACTGAAGAATTTTCGTGTAATCACGTTTCGGGAAATTATGAAACTGTAAGAATTTAAGTACTCTACGCAACAATGAAGTTCTTCTGTTTCAAAATCAATCCTACCTATATTTTCTCGTTTACTGAATGCAAAACTACTATTAAAAAACGGATTAGCACTAGTTTTAGAGATACAAGCTACTGTTTATGTTAAATAATTTCTTCCTTTCAATTTGCGCAACTTTTTTTTTGAATTGGCAACATTGTTATGTGTCAAAATACACATAAATTATCATATTTGTCAAATTATAATTTGACTTCCAGAAGATTACTAAGTGTGATACTATAACGGCAACGGTGAAATTTATAGTATTTCGTACAATCATCTTTTTTTGAAGTGTTTTAGAGAGAGAAATCAACAGAAATGTGTAAATTAGGTTAATACATGTTGTTATATTTGTGGCGAAGTAATGTTTACCCTACAAAAACGCAATTTGACACCTTTTGAGTCTGAGCTAACTTGATGGAGACTTTTCATAGACTCTTACAAGCTTAGTTTCAAAGCCGTTTTGCTTCATAATAGCAAGCGTCTACTTTCCATTCTTATTGGTCATGTGATTCACATGAAGGAGACATATGAAAACATAGCAGACCTCTTAGATTAAATCAACTACCTGGAATATAAGTGGAGATTCAAAGGTAATTGCTTTACTTTAGAGAAGCAAGAAGGCTATACGAAATACTCTTGCTTTTTATGTATGTGTAATAATAGGTATAGAAAATCACATTGTATTCAAGCAAATTGACCTGCAAGAAATCTTAACCCTAGAGCCACTCGTAGATCGAAAAAGTGTTCTTCTTCACGCTGACATATCAAGCTGGGCTTGATAAATAATTTTGTCAAAGCCATGAACCGAGAAGGCAGGCTTTCAAACACTTAAGGGACAAATTTCCTAAATTGAGTGATGCAAAGGTCAAAGAAGACATCTCTTTTCGACCAAAAATCGGTCAACTTGTGAAGTACATCGCATTAGATTGAGTTTTGGAAAGGAAACAATAAGAAACTTGGGAATCTCTCAAGTTATACATGAATTTTCAGGAAAAAATAGTTCAATTTTTATTTTTTTGTAGCGCACTGTCCTCAATCTGCCTTTATGTTTAACTTGACATATGTATGCGAAAAATCTTCATCGAAAATTAATGAAATATCCGAAGAACAAATACGTCATTCGCTATTAACGGATGTTCTCCTTGAAGAAAGATTTTTAATTTGATGTTTCTTTAGTGAACCTAACTATAAAAAACTGCCTCAAAACCATCGTGTGAATTCCCGCATTCAATTTAGACTTTGAATTCATTATCTCGATGTTTTTTCATATATAATGATAACAATTCAATTTCAAAACAAAACAAAACAATGGCAGTTATCGTGACAGCATGTAGAAGTAAGAACTCAAACTTTTCAGTATTAAAATTAGGAATTTTATAATGTTTGAATTTCAATTATCTACATTAATCTGGTTTTCACATCTATTGACACTGCGAGCAATAATTATATGCATTTTTGTATGGTTTTTTATTATTCGAATATATTACAGGTCGTACAAGATCATGAAAGAATGTAAATACAATTCAATTGAAACAACAATTAATATAAAATTGAAAAATTAAAATTAGTGTTGGTAAAAGGTACTTAATTTCCAACTTTATTTTCATTGTTTGCATCGTTGTGATCATTGATTTTAACAACGCTTAGAATTTTAGTACTGGCAATTATTGAATTGTGTTCTGAAACGATAAAATAGGCTTATGGTAACTAAAGTAAGAATAATAAAGTACTTTACGTCAGGTGTATAGCTACACCTAAACTGCTATAAGCATGTTGGTGACGTGATTCCATAAGACGTTCTTCTACCAAAAAGTGCCAAACGAGGCTAAAGAAGTTTTCACTACGAAAATGATACTCATTTATTATCAGCCCATTTTCTGAACCACAATAAAAATTTTGAACTCAATTAGTACACCCAGCGAAAACTAATATCTTACCCTTGTTATAAAACTCTATTTCAATATAATATCGAAATTTTCTTTCGTAGCTCCAGAGATGTTATCAGGATCTTATAGTCATCAGTGTGACGTCTGGGCGATAGGAGTCATAATGTACCTTCTACTTTTTGGAGTCTATCCATTCTTCTCTACCCACGAAAAAGAATTAGCTCGTAAAATACTCAAAGATGAAGTCAACTATCCAGCAAGCAAAGTTTCAGCGGATGCACTGAACCTTATGAAGCAATTATTGAAAAAAGATCCAGCCTATAGGATTACTTCATCGGAAATGCTAGAATCCAAATGGTTAGCAGGTGGAAAAGCAGGAATCAACATGATGGACATGATGAAAGAATGGAAAGATGAGATAAGGGTAAGGTACAGTAACTTATTTCTTCTTCTAGTGATATAATGTGAGTATTGTGAAGTATTGTTTATCATTAGCAATGTAATGAAAAAATTAATATTTCATCTGAAAATTCGTTTGAAATGGTCCAGTGTGTTCCTGCTGTTTGTAGCAAACGATTCTCGTTTCAGTGGTTTTTTTGGCAAATTATCTCTGGAGGATCCGTCCTACAGTTTATATACTCCAACAAAGAACGATCTCTTTCATCCAATATGGCGCTTCAACACTGTCATTGTTTCTCTAGGTTCTGCAAAAAATTCTCAATATTATATGATACAATAAGCTGTATGCAAGGCAGAATAACCTAAACCATAATCAACCTTTGGTTAATTATGGAGGAAATTTTTCTATATGTTTATTTTCTGGAGCCAGTATGGAACATCGACCATATCTTTAGTCTATGGATCAGAAAAATGACCATTTACTGAGCACTGATCATGCCATAACATGTCCAAAATGATCACGGAATTCTCAATCAATCTCTTATCAGTTTACAACTGTTATTCTGCTTTCTTCGGTGTTTGTCTCTTGGACACTCACCACTAAATCTGATGCTTCATTTTCTACGTGAGTTTCTAGCATATCCACAATTTTTTACTCTGATCCTCTTCCAAATATTCCCCAATATGAATACAACTTTTTATATTTGATGCCGGATCTATAAATTCTTTTCTTTGAGTTTTTTCCTTCACCTGATACATTTTGAAATATACGTCAAATATTCCGTTAGCTTGTGATAATTAGAAATGTTAATACATTCATCTCACGCTCAAGTCTGTGTTTTAATTGAATATTTAGGCCATAAGGAAGAAAGTATATCAGCGAGTGCGCGAAAACATACGAGCAGCACAGTTTGAATAATACGTTCTGCTTTGTTTTCTATCAACCAGAATTTTTCGTTGAGATATTGCTTTCTTTAACATTTTTGTAGTCAATTTTAAGTTGTCTCCTCAGCTTTTTTTGGATTTTCTCCAGTGTATCAGAAATTCAATTAAATCTGAGATATTTGACACGTGTCAACTATGTTGACGTTTCATATAGATAGATATATTGAAATAATAATCAATATTGCGAATGCAGTATCGATTTAGTATGACACAAAAGTTTGCCTAGCCTTAAGCAACTCAGAAACTGTTTGTCTAGTTTTTCTCGATCACCAAGAAACATGCGCAATTAACTAAATAATATTTGTGGCATTGTTTTAAATCACATTTTCAAACTATACCCATTATTGAATATAAACTCAAATTCAAACACTTGAACTTATGATTTACACTTTATTGACTACATAACATGACGCGTTTCGTCGTTACAAACGACTTCTTCAGATACTTACAGAATTATTTATCCTGAAGAAGTCGTTTGTAACGACGAAACGCGTCATGCTATGTAGTCAATAAAGTGTAAATCATAAGTTCAAGTGTTTTATAATGGATTTACATCAAGAAAACGCCAACACTACTAAATATATCCATTATGTTCCTTAATTCATTGATAAAATTATTATATTTAAAGTACAATGCATTGAATTATATTTAAAAGTCATATAAAAATATTCCTTTTTCTATATAATAAAGCGTTTGACAAAAATATATTTGCTGTGTAAATATACAGAGCAGTTCGAGTGAACTTATTGGCTCTTTTGAAGTAATCGTTAAAATCGGCTTGTGCTGAATGCTGTGGTGTTCTCTACTGATAAATCCAAACAAATATATCCTGAAGTCATTCACTACAAAAACGACAACCTTCAGGTAAAGACTTTTACCAAGACACTTGGAATTTATGTGGACCAATGCTTGAAATGGGAAAAGCATGTTGCTGAATTGGGGCATAAATTGAACTCGGCTGTGTACTTTCTAAATGTCTTAAAACATCAAGTAAGGCAGGAAGTGCTTAAAACGGTTTATTTCGCCAGTTTTCAGTCACTGCTGGATTATGGCCTCATTTTTTGGGGAAGTAGCTCTCACATGTTGAGAGTATTCTCAATACAAAAGAAAGCATTGAGAGCTGTGCTGAGGATGAGGTGTGGGCAGTCCTGCAGAGGTGTTTTCAGGAGATGTGGTTTACTTACCTTGCCAGGACTATATATTTACAGAACTTTGTTATTTTTTTTTAAATATCAGACTTCATCTAATATTGGAAAGAATTTTAATAACACAAGGCGAATATTTTCTACTTTTTATCCTCGCCACAGACTTGCTCTGTCCGAAAGACTTCCATACTACGTTGGCTTGAAACTGTTAAACTCCCTTCCTTTCAATATCAAAAAAGAGAATAACCTCTTAGTTTTCAGGAAAAATATATTTTCTCTAATCATAGAAACTGAACCTTATACAGTTGAAGAATATTTTAGGGCATGTAAAAGTATGAATTAATGTACAAAATCTGTACGATATGAATTTTTTGTATACCAATTATTTGTTGTATTTCTTTTCTTTTTTGACTTGTTTTCTATCTTCTACTACTGTAATGTGGTGATGAGAAAATAAAAATTATATTATATTATATTATATTATATTAATACCTATATGAAGAAAGAATTGATATAAATGGAACTATATGGCAATATATTGATATTTTTCGTATATTTTATTAAACATCCTATCAGAACGATGTTTATGTATACAATTCTTCTAAGTGTTGAAACGTATATTGAAATCTGAAGAAATGTTTGTTCAATGTTTATATTCTTCAAATTTTCAGGCACCAGTTGGTCAAGAAAGTGACTGGGTCTCTATGGCCGCAACTAAATCTGATTTTAATCCAACACAGCAAAGGACGAGTAACAAGTCTTCAATAAATCCTTCCATAGACAGTACACTTAGAAAATAAAATATAAAACATAGTATATATTTAAAAATTGGGTGGTTGTTTCTAAGCTCTTTTGTATATCGAATATTGTATTGGTTGAAAATAAAACTATTATATTCTGATAGCATTTCTAGTGTTTCATACAATGTTCAATCATACTTATAATTCTTTGAACTGCTTTTACAAACTCCTTTAAAAAATTTTGATTTTTGAAAGTTTCACTAGAAAATATTACATTAAAAACTAATGAAAAATATTGCCAAAAATACAACATTTGGCAATCTAAAGACTATGCAATTAACAATTAACACACTTGACTTAAGTTTCACTGAATATATTGAAAACTCTACATATGTTTCGGGTGGTTAACCCATTATCAAGAGCTATAAAATTAAAAATTAACACACTTGACTTATGGACTTAAGTTTCACTGAATATATAACCCGAAACATATGTTTCGGGTGGTTAACCTATTATCAATAGTATAAAATGTTACTTTTGTTCAGTAGTTCAATTGAGTAATGTTGAGTAATATTGCATACTCTTGATAATGGGTTAACCACCCGAAACATATGTAGAGTTTTTAATATACTTAGTGAAACTTAAGTCAAGTGTATTAGTTTTTAATTTTATAGTTTTTAAAATAATGTTTCACCAAGAGAAAACCGAACCTCCGTGTCATTCATTATCGAGAATATACAATATTACTGATAATGAGTTAACCACCCGAAACATTGTTAATTCTTAATATATTCAGTGAAACCTATGTCAAGTGTATTAGTTTTTAATTTTATAGTTTTTAACATAATGTTTCACCAAGAGAAAACCGAAACCTCCGTGTCATTCATTATCGAGAATATACAATATTACTGATAATGAGATAACTACCTGAAACATTGTTAATTCTTAATATATTCAGTGAAACTTGAGTCAAGTGTGTTAATTTTCAATTTGATAGTTTTTAATATAATGTTTCACCAAGAGGTAATCGAAACCTCCGTGTCATTTAATCTAAAAACAGTGGAATGCTGACTTCAAATTATAAAGACAGGTTTAAATAGCTACACAAAATATGGCTCCGTTTTGAGTAACTTGGTGATTCATTCGAAAATGGTTTGTAAAGATTACATTTGAAATTACAAGAAGCGTACAACAAAGGCAAGTTACTCGTTGACTGTTTTCAAATTCAACGCCACTGGTAGAAATTTCACACAAAAGAATTTCTCACATTCACACAATATAATGTTTTCACATAATGTTTCATTGAAATCTTGGAATTTTCAAAAACAATGTATATTTTTATCGAAGGACCACAATTCATGCTCTGATGAAAATATGAGAATGATCAAAGTTGTGTTTTTGAGGTATTTATTGATAAAAATATCGGTTTGAATGTGCAATTCTAATATTATGTTGCAATATTTTATGTTTACAATAAGATCAGCCTTTCTTCTGTTGAATAAAATTTGTTTGTATCTATTACAGTGTTTCATTTTCCGATAAGGCAAACAAAAACAATATCATGCAGTACACAAAAAAATCCTAATTCATGTTCCAAAAATTGTCAAAGCTAAATTTTTCTACCAATAAATGAAAAAACACAATTCATTTCAAATTTCATTCACTATGAATTATTTTGTGACCCAAGTTTTTAGAGAGAGGTATTGTTTTACGATCCAGTAGTCAAAGTTTGTATCATTCACATGATACAATGAAGGTTATTTGATTTAAATATTTTTTACTTACACATTCACTCAAAAATTTTTCTTTGTTCAATTTAGTTTTAAATTTTATAATATAGTATTCAGTCAAACTGCACAATCACAACAAAAATTCACAGCTTTTTCTTCCCACACCCATACTTCCCTTAAATCCTTCTTCAATTCAGGGAACCCAACTATAGTTTCTGGTCCAATCATAGCACAATGATGCTTTTTTCTTCTCAAAAGTTTAACAGCGAAAGATCTCGGTTTGCATTTTAGACGCGTGAACCAACAATTATCAGAAATACATTCCACAGTGCGAAGATACCGTGGAAAATAATCCGGACCTAGATCTTTCCAAACTAACCTGGATTCACAATGCCATTCTTCCCCAGATATTACTTGTCTTCTGCCTCGCTTATTTGCTGGTATATATCTACTGATTTTCACGTGGTTTTTGACTTCCCAAGCTGGTTGTACGATTAGTTGCTTTGAATACAGTTCGTCTACGAAAAACTCATTTTCCATGGAAGAAGTACGTTTGGATTCCCAATAAGCACCATAATCTTGCACCGGTTTTTCAACACTCATGTAGCGCCGATTAAAAGAAGGTCCTAAGATTTCTTGTAATGCTTCCACAGGAATTTCCTTACACGTTAGTTTTATGCTTTGAACAAAACATAACGTTTCACTGATAAACAAATTGAAAATGAATACGCAAAATATGTTTATCATTAGGTAGCACTGTTTGCTTACTTCCATTTCAATTTATACTACAAAGCACATTATACTTTCACTGATATTTACGAAATGTTCAAATACTGCAGACAGTGAAGAATACAAATTTAAAGTTAATTGGCACTAACACTAATTTGGTATAATCTAGAACCTCTCATCGTCTATCTTTTCCTTATATTATATTCCTTTCAACTCAAATTAGGAATAATCGTTTGTATTTTCGTGTATTCCATCCAAGAAGCAACAAACAACCAGTAGTTTCATACTAATTGATCTCCTAAGTACTCAGGCTAATATATTCATAATGTTCTAACAATCTGAAATTGAACAATTCATTATAAATCATTGGATACTTCGAATAATAAACTTGGAATGTCTGATAAAACACATTGTTGCTAAATGATCAGTATTTCTGGAAATATAATAAATTTTTTTAATCCCAAAGGATTTCCTTCTATACATATATTTCCACTTAAATCCCACATTTTTGGACTTTTTAGTTACATTTACATTATATCCGCCATAGCTATGCATCCAGACAACTATAATTACATAATACATATAATATTTCTTGAACCATAATTTTTGGTGTTTATTGAAAGACACAATGGATCATCTATATGGAAAACAGTATCAGATATTTGAAGACAAACTAAATATTTGACAAAAATATTAATATTTGATAGTGTTGGCGTTTAGTTGATGTAAATCCATTATAATTGAATATAAACTTAAATTCAAACACTTGAACTTATGATTCACACTTTATTCACTACATACCATGACGCGTTTAGTCGTTACAAACGACTTCTTCAGATGCTTACTGATTATTCTGTAAGCATCTGAAGATGTCGTTCGTAACGACGAATCGCATCATGCTATGTAGTCAATAAAGTTAAGTTCAAGTGTTTGAATTTGAGGTTATATTCAATAATCAATATTCAACTTTATCATCAGATTCAACATAAAATAACTGAAAACCACAATTTTTATTATAATAATACAACAATACGATTTAGCAATTGAAAAAGACAAAAAGTGTAAAGAGACATAAGAAATGTTACAATTTTCCCTAATTATTTTCAGGGAAAATACACAACAAAAAACTTCAATGAAAAATAAATTTATAATTCATAATAATAATAGAATTTTCCATTTTTTCATAACTTGTAAACACAACCACTATACCAATTATATATATATATAGTCGATGAGGAAACTCTAAATCGAAATATTTCAAATAAAATTCTAAGGGAGCTGTCTAATCAATTCGATCAAAAGTCTCAGTATCGACTGAAAATGAAGCATTCGTGAATATATAATAATTATAATAATATAAGTTTTTTCGCATCAAACAAATTCAAACAAAATTAACAAAATCATTCATATCCTAACATTCGCGAATTAACATAATCGCAGAGACTTGAATGAAGTCTGTACGCGATATTTAACTAAATTGAATTAAATTTTTTACCTAAGTTATCTAGAACTATTATTATTATATTTCAGCACTAATAATTATCAATCTTGAAATGTCGCAATAGGTGTTCACCCTAAATATGGTGATACTGTCTCATATCAGGTAGTGTCGTCTCAATCGAGTAAATCGTCTCATAATCAGGTAGAATCGTCACACATACATATATATATATATATATATATATATATATATATATATATATATATATATATATATATATATATATATATATATATATATATATATATATATATAAATTCATGTTTCACATAGCCAGCTGTGCTACAATGTTCCTTCAAATAATTTGTCAAAAAATTATCGGAAGAAAGTTATAGTATGCTTTTGATATCGAATATTGACAAGAGGGATAGATAATATAGCACGAGATCTACAAAATTCCTTTTTCTTGTAGTAGATTTTTTTATATATATATATATATATATATATATATATATATATATATATATATATATATATAAATGTGTGGCTTTTTTAGTGCGAAGCGACATTGTGTTCGATAAACTACATTTTGTGTGCATGTGGAGTTTATATCTGTCAGAGTGTTTAATTGCGATGAGTTTGTCAACTTGGTGTGCATCTATCTTGCTCCAAGCTCAAACTGTGAATTGTTTTTTGTGTCTTTGGAGTATTTGCTAGGTAAGGTTGGTGGCAGGTCCATATTCGCGGATGATATCAATTTGAATATGAAGCCTATGTCAAACAGAGGAAGGGATCTCCTGGATGGTTTTGAAGCATTCGGTTATCGAATGTGTATTCAGTGGATACTCTAGGGTTCATGCAGGGTCAAGCTCTTTGATAGATAATACTTTCCTAAATTTCTACGTTTTCTTTGATGGAACCACTGTTGACACTTTGTGGTCTGATCATAGAGTTCAATCTTCAAGGATAGCAAATTTTGTTAGCGACCAAGCCACTTATCATAAGCGCTCCTATTCATGTGGTAGTGTGAACTATTTCAGGCATCTCCTTTCGAACGAAAGTTGGGCAAGTTTGTACAACGAAGTGAGTGTTGAACGTAAGTTCACGGTATTTTTCGAAGTGTTCAAGAGTTATTTCGAAATGGCCTTTCCTCTGAAATCATTCAAACGTCTGAA
Source organism: Henosepilachna vigintioctopunctata (assembly GCA_030704895.1). Classification (NCBI taxonomy): domain Eukaryota; kingdom Metazoa; phylum Arthropoda; class Insecta; order Coleoptera; family Coccinellidae; genus Henosepilachna; species Henosepilachna vigintioctopunctata. Next base: position 3,854,071 of record JARQZJ010000129.1, read on the forward strand.
TGGGACAATTAAAAATCTCTAGTTAACTAAGGAAATTGTGGATGACGTATATTTTCTGCGTGGACTACACATATTATGTAAATATGACAACAATGTGAAGTCGATATACAATGTTATTAAGAAACACCATCAATTAAATGCGATAGCAGCAAAAAAACGTTATCATTATGATGTGATTTCGAATGCTGATAAAAAATTAAAGGTGGTTTGGAGTATCATTAAATCAAGTTGTGGCATCGGAACAAGAAAAGAAATACCAGATGTTTTAACAGACGATGATGATTACAAATTCGAAAATATCTTTGATAAGGCAAATGCCTTCAATAATTATTTCATTGAATCAGTTAAAAATCTCACTGAAAAATGTGAAAAGATAAATCCAACCATATCACATGTTAGGGATTATCACTCAATGTATCTCTTCAAGGTTGATCATGAAGAGGTGAATAGGATTCTATTATCTATTTCTAATAAAAAGTCGGCAGGTACAAACGAGATTCCGTGCACCTTGATTAAAAGGATATATCAGTTTATTTATAGTGGCGCCCCTTACCTATCTGATAAATCTTTCTTTTGTTCATGGCTACTTTCCAACTGAATTGAAGTTAGGTCTCGTTACACCAATCTTCAAGAAGGGAAGTAAACATAAGCTCTCAAATTATCGTCCGGTCACAGTTCTGTCGGTGTTTCCTGAAGTTTTGAGAAAGCGCTTCTTTCACGTCTTTTATCTTTTCTAGATGTCTCTGGTATATTATAGGAGAAACAATATGGTTTCCACAGGGTAGGAGTACATAGGATGCAATTCTTTCCTTTTGTGACCGCGTTGTTATCTCATTTGAGCGAAGAGACAAGTGTATGGCAATTTTTTCGACTTAAGTCGTGCATTTGACACAGTTGATTATGATGCTCTATTTCATAAGTTGGATAATTATGGAGTTCGAGAGAACCCTCTTAATTGGATTAAATCCTACCTTGCTGGTAGATCACAAAGAGTATGCCTTTATTCAAATAGAACAAAATTATAGCCGATTCCAGAAATGTAGCATCTGGTGTTCCAAAGGGTAGTATCTTGGGACCGGTGGTATTTTTAATATTCATTAACGACTTGTAGAGCTGCCTTGAACAGCCGGGTCGGAGTGTCACATTTTTTGCGGATGACTTTTCGGTTCGGGTTTCGGTAGACACTATGCGTGAGCTAGCGCGGAATGGAATCGCTACTTTCGGAAGAATGTTGTTTTGGTCGAGAGGGAATGGACTGCTCCTCAACGATACTGAGACAGAAATTATACAATTTACTTCAAAAGGAGTAGTTTCGAACTCTTGTCCAATAATTCGTGGACATTCTAGTTTTATACGGACCTCACCTGCAGCCCAATTTCTGGATGTCATTGTGGATGCTAATTTGTCTTGGGAGCATCATATTCATTCTTTGTGATCCTCCCTTGCCTCAAGATGCTACGCCACTAACTGTCTTGCGATCAAGAAGATTGCGGTGAGGTTCAAACGGCATTATACTACGGTGTTTTATGTTGGTGTAATAGTACAAATAGTATCAGAGTATTCAGAATGCAGAAACGGATCATTCGATCCCTGTATGATTTTCCTGGTAGAGAATCTTGCAAACTTTATTTCAAGAACAACTTTCATCTTCATGACCCTTCCATCTATATTTATACTCCAGAATTTGTTGTTCGTTAAGAGACACATTTCTCAATTACCCGAACGTGGTCAAGTGTCTACCTATACTAATCGTTCTTCCAGTAAGCTGCGTGTTCCGTTTTTCAGGCTGAGCCAGTCTCAGGGTACTCCGCATTCTCTCGCTTTGAGGCTTTACAATTGTCTACCTGCAGATGTGCGAGACATTTCCAATGTTCATATTTTCATGGATAAAATAGATGGTTTACTGTTGCAGGGAGCGAATATCTTAGGTGATGTGGTATTGGACATAATGTGGATTTTTTGGTTATTTGATTTTTTTAATCTTGATGTCTTGATGTTTATTTGCAATTTTATGTTTATGACAATATCTTATACTTTTGTTTAAATCTGAAGGAAATAAAAGTAATATATTTTATATATATATATATATATATATATATATATATATATATATATATATATATATATATATATATATATATATATATATATATATATATATATATATATATATATATATATATATATATATATATATATATATTTATATATATTTCACAAAAGTTTTCAACCTCGACTGGGAAACGAACCCAGGTCTCTCAGGTTTACGCCCTGTTGCTCTATATATATATATATATATATATATATATATATATATATATATATATATATATATATATATATATATATATATATATATATATATATATATATATATATATATATATATATATATATATATATATATATATATATATATATATATATATATATATATATATATATATATATATATATATATATATATATATATATATATATATATACTATATTATATATTACGATTCTCAGAAATAATACAAACTCTAAAATGGCAAAATTTAAATGACAGAAACTGTATAGTATTAAGGTTTTTATAATATCTAGGAGATAAATGGCTTTTACGATGGTTAATCCGCTATCAACCAGGGAGAAACTTTCATAATCTCAGATTATTTTCTTCGTATATGAAAAAAGAACGTACCATACACAAGTGAAAGTTCAATAAGGGAGAACAATCAACAATGCAGGGAAACAAGACAGGTACAAATAATTACTTCGGAGGATTAACAGTCAGAAAATTAGAACTATTGTTGAATTGCTTAATAATTTAAAAATATGGCCTTGTGAAAGAATTTGAAAAGTTCCACTGATTGAGTATAATTCTATCATCAATGCCGGGTGTCTTGAAAAAAATATCATTCTTTTACCATGATCTGTAGAAAACATATTACAGTATTCGAAACAATTAAGAACAATTGATTAATATTATTAATTCACATATAATTGATTGATTATATGTGAATTTCAAAAACGTGGAGAGGTGGAAAATACAATCCCATCTCAAAATTATTTCCAATATTCACACCATATTGAATGAACAAAATATTAGAAGTATTGAAATTGATTTCAAAATTGAAATAAAATAACTAAGTAATAACTTAGACTGTTGATTTTTGAAATAATATTTAGTTGATTGATATAACTTGAGATGGAAAAATGATGAACAAATTAATCAACTCAAATATACCACTTTTATATTAATACCTATACCTTGAGAAACAGGATAAGTCCTCTGAAAAAATCTTGCATTTTAAGTACGTTTGACCTGATTATTCAGGTCAGTTACTTGAAACTTATTCCATGTAATCCTGTTGCTATATTACCAGATATCCTGTTGTATTACCGTGAAAAAATACCAGTTTTAAAAAAAAAAGGACAATAGATAATTATTTTCATAGACTTGATAGCACAATCAGGTAAAAAAGCTAAATCAATTATTTCATATGAAATTGTTTCGAAATCATAATAATATAAATATTGTGATTAATTTCTTTCATTACAAGATGCGAAAGGCTTCAATAAAATAATTGAATTCAATTCTATGTACATTTATTGTAAATTATTTTCAATAATATAAACAATAAAATTATAATCACATTAATATAAAATCTAATAAAATTTAAGAGATATAAATTATGAAAAAAATTACGGATCAAACTTGTAGTAAAATTTCAACATTTTACTTAAATTTTTGACGAAAACCCCTACTTATTCTGATAAAAATCTATATACAAATATTTCCTAATGCAAAATAAGAAATTTGATAAGAATCTTCAATCCTTTCAAACGAGAAAACTTAGTAGAAACTGATCACGAATGAAATTACAAGTTGACATCGTTAAAAATAATGTGCTTTGAACACACAACAATAATGAACAAACCAAATCATTCTGAAAAAAAATAATATGTTCTGAATTATATGAATTTCATGATGAAGTACTTACATAATGTATTTAAATTATTTTGCATCCAAATCATTACTTAACATAATACACCACTGCCGTTTATATTATTTTCACTTGGGTCGATATTAAACTAATAAATCGCACATTCACAACAAAAATTTACAGCAATTTCTGCCCATATCCATACTTGTCTCCAAGTTTTTGTCAATCCGTCGAAAGTCCTCAACGTTTCTGGTCCTATTTCTGCACATTGACCAAGTTCTTTCTTCAGTATTTTCAAAGTGAAAGATCTCCTTTTGCATTTGAAACGTGTGAACCAACAATTCTCAGAAGTACATTTCAAGTTGTGAATATATCTTGGAAAATAATCAGGACCTAGATCTTCCCAAACAAACTCGGATTCACAATGCCATTCTTCTAAAGACTGAATTGTTTGTCTTTTGCGTCGTTTCTGCAAAGGCGTTGTGGAATTTCTTCTCAGTTTTACGTGGCTTCTGACTTCCCAAGCTGGTTCTTCAGTTAATTTCACCAGATGGTCATCTGTCACGTCATATTCATTGTCATAAACAACATTTCGTTTAGATTCTAGGTTAACCTCATGATAAAGTATTATAGGTTTCGTTATGCTCATGTAACGCCAATTATATGCCGACCCTAAGATTTCTTCGAGTGCTTCTTCCGGCATTTCTTCACAAGACTGATCCATTTGATGTACAAAACATAACGTTTCATTAATAAATAAGTAGATAATAAATATGTAAAATATAATTGAAAACCGATGACTGATATTGAAAGCCATCGTCGAATATACCGTATGACTTGTGACGAGATTGAAAGTTTAAAATGAACTGCAAAGTAGGGGAGAATAAATGAAGATTCCAGAAGTAATCCATCCCCACTATGATAACCGTTATTAAGTGGAAAACCCCAATACCTTCATTGCTTTGATTGGTATCGTTCCTCGATTCCCTGAAACAAGTTTTTAGTTGTATATAATTCAAAAGTATCCTAAAACACTCTAAACACCTGTTGATATGAATTTTTAAAAAATATGTTTGATTTCGTAACATACTTGGAGTAAATAAATCTTTTCAAGTGAAATCTAACAGAAGAGTTTAATTATACGAGTATATTATACTTTCTAAATGATTCACCAAAGTTTACATGAAGTTCGTTGATTTTATCAATATACTACCTTATTTTTTCACTTTTATTATATATTTTTGTATTTTATTTATTAAGATACGATTATATATATATATATATATATATATATATATATATATATATATATATATATATATATTAAATATTGTGAATTAATTCATTCTTTCAGGAAGCGGTCTGTGGGAAAATGAAAACTCTTACGTTCTCGTTCTACTCAATATTTTGTCACTGTAAATTTGTGACTTCATCAGGAGTACTCTAAAATAAAATGAAATTACATGAATTGTGAAAATAAAATTAACGCATCACAGAACTTGCAGATATAGAGCCTCAGGACGTTAAAAGACACAAAGATGCACTGTGCGTACCGCACGACTAAGTGTTGGAGTATGTGGATGTTTTACATACTTTTTATGATTGCGCAATAGATGTTACTATGTTGGCCCGTATCAGTTTTATAGTTTTTCCAGATTTTCAGAAAAAGTCTTGTTTTATATTTGCTCTTGTTGGTCAATAATTCTTACGTTGTTCTTCTCACTATATATATATATATATATATATATATATATATATATATATATATATATATATATATATATATACAAGAAAATGAACACTATAAATAAATATTTCATTCAGTGCCATAAGCACAAAAAATTTCATTTCCTTATATATATATATATATATATATATATATATATATATATATATTTTTTTTTTATTTTGAAAGTTTTTAGCAGAATAAAAATAAAACAGGCAATAAATCAATTTCAAGATATATATATATATACATATATATATATATATTTTATTTTGAAAGTTTTTAGCAATAACAGGCTTCTTTTGATATGAAAAACTTTATTTTTGTTGACGTTTCGTTGTATATCACAACTTTGTCAAAACTAATCTCAGCATTCGCTTCGGAAGTTTCAGTCTTCTTCACCATGAGGAGACCTCTGAAAAACTCATGGTAAGCCAGGTGATTCTAATAAGTGTGATTTATATTTACATATAGGGGAACCTGGGGATACTTGGTCCTCAAGGGAGACTAGGTACACAAGATTTACAGAACTTGTATGAGCAATATTTAGTGTTATAGTGACAACATCATTTGTCTATGTTACCCGCTAACTTTCTATGGTTGGTACTCCTGTCGCATTTGACGCGTTTGTAAATGGCGGGCTACTGAGTGTTTACTGTTGGAGAAAGAAAATTTTCGTAAGTTTTTATTTTGATTAAATAATAATTTAGATATCACTTTTTAAGTGTGTTTGAATTTAATTCTAGTCACTATCTATCTTGGTAGCATTTTGTTGTGTAAAAAACTGGTAATCTAATAGACATTTGAAAATATTTTTGTTTTTAACCTCAAACTGCTTAGGGTACACTTGGTACACTTTACTAGGGGAGATTGGATCCTCCTGGATCAAGTGTCCCATAACTTTTTTTCTCAATTGATTGCAGATGACCAACATGCCCAGAATATACAAAACAAGAGAGGGTGCCAGAAAAAGAGTACCAATCGATGAAACACATGTCCTCGTTTTAGTTCAGTATTCAGTGTTTCAAATTTTTTCGTTAGGTTCAACGTGAAGACATTTAAGTTATTTTATTGTTGAAGATATAATTTTGTTTTGAAGTTTGTTTTTATAGCTATACATATTTTTTAATACGAAGCAGAATCTGTACATTTAAAATGTTGAGTGATGTTTCGAGACCGTTAAATATGTGATTTGAAAACCATAAATAAAATTTCATCATATTTTGAAAATATTTTTTAATTGATTCTTCAGTAATGGGATCATATGAACATGAATATGGGAGACTTAATCCTTTAGGATCAAGTCATACATACGGGGGGATCAAGTCATGCATATGTAGGGGACACTTGATATAATTCCCTATTTTTACTTTCAGTCGAATAACTATTAAATTTAGACACTTACATGTTTGGCTCTCATATCAGTTATAGGTGAATAAATTTCAAGTACTTCAGTACCAATATCTTTTAAAACGGATAATTACTTAGTAAATTAGCGATGAAAATCAAAAGGGGGGATCAAGTGTCCCCAGGTTCCCCTATATAATTACATATAGTTTTTTATACCTATCCTGAATATGTATATTGTTGCTTTATATGTGTGAAACTGAAGGTAGATCAGAAAAAAATGAGTTTTGAGATGTGATGTTTGGTGATTGTTGTGTGTTTATTTTATGAGTGTTGTTTGTGAGGTTTATTAAGTTGTTGTAAATAGAATTAAGATGTTTAATGTCTGTTCTTTCATTTACTGTGTTTTCTGAATTTTTACGAATGTGTAACATTTCTAAAATTTCTCTACTTTTTTTGGCCCTTTCAGTTGCCAAAATCTTCGTATTTTTATAATCAAAAACGTGTTTTTCTGTTATTTTATGTTTATGTAAGGCTGTTATTCGAGTTTTTGCGTATTTATGCGCTTTGATTCTTCCTTCGAGATTTTGTGATGTTTGTCCGATATAGCTTTTATTACAATTGTTACACGGTATATTATAAACCGTATGAGTTGTTTTCTGAGTCACAGTTTTACTTTTTAATTTTGTATATATTTCTTCGATTTAATTTTTGGCAGTATGTGCTATTCTTAAGGTTAAGAATAGGTGTCTTCTTGACTGTTTGATGAACAGACTTCTTGGATGTTTTTCTTGAAAGAAAAAAGAAGACATCGTAAATGAACACTTAGATTTTCAATTATCCCCCCTTTACATCCATTGTATAGATATAAATTTGTTTACGTCCATTTTGTAATATATATATCGAATGATAACATAAAGCCAAGAGTTTAATTTAATTCAATAATTAAGTTTACACTTCGTAAACTATGTATTTGTACAGGTATTCATACAATTAATATATTATGAAGACGGTGCTTGAAACAATTCACATAATATTCATAATGAAACATTTGTAATACTATTTTCAGAATATATTATTCATCCATTATAATACATTATACATTAATTCATTAATTTAACAAATATCTGTATATCTAGAATGTACCATTAATCAATTTTCCACATCTTAAGATGAAGTAGTGAAGACTGTCCCAAAATTAACGCAATATTTGAATATGCCGCCATTATTCAGTGAAGTGTTGGCAATTCTCAAAAACACATCGACAACTGTCGATTTGTTGAGGGTTAGTGAACAATTCGACGTTTTAAGATTTGTAATGATTGGCGATACACTATAGGACAAAGTGTCTTTATTATTGAACAATATTTAGTGCTTCAAGAACAATAGTGCTTCAACTTCGTCAACTGAAGAGATTGATTCAAAAATTGGGGACACCAAACACACTGGTCGTTCAAATGTCAATATTGAAGCCGTGCGTCGTAACCTCAATTCGGCGTCATGGACAGAATTGCAAATTTCAAGAAGCTTTCTACAGCGTTTACTCATTGAAGATCTGTGTATCCATGATTACACATTCAATTAACACAACAACTGAAGCGTAATGACCATGCACAGCGAAGAGAAATTGCAAAATGGAGTATTGAGCACCAACAAATGGATGCTGATTTTTTGAGCAAAATCATCCTAAACGACGAAACAGATTTTCACCTTGATGGGTTTTTTAATCGCCAAAACGGCCGCTTTTAGGGTTCTTAGAACCCAGACGTGATTGTCGAAAAACAAATGCATCCACAACGCCTCACTGTTTGGTGTGGATTGTGGGCTGGAGGCATTATTAGACCACACTTTTTTGAAAATGAGGCTGGTGAAACAAAAATTGTTACTAGTGCTCGATATCGCTACATAATAGCACAGTTATTTTTGACAAAATTGGATGGTATTCATGAGGCGAATATGTACAGGGTGCGGCAGCGAACCGGGCGATTATGGAGGGGGTAGCGTGGGCTAGTAATGGAAAGGTGGGGGTAACCGAGGTCACGGACACGTTCCTCGGTTCAAAGCATTTCAATAAAATGGACGGTTGGACTAATCCACAACGTGCGTTCGTCGTAAAGGTTATTACGAAACCCATTGTTATGCAGCTGCCCAGATCAGTTTTCGAACACAATTCGCGATACATCGTAATCGGCCAGTGCCTACACCACATGCAATAAAGTTGTGGGTTGAAAATTTTGAAGCCACTGCAGCAGCAAACAAAAGAAGAGGTGGTGGTAGGAGAACATCCCGGACTCCTGAGAATATCGAACGTGTGCGAGTTGCAATTGGAAGAAGCCCTCGTCGTTCCGCTGGCCGTCACAGCGTCGCACTCCAACTTTCTGACAAGACAGTTCGACGAGTTTTAAAGTTAGATTTGCACAATCATCCGTATAAACTGCAAGTTAGTCAAGCTCTTAATGAGAATGATTTCGCAGCCCGCCGGTGTTTTTGTCAACGTTTTTTGCTTATGATTCAAGGAAATGAAGATATCGTGCATAATTTACGAGGCACACTTTCACTTGTCTGGATATGTTAACAAACAAAATATCCGTTACTGGAGCGACACCAACCCTCGATAACTCCATCAGACATGTCTTCGTCCAATCGGGCCTCGATAACATGGAGAAACCATCAGCAGAAATGTTACGCACATTTTTCTTTCCTCTACCCCAGTACGGGATGAACGATGCATTATTTACATCACCCGAGTGAGTATGCATCTTCTGAATGACGTTTTTCCTAATCGTTCAATCTCTTGAAACGGAACGATTCCATGGCCCGCACGTTCGCCCGATCTGTCGGCCTGTGACTTTTTTCTGTGGGGCTACCTCAAAAGTAAAGTCTACGAGCAACGGCCGATGACATTGGATGAACTGAAACAAAACATTCGTCGAGAGATTGCACGAATACTGCAGCAAATGTTAAGGGACATCATGAACAGTTTTCATCGGCTACTTGACGAACGCCTCATGAGAGAAGCACTTCACCTTGCAGACGTGATTTTCAAAAATTGAATTAGTTTAGTGAAATATAAATGCTTTACTATGTAGATTATTGTGGTATTAATGAATTTTTTGTAAACAACTCCATCTATTTTTGACACTTATTTCAAAATCGCCCGATACGCTGCCGCACCCTGTATATTCAACAAGACGCTGCCACAAACCATGCAGGCGGTGCAACATTTCAATTACTGCATGAGGCATTTTCATGTCGAGTACTCTCTCGTTTCAGTGATCAGAATTGGCCCTCTAGATCGTGTGATTTAACACATTTATAATCTCTTTTTATGAGGTTGTTAAGAATCACAAGTCTATGCCAACAAGCTCACGACCACTCGTGCATTAAAGGTGTAGAATCAACGCTGCATCAACGAAATTCAGCCACATTTAGTGAATAGTAAGAAAATGGGATTTATTACCTCTCTAAGGAAATGTGATATTATTACCTCTCATTTAAATGGGATTTCGTCAAAGGGGTGAATATCTGTATGCCAAGCTGTGGAGGCTATTTTCCCAATGTACTATTCCATTAATAACCTTATCCTATGTAACTTATGAGTCAATAACAAACATACAATCAAAAGATTAAAAACTGTGTTTTTTATTCAATTCAAATCTTGCGTTAATTTTGGAATACCCCCTTTACTTTGAAAAAGAAATAATTATAATTCATTACCGATATTGTTATATCAAATTGAAAAATCTTAAAAATTCATAATTCTGGCAGTAAAACAAGATATTTTGCAATATCTTATTATAAGCATACGTCAATAACGCTTCAATATAAATTAAAGTTGTCGCGTAAATTATGCGTTAAAAATAAATGAAATGTAGAGATAAATGCGACCGTCATCACGTGGTAATTGTATTCATCAGTGTATTTTAATTAATGGACACAAGCAATTTGCATGATTTACTAAAATAAGGTTATAAAAGGCTATCTATAAGATAAAATAATTCACGAATACTTGAATATTTTGCACATCTCCGGGAACTTGTTATTGATCGTATAATTTGAGATAAAATATATTTACTGGCAAGAATCCCGAAAATAATTCAGAACTTAATAACTAAATAAAATATCACAATCAAAAACTTGTTTAAGCTGTACACAATAGGCATCCATTACAGCTTAACATACATTTCAATTTGTTCAGTCCATTTTGATTCGCAATGTAGAATGGCTGCTTCTCCGATCTCTTAATCCAACAGTGAATTTTCGGATACTTCTGAAAATCAATTGGATGGATTACATTCATTGTTGTGATGGAAGGAATCAGGATCAAATCTGCTATTGAAATAAAATTTCCAGCAATCCAGTCTTCTTCAAGAAAAGTTTCCATCAAGTCGTAAATTTGGTTCATTTTGTCCCTAACTTCTCTTGGTATATTTTCACAATCTCTGTACATAACGTAATTCTGGAAAAAAATTCAAATATAAGTGAAGTCATATTTCCGTTTTTCTAGATAACTTGGTTTCTATTTTTTTTTGTTTGAGAACTGTTCGAGAAAGCGTTGGGAAAACATGTAAAATTCAATTATGGTTGTCGCCGAGTGGTTGAAATTCGAATATATTTCATTTTAATTTTAATTTTAAACTGCATGAGGGTTATTTATCAAGGGCTATACCTTCATGTCATTCTTCCTTTACGATTTCCTACATGCTTTCGAGCAATTTGTAGTGCTCAAATTTATTTCTATGCAATTACAAAATTTCATTTCTGTTTTTGTTAATCACATTCTATAAGACTAAGGAGAATATAAACTGTAATTAAATGACACAGAAGTTTAGTTGGTAATGTACATCGATTACAAGCTCAATGGCCGTTCGGAACCAGCGTTAAACTGTAGGTCCACTGAATTAAAAAAAAAAAATTTACATATGTTTATTGGTGGTTAATATTGAGAGGATAATTTTGGGTAACTTAATATTATTATTACTCTTGATAATGGTCAAGCCACAAGAAATATATCTCAAGTTGTTAATATATTCAGTGAAACTTAAACCAAGTGTAATTTATTCAGATAAATGTAATTTAGATATTTTGATAAACTCTACTTTATACTAATAAAAACCTATATACCTCTCATGTTTCGACCTACAATTTAATGAAATACAAGATAAAATTCGAACACTTGAACTTTCGATTTACACTTTTATTGAATAGATAGCACAAAGTCAGTATTCTATTAGCATCTGAAGAAATCGTTTATAACGACGAAACGCGTCATGCTATGTATTCAATGAAAGTTCAAATGAATAGTTCAAGTGTTTGAATTTTATCTTTCATTATAATGGACTTGCATCAAGTAAAGGCCAATACGATTCAATACTACAATTTAACACCGATTCTGAAAGACCCCGGAATAATATGGGAATCCAACCCGCCTTCACCAGTAGTGGAAAGCGTTATAGGGCTCACCACCATCCGGATAGTGAGCATCTGCTGTCAATTGTGTGTTATGTCAATTTTAATTAATTTCATCAATTAATTGAATATTGCATTGTATACATTGTATGCGTAGTATACTTTAACAGTAAAAAATTTTACTATCATGGGTTCTCGCATATTTCTTAAATGAGGGTACAAAGTTTTTGCTTCACGTATAAACAGATTGAGTGATATGGTTACTACTATTATTTTCTACTTTAGACCGTACTACTTAATATTCAGGTTACCTTGAATACTAATTACGGTACAATTTCATTTATTTCTGTGACTTCTTACGCAGATCTGCGCCAGTAAAAGAATTGAAAATTTTGGAACGAAAGTAACATCAAGGACGCAAAGTAAAGTACTGAAACCCCTTATTATATTATATTATCCTTATTATATTGTGCACCAAATATCACTAGAATGTCATTTGCCGCTAATTTGAAATAAAAAGTGAAATAATATTCGAAAATGAAATCAAATTCTAAAAAATGTATACCGCTTTTTTTTCAAAATTAAGAGATTTCTCCTTCCAGAAAAGCTATGCAGCTCACCATGTAGTTGTATATAGATATATGAAATTCTCTTTGAACATGTATGATCTATATCATCGACAAAATTTCTGAAAACATGTGCATTAAAGATAGAAAATTATATTTAGAGAATGTCCAAATTTTTATAACTCACCATTATGATTTTCAAAATATCGTTGTTCACTTCAGAATCGAAATGCAATCTCTGGTCGATTACTTCCCTTTTGTGAATATCCCTGGGATAAAGTGAATCGTCTGTTGCATATTTTCCTACTAAATAAGCTATTATAGTGTGACTATCCCATATTACATAGCCATTATCCACTAATGTAGGAACTTTATGATGTGGATTCAACTGAAGCAACAAAATTAAAAATAATTGAACTTTTTAAAGAAGTGCTGTTATCAAAAAAATGAAAAGAAACATTTCAATATAATTTAACTGACATGTGGTTTTTTCAGTAAAACTCTCTCTCCAAATGCCATCATTTTGTTATTTTGTTATCAAGAAAACAAAATTTTCTAGTCAAGTTAGAGTAAGAACATTTTACGAATGTTGTTAGTTTCATGAGTTTTATTCTCAGTTTCAGGTGAGACACGAAGTAAATTTTGAAACTCTTATAAATTGCTGAACGATCAATTATCATAAACTGATATGAATAAAGATGACTAAAATGAAAGATTCCTAAACATTAGGCTAAGTAGGTAATTGTAGTGGATTGACATGTCTATCCGTGGTTAGAGTAGTATTTAAGTTCATTTTCAACTTTGCAAGCAATTTTCATCCACCTGAGAAAGTATTGTATACCGAAATATATTGTATTTGACAATAGATACATAAATTTTCAAAATGGTAAGTGTATGAAATGGAATTTCATTGAGTATATTCCGCCTTAATTAAATATCTGAATGAAAATTTTGTGAATCGATAGGTACCTCAGATCATAATGATGAAGTGAAAAGCAATTTCAGTTTGATATCTCTAAGACTCTACTGTATTCATAATTTTATATTTTTCAGAACAGTATGAAATTTGAAATTTTCAAGAAGCTCTTTATGCTCATAAAGATATATGCCTTCATGCTTAGAAAATTACCTTAGATTATAATGATGAATTGAAAAGCAATTCCAGTTTGATATCTCTAAGACTGAACTGTATTCATAATTTTATATTTTTCAGAACAAAGTGAAATTTGAAAATTTCAAGAAGCTGTTTATGCCCATAAAGACATATGCCTTCATGCTTAGAAAATTCAATTAACACGATCGAATAATAATCATTGTCAGCGAAGAGAGTTTTTGAATAGATTACTGAACATAAGCAAATAGATACTGATTTTTTGAGCAGAATCATTCTATGTAATGATGAATATTTTTCGTTGATTGCTTTTATACCGAAACTGACATGTTTGGACCTAGTAGAACCCACAAGTGATTTTCTAGAAAAAATAATCTCAACTTGTCACTTGTCAGCTTGTTACAAAGTGAATTTTGCACAATTGGCACCACTGGACCCATACATGTTTTAAGGTGAACCTGGTGAAGCAGTGAATGATACTGATAGTCGATATCGTGACATAGTAACGCGGTTATTTCTGCTTGATATTGATATGATATATCTTCTACTGATATGTTTAATATGGTTGAAACAATTCTGCTCTCCTGCTATACAGCAAGTGAAACAATTCAGTTATTTTATAAGGGACATTTCCTGATCATGTTCTCTCAGAACAAACCCTGTAGATCGTGTCATTCAAACCATTAGCTTTGTTTTATGATGTTATTTGTAGTCAATGAAAATTTTTTTTCTATGGAAACAAGCTTTCTTCTCTTTTCTTCAGTCATTTTTCTTTACAAGCCTAGTAAATATTAACAGAAGAGTGCGTTTGTAACAGCAAATGCGTCAATGTCAATTGACCGGTATTTCAATGTATGCATGGTGATAAACTATATAATTTATGAACTAGTGTTGTCCTGGTTCGAGTCTAAGGGCCGTCATCGATTGGAATTTCTTCATTACGTTTTGCTAGCACGAGTGGCGAGCTTCTTCAGAGGTCGGCCCATTTCTGATTCTGAGAGTGGACTTCCAGAATCAGTCCACGTCCATAATCAGAAATGGAACGGCCTCTGAAGAAGCCCGCCACTCGAGCTAGCGAAACGTTAGGAAGAAATTCCACCAGACGACGGCCTTAGACGCGAACCAGGACAACACTAGCTCAACGACTGGCCACGAAAGCCTCAACCAATTTATAATAAATCATAATACATATAATTTGGGATTAAATCAAGTACAGAACGATGTAGAAACAAAAAAAGGTGTTTCTATGCAATTTAGGTACTGCGAGTTTGGAAATTCTTCATAATATCCTGTTATGTTTTCTATAGGGCACAGGCACACCTGAATTCAAAACTAAAGTAGAGGAGGTACAAACCTTTTTCGGATAACAACTCTAATAATAGCTAACCAGGATTTCCACTATATTCATTTCCAACTAGCTTGTAGGAAATGAATCGTTTTGAAAAAAGTACTTTATATCGATTAAAATCCTCAAGTGTACTTACATTATTTGAAGCCGTATTAGATCAATTACTTAACCGATGTTAACTAAAAATAAATTTAATATCGGAATTGAACGAAGTTCTTAAATCAATCAGAACAATCTGGCAACACAGGTGGTGGTTTTTTATATGACTGTTTCTCAATACAACTCTTTTTATATTGAAAGAGGAATTACATTCGAATCTGTAAATATCGAATTCGAAAAAATAATTTCATTTATTTGGAAATCATTAAAAAATTTCAAATTATTTTGGTAGCATGATTCGTTTTAATTCACAGAATGATTTATCACATTTCAATTTTTGTTCACAATATTTGCGTTTTAATAATAACAATTATCCTGTGCTATAAAACTGGATGTAATATTTTTTGAAGGTATAATATTTTATGAAATGTAACTTCAAAGCGATTAAATTGCGCAAGAATTATTCAATGCAATCGTAAATGTTTCGGGCAACAAACCCATTGACAGGAATAAATACAACTGATATATCCATCAACTCTTCATACTGACTTTATACAGCCGGTAACATACGTGACAGGTCTGTGGAATTCTCTGTTTTACATTATTTCATTACAATTGATGTTTGCATAAACTTAATTCGTTTTGGCACAAAACATTTCTCATCGGAATCAATCGTTATCTTACTTGTTGACGCGTATATTTAATCACATAAATATTTAAAGTTATTATTCTGCAATTTTTGTTTTCCATTCATTATCTAAGCTCAATGACTTAACAAAATGTATCGATCAATCTATAATTATATGAAGAAGTGAAATAGATTTGTTACAATAATAATTTCATTTTAAAAGAAGTAAATGCATACAATACTTGCATCGAAAGTTGCTTTTGTAAAAATTTCAATCTAAGTTGAAATTTCAAGCTTAGTATGACAGGGTGAAATAGAATTTCTATATCAGAAACTGTAATTTGAAAAGATGAATTCATACAATGTTCACTTAGGAATAATCTTCAATCCAAGTTAAATCTTCAAGCTGCTAATTTAAAATATGAGAATATTATGGAACTATGAACAAGTTTAAATTGTAATTATCAAATATTGGATTCTATCAGAATATGAAAGACGACACGCGGATAAGCAATAATAGTAGTACTCTCATATAGTATGTAATAACGAACGACAAATCAATCAATTGTAAGGTACTTCTCACGCCTAAGATAAGCGATCATAATATCCTATCGTTAACAGTGAGAAAAAATTCCACAATTGAAGAAAATATGAAACATAAATATATAGACAATAAAAACAAATTTGTCGAAAATTTGCTCAAAACAGAATGGAATAACTCTATTTTTGATATCGACTGTTTAGCAAGCAATCTGATAAATCCAATAAATACAATTTTGCGCGAATTGTCAAAAGTAAAAACAGTTGAGCATTCTCACAACTATCAAGTTAATAGTTGGATTACAAGTAAAATCATAACGAAGATGAAAGATAGAGATAGTAAATATAGAAGTGCTGCCGTTAATTTTTCACCCCAAACATGGTAGGAATATAAAAAATCAAAAATGAAGTTATGGAAATGATAAGGCAGTAAAAACCGATTCATTGATATTTTAGAACACAATAGGAAACACATTCTTAACAACTATGGAAAAATTTAATACAATTACTACCGAGTAAAACAAACAATATATTATATGTGGAAATTGATAATGAAATAATCCGGTATGATCACCATACTGCTCACTATGTTACAGCTTTACTTTGTTGTTAGTATAAAACAAATAGTTGATTCGAAACATAACCATGGCCATGTGATGAAATTTATACCAAAATTGTTGAAAATGGATACCTTCGAAAAAATAGATATGGCAGGTTTGAAAACTATTGTGAGAAATCTGACAAACACCGGTAGTTGTGAAGATGATATAAATGTTAAGATATTGAAAGATGCTTTTGACACTTCTGGAAATAGATTTTTAGATTTGAAAAAAACATCACGAATAAACACATAAATGAATGGAAATGTTCATTGATAATACATGTAATTTGTAATTAAATAAATTTTAATTACATGTGCCTAAAATTTGTAACAATGTCAAATTGGAGGAATTTCGAGCTATAAATCTACTTCCACCATATAAAAAAATTCTAGGACTAGTTGTTACAAATCAGGTTTTAGAATAATGTGAAAATCATTCAGTTTTTCCTGACTTACAATCAGGTTTCAATAGAAATTCCTCCTATGAGGAAGCAATGCTAAGCATAGGTGAGGAATGGTATAGAGCTATGTATAAAGGAGAGGTAGTGATTGTAGTATTGTTCGATTCGAAACTTTATGTGTATCATTGCGATTGAAAAAACTAAATGAAATTGGTTTTGAAGGTTCAGTAAACAAATGGTTTAATTGTTATTTACATTCACGATCTCAAAAAGTTAAGTTCAATGGTGTTCTTTCGGACAGCATTGTAGTTGATATTGGCGTACCTCAGGGTACGGTCTTAGGTCCAATGCTATTCTCATTATACACTAATGATATTGTTTTTCATGTAAAAAAATGCTGTATACTATTATTCGCAGATGATACAATGATTTATGTTAGTAGTAAAAATATCCAGATTATGACAAAATAGATCAACAAAGACTTGGCAGCAATAAATGAATTTCTAAGCGATAACAATTCATCGCTGAATGTAACAAAGTATAAATTTATAGTTTTGGGTAAAAGTAACATTCTTAAGGTAAAGAATAACTATAATATGAATATTAAAATTGAAAACCAGAACAATGAAAGGGTAAAACTTGTTAAATATTCAGGCGATGATTCAATAATCATGTCGACTTCATATCGTCTAAAATCTCGGAGAAAATCAACTTTCTCAAAAGAATTGGAAAAAATCTTACGGCATATGTGAAGTTTTTGCTCTTTAAGTCAATAATAATGTCACACTTTGAATATTGTTCCACTCTGTTATTGGGATTGAGTAAAGAAAAAACTCAGCTGCTACAAAAGTTGCAGAATAAAATTCTGCGAACAATTTTGAACTGTAATATATATACTCCACATCAAAGCATGCTTAATTGTTTAGAACTAATGTCAGTTAAAAAGAGAATACTTTTTGCTATATATATATATATTTATATTTAAAATTGAAAACAAATTAATTCCATATAGAGTAATAAAAAATCTAACATGTGTCAGTAATGTGCACCGATGTAATACAAGAAATGCTGATAATTTCTGCATGCAAGTATGTAAGCTTTCTAAATCAAGAAATAGTATATTTCATGAAAGATTCAACGTATTTAATAAATTTCCTAGCTCCATAAAAACATAGTTCGTCTTGAACATATAATAATTATATTTTGAACCTAAATGTATATATGATTTTGTAATAGCTATTGCTAAATGAATATTATTATTATTATTATTAATATAAATATGGTGAGTATAATCACATAAAACATTAATTAATATTGGTAGAATTTCAGGAAATTTCATAATTTCCTTAAATTCCTAAATCATTTAACACTTCTTCTAAATATTTGCAAATTATGAAGAGGAGTATAGCTGTCGATATACACTACTGTACGGTCGACATTCCATTGTATATTCACTTATGTTCCGTTGTATCCCTAATATAATGTGATCTGAAAAACTGGTGTTGATATTGTTTCGTTATCTTTATTTTGAAATCGCTTACAACTCATTCTCTTTTTAATTGTTTCAAAGTTAATAAGTCAAACTATTTCTACTCCGCTGCTTGTTTCATAGTATTCTCAATCTGGAAAATAGTCGATAAATTTTTCAATAATTTTTGAAAAGATTCATTTAAAAATTTCAGGAGTATGAGCTGATCCAATATAAACTAAAAACATTTTTTATTTTTTTTTCGTTTCATTTTTATCTTCCGTTTAAATTCTACAGAAAAGAACCTGAACATTGATTGGAATAATATATGAACAACTACTCCTGAAATTGAATTAACTTCAACATTACATTCAAACCGAAATATGGAATATGTGAGAGATTGCCAAATTGCAATTCTATAAGCAAGTTTGGATATATGAGTAATTTAAATGTTTGAGATATTCAAATTCGATTTTATTGTTTGGTTCTTTCATTTCTTCAATTGTTTAGTTTTGTTTGTCAGAGGCACTTACCTTCATAAATTTCGAAGAAAGTTGCCCTTCGTTATTCAATTCAACTCTTTTCAAGTCGAGGGTCACGTTCAGAGCTTTTGCTGTTAGCAAAACAGATCTAACTGCAGAACTTATCTCATCCATATATAATTTTGGTGTCATTTTCAATTAACTTACTGATACTTGAAGTTCAAATGATATTCAATTAGCCTTTATACTATTTCAATTGCCAGTCATTGTTTATATTCAATGTGTTCAACCAGAACTACATTTCAGATAAGAAACGTTCAAGGAGAAAGTGTAGATAGCGAATTTCTTTGTTTAGGATCCTCGAAATGACAATAATTTTTAGTTTTCAATTTTTTGTTTTCAGTGTTTCAAGCAATTTTCTCTACATATTCATCAAAATGTTTAATGAATTTTAAGTGTTACATATGGACAGACGTGTGACTTTTCCTTCAAAATACTTTTTCAAAATATACCACAAAAATAATCTGTATTTATATTGAGTAATGAATATGACGATGTAACTTATATTGTGTAATAATCGTGATATGATTAAACGAAAAACGTCTTTATGCATCCACTAGTGAATAAAAAACAAACGTTGAATTTTCAACTCGAATTCCGATTACGTTAAAATTATTTTCTAGTTTTTAAGACAGTAAACTTCTCAAAAATCAAATCGTTTTCCATAATAATAAATCATAACGTAGTAACGTGGTAATTCATCAATTATTTCATTTCATAAACTCTTTTATGAAAAATATTACGTCTTTCAAAATAGATAAAAATTATGAAATTGAATGCCGATGATAAATTCTAAACCGACGAGTATAAATTATAAATATTTTCATTTTGCAAAAGGTAAAAGATCACTCAATTAATGAAAATATTTGAAAATATCCCTTTAAAATGCCACAATTAATATGTGAATGGCATGGTAGATGAGAGAAAAAATTTAAATGTATACAAGGGATAAATTAAATGGCATCATAACCTATGAAAGTGATTTATCGATACAAGATATAATTCATGCTAAGAAAATGAACACTAGAACATTCATTCGAAAAATTGAAATTGATCAAAAGAATGTTATAGTAGAGCTAGATATGTGAACGTGTACGATGTGGTGTCTCCAATATCCAATAGAGAAATATTGAATACTGATGGAAGTGCGAGACATATGTGAGACGTGGTGCGACTGACGAGTTCTTTGCAGAACGAAACATATATGTCTCGCACTTCCACCAGTTGAATACATACACGTTCACATATCTAGAACACTACATTACTCTACTATAACATTCTCTTGATTAATTTGAATTTTTCAAATGAATGTTCTAGTGTTCATTTTCTTATATATATATATATATATATATATATATATATATATATATATATATATATATATATATATATATATATATATATATATATATATATATATATAGTTGTGTGTTTATTAATATCAGGGACAACCTTAAAAAATTGAAACAAACGTATAATATTAGAAAATTTAAGAATACTTAATTGATAATTGATATAAGTGTTGTAAAGTAAGTATAAGGGAATGTAAAAAAACTGAATATCTTATCACACATCTCGGTTAGTTCAGAGCTATCACGATTAATATTAAAACTTCGATTTAATATAAAATTTTGGTAAGTTGAGGTTACTCACAGACACGTTACTATCATAGAGCGTGGTGTATTTGCTTATAAAGAAGATTACATTCTTTAATTTACAGTTGATTATATTTCAAAAAAGTTTTAAAATTTCAACTGTATTCAATTTTATTTAAAGTTTTTGAAAATGATATCTATTAGCTGTACGAAGTTAAGTCGCAGAACTCGCAATGCAGCAAGTTGAAGATATAAAAGAGCAAGTCAAACTAACGAGCAACGCGAAGCTCGGAATGAAGTTGAACGAAATCGATGGAATCGAAATTAACAATACAAAAAGGTTGATCCTGCATTCAATTATAATGTTGAATATTGTTGTATAGATTACAGTTCACAGCAAATCGTTGCTATTGTACCAATGAACGTTGTATGTCTATATTGCAAGGCAAAGTTTTATTGATAAGAAAATACTACCAAGGCTGCGACAAAATATTGCGCGAAGAGTCAATTCAAATACACGCTATTGGTACAGCCACCAGAGCCACTATATTCACTGGTTTCCGGGAATGGATTGAATTCTGAACATTTTTTGACTTATATCCAGCAAATATCTCATATATTTGGTTCTGAATCAACAGAAAACAGAATGTGTATTTTTCTGCACTGATAAAACGAAGAGAGCTCTTCCTGGGACTTTAGGCTCATTGGAGATTGAGGTGAGTGACTCTGCAAGGTTTCTTGGTCTTTTCCTGGACAAGCACTTGAAATGGGCATCTCATGTCGAGCAATTAAAAAAGAAATTAAATGGTGTAACATATACTCTGTATATGCTGAGGGATCAAGTTGGTTTTGAGACATTGAAACTGCTGTACTTTTCAAATTTCCAATCGATCATGTCTTATGGAATCATATTTTGGGGCAGCTCCACTTGGATGGATCGTATTTTCGTCTCACAGAAATGGGCTTTAAGAACTTTACTCAGGCTCAGCTATCGTCAGTCTTGTCGTGGCTTATTTAGAAAGACAAACGTCCTTACAGCACATGGACTTTACATATACAGGTTGCTGCTGTTTATTCACAAACACAATCATCTTTTCAGTCAGTATGTAAACATAAATGCCACCAGACAAATCCAAACTTACCTCTTCCCCATTCATAACAGCACATATCGGGAGAGGAGTGTGGAGTATATGGCCATCCGACTTTTCAATTATCTACCTAAAAAATTTCGGGTCATATCCCTCTTCAAAATATTCAGGAGAAGGATCTATGAATTCATTTTAGAATGTGAGCCGTACAACATCGAGGAATACAGGGTTTTCAGCGCAAAAAATCATTTGTGATGCCATTTGTTTATGTCTTGTTACATTTTGACTTTTTTCATATTATTTGTACAACCATTTGTATAGATATTTTTGAAACAAATAAATATTATTATTATTATTATTATTAATTGAGAGATTCAATGATCAGATCCCAGATATGGGATAAGTACTTGCTACGAAATTAGGAACATGCCGTTCAACTATATAGTTCAAGTAAGTCCCTGGCTCCACAAGGAATAAATATTAAAAACAAGATAGTGTAGCACAAGTAAAAAAACATGTCTTTCCGGTTTTTTGAAAAATAATCAGATAAAAATAAATGGGCGTACATAGTTCGCCGGTTCAGATAGTGAAATATATTCTTTCATAAACTTGAAACGCTGGAGCTGAAAATATGAATTAATTTTGAATCAGAAAAACTATAGATTTTCAACATACTTCGATACTTCCTACAGCTATCTACAAACTGTATATACATTCCTTCTAAAGAATACGCAGAATAAAAAAACGTCTTACCTTCGAAAACACTGAGGGAGATAATAACTCAGTCTCAGACAAGGCTTAGTAGCTGAAAAGTATAATATTGACCATATATTTACCTCACCCTATAACATTCAATAGGTTCAGTTCCTACCTTGATCTTTTGCCGTTCAGAATTAGCGTTAAACTGTAGGTCCAAACATCGGGACGATAGAGGTCTATATTAACAAGAATAATAACAATAATAAGGTGGTTGAATGTTCGCTGAACTCTTCTGAAATTCTTTTAAACTCTTAAAAACATCGCTATAGTGGGGGAGTTCGATCGAACACAGCCCAAAGCAATCTGCACCGAAGTATATCTCTGTTCTTCATATATTGGCCTGAACAGTGAGACGAAGTTTGCACACTGATCTCATTTCTCACGTCTACAATACAGTGGTAACCTAAATCATCCTCAACGTCCTAGGGTGGCGTATAGAAAATGATCCACACTGCGATCGAGCTCATTTTCATTTATCAAAGTGTAGGAATTAACAGAACTTTCAGTGATAGAAATCTCAGAAATTCAAGCTGAAAATCTTGAAATCTGAAATATTGAAAATGCGAAAGCTTTACCAAAGACCACTGCCAAATTGTTTTCAGCATGATACCTGAGAAAATCACGGGAAAATGCCATCAAAGAGTCGATAAGTGTGTGTTGCTCACTCATGTGGTCAGTTTAGCAATATAAATTTTGAAACGTATCTTGAAAAACACTACAAAATGTAGCATTTCCAGAAAATCAATGTTTTTTTAACATATTGTGTAACTTTTTTCTACAAATTTTTGAAACGTGGAAGTACTCAAATTCCAGCATATATACACTGGAAAATTATAAAAATATCATACAAATATTGAAATTCTATACCTACTCGCTTTGAAGAGGAATGATTTTTCATCCCATGAAAAGGATACTTCCAACCTGTAAAACTGTTTAATCGAAATAAACAGAATTTCGATAAACTCGTATCTTTTTTCATTTTCTTTTATTTGAGCTCATATGCTTTCTACTGAACGCTAACAAGCATAAGCAGAGATACTCGAGCCAATTAATAAAAATATGTATTTTTATTTCAAGGTCAAATTCGTGCAACCAAAGTTCTTACTCGTCGAAATCTAGCTTGGGCTAATTTTACTTAAACGTCAAGTACATAAAATGAATTTAATAACAAAAACTTAAGTAGAATAAATTTGTTGCAATACTTTGAGAATTTGAATATATAACCTGAAAAGATGCGAACGGAAATAAAATAGTGAGTTTATAAATTTGAGACAGAAAGACGAAATTATGAGTGGTAATCGAAAGAGAGCATTCCGCAAAAAATTTGAATCAATAATTTATTTTCAGTAATAAATACATGCCAATAACAAATTTCATTTAAAAGGATAAATTTCAATAGTTATAAAACAATTCAAAGAGTTGGAAATTATATGCTTAAATTTCATCAATTGCACTTATAAACGATACTTATAACAGCAATATTATTAAGGCGGACATAAATATGTCAATTTTTCATTTGACAAAATTTCGGAAGTTACTGAAAACAATCCAAAAAATATGTTAAATAATACAGTTTTTTATACTGACAGTTATTTGTTTTATGAGCATCACTGCACAGTTAAACGTTAAACACTTAAATTAATTGAATTATTTTCAATTCTCCTAGAATATTGACAAAAATTTCGAACAGAAAATTTCAAGGAATTCATTGATTTCTTCAGAAAATAGAAGACATCATTTGGTTCATCTATAATTTGATTTGATATGTCCGTCGCCAATAACTGTTATTCTACCTTCAATTTCGCTCCAAACCGGACTCTTCTTCTTGACATATTGAACTAAACTGTCGATAAGAGTGCTTCCAATTCTGGTTGTCACAAAGTTATCTCTAAGCATGCTGAATCCATCTCCACCTAGAGTTAGGAAATCTAATGTGACAACATTGTAATTCGCGTTAGGCTGAAGGTCTGAATACTTAGGAACAGAACATTTAAAGCAACGAACTTGAACATATTTGACGCGTTTTCCTTCGGGTTTTGTGAAATCATATGTCACTTTTAAACCTGAAACGTAAAGTTCTAGTTAAATAAACAGTGACTTCCAAAGTCTATCGACTTTTCACACATCAGATTTCGAGTTGGTTGAAAAGCATAGCAATATTCAAAACTATTGTCTAAATTTAACAAAAATTCCTTTCTATCTGTTTAGGGTTACCAACCTCACAATTCACTCTACAATTTAAAAATATCTCATTATCCCAACAGATTTCAATCAATAACATATTCGTATTTTCCCTTATTCTTGCTGAAAATTTCTGCTATTATTCATGTTTTCATATTATCAATGAGGGTTTTCAAGTATTACCTATGCAGATCTATTACAATTATTTAACCATACCTTCCTCCTCTTCCGCGTAATAAAACAAAGCTCCAACACACCCTATATGCTAACGTAAATATTGGTATATGAATTTTTTTTTAATATGAGTGCTCCGTATTTTGAAGAACACGGAGGTTTGTAGATGAAATATTATGTTAAATAATACCTAATAATATCAAAAATACTTAATACTTAATAATACAATTTAAAATTGAAACACTTGGCTTGAATTTCGCTGAGTATATTAACAACTCTACTTATGTTTCTGGTGGTTAGCCCATAATCAAGAGTAATAATAATATTAACATTTTATCAAAAAATATAAAAAACAAAAAATTTACAAATTGTTGGCCGAGACAATTATTAGATGAACAGATATTTTATTTCAACAGTCTAAAATCTGTTCTTGTTTGAAAATAAACTAATTTCATTAATTTTATATTGTGGGCCTGCAGGTAGGGAATGCTAGGTGGGGTTATAACTGTCAAAATTTAAAGGTACATAGCCAGTATGTTATTGGTATTAATAGGATGTCTGATATTCTTAATATGAACAAGTATTGTAAGTTTATTAACTGATAGTTAACTGAACAAGTTAACATTGTTATGAGTCTTGATAGTGGCTTTCCCCACGAAACATATGTAGAATTGTTAATATACTCTGAAACTTGAGTCAAGTGTTATTTTAATTTATTATTACGTTTTTCTCTTGATTCACAAGCAGCAGTTATAATTTTAGAGAGTGAAAACAAGGGTTGGGACTCATGGCACGACAACATCAAAAATAAACAGAGCAGACGCCCCTCCACCCCCTAAACGGCCAAAATGTTTAATTGAATGTCGTTTAATAGATTAAGTTAGGATCTTGAGCGCCAATGTAATTTAGAATGAACCTTGAATAGAACATTTGACATTTAACATCCACTAAGAGTTATATTAGGTTAGGTTGATGTAGAATCTGCTGATATATTGAAGCAACTTGAAATTATTCCTGAAGTTCCATTGTTGAAGTGCGACAAATCACCCCAGAGTACCCTGCTTAGAAATATCTGCATGGGTAAGTACCCCTTATTTGGTGTACTATGGTTCGCTCAGCTAAGTTCAAATTTTAATGACAATTACTCCATTTTTTCTATGCGAGGATTTGTGAATGAGTTTATGTTCAAATATGGGCCAGAACTTGCCTTGCATATACTCCCTATATAATATTGTATATATATGCACTGCCGCAAGGCTCTGTGCTCGGACCTCTTCTATTCATATTGTTTATAAACGATCTGCCTGCCAAGTTGTCCCAGTTTTTGGTGACACTATATGATGATGATTCATCCATGGTCGTTTCTGGCAGGACTTCTGAAGAACTTCTGGCATGTGAATGCATTATGAGGGAGTTTGTAAGTTGGTGTCGAATGAATAATCAGATGGTGAACGTTGAAAAAACTGTATACGTTCATTTTTGTCTGAAGGGCAATGTAATTAGTACCTTGGATGTTAAATATGGGGAAAACGCTATATCATCATCCTTATCAACAAAGTTTCTTGAAATATATGTAGACAGAAATTTGAGATGGACATCGCACATTGAGGTCTTATGTAAAAAATTGAGTAACGCATTTTTTACAATCTCTAGAATTAAGAACATCGCACCTAGAAACTGTGTCATGAATGTGTATTACAGTCTTGTATATAGTCATCTAAATTATAATATTCTGCTGTGGGGCTGCTCTACAGAAATAAATAGGGTGTTTATTACACAGAAGCGAATACTTTGATTAATATTCAATATTCATCAACGAACATCTTGTAAACCTATCTTCACTAATAATTACATACTCACCTTACCGTGTTTATATATTTATAGATGTTTGTTATATGTTAATGAAAATGAAGACAGGTTTATTAAATTGAATAGTAATCATGAGTATTCAACAAGAAACAGGGATGTACTACTTATTCCTATGCATAAAACAGCTAAATTTGTGCACTCTCTCTATTATCAGAGTATTAAAATTTTCAACCATTTACCATTGAATTTGAAAGTACTGAAAACTCATTTGTGTAAGAGGAGAGTTAAATCTCTGCTCTTAACGAAGGCATACTATAGTGTGGCAGAGTATTTAGATGATTTGAATGTAGGCAATAATGTATGAATCAATTTTTTGTATCATATGTTTTTATATCTTTTTTAACACAAATGTTCTTCACCATGTGAAATTGTGTCAAGTGTTTAATATTTCTGAGGTAATTTTTTTCTTTTCTTTTCAATTAAAGTTGTATATTATTGTAAATATAAATTTAACCAATATTTTTGTTTGAACCAATATTTTTGCTCGAGGGCTGAATGGAAGATCAGACTCAAAACTGAATTCAGTCCTTTTTGAGAGCATTCTTCCTAGTTGTAATTATTGTATCATGTAAAAAAATTTATTTTATTATTATTATATTATGTATTATATATATACTTTATTTTATAAATTCCTTCGGAATATCAGCAAAATATACGAGAAAATTGTAATATTAATAGTAAATATCTGTGACATTGATCGAGTTATTAATCTACATTCAGCTTGAATGATGAAGAAAAGAAAACAATATTAATGAGACATTACCAGATACTTGAAGTAGTCTTGACCTCCACTCAGCAAAATATTCAAGGGCGTGTTCTAGAGCCTCTAGAAGAAATTTACCTCTGATATGACCTACAACAATATCATTGGTGAAAGGGGAAGCATCCAATATTTTCCGATAGGTTATATCTGAAAAAACATTGGTTATATCAATAAGTCTGCAACACACAGAGTCTCATTTAAGATGATAAAGTTAGTGGTACTTCTTATCAAATTGTGAATTACTAACTGGGCAATACTAGATATTAAATTTCAGCATTCTTCATTACTGTACAAAATTTTCTTCATTCATTTTCTAGAAATCATTTATTTAATTTTTTTAATTAGAATTTTTTTTATTCAGGATGATGAAGATAGATGGATGATATATCATTAACATCATATATACGAAGACCATATACAGTATTACTCAATAATATGCACAAGAAATTGGGCAAGAATATTTCTTCTATCAAAAATGTACTTACTGCCTCTTTGAATGCTCTCTTTCAATGCTCCACTGTTAACTAATGATACAGTTGCATATTCTGATGGTATACCACTTGACATTCCCTAGAAAAAGAATAATTTCTACAAAAATGCACACAAATTATTCATGAAGATATTCCGAATCTTGTATTACATTAAATATCATGGCATCTGTGACGAAATTTCCCAAAGGTACATTCTTTTCTTTTGCAATCGGCACTTGACAATTCAGTCAAACTTTCCCCTAACTTTTTGTCAACTTCTACGTCTAAACTTTCCTTCCACGTCATTAATTCTGCAGTTATTTTTGGATCTATAATCAAATAGAAAAAATTAATTATATTGAACGTTTCAAAATTATTCACACCAAATTATTTTCCCATTAATAATCAAATAAAAGATGCTATAGAATTGAAAACAATTATATTTACTGATATCTTAATTTTAGTTTTTCATTTACTTACTTTGTGGCAACGAAGAAGTTTGGAAGATTGGTGAACCTGACCAATGCGTTACTTCACCAACTGAATTGTATTGAACTCTTATATTTCCAACATATCTCGCAAATGACTGTGCTTGAAGAACAAGGATATTTTTTCCTGCTTTGTTCTGAACCACTGTGGGATATGGTCCTTCAGGTTTTTCGGCATGAGAGGGCGGATTATCTGAAATGAATTTCGCAAACTCTTCAAATAAAATTTCATAATATTATAAAATAATGTGCACGGACCGACGAGGGAAAATTTAAATTTCTGTAAAGAAATGGTGGAGGAAAAATCCTTTTTATGGTAGGGTGACTGCTCAACTTTAGTTAATGAATTCCCACAGAAAAGAAGAAACGACACTGTGTGTTGAATAAAATAAGGATTTTTACCTCTATCTAAGGTAAAAATATAAATACAGCACCAAAAAAATTAATCAATATCAATGTGGTGGATTAGCTAACTTGCCACAAACTGGCTTCATTTTTAGTCAGGATGTGGAATAATTCTGGAAAATTTCATTATAAATATAGACTAAGCATCAAGTAGATGTGCCCAGCCACCATAACTTAAATCTTGTACTCCGTAACATCTAATGGCGAATCTCTAGAGATGAAAACGTCACATAGAGAAAACATGGAGAAGTTAAGAAGCACTTTGACAACATGTTCCATACAGTCCCGTATAAAAGTCACCACCAATCGTACAAAAATCCTTATAAAAAACACAAATTACTGATACTTTGCCGTGAGAAATGTATACAAAATTATATTTTATAATTTGTTAAATATATTTATAATATTAATTTTGGTCGTACGCTTTTATAACTATTGATTGTTAAATACAATATATATATTCAATTCTTTCTCACCTTTGAGACTTCATGAATTATTTCTGAATTTTTTTTGTGAAGTATTTCACCGGAATGGCCTCTTTTTGAAAAATATTGATTTGATGAATAACATTCGACGAAATTTCTAAATTTCTAAATCTTATTGATGTCATTTTTTAATTTTTCATCGTTGGAAATATTGAATTTAGAGGTTTTAACGTATTTTAAAAACTATTTTACTATATATGAGTGAGATTATGCTGATTCAAACAACTTTAGCCATCGATTTTAACACATTATTTTTTGCATTTACTGGTAAACTCTCGGATTTCATACCGTACATTATCAAAATTAAAATGGATAAATTCAAATTTTTTTGACTGCACACGATATCTTATTAAAAGAGTAGAAATAATAAAATGTTCATACTAGCATTGACAAACACTTAAAACGCCACTTTTGAAGGGGTACTTTCGGCAGAGATTGTCACCAAGAAATTAATCAAGTGTGATATTCAATCAAAATAACTTAAACCATTGAACTTCCGAAATTTTGGGAAATTCGAAAATTTCACAAATCATTAGGTAAAAGTGAACTATTGTTAGATTTTGTCAGATATTGTTTGATGATTGTTAGATTTTGCTCCAAAGACAATCTGGATAACAAAATTGAAATTCGAAAATATTTCAAGGCATTTATTTTCATCTATTAAACGGCTGCTTTTTTTTCAGAGAGACGCCTCTTTTATTATGAGAATATTAGTATAATATTGCATAATGTCTAACGAATAAAATATATAAATTAATAAAAACTTCAATGATTCATTAAAAACACAACATTTGAGAAAAATTCACCTCCAGTCCATAGTAATGAATGTGTATGTCCTCCAACAATTACACTAATTTTTCCTCTTGCTTTTTTTGCCATGTCTTGTTCAAGCTCGTATCCACAGTGGGAAATTATGATATTGGTAAATACATTGTGTTCTTTTACAAGCCTCTCAGCTTCTGCATTTATAGATTCTGATTCGTCAAAAAACTTAAGCTTTCCTATTCTGGCCTTTACCTGAAAAGTATCGTATATGTAAAAAAATTACTATTATTCAAAAAATAGAATAACTACGCTCTAGGTACTCTACACCGTTCTGCGTATAGTCGGAAAGACGGCCGTATAAAAGTCATATGGATCAGATATATGAACAATTTTTTGAACATAGACCGAGAAACCATAGAACTAAACTTACAGAAACTAACTTTAAGGTCGACACCTCTAAAAATGTCTGATTTTGCCCGCATGCAAATGACATTATAATAACTTATAAGATACATAAAAAAAATTAACGTAAAAATAAAGTTTTCGATAAGCAGAATTGAGTTTACAAAGGTCGACAATCTCAATTCATTCGCGACTATGAGTCGACCACGATCAAAGGTATTTTTTGCGTAATTTTTTTAATTGATCAAATACATTAATTTTTTTAAGAGTGCCTAAAAAACCCCCTAATTACTTTCAAAAAATGGTGGACACCTTTCATTTACCAGGATCCGACTGTCGACCTAGTTTGAAGAATCAGCGCACCTATATAGATAATTATAATAGCTTTTTATTCTTCAATATTAACATATATTGCTAGATACATGGCTAATTCTTTTTTCAAATTGATTCTACAACTATTAAATTAATGAAAAAATAGTCGATACTTTTATTTTGCAAATAAAAAGTGGTCGATTGATTTTACGTTTTCAAATAGCTTATGTTCATGTATCGAATAAATATCTGATCAATACTTTGCATTTATTTTTCGTGTTATAGTTTTCGGAACATTTACAACACATTTCTGTATTCTTTATTCAATATGTGGTGAGTTGTTGTTGTATCCAAGAATTCCTGTGAGAAAGAAGGGTATAAATAAAATATAGAGTATTCATTAGATATGTATTCAATACATGAACATAACATATTTGATAACCTAAAATGAGTGACAACTTTTTCTGGGTAGAATAAAGGTGTCGACTATTTTTTTTCATTGATTTTCTGGTTGTAGAACTAGTTTGAAAAGAAATTATCCATGTATTGAATTAATATATAAAAACGATTATTTTTAATTATTATATATTAATTATTTCTGCTTATAATCGGAGATTCAGGGACGTCGAGTATAAGTACGAGCAAATACTATTTAATCACTTAAAATCAGTCGTCCACTTTTTCTGGTTAAAATAAAAGTGCACAAAAATATCAATATATGTTAATTATTGAATTAAATTAAACTCCTGGCTTAATGTTTCACGATTATATTTAACAACATGAATTAGTCAACATGTTTCGAGTGTTACCTCATTTTCAAGACTTAACTACTATAAGGAACGTACAACAAATTTATATCTATACAATGGATGTGAGTAGGGAAAATAATTGAAAATCTAGCTGTTCATTTACGATTTCTTACTTTTTCTTTCATAACTGCTTCTAAAAGAAGCTCCAATTGCTTCTAAAAGAGCTTCAGTTGCTTCTAAAAGAGCTTCAGTTGCTTCTAAAAGAGCTTCAGTTGCTTCTAAAAGAAGCAATTGAAATAAGCAGTTCTTGAAAGAAAAAATAAGAAAACGTAATGAATAGGTAAATTTTCATTTATCCTCTCTACTCACATCCATTGTATAGATATAAATTAATTGTACGTTTCTTATCGTAGTATAGTCTGGAAAATGAGCTAACGCTCGAAACATGTTGTCTGATTCATGTTGTTGAATATAATCGTGAAACATTAAGCCAAGAGTTTAATTTAATTTAATATTCAATTATGTTTCAGCAAGAGTTAAGAGAGACTTCAATCTCAGTCATATATGATAATATTGAAGAATATAAAGCTATTTATTATACGTATCTGCATAGGCGCTCTGTTTCTTCAAACTAGGTCGACAGTCGGATCCGGGTAAATGAAATGTGTTGGCCATTTTTAGCAATAAGAGGGTTTGGGTTTTTAGTTTTGGGAATGCTTGAAAAAATTTGTGTATTTAATCAATTAAGAAAAATTACGCAAAAACCACTTTTGATCGTGGTCGACTCACGATCGCGAATGAATTGAGGTTGTCGACATTTGTAAACTCAATTCTGCTTATCGAAAACTTCATTTTCAAGTAAATTTTTTTCATGTCTCTTATAAGTTATAATAATGTCTGAAATTACTACCGGAAGTGAGGTCATAATTTTGCATGCGGGCAAAATCAAACATTTTTAGGGGTGTCGACCTCCAGTTCTATGGTTTCTCAGTCTATATTCAAAAAATTGTTCATGTATCTGATCCATATGACTTTTATACTGCCTGCTCTCTGAGTAGTACCTCCTCATTGCAGCATTTTATTCAGTAATATATTTAAAAAGTACTTAAAATGTGAAGTTCCCATTGTTAAACTTATTTGATATGATGGTGAGCCCTGAATGGATGGTGAATTTATTGAAAATCGTCTGTTGAATTTGGCAAATATTGAAAGAATACATTTGGGGCCAAATACTTATTAAAATAATTCTTCATTACAAGTACACATTTTGAAAGCGGTTGCATCCGAACATTCTTCTTGGTCTTACAATTTCTGATGAAATTATCGCTTTCTACTCACCATTACCTCCGTCAAAAGAACTCCAATCAAGCCAATCTTTTTGCCTCCTCTTTCTACCACAATACTTTTTTTGTAAAGACCTTGAAATGATGATTCCAATGAGTCATTCACATTTGCAAGAACTACAGGTGCTTTCAAATGTTTCATATATTGAACAGCATTATCCACGTTGTCGTCGAATTCGTGATTTCCAAGTGTCTGAAATTAACATGAAATTAATTTGTTGCGAAAAATTGAGACTCATGAAATTTTAATTCGTGTAGATTTTTAAAGGCGATGTCGATAATCAAACAACGAGGTAATAAGCAGCAAACAAATCAAACTGTAAGTAGTAAAACATGAAACTGTACAATAAAAATAAATAAAATTATGGTACAATTTTGTTTATTAACGAACCCATTACAAAAATATTAGCGTTTTCACAAAATTTGATTCAATCTTATATATATATATATATATATATATATATATATATATATATATATATATTTATATATATATATATATATATATATATATATATATATATATATATATATATATAATCCTCCAAGCCATAGCCTTTGTGGTGGAAAGTTTTCTGCATTATTCGTCTGGAACTTCAGGTGATTCCGATTTGCGCAGAAAAGTTGAATATCGACAAACTACAATCAATCTATTCTATAGATTTTTTTCATTTTTCATAACAAGAAAAATATATAAAAGTGTCTATGCGAAGAACGATACCGTGCATATTATAGTTATTATTGCAACAACGAGGACGTTGGTCAACTGCAACATTCGAGGTGATTTAATTCACTCATTGAAAGATTTATCTGATGATTGACAACGATGATGATATTGAAAAAATACCACGTTTCGACGAGTATAATTTCAAATTAGAAAAAAATTACGTCAACGTTCAAAGATTATAATTTCGACATAATATTCGAATCAGGATCTTGAGAGATGGTTACTTTCGTAATGTTATATAAGCAATTAACGATAATGATTCCTTTTTAAACAACCTCAATCTAGGTATCTTATCTAGAGTATCTTTAGATACTAGCCCTATCTACCTATTACTGGCAGTGGGATATAAGATATTATGTAAAAAGGCCTGCTCTGTACCCTATAGGTTAGGCAGCTGAAGTTGATATAGCTTCGAATACCGGGTAAGGCATGGATATTTTTGCAAGTATATGACAATGACTATGAAATTTACATGATGAACTGGATAATATACAGATATTAAAGTCCAATTTTCTCAAAGAAATGAAAAAATACGCATCTTAATCACTTGAGAGGGCAGATAAGTATTTTGAAATACTCGTGCTAAAATCCATATTGTGCTAAAACATATATTTTCGAAAAAAGTTCAAATTAGCGAATCGATAATTTGGATACATAAATTTCGATATTTTTTTCAAGTATTCCTCATATTTTTGCTATCATTAGTAAAGGCTGATTTTTTAAGCGTAGTTTTTCTCAAATCGAATAAAACACTCAATTTGCATAATTTATTCAAAATTTTTATTGAAATTGATAACTTGGCCTTTGCCATTTACATTTTAAAGATAACTTCATGTAAATGTTGTCCGCGGCTCCGTATCAAATGGTCCGTTCGGAAGGTCCAATTTTGCGTCGCTTTTTCGAGCATTTCGGCCTGTTTCTCACGACTTAAGCGTGTTATGTTATCCTGTAAGGCTCAATCTCAAATCGTTAAATCTAGGCGGCCAATTCACAGGGCCATTTCGAGAGATAAGCTGCTCACCAAATTCATCCTTCAACATGTCCATTGTTTCACGAGCTGTGTGGCATGTGGCACAGTCCTGATGAAACCACATGTCAACCAAGTTCAACTCGGCCAACTGAGACAAAAAAAAGTTGCGTATCATGGCTCGATATCGTGCGCCGTTGACAGTAACGTTTCTTCCACGGCAATCTTTGAAGAAAAATGGACCGATGATGCCACCAGCCCATAAACCACACCAAATTGTCGTTTTTTCGGGATGCATCGGTAATTCTTGCATGACATGTGGCTGTTCATCACTCCAGATGCGACAGTTTTGTTTATTTACATATCCGTTAAGCCAGAAATAAGCCTCATCGCTGAACACAATTTTTCGATAAAACAGCGGATTTTCATTAAGCTGCTGTAGGACCCATTAACCAAAACTTAGACGTTGTGGTAGGTTATTCGACTTCAATTCTTGCAGAAGTTGAATTCTATAGGCCTTCAAACCCAAATCAACACGTAAAATTTTCCATGTGGTTGAGTAACACATGCCAATTGCTGAGAACGGCGACGAATTGACATTTCACGATTCTCATGAACACTGTACGCTACGGCTGCAATATGCTCTTCATTACGCACTATACGCATGCGAGACAATAGTTTAATGCCCAACAAAGTAAACTTGGTGCGAAATTTGGTGATAAAAGCACGAATTGTCAATTCACCAGGTCGATTATGACGACTATAATATGGTCGTAACAAACGATACACATTTTTCACTTAGCACCAATTTTGATAGTAAATTTCAACAATTTGCAATCGTTGCTCGTTTGTAAGTCTTTCCACGATAAAATGGCAGAGTATACTGAAAACTTTCCACTTTGACAGAAAACGTTTGGATGCCATTGCCAACCAGTGCCGCCAACCTGAAAAACTTAGCTCTTAAAAAATCACCCGTTATAAGCTTATATTAGTATTCGCAATTGAGTACTATTGAGTTACCGAGGTATAGTAAAATTTCTAAGAACTTACATACGCATCGAATGGTATTTTGTTCAAAAAATGTTGAGTTACATTCCATTTGAATATATTGTACCATACGGTACCCTGAAAATTATCACCCGCATTTAATAATAAGATATTGGGATTATTTTTTTTCAATGTCTCTATAGTCTGATACATTCTTGAAAATCCACCAATGCATTTTTCCTTCTTGTCGCATTGTCCTCCCCATTCGTTGCTTTCTTCAAACCTAAAATATATAGAATGAAAGCATTGAAATAAAAAAATTAAATAATAAAAATTTAAACTGCTAATGAAACATTCCCAGATTTTTTATTATTTTTCCACTAGGGTTGAATTTAATTATCGAACACCAAATATTTTTCTTATTTTTTCAATAAATATTTGAATATGAGTAGATGATGTGAGAGTATTTCAGCAAAATTTAAAGGGGTAATAATTGTTTTTCGAAAAATTCAGGTATGTTCAATTCTGACATGAATAGAAGAAAATACACAATAGTTGACTAATTGCGACAATTGAATAATCTTTTATATAATGCTAAGGTTCCTGTTAGCGCCAGTTTGATAACGATCTTGTATCATAAAAACATTGAAAAGTTAACTCTTTCCATTCGAATATTCTATGACAAAAACTGAAAGATGCACGTAACAATACTTTATTAAAAATGCAACTGAATGAATGCTGACTTTTTGCCCCAAATCAACCTCATATTTGAGTTCCTGTTGACGATTTTTACTTGTGCATAAACTTTTTGAGCTATGCAATTTCCTATACCTTCTGATGAAATCAATAAATTCCTAGAAATATCGAGAATTAAATGGTAAATAGAGTTCGATTCAATCTTAAAGGCATATATAATCTGATAAATTCAACATCTAATTAAACAGCAGGTTTATATAAAACATTTTTCCTCATTTATATATAGATATAAGTATATACAGATATATATATATATATATATATATATATATATATATATATATATATATATATATATATATATATATATATATATATATATATATATATATATATATATATATATATATATATATATATATATATATATATATATATATATATCTTGAAATTGATTTATTGCCTGTTTGAGATATTTATTTTGAAAGTTTTTAGCATTAACAGGCTTTTTAATATGAAAAAGTTTATTTTTGTTGACGTTTCGTTGTTATATTACAACTTTGTCAAAACTTAGTTTTGACAAAGTTGTAATATAACAACGAAACGTCAACAAAAATAAACTTTTTCATATTAAAAAAGCCTGTTAATGCTAAAAAAAACTATTCAATATATATATATATATATATATATATATATATATATATATATATATATATAGGTACAGTAGAAGTCCATTATTCTTGCATCGCTCCGGAAAATTGTAAAAATTTTGGTTTTCTCCAAAAGTGTGTCTTTAAAGCAAATAAAAACGCTCGAGAGCTAATCGGAAGTTTTCGGGGTAGTTCGGGATCATCCGGAAGTGCTAAGATACTAAAGCTATCCTTCTTTTGGACAATTGCAAAACCCACCCGCTAGTAGATGAGTTAGTTTCTGGAAATATTGTTGCTACTCTGCTCCTACCAAACGTAACATCTTTAATTCAACCCATGGACCAAGGGGTTATTCAAAATTTTAAATGCTTTACCAGAAGGTCTTTTATTCAAGGCCTGTTAAATGCCGACTGTGACGTAACTGATTTTCAGAAAAAGTTCACAGTAAAAGATGTTCATGCTACTGCACTGTCTTGGAACCAGGTAAAAAATACAACACTCCAAAAATGCTGGAGAAAATTTTTGACTTATCTCTACATAGCATCTGACCTAACTCTACAGACTGATGAGGAAGAAAACCATCAAGATGCTCTGACTGAAGTTTTGGATGTCGTTAGAAGTGCTGACAATCCCTTAAAAACCTGCCTGAAGATGAGGTAGAGAAGTGGCTTCTAATCGACGAGAATGAGCCTGTTGAACAAGAACTAACCGATGGGAAGATTACCAACATTGTAGCAAACCCTCAGTCTACTCAAAATCTTGAGAATGTGACTCAAATGCCGAAACGAAAAAAAAAGGAAAAAATCAAATGGGCAGAAGCTGCAGATTCACTAAATAAGTTTATCTCTTTTTCTGGGGCTAGTACTTGCTACAGTGCTTCAGAAATTATTGATTTCCATATCATTAGAAATGAATTTTATAGTAAACGCCAAATGTCAACAAAAAAAAAGACATTCGTGACTTATGTTGATGAATATGTTTCACAGTGCGTGTACATACATTATATGAAATGTATGTAGTAAAATGAACTTTGTTGTATGTATTTGCATATTGTATCTGTAGTTTAATTAGTAACATAATTCTTCTTACAATTACCGCGCGATAGACCGGAATTTTCGGTAGTCCGGCACCGAGCCGTTCCCGAACATGCTGGATTATCGGAATAAATATATATATATATATATATATATATATATATATATATATATATATATATATATATATATATAATTATATATATATATATATATATACACATATATATATATATATATATATATATATATATATATATATATATATATATATATATATATATATATAACATAAATACATATATAAGATTTAAGATTATTTCTATTTTAAATTGTAAGTTAAAATAAACAATGACATTGCTCTGAAAGCAAAGAGTATTATTTTATTAACGTAAAATGTACAAACGAGTAATTGTACAATAATACTGTAAACCTAGAATAGGTATCTCACCTGAAAACAAACGACAATTAGAGTCTATTACTCTCAATTCCCTTTTATAATAACTTCTCTAATACAGCCACAAACATGCACGAACATGAAGGATGTCATCTGCTTTAACAACAATGTGAGTCGCCATTACAGACAGCTCCATGCACTTAAATAGTCAATAACTACTTATCAACCATAGAGCGCCAGACTAAAGTACTTAGTAGGCTATATAGGTATTTATATTTATATTTATAATATAAATATATAAGTATATAATATCCCTAGAAATACAAATCTAGAAAACCCCCATTACGCCGCATGGGAAAGATGTGAGCAATTGGAAATCGTCACGTGACGAAATAGTGTTACATACCTTAGCTGACTATGGTAACCTTGGATAACCCAACTTTTTTCTATCAATTTCTATTATACACCGACATAACGTACAACTTGAAAAATTCGAGAAGTAGCAACATGAGTAGACGGTCTTATAACCGAATCATTTCAAATATTTTATGCAGCAATTTCTTGTTTTTTTCAATTAATGAAGAATTCAGTGCTAATCGCATTTCATTCTTGTATTATATCTAATTGTCTCTCATCAATTATTTTTTCTAAATAGAGTAATAAATAAATCAAAAATAAATTCAGAGAAATTAGATATAGAAAACCAGCAAACTTGCATGTAAAACTGTTAGCATTCAAAGTGTTGAAGCGTGTACAACACTGGCATATGTTGCATTATTCATCACTTCAATTGTCGACCATTCATTTTTAATTTTAAATATGAATATATAACGTATTTTCTGTTTAACTTGACATAAGTTCTATGGAGTATATATTACATTTCGAAATTATTCACATATTTTCGAATTCTTCATATAATTTAAAAATATTCCAATTTCACAATATTTGTATCTGTTGAGGTTTTTCTTTGCTTAAACCGAATAACAGAGTGGACTAATATTCAAAGTGTGGGTATATATTTGTATATTTTCTCTGTTACCTGAATCTCTATCGTGAATTATGAGTTTTTACTATTATTCAGTAAGAAATTCTAGGAATTGACAGAAAAACGTAAATAAAGTCGAGTTGAGGGGATTCCTCCACCAATTCAATCGTCGTGTTAAGGGCAAGGTTTGTTCATCCTCTGAAGTCCCTTTTACGTCCCATCTCAACTATAGAGACGCATCAAGCAATAAATATTTAATCAATTGAATTATCGGTGGTCTCACTCACCTGGCATGAAAATCATTAACATGCACAATAGCTAATTCAAATGAGTTCACCGAAGATGGCACAGAATGAACTGATAGTAGATTGAAAGCACATAATACTATAATTAAAGAGTTAATCATTTTAAGAAAGCCTCCTATCTATTAGCACCGAACATTAACTAATAACATCTACCGAATTCTTATCACGGTTGAGTATCCCTATCAATGATAACTCGAATTTAAAAGGTCAAACTCAAACTCTTATTCAATAAGTTAGGGAATTCTCATCTAGTTGTCGTGTTTCTCGGCTTGTTCTAACCTTCAACCATTTATGAGTCAATTATTCTTTAAAACGGAATGCCATAAACGATAATTAAACGTAATTAGTTGAATTAATCATCATAAACCTAAAAGCGTAGCATAGCAGAGCTTTGTCATTTGATAAAACATCTAAAATTGGCACCTAATTCAGCATTTAATGAGGCCGATAGTTATTGTAAAGAATTATTTGTTATCAGATACTCGTAACTAAACGGTTTCAAGTAAACGTTGGGTTCGAATACCAGATTTGGTGTAGACGTTTCTGCAGGTCTATGACTGTAGTGGTGGAATGATTGAAATTAATTTGATTGGAATGTACTAAGATCAAATATCGAATCACTTTTCAAAACAGGAACGTTGCAATTCCGTTTTAATGAAGGAACTTATAAACCAGTGATAAAAATTTTGACGAATATTTTATGAAATTCTTGAACATAAACTTAGTAATCGACTTGTTATATTCTTTCAATGTTTCATGAACACCTTCATTATTAATTATATACTTTCATTATTTATGTTCGATTTTTATATTATAAAACACGAAATATTTAGAAAATCGCTGACATCCTTCAAATACATTCTTCAACTAAATAAATAATTGTTTGCTTGGTAAGCCTCCTGATACTCTTGATCCTTATTTATTTATATAATTTCCTTATCATTTCTTATTTTCGAGAGTAATTGGAATGGAATCTACATCATGAAGCCCTTTAAAAGAGGCATCCTTAACTCATCGGTATTGGATAACAAAAAAAGATCAGTTCCTAATTCACTGTTACAGCTCAATTGAAAATCTATATAATGTTATTGAGAAAACCAGGGCCTATATTATCACTATATGAAGTAAATGATATTTATCATACATCTAAATGTACATATACCAACATATGAGCTAGGAAGAGAGAAAAGTGATTTTTAGGATAATTTATGAAAATTACAGGTACTTCGTTCATATATATACCGATGCATCTAAAATCAATGATAATGTAGGAATTGCAGTTTACAGCAAAGAAGTTTTAAACATCAACATAGCACACTCTTTGGATTATATTATGATTTAACGGCCATAACAGAAGCCGTGTCAAATATGGCTTCACCCACCCAGATTTAAAGTTGTAATATCGTCATTATAACTGATTCCAAAAGTGCCCTTCGTTCTCTCAAAAAACGTAAACTCAGATTTATTTTTATTTCGTGAAGAAAAGTGTCGACAGGAATGGATTAATACATATGGTTTTCTGGAAACGGGTCAGAAATATAAATAAATACAAAAAATTCCGTTAAGAACTCCATGGTTCAGCAACCATACAGAAGAAAGCAACTTCATAAGGATTATCAGTAGACTAAGTGGTCATGCTAAGTCATTAACTTATCTCCACAGAATAGGTGTGAAAGATTATCAAGTATGTGAATGTGGGGAGAATGGTACATTAGAACACCTCATTTTGCAATGTAGTAACTTCAGACATCATTGTACACAACTACTAGGTCGAATTTCGACTATTACTGAATATAAGCAGCCATATAATCTTTGTTTTCTACTATCACTTAAGAATATGGAAATTATAGAGCTGTATACAACATATCAGATCAATCCAGTTGCAGATTTGATATTGACGTGGCGTGTTTGAGGATTGATAGCTTTTTGTAGTTGAGGTGAATTGGGTACTGAAGATCACTGGGCCATGTAAAACCTCTCCTCGTAATAAACTCGACAAACGTATTCGTAATAAACTCCGTATTCAAACTCGACAAAGCTACTCCTTATTGTAAAATTTTATTACCTTTCAATTTATATTTTCACTGTTTCATTAAATAATAATGAAATCTTTAATCTATTATAGAGCATACAATTAAAATTTGAGTTCTGAAATTGTTAAATTATTGACTCATTGAATAGTTATTGTATATTTTCAGATATTTGTGTAGAGGTATAATCGATATCATGTATCCTGTTGTCTGATGATGTTTGTCAAGACCAAATTCTTTCAAATATAAAAAGAGAGGGTACGGCATGTTATCTTTGTATATAACCCCTCATGAATTTTCCTTATAATTACTGAATTCAGTGATACTCAGATGTGATATGTATCATGCAAGTTTTGAACATAGACGTTCAAATGTTCAAGTCTTGAAAACAAGTGACAATATTTCATATGATTATACCTTCATTTAGTGATTTGAAAAAATTGATCAATTTATATATCAGGAATTCATTGAGAATCTTCAGTGGCATCAATCCAAATAATCAACCCAATCTCCAGCATTACAGATCGCTATGGTGACAAGTTCAGTGTGTACGTAGACACTTCGTAGACGTTTCATTCAAATACCTCAGAACTTTGTAGATGTGTCAGAATAGTCCCATGTCATATCGCTTCGGTTAACACCCTAGCAAGCAATTCGATAACTAAGTAATAGATTCCAGATTTAATCATTATGATATGTAGGTATTTACGTGAATAGGGGTTTATTGACTCATATATTTCTTAGGTGTACTCTTTTATTCAAAG
This sequence comes from Henosepilachna vigintioctopunctata, assembly GCA_030704895.1. Lineage (NCBI taxonomy): Eukaryota > Metazoa > Arthropoda > Insecta > Coleoptera > Coccinellidae > Henosepilachna > Henosepilachna vigintioctopunctata. Next base: position 3,897,176 of record JARQZJ010000129.1, read on the forward strand.
CTTTCGAAACATTTTTTCAAATTATGTTAATATTGAATATTAGATGCCCTGAAGAAGTAACAAAGTAATTCGAAAGCTTGGCCTTAATAAAAGAGTACACTATGGATGTCTCTCACTCCAATTCTTCTTCATCTCATATATGTTAGCTGTCATCCTGATCTACGAGTTCATTGCGTAATAGAATATAAGGATTGAAAATATTGTTGTTTCGTTTAAAAAAATAGATATATGACATTTTTGAACTCAAACTTTCCATCATTTTTTACTACCCTGTGTACAATAAAAAAATTTTTGACTTGTCGCCAATTACTAATCAACTGGACAGGATGTTTTCATTTGGTTTTACCAAGATCACACAGAATGTTTAATCTAACGGACTGCACCAGTCAATTTTATATTAAAAAATCCATGCTTCGATAAGTATAAATTTTAGGTAAGTATTATAGAGTACTCTGCGCAGAGTCACATTGAAATTTAATGTAGAATACGAAAAGCTAATAATATACAGGATTATACATTTGAAATAACAAAGTTTTTTACACTTCCTTTATAACCGGAAATATAATGTAAGTCAAAATATCTTTGTGTGAGTAGTTTCTAGAACATATATGTGTAGGCTCGTCGTAAAAGTGCCGGTGTAGATCTATCATTTTTAATTAGTATGAATATTCCGTAAATAATCTTTTTATAATAACTTTTATAGATAGAATGTCTGTTTTGCTATTTCTAAGTGCAGTTCACTTCATATTCACGACATAAATATTAAAATCGTATTACATTTTCGAATACATTGATTATTGTCTCTCGTGAAATTTATAAGTTTAAATTATAATATGTTCTACTTCCCCATGTTCCATCTATTGGAAATTTCATATAATTTCATTTCTCCACGGACGATATTTACATTAACTTGATTCTAGAACTAACATTGATAAATTATTCATGTATCATAAAAGCTCAGATGTTACCTTTGTAAACTACCCCTTCCTTACAAGTTTTATTCATTATTGAATAAATAAAAGAAGATTTAATGTTCATTCTTTCTTGGAATCTTTTCAGAGATGTATCTCCTCATGATATTGTTGTTGTCTGTTTCAGTGCTAAATATTAATTCTGCTTCAAAAGATTATAATATTTGTAAGTGAGATCCATTCATCAAATTCGTCAAATCATTATTTATTGTTTGCAGTTTTCGTGAACGACAAGGAAAATGCTGTGGCCTCCGAAGCCGTACAAGATGCTATTGCATTTTTGGAGGATAAACTAGGAGTATCACCAAATGTAACCGAAATATCTGCCAAAAAAAATGATTCGGTATTGCTTTTGAACCGACGTGAGTATTCAAACTGTATCGGATCAATATTCGTGCATTATTGCGACGTTTCAGATTTATGTTCAACAATTTTGTTTAATTCTAATGAAATTGACATACAATGGTTCAAAATAGGGTTATGCGATATATTTTAAGTTAAAATAGGTAACCCGTTGTAACTTAACACCTGTTCCAATATAACAACCGTTGAATATTAAAAACCTTTCATCAGTTAAACAAAATGTGAAATTGTGCGTCATTGTGTGCAAAAAACTTGAGTTAACTTTTAAAATCAAGTTAGAGCTTGTTTTGTCATTCTTGCATGAAACATTGAATATCTCAATAAGGAGCTCAGTGATAATACAAGAAATCTGAATAATTTTCACGGAAATTATTGTAAAAGGGCGGAAACTATGGAAAGATTATTTTATAGAGGTTTGATAATGCATAATGTAGCCTGAATGAAAATGTAAACTGAATTCAGTTTTGAGAACATTCTTCTTAGTTGTAATTATTGTATCTATTGAAATGAATGTAATTCTACAATTTAAAGGATGTTTCTCAATAAATTTATTTTATTACTATTATTATTATAATGCAGCACCGAAATAAATCAAAAATTCTGAAAAATTATAATTATTCAGAAAAATGTGTTGTGATAGTAATTATGTGAAATATAATTTTGAATGTAAATTTAATAGTAGATTTGTACGAAATTAACCATATGATAATATGAATGAGATGTAAATAGCAATTGCTAAAAAATATTAATAATATTACAATTTCGTATAATTTTTTTAGATATATTTATAAAATAAATTTTTAACATTATTAATAAAACTAAAATTACATAATATCTACATTAGATTCAAACATAGATCATATCATGTTTGAGCACAGGGTAGACGTTCTACTTCACTGAGAATCTTAATGGAAATATTGAAATATTTCAGATAACACTCTCAGGGAGATTTCTATACAAATGTTGTCAACTGAAATACAACCAATCACTTTCGGGAGTGAATATTAAGTGCGTTTTTACTTTTTTTTGTATCTTTATTATTTTATGGAAGTGTACTATGATCTTAAAGTTCAACTCGTTTCTCCGATAGAGGGACCTCACATGGAAAGTTCACTAATGGATGTTCCCCTCAATGTAAACAAATAAGACCTAGGTGCATTTGCAGAACATCGAGAACATTGGAAGTTGATTATTTGAATACATGAACCGATAATTCCAACAATGAAATGAAACAGCGCTGTATGGTATGTCGATGTTTTTGAAAACACATTTGAAACAACAAGATGAATTATGGAAGTACAAGACCGATTGTACAAGAAACTCATCTTGTTACATTTCCATCGTCTTTGAATTCAATATTCTCTAACTAATTAATATTATATATATATATATATATATATATATATATTTCTGAGGAATATATAGGTTTTTGTCCTCATTCGTATTCGAGCTGGGGTCGTTTTGAAAGTCATCGATTCTTGATTGATTGATTAAATATGACTGATGATTCCTTACTAATTGATTGATTGATTAAATATGACCTGATGATAAAGATGAAACAATTGTATCATATTATTCAAGAAGTTAGATTATTTTTCGAATCGGACTCAATATTAAATCTCAAAAGTGATAGGTTCGTTCTCGTTAACAACATTTGTAATAAATAGAACAGAGGTTTCGTCTATCTTTGGTGAAACTTTAAAAATGTTTCGGGAGTTTAACCCATTATCAAGAGTATACAATATAAAATGAGGTAATGAGAAATACTTGTCTTAAACTCACTGACTGAATAATTATGAATATATATACAATATATTTATATACAATATAAAAAAAATATATATATATATATATATATATATATATATATATATATATATATATATATATATATATATATATATATATATATATATATATATATATTACAAATTTTTAAATTCCATGGACGATGAAATACTTGTCTAAAAATCACTGACTGAACAATTTTTTATTCAACTAGTTTCGCCTTTTACGGTATTATCAAGAATGTAATTCTTGATTGTAATGATGATGATGTGATGATGATGTGATGATGATGATGATGATGTGATGATGATTGTGATGATGATGATGAGATGATGAAAAAGACATTCTTGATAATGCCGGAAAAGGCGAAACTAATCGAATAAAGAATTGTTCAGTCAGTGATTTTTAGACAAGTATTTCATCGTCCATAGAATTTATGCAATATTACTCAGTAACTCCCGAAAGATAAGTAGAGTTTTTATATGTTTTGTGAAACTTAAGCTAAGTGTGTTAATTTTGATTTATTGTTGACAACATTTGTGTAGACAGCTCCCTGAGAGTTTTATTTGAAATATTTCATTCGCATTATATATCATCATAATCATCAACCTCTGTCGTCCACTGCAGAACGAAGGTCTCCCCCTATCTGTGATTCCCCCCTACCAAGATTCCCTATCGGCAGTCTCTCTCTTCCAGGCAACTCCCAGCCAATCCACAAGCTCCTTATCCCATCGATCGTGAGGGCGCTTTCTTGGTCTCACCATGTAAGCCAAATACCAACTATGGATATGTAAAGCTTTATATATATATATATATATATATATATATATATATATATATATATATATATATATATATATACCTAGTGTGTGTATGTATCAGTATATTGTCTTTAATTGAACAAGTTAATTATTTCAAGAGGTTTTTGAATCAATTTTCATTTTCAGTTTGTGCTGAGTATGAGGCAGCTCTCAATTCTTCAAGACCTCCTATTCTCATTTTTGATACTACAGTTCAGGGTTCAATTTCAGAAGCGGTAAAATATTTCACATCGGCCCTGGCTCTACCAACGATCAGCTCTTCTTTTGGGCCAATTCAGTCAAGGAATAATACAAATGAAAATAATAAAAAAATTTCCATACACTTCGCACATCCGGCATACCTAATTAGTAATCTTTTGAAGAGTCTTATATGGAAACAGGGTATTAAAGATATTGTCGTCTTCTATGACGATAATTTCGGTGAGTTAAATTGAAATTTCAGAATGAAGAATTTATGCGTCCTTTTCTATGTTTTTTAATGGGATAATCGGTCCATGGTTGAATACCAAACCATATTTGTATTATGTTATTAATCAGTTAAACACACTTTTTGAAATTTCAAAAATATTTCATTCCAATTGTACACTACAATATTGTTTCGATATACAATACCAAAATACCTTCATCAGGTGGATGAAAACTGAACAAAAATTCATCACCTCAGTCTATATACTCCTACTAAACCTAAGGTTTAGTAGAGGGGAGTTGTTAACCTTGAGTTGCTCGAGTGCTGAACCGGTTTACTTTTATCTATTAATTTCGAGACTTTCAAGGAAGTTAAGGTTCAGGGCTTTGTCTTCTATGTATAGAATATCGTAATTGTTGTTGAAATTATGTTCGTTGTCGATACAGTGGTTCGCGAATTTTGAATCTGATTTTTGTTCTGATAGCTTCTTAGGTGTTCTCTTATTCTTATATCAAACGTTCTACCTGACTGCCCAATGTTACATTTCCCACATTCACAGGTTAACTTATAGCCATCCGAATTTGATCCCTTAATGGATCTATCTTTGTTCTGTTTCATAAACTTTCCTAATTTATTGTTTGTTTTGTAGGCGACGAGCATTACTGTATTTTTAAGGTGTTTTTCATTTTATCAGAGGATTTTCCAATGTATCATAGGTGTAAAATAATAACCGTTATTATTTTTAATTATTGGGTAAATTAGTTCCGATGTTGGTGATTTCTGATTTTGTTGAGGATATTATCAGCAAGTTCTATGGAGTATCCGTTGTTAATCCGCCCAGTTGTTACAGATAATGCTCAACTCTCGATTGAATTTCTCTTTGTTTAATGGTATATACAATAATCTGTGTATCATTGTTTGGTTTGGCGTCAATTTATGTGTCCAACGGTGAAACTAAGTATTATATTTTGTGGTATTTGGCACGATCTCCCACAGTATACCTCTGGAAAAATTTCATCACATCGGAATAAGAGGCATTGCTCATAAATTGTTCGAAAGCTACTTGAGTGGAAGATCTCAAAGGGTAAAATAGATGAGAAAGTTAGCAAAGAACAAATGGTACACAATGGGGTTCCTCAGGGTACAGTGTTGGGACTCCTGCTGTTTATTATATATTTGAATTATCTCCTAATTGCTTCAAATATAAAAGCGAAAATTATATCTTTTCGCAGATGACACGTGTATATTTTTCGAGTTATGTAGCTGGGAAGCACGAAGCACACACAGTGGTGCAGAAAGATCTGGCCTTCATTAGAGGGTGGTTTGATCTAAATTTGCTATCCGGTATTATGTCTAAAACCAAGTATCTGCCTTTTTCTCTTCAGGTCGGCCATTTGCCCAGTTTTTTTTTCTGAGATACCTATATTCCACCTAACATCTATCAGATACTTAGGAATATACTTGGATTGCCACTTGAAATGGAATATCCATACTCAAGAATTGTATAAAAGACTCATCAAAATTGTTGTATACTGTGAGATTGCTGCGGAGTGTACTTAAATGTGAGCAGAAGTTTATGGTCTATTTCGCAATAGTGCAGTCGATCATACAGTACGGTCTACTAGCATGTGGTGCAGTGAGTGGTAAATACTTTTTACCTATTGAGATAATACAAAAGAGATTATTGAAGGTTTTATTCAATAAACCTATAAGATTTTCAAGCGATAGATTGTTCAGTGAATTGAAGGTTTTGGACCTGAGACAGTTGTACATTAAATCTGTGATTTACTAGTGTAAATAAGTCTAAACTGGTGTATCACTCCTCCGCTCATAACACTAGACAAAATGTGCACCAGATTGGCTATTGAAATGTGAAAGACGATTTATTCACAGAATTTTGGAAGTTATTGTTCATTCTTGATAGCGTTTGTTTTCTTTAATGGTGTTTCAATTGTGGCCTTGTTTAAGAAAATTCCAATTGGTCGATTTATTCATTCCGGGCCTCACACATTCAGCCCATACTCAAATCCCTTGGAGAACTTACGTGGGCTGCAGAGTGTCAATTGATATGTTTTATTTTGTTTGATTTTAAAATAAGGTTTTCTCTCTTTCTTCAATCTTTGAGTTTTCGGAGGTATTTATATTCTTTCTTCTCTTTTTTGCTTTTTTCTGTAAACAGTAAATGTTTTCAATGTAACAAAGAGGGAAAAATGTAACATGATACTGTATATCGAGAACCTCAAATAAATATTATAATTATTATTATTATCTGTATGAGTTGGTTTATGGTATATCGCAAATTCTAATTTACTAGCATGGTGTAAATTTAACGTAAATTTAATTGTAATTCGTGTCTAAAAAGTTTATCGATTTATTGTTTTTGATTTCGGTTGTAAATTTAATATTTGAATGGATTGTGTTTGAATAATTTTGTAAGTTACAGCAATAACAGTATATCATCAACATAGCTGTACCAAAAATTTATTTGTTGAAAAGTGATAATTGAACATTGATACAAGAATAAGAGAACACCTAAGAAGCTACCGAACAAAATATCAGATTCTATATTCGCAAACCAATGTATCGACAACCAACATAATTTCAACAACAATTACGACATTTCAACCACAGAAGGCAAAGCTCTGAAACTTAAATTCCTCGAAGATCTCGAAATTAATATTTAATAGTGTTGGCGTTTACTTGATGTAAATCCATTATAATTGAATATAAACTTAAATTCAAACACTTGAACTTATGATTTACACTTTATTGTAAAATACAATAAAGTGCAAATCTTTATTTTAAATTGTAAATCACTTTATTGTAAATCACATATTACAATAAAGTGTAAATCATTAGTTCAAGTGTCTGAATTTAAGTTTATATTCGAAATTAATAGATACAAGAAAACCGGTTCAGCACTTAACGAGCAACTTGAGGTTGACAACTCGATCCTACTAAACCTTAGGTTTAGGAGAAGAATTTAAACTAAGTTAATTCATTTTATTACTCAGTTTTCATCCACCCGATCAAAGTATTGTATACTGAAACAATATTGTAGTGGGCAATACATGAAATAATTTTAAATTTTTATAAAAATGTTTTATTTATTAATGAGTTGGCATGTCAAAAATCAACTGTCTTCCTTATGTATAAATAAATCACCAATAAAGATAGCATTCCATTGAAAATACAAAGCATTTATTGATTAACATATTAAGGTCGGATTTCGAAATGTAAATTAATAGGACAAAATATGAGCACACGTTTTGCCTTTTTCGTGAAATAGGCCGCTCGTGTAATTTTGATGTTATTTCATGTAGGATTATGGGTCGTTTATCAAAGAAACGATAGTAATTAGCACAAATATAACTTTTATTTGGTAATAAGATGAATGACAGCAAGAACACTTAGTTACAATCATCTTCATATATAGTGTTGCCACCTAGTTAAATTTTCAAAAAAAACTATTTTACTTAAATTGCTCAATACTCCCACTAAAATTTAAACTAGGTACAAATATTAAAAAAAATAAACTCCTACTGAAATTAGAGTTGTGAAAAGAAAAACAAAATCATATTTTATTAAAAACTCAGTGAATCTTCTATTCCAACAACGAGACGCCTGTTTAAGTCCATACAGTGATTTATTAAGTTTTAGGATACAATCATTTTTAAATGAAATTCCTTCTGGTACTTCTATAAAAATATTCTCTTCCAAATACCCGTTCAAAAAAGCAGTCTTTACATCAAACTGTTGAATTTCTAAATTATATTTAGCTGCAATAGAAAGGATAATTCTTATAGAGTCATATCTCGTTGTTGGAGAGAATATTTCTTGATAATCAATATCTTTTATTTGATTAAATCCGCGTGCACATAAACGAGCTTTAAACCGTTTTACCTGATCATTTTCATCCTTTTTTATAGCAAAAACCCACTTTGTAGTAAGCGTACGTTGACCAGACCTCTCTACTGGAGTCCAAGTATTATTCTCTTCATGTGCAAGCAATTCTTCATCAATAGCTTTCAACCAGTCGTTTTTTTGTGGACTTTTCATCGCTTCAGCATACGTTTGTGGCAGTGACAGTTCAATTAGGTTTGCTTCAAAACGTCTATTAATCCTTGGTCTAAAATTTATGTTGCTTTGAATTAAATCATCATCTAATTCTTGAGAAGGTTCATATGTAGGGTCATTACTATTACAACTCAACATGCTATCTTCATTCTCTGATGATGAAGTTTCCACAAGAGTATCCTCTACATTTGTTTCTTGCATTTGATTTTGTTGTCCTAATGTCTTCACTTCATCGTCAATGTATATTTGTGTAATATTCTTCCTTATCTCTGGAACATTATGTTCTTCAAAAATTACATTTCTTGATATTTTAACCTTTTTGGTTTCTGGATTGAACATCCTGTAATTGTTATTATCATACCCAATTAGTATCATTTTCTCACTCTTTTTGTCAAGTTTAGTTCTTAGCTGATTAGGAATATGGACATATCCAAAACTTCCAAACACCTTCACATGGCCTATATGAGGTTTGATGCCGTTCCATAATTCAAATGGTGTTTTCTTAGGAGTTTGGCTGGAGGAAGTCCGGTTTAATAAATATACTGCACAATTCACAGCCTCAGCCCATAATTCCAGTGGCACATCCCTCGCGTACAACATTGAACGTGCACTCTCCACAATGGTACGATTCTCTCTTTCAGCACGCCCATTTTGTTCTGGTGTATAAGGCGCAGTACACTCATGAATTATACCTTCTTTGCTGAGATAGTCATTGAAGGTTTTATTCACATACTCTCTTCCATTATCAGTATGCAATATTCTGACACTATGCATGTACTTATTTTTGATCATAGCATTGTATTTCATGAATATGTCCATCACATCACTTTTATGTTTGACAAAATATACATGCCTGTAACTTGTAGCAGCATCCTTAAATAATATAAAGTATCTCATACCTTGGATAGATGTATGACTCATAGGTCCACAGACATCACTATATACAAGGTCACCTGGCTGTAGTTCTCCTCGTATAGATTTGTGAAATGGAAATCTGCACTGCTTTCCATATGCACATGCTTCACAAACAAAATCAGTTTTATCACTGTTGTTGCACACATTACCAAGTCATTGCCTTTGTAAATGCACCAGAGTCTTTCTTGATAATGATATAGGATTTACGCATTATCACACCTTCTGAGAACAGATTTCGTCGCAAATTCGGAACATACAATACATCACGTAGTTCACTGTTCTCCCACTGTCCACTGACACATCTCTTTATTAACACCTTGCCAATGCCAGCCACTTCCACTGACTGTTTGTTTCCTAATGTCAATGATTTCTGGTTACATTCCAATAGTTCTAGAAAGAACTCCTTTCTATAGGTCATATGTGAAGAGGCACCACTGTCTAAAATCCACACATTGTCTTCAGCTTCATGGAATTTGGTTTCTTCATTAAACGCTAACAAGTCTGCACCTTCCTGTTGAGGTTTTCTAGACTTGGATTTCTTTGGAGCACGACATTCTCGAGAAAAATGTCCTCGTTTCCCACAATTATAACATTCAAATCTGTGTTTACTGTTTTTATTTTGATTTGAATTACTAGCATTTCTATTCAGCTCGCTTTGTTTTGGGCTATTTTTCCATCCTTTCTTAGCCACAAGAAGAGCGGTTTCTTGATCTTCTTCACACTGTAAACTAGCTTCTTCATCTAACAAACGAGCAGTGAGATTGACAAGAGTCTGTTGCTCTGGATCCAAAGACATCCACGCTTGACGGAGTGATCTATACTTATGAGGCAGTGTTCCAAGTATTTTTGTTATCACAGCCATTTCACTAATACTTTCGCCACTTTCTTTCAACTGCTTGGCCAATGATTCCACTTTAGAAATGTGTTGAGCTACACTGTCATTTGTAGACATTTTATACTGGTGAAACTTTTCATGGATCAAATTTTTACATAATTCACTCTTCTGTTCGTATATTGATTCAAGTTTTGTCATTATTTCCTTAGCAGTTTCACAATTTTCTATTAAAGTTATTTGTTTGAAGTCCATCGAAGATGTTATAATAAACATGGCCATGCCATCATTCTTTGTCCATTCAACATTATTTCCAGCCGGTTTAGGCACTGAAATATCAATACCTTTTGCTTTTAGGGCACACTTTATCTGGAATTTATATTGCCTAAAGTTATTTCCATCAAATTTTTCTAAGTTTATTGACCGCATTGAATCCATTTTGAGGTTATCTTGTCAATTTCTTCACAATACGATTGTAACTTTTTCTTTGATATTTTTCTTAAAACTTTCAATTGCAGAATCTACTGGGCCCATAACCTGTGTGATTATGGGTCGTTTATCAAAGAAACGATAGTAATTAGCACAAATATAACTTTTATTTGGTAATAAGATGAATGACAGCAAGAACACTTAGTTACAATTATCTTCATATATAGTGTTGCCACCTAGTTAAATTTTCAAAAAAAACTATTTTACTTAAATTGCTCAATATTTGAATCTATTTTTAAAGAGATGAGAGTTCGTTTCAAGATCCAATATATTGTGCAAATAAATGAGACAAATTTATCAAGAAATGATTTCAGAAATTACATCATATTTGGAGGATTAATAAACATACGAAGTACTCTGGAAATTGCCAGAAAACACTCTTTGTTGAGTAACATTTATAAATGGTATGCAGTTACTCTGGATGGAGGAGAATTCGAGTGTTACGATAACTGCAGAAATTTCAAAATGATATTGATTAATCCATTTAGGCAAGATATCAAAGAAGAAACCCAATTTCTGAGTATCATTTAGGAAAACAATTTTATCGCAATTTGTTCATAACTGCATACATGTCACTTGAGTGAGTAATTTCTGATGTCGACTGACTTCTTATTTAACACTTTGTGAAACGAATACGAGATGTGATCAAAAAGTGAGACGACTTTATTCTTATCAAAAAATATTGATTAATTCATGAATATTTATTTTGTCCCATTCAATGTAACCCCCTCTGATGAAATTCACTTGTGTCAACGCTATTTCCAATGCAATTCTGTTGAGCTCTTTCTGGTTTACATCTCAGCTATTCAAGCGATGCGATCTTTTATGTGATCAAGTCGTTGCAAAACGACATCCTTTCACAGCTTTTTTGAATTTCGAAAACAGAAACAGTCACAAGGGTTATTTCCGGTAAGAACGGTCGCTGTGTCATTATTATGGTGTTTTCTTTGTCAAAAAATTACGAACAAGACATGGCTTGGTGTGATATGGTACATTATCATGGTGCAATAACCATGTGTCAATGCTTTGAAATGATATATATATATATATATATATATATATATATATATATATATATATATATATATATATATATATATATATATATATATATATATATATATATATACATATATACATATATTATTATTATTACGATTGTTCCCCATGAGGAGAGCGACTAAACTTGAATTCGCAATTATTAGGACTTTTGCCCCACTTCTTTTCCCTCCTAAAAATGCCTCATCCTCTCTGAATGCTCCTTCTTCAGTTCATCTGTCCATTTTACTCCAGGATGACGAATTGTCTTTTGCTCAAACTTCACATGTGCGACTTTAAAACGACATTTAGTGCGATCTTCGAGGTTTTTCATACTGATCTGTTGTAGATCGTTTTGGACCTCTTTTAGTCACTCTTTTCCGCATTTACTATTCATAATTATATCGAGTAGTTTCTTCGGTATTCTGGACTGTTTCATTCTGCAGACATGTGCACAGAACTTTGCTCGTCGTTTTCTGATTTCTTCCGTTCTTTTCATACAGTTCATTCTAAGGTCTTTTCATCCAAATGTTTCTATTGATTGACACCTATTGATTTTCTATTGATTGGCTTGAGAATTTTTCGTTCTTGTTCTCCTATTTCTTTAATTCTTCTACGGTCATTCTATTGAATGACCGCCAATAACCATTGTTTCAGATGCGTAGATTGCGCCTGGAATAATCGTTGTGTTATAATACCACAATTTGGCGCCTCTCGAAATGCACTTTTCGTTATAGTGAGCCCATGTTAGTTTGTACGCCCTTTAAAGCTTGGTAATTCTCTGTTCGTCACCGATTCGGTTTAAACCTGAGGACTGTATAACTTCCCCGAGGTATTTAAAATGGCCGACTTGTAGAATTTCACCATGTTTTGTGACAAGAGAAGATTTATTTTTTGGTTTTCTTTCCATGTAGTTTTATCATAAGAAATCTCATGTAGTTTTTCTACGGCGAGAATGGCTTCAGTTCTGTTGTCTGTGATGATAGCAATATCGTCTGCAAAGGCGGGACATTTGACATTTATTCTTTTTTTTTTATGCCCACTTGTATGCCCTTTAGGTGAATTTCCCATTCCCTAATGATCTTGTATAAAACAATATTGAAAAGGATTGTCGAAAGTCCGTCCCCCTGCCGCACACTGGTTTTGCTTTCAAAGAGATCTTGATACTTCCCCATAAATTTTAGCTTGGAAGTGGTACCTGTAAGTGTCTGTTCTATAATTTTTGGGGTCTTTCGATCGATTCCAAATTCTTTTATGATTTCAAAAATGGTTCCGCGGTCTACCGAATCATATGTTTCTTGAAATCAATGAATGTGATCACTGTATTTCTACATTTCCTCATCGCTAATATCATAAGTCCAGATCTGTTCAGCACATGATGGGCCTTTTGTGAATCCAGCTTGGTATTCCCCAATTAGTGGAGCCGCTTCGTGTTCTACTCTGTTTGGGAGTGCTTCAGAAAGTATTTTGTACGCAATCGGAAGTAAAGAAATTCCCCTGTAATTATTGATATCCATTTAGTCCCCTTTTTGTGCAATGGATGTATCAGCGCGCAATTCCAATCCTCTGGTATATGTTCCGTTCTCCAGATTTCTGATATTAAATGATGAAGTTTTTGCCTCAAAGTAGTATCGTTCAGTTTCCAGAGTTCCGCAATAATCTCATCTTCTCCTGCTGCTTTGTTGTTTTTGAGTTGCTTGATAATTGCCATAATCTCTTCCATATCAGGGGCTTGCGAGTCTGGATGCGTAAACCCCGAAAAGTCGAACTTAAGTTTTTCTTGGGATGGATTGCAGTTGAGAAGGGTGCTGAGATATTCAGCAAACGTTTTGCATTTATTTTTCGTGTTAGCTTACAACATGCCATCGGATTTTTGAAGCAAAGAGTGGGCGCTTTGTATCCTCGCAAGTTTTCTCTGAAAGTTTTGTAAAAATCTTTAGTATTATTATTGGTGAAATCCTTCTGTATTTCGTGAGACCTATTATAATCATATCTCCGTTTTCTATTCTAATTACTTTGGAGGTCTGTTTTCGAGTTATAAGGAGGTTCTCCCAGTTTTCCTCATTTTTATGGCCGTTAAATTATTTCCATTAATATTAAGTCGAAAAATTCATCGATCTTGTTGAATGATAATAGGTACAATTGTTTCATCATTATTATAAATCATCAGTCTTATTTAATCTATCAATCAAGAAACTATAACTTTCAAAACGCCCCAAGGTGCTATATGTGAATGAGGAGAACATTAGTTCCTGAACTATTCACGTGAACTGCCTCTATCGTAGAAAAGACTTATAAACTCTCCCCATCATTCAAGATTCCTACTCATGCCAACATTAGTAAGAATACTTGTCGGCTTTATAGACATTTCATTCAAACACAACAGAAATTTGTCTGAAATGTGTAAGAATGGTCTTATGCATAATTGCTCCAGATCACGCCAAGGCGAGCAGAAAGATTGCTAGTTTCAAGATTCACAAATCATTCATATCAGTAAATGAAATGAAAGGAAGTGATGATACAATTGTATCTCATTATCATTCAACTAATTGGATGATTCTTCGAAGCTCACTTAATATTCACTCTCGAAAGTAATTCGTTCTAATTGACAACATTTGTGTAGACAGCTCCCTGAGAGTTTTATTTAAAATATTTCGATATTTCTATTTAATAGTACAACAAAATATATATTTTTCTGTTCTGACTTCAAGATAACATATATAATCTTTCATATTTATCATTCAAAGTTCACACAGTATGTTTTTATATTTTTATCAATTTTATTAAATTATTGATAATAAAGACTCATAAGTTCATTTATATTTTCAGTGAAGATTTATACGATCGTTGGAAAATGCAAGAATTCGACACTTGTGACCAATATGACGGAAGTAATATACCCGAAAGAGTAGGAATAAACTTTATTGGCAATATGAAGAAACAGATAAACTATTTGGAAGGACCTTATGATCACCTAGTGCTAACAGATTCAAGGAATTTCATGAAATTCACAATGCAAATAAATTTAATAAGAATAGATAATAATAATAGAATTGCTACCATTCCTTTTGGACGCTGGAACTCAGAATATGATCGTGAAATTCAGATAGAAAGAGAAGGAGTTTTGCAAGATTTCTTAACCACTAATGTCCTCAAAGTAGTAGTTGTAGAGGTAATAGTGCAAACTATTAGATACTTATTCACATATATAAACGTACCATACTTTCATATATTTTTGCGTATTTCAGAAATTACTCTATGAAATTCTTTATACAGATAAGGTTTTGCCTTTAAAGTTGGTTTTTTTACTAAATTTATTTTTCTATTTCTCACTGACAATACCTGTTAGTACCAATTCGTAAACTTTATTTATCTTTTTTATTTAATTTTAAAGTTTCACTTTTAATTTTGTAACATTGTAACGACAAACATTCTTAAGATGGCGTTACATTCAGTAACAACTAACAACAGCGCAAATATTTTCTACCCTCAAAATTTTATTGAAATTTTCAGCAGTATAGGTGCTTTTAAATTTTTTCGAATAAATATGGAGCTGACTGCATTCAGTATCTCTTAAATTTTTTGAGGGTTTCACAGGTTATATGTGTGCAATTTTGGAATAAGAAATACGTATGTATCGTTATATTTTACACCTATAAAAAGATTATAGATATTATTATTATTTTAACGATGGTTCTACATAAGGAGAGCGATTCAACTTGAATTCGTTATTGCTGGGGTCTTTTGCTTCATCTTTTTTACCTCCCTAAAACGCTTCATCCTCTCGGAATGCTCTTTCTTCAGTTCATGTCTCCATTTTATTACAGGTTGGTGCAAAATTTTTTATATTGATCTGTTGTAGATCCTTTTGAACCTCTTTCAGCCACTCTTTTACTTCTTTTCAGCTACTCTTGTATAATTATATCGAGTAGTTTCTTCGTTATTATGGACTGTTTCATTCTGTAGACATGTGCATAGAACTTTTCTCGTCGTTTTCTGATTTCTTCCGTTATTTTATTTGATAAAGTTCATTCTGCAGGTTTTTCATTCAAATGCCGTTCCTATTGATCTATATTTTTCCCCTAAATATTCCTGAGATTTTTCCGTTCTTATTTTTATATTTCTCTAATTCTTGAATTGCCTTCAATAACCATTGTTTCAGCTGCGTATTTTGCTTCTGGGAGAATCGTTGTGTTATAATGCCTCAATTTGGCGCCTCTGGAAATGCACTTTTCATTGTAGCACGCTCATATTAGCTTGTAGGCCCTTTGGATCCTGGTAATTCTTTGTTGAAATAAAAGTATCAGGGAGCTGTCTACACAAATGTTGTCAACGAGAATGAACCTAACACTTTCGAGAGTAAATATAAAGTACGCTTCGATAACTTCATCAATCTTGTTGAATGACAATAGGATACAATTGTTTCATCATTATTATGAATCATCAGTCGTATTTAATCAATCAATCAAGAATCTACGACTTTCAAAACGCCCACAGGTTTTATATCCGGATGAGAGTAACAACACTTTGTGAACATTTACGTGAGCTCTCTCTATCGAAGAAAAACGTATAAATTCTCCCTAGCGTCCTAGATCCCTAATCATGACAACATTAGTGGGAGTACGTGAGGCTTCGTGGACATTTCATTCGAACACCACAGATATCTGTCTGCAATGTGTAAAAATATTTGCATGCTTAATCGCTCCAGATCATACCCCGGCGGTTAAAAAGATACTATTGGGTGATTTTTTAAGCGTAGTTTTTTTTAAATCGAATTAAACACTCAATTGGCATCATATATTCAACATTTTTATTGAAATTGAAAACTTAATCTTTGCCATTTACATTATGAAGATAACTTCACGTAAATGTTGTCCGCGGCTCCGTATCAAATGGTCCATTCGGAAGGTGCAATTTTGCGTCACTTTTTCGAGCATTTCGGCCTGTATCCTACGAATTACGCGTATTATGTTATCCTGTAAGGCTTTAATCGTGTTCGGCTTATCCACATACATTAACCACTTTACATAACCCCACAGGAAATAATCTAGAGGCGTCAAATCGCATGCTCTTGGCGGCCAATTCACTGGGCCATTTCGAAAGGAAGCTGCCCACCAAATTCAACCTTCAACATGTCCATTGTGTCACGAACTGTGTGGCATGTGGCATCGTCTTGATAAAACCACATCTCACCAAAGTTCAACTCGGCCAACTGGGACAAAAAAAAAAGTTGCGTATCATGGCCCCATATCGTTCGCCGTTGAAGGTAATGTTTCTTCCACGATCGTCTTTGAAGAAAAATGGACCGATGGTGCCACCAGCCCATAAACCAAACCAAACTGTCGTTTTTTCGGGATGCATCGGTAATTCTTGTATGACATGTGGCTGTTCATCAGTCCAGATGCGACAGTTTTGTTTATTTACATATCCGTTAAGCCAGAAATAAGTCTCATCGCTGTACACAATTTTTCGATAAAACAGCGGATTTTCATTAAGCTGTTCTAAGGCCAATTCACCAAAAATGAGACGTTGTTGTAGGTCATTCGGCTTCAATTCTTGCAGAAGTTGAATTTTATAGGCTTTCAAACTCAAATCAATACGTAAAATTTTCCATGTGGTTGAGTAACACATGCCCAATTGCTGGGAACGGCGACGAATTGGCATTTCACGATCCTCATTAACACTGTACGCTACGGCTGCAATATTCTTTTCCGTTCGCACTGTAACAGCACGAATTGTTAATTCACCAGGTCGATTATGACGACTAAAATATGGCCGTTACAAACGATACACACTTTTTACAGAGCACGAATTTGATAGTAAATTTCAAAAATTTGCAATGGTTGCTCGCTGGTAAGTCTTTCCACGATGAAATGGTGGAGTATACTGAAAACTTTTCACTTCGACAGATGACGTTTGAATGCCATTACCAACCAGTGCTACCAACCTGAAAAACTTAACACTTAAAAAATCACCCGTTACTATGAATACTTATATGAATGATTCATGAATCTTGAAACTAGCTATACTTGTTATCCCTTTTTCAGCAAAAACCATTCGTTTTCGTTGACAAATTGCATCCTAGGGGATTCAACGGTTTCTGCATCGATATGATGGAAAGCATCGCCAACATAATGAATATAAATTTCACCTTGGAATTAGCTTCGGATAACAAATTTGGCGACTTGGATGAAAATGGCAGTTGGAATGGAGTGATCAAAGACCTTCTAGATCGAAAAGCTGATATAGGTCTTGGTACAATGCGTGCATCTGCATCCCGTCAACTTGTAATAGATTTCACGGTACCTTATTATGAACCAGTGGGATTTATACTCCTGATGAAAAGTTTCCGAAGTAAACCATCTTTCATTAAATTTATACACGTACTGGATGCTGGAGTATGGGTAGTAAGCTTGATAGCTTTAGCTATTTCTAGGTGAGCCAAGCATTCTAAATCAACTTTTTTAAGTTTTAACTATATGTCAGGACAGTACCATTAAAACCTGAAATGATATTATCAAACATTTGTGGCGTTTGTTTTATTAGTGCTAATAAGTAATTGTTTAATGAAAATGAAAATTTTAGAAAACAATGTTTTTTTACCATTTCAATTTTGAAATGGATTTATATCAAGTGAAAGCCGAAACCATTCAAAAGTAGCATATGAATCCGTTAGAGACCAATGGTTCAATTTGTAATCGTTCGAAAATGTGTGATGAATATACACATTATCTTTAACCAAAATTTAACCACATCTCTAGTTTCTAGAATTCCATGATGCTGTCTAGTATTGAATGATATGTCGCGCAATACTTGTTGAAAAAGGGTTGATTGACAAGTTCAACAATTTAATTCAAAAATATAGTCTGAATTCTTTTGAAAAAATGAAATTCACTCGATATATGTTTTGAGCAGCTAAGCCATTTTCTAGTACCTAGAAATAACTCTTGACAGTGGTTATCATCTCGAAATATATATATGAAGTGTATTTGACCAATATTTCAATTTACATAATTTTACTTTCGCAGGTCTAGTTCAAAATAATAATCATTAAAATACTTATGGTGCTTGCTGTATGGTCCTAATTTCACCATATTTTCTTGTGAATGAAGAATCGATATCTTAGTTTCACGCAACATAATCACACAAGAATAACTTTTTCAGTTTATTTCAGATCCAGTAGGAAAGATTTGATATACTTTAATAATATCCATTGATAAAGGATTGTAAGGTACATCTCAAATTTGCAGCACAAAAGTAAGCATTCGGTGAATGCCGTTGAATAAGTTTTTTTGTGCTTATTTCACTGAAAAAACAATACATTCGTTTTTTCTGATTACTAGCTAATTTTTTTTTATTGTATTAAAATGTTTGATATATGTTTTTTCATTTATAGTGTTTTTTAAATTTCAATGAATGTGTAACATTTCTATAATTCCTCTACACTTTTTGTCTTTCACAGTTGCTGAAATGTTAGTATATTAAATTCGTATATTTCAGTGAATTTGTGTTTAGAATGGGCAGTGATTCGAATATCTCAATTCCATCTATAACGATTCAGAAAATCTTTCACATAGAACTAATAGAATCAATACATAACAATTACTAAACATCATATCTCAAAACACATTTTTTCCAGATCTACCATCAAGTTATTTCGCATAAATACAAAATGAATATTAGGATATGAATATTCTGGTACAATAACAATTGTATTTAATAACAAATTAAATATGTACATTTGAAATTTGGGAAAATATTTCTCATTTAAATCACCTGTCTTACCATGAGTTTTTCAGAGTTTCTTCAGAGTGAAGAAGACTAATGTACTTCCCCCGAATAACAGAGCGGCAAAAGAACCGAGTTTAAAAATCAATTACATTTTGAGTTTTTAGATCAATAACAATTTATAATTAAATTACGCAATAGTTCTGACCAAGTGAAATTCGAAAATAAACATCAACTAAAATAAAGATTTCATCTGTCAAAGTCTTAAAAAAAGGGCCTAAAATGAACGTCAGATGTGCTTGTTGATTGGGATCCCGAGACAGCGTAAGACCAAGAAAGCGCCCTCATGATCGATGGAATAAGGAGCTTGTAGTTTGATTGGGCGTTGCCTGAAAGAGAGAGACTGCCGATAGGGAATCTTGGCAAGGACAGGGGAAGACCTGTGTTCTGCAGTGGACGAACAGAGGTTGATGATGATGATATATATATATATATATATATATATATATATATATATATATATATATATATATATAAACAACAAAATACAATTCACACGGTATAGCCCGCAACCCAATTGGAAGCAGCCGCTGACACATGTTTCGAGCTTATTGGCTCTCCTCAGAACGGCGTAGCCAAGTTCAAGGTGTACGAACATGGAGATGAAATGAACAATAGAATAGCACACCTGTAAAGGAAGTCTCCACTGCTAGGCCTCCACGTGAACTCTCCGGGTTTGGAGATTTGGTCAACGTATCGCCTTTGTGGCGACTATTTATCCTTTACGGAGTCTTCAACCGAGAAACTAAACAACGAATATGGCTATACCAAGAATTTTATTTTGTTGTTTGTACTCTTCCCCGCGAGAAATATCTATTCATTATATTATTTTTATATATATATATATATATATATATATATATATATATATATATATATATATATATATATATATATATAGTTTCCAGATTCACGTATCATTCATACTCAGTCAATTCTGAGACTCTCAATCGAAATATTACAGTTAAAGCTCTCAGGGATCTGTCTACACAATTATTGTCAACTAAAAAAGCCTATTACTATCGGCAGTAAATATTAAATGCGCTTCGAAAAATAATCGAACTTGTTGAATGATAATATGATACGATTGTTTCATCCCTGTTAGGAATCATCAGTCATATTCAATCAATCAATCACGAATGGGTGACTTTCAGAATGCCCTCAGGTCCTATATCCGAACATTATAGTTCATGAATTCTAATATTGTCAGGAGGAGGAATCTAAAATTCTAGAGAGATTTTATACGTCTTTTCTTCGATAGAGGGAGCCCATTTGATTAGTTCACGAACTGAACCGATGAGTATAGTTATATGATAATTACTCAATTTTTTTTATTCCAGTGCACTCATTTGGGTATTCGATAAATACAGCCCAAAGAGCTATAGCTTTGTTCGCGGTAAGGATTCTGAACCGATTCAGAACTAATTCATAACTGATTCGGGATTGATTTAATACGCATGCTCGGTTATGAACTGGTTCGGAATTATGGTTCGGAATTATTTCGACCCGCGAACGATTTTAGAACTAGTTTAGGGAATTTTCAAATCACGGTTGTTCTCATCGAATAATATGCCGTATACCGCTTGCAATTGTCATTCTAATCAAAGAACAATACAATAACACATTATTCTATGGAAGTCGACTTATAAGTAAGCAACCATTTTCCAATTTATTTATTTTCGAAAGCACAAGATAGCAAGATACGTTTAGTCATTTAGTGATAGTAAGATTTCAGAAATGTCCCAACAACCAGAAGATAGTTATAAATGGACCCACCAAAACACTCTTCTTCTCTTGGAATTGTATCAAAAATACAGGGACCATGTCGGATCGATGCAATTAAAAAACTTCAAGAGAATGTTTGAAGAAATTGCAAAAGAAATGGTAATAATCACAAATACACATGTTACACCAAGTAATTGCGAAAACAGGTGGAAAGTGCTTGAGAGAAATTACAAAAAATATGTAGACAATATGAATAAGACTGGAAGGGGAAGAAAAGTGTTCGAGTACTACGATATAATGCAGAATATCCTAGGTAAAAAAAATATAAATCCAATACTTTTATTGTCATCTGACACTGTTACAATACCATGCACTGACAAAGAGAATACTAGAACTGAAGATTCTGTGGAGGAAGTCATGGAAGCAGGGCCTTCCATTAGTTCTTTAAGGGATTTTATGGAACAAACTATCGTACAAACCCCTTCAACAAGTATTAAAAAAAAATTAATTTCTGTTGCAACTCCTAAAAAGATGAATTACGAAGGAAAAAGACTGAAATTCAACCTTCTAAAAGAAATCAGAAATGATAGGAAATCAAAGAAATAATTTTCTATGATACCAATTGCCAAACTATCGTGAATGCGCAAGTCCCGAATTTACAGTTCTAGATTGATCCTTCGAACCGGTAGAACCAATTCCGAATCGATTCCGAACCAGTCCCAGTTTATCCGCGAACACAGAACTGTAACTAAAAGTTCGGAACTGGGTGATCCGCGAACGCCAAAATTCAAACTGCGCATGCGAATAGTTCTGAATCGGTTCAGAATCCTTACCGCGAACAAAGCTAATATATGAGGGAATATTTGTACTATAAAGTGTATATGAATATGAAAAAAAAAGTACCTCTACCGCTGTCTGAAAAAGATGGGAACCTCTAGTTTAAACCAAAATTGAATAAATACCTCTCTAAAATTGAAAGTATCATTTCATTATCATATTATAAGTATTATTTCATTTTTATACAATATTTTAGGAAGTGGGAACAAATTATATTTTCGAGGAATTTATCTGAAGTTGAACGAAGCCATCTTTCTGTTTTCACATATCCCATTGATCAAAAATACAACCTATTAATGCTTGACATGGAAAGGTTTGGAATTCCAAACACCATCGAAGAAGTTGAAGAAAGAATCAAGTCGTCCACTTCACCTGTGAATGGTTATGTGTATATAGGTGACGCCACTGATTGTAGATATTTGAATTTGATAAGCTGCGATTTTGAAATAATAGGCGAAGAATTCTCGAGTAAGCCGTACGTTATTGGTGTTCCAGCAAGAATCCTATTTGAAAGAACCCTTGGATTCAGCGTGAGTATAACCACACACAAAATAGTCGGGGAGATATGTACATGACATAACAATGATATGAGTGCTCCAGATTAAATGTTCATAGAAAGAGATCAATTGTCTCGATAATTTTTTTAATTTATCGTATTATTGTACCAAGATTTTTCCAAATTTCTAACATGATACAAAATTTAGTGGAATTGTTAGTCCTTCTTTGCAATCAAGATGTCTGTTTGCAATTGGTACTTCAACAAATGCGATGTTTCTGGTCCTTTTATTTTTCATCAATCCATCAGATTCATTGTAGAAAACAGTTTGATCAGCTTATAGATTGCGATCTCAGCCTGAAATTTTCATTATCCAAAATTATCTCTGGAATTTAGTTGTACTATAGAGCGTTTTATTTTTGTAAGAGTTGGTCCTACTCATTATTTATTTATTTATTTACAAATACACCACTCAACAGCTTGGGCCAATTACTGAGTGGGAAAGATACAATATAGTTTGGAACTTATGTAAAATAAAACTAGAAATAATACCAATAATGTACAAACAATACTTATGAACGATAACTCTGTGGGCAAGCTGACATTAAGGCTCACCCATAAGATTCAGGAAAAACTGATATCTAAAAAACTTATAACTAAAAAACAGTCAGGCGAGAGCTCGTCTGATATCACCAGGCACGCATGCAAATATGTCGATGACGTCATTAAACGGCTCAAAGTCACCACAAATTTTATGAAGTGGTGAAAAGGCCAGAACACTAGTACGAGCTAAAGATGAACAAAAAATGTTCATATTTCTACAAGTTATTCTCGGAACACGAACATTTATGAGGAATATTTTATAATATCCCTTCAGCGCCAAAGTCTCCTTTGTACTCTGTATAAGCAAACAGTTTACATAATTTTGATGATTATTTCCATTAACATTTATTTCGATATTATTGATGAAAATTAATTGATCACGTTTTGATAACGAAAAGTTTGTTTCAGGATTTTGCAGCTCTTAGAACAAAACGTTCTGAATGAACTGAAAACAAAATGGTGGGACAGGAATCCGAACGAGAAAAAATGTCTTAAACCGGAAAACCAGTATGATGGTATTGGAATGAAAAACTTAGGAGGAATTTTCGTTACCCTCGTTATTGGTATTGGAATATCATGCATAATTCTTATTTTTGAGTATAACTGGTACAAACGTCAAAGAAAAACAATTGTCATCTCTTTTCAAAAAGTTTCTAACAAAAATCTATGAATATTGTGAATGATGCCTACGATCATTCATATTAGAAGCGAGGAAATGATGTCTTACTTTTCCAGTAGATAGCGCTTGATTAGTAACCGTTACCGCAATGCTACATCTTTTGTCATATGAGATGGATGCGAAATGTAGACATAATCAATCAGACCTGTGTTCGATTGGCGTGTGCTTTTTACTGCGAAATGGCCTGCCAAGTTTTTCATCACGTGTGCTTGTCTTTGTCAATCTAATTATTCATCGAGAGTGTATGAAATCAATTCGGATTTATTCAATTAATAACATAATGAATATAATTTAAATAAAACTAAGTAGTTATTGATTTTCACTATAATTCTATTAAAAATAACAATATTGTTTCACCAACACAGTGGCTTCATCACATTATCTTATGAAGCTTATCAACTTATCATCTACATCTGATGAAGCCACTGTGTTGGCGAAATAATTTCTCATGTTTTTATGAATTATAGTGAAAATCTCAAAAACAACTTAGTTTTTAATAAATGACACGGAGATTCGCTTATCTCTTGGTGAAACATTATGTTGAAATAAATCAAAAATTAAACCACTTTACTTAAGTTTAACTGAATATATTATTACACACTCTACATATGTTTAGGGTGGTTAACCCATTATCAAATATCAACCCATAATATTGTATACACTTGATAATCGGTTAACCACCCGATACATATGTAGACTTATGTAGGATTGTGAATATAATAACAGTGTTCATTGTGCACATTTTATGCTTTATTTAAAATAAAATTACAGCATTCACTGAAATTTTATTTACTATTGTTATTATTCACGAATTCAATTTATTTTAGTCAATTTCCGTGTTCAAATAAATCCAAATAAAACTGCAATAGAGTCAAAGTGAGTATCACATTAATTAACAACTGTATTAAATATAGAGTCCATAAACCAAATGGGGGATTGTATTCGGGAGTTGGTCCTTGGAGTATCTAGGTGGAATAATTCTGTAGTACGAGAATTCTGCCTAGGAACACGAAATTTCAAACTTAGGGAGAGAGGAGGACAATCATCCCTGTTGGCCAGTAATTTGTACAAAAGATTTAGTGATAAAGTTTATCTCCTGCTCTGCAATGGGATTAAACTAAATCGACGCAATAATTCGTCATGATACTTCCCTCTGTGGATACACTTTATCCTCCCTCCAAACAAATATCAGTTTACTATGAGTTTATTTCTATCCTTTCAGAAGATGTCATGTGCGACATAAAAACATGTCAAGTTTCATGTTTAGATTATAAGTATGTATATAAAGGAGATTAGTAATTGCGAAGTACTGTATTTAAAACATTCGGTGTATGTTTCGGACACATTAGCTACTAGTTCATTATCAAAAGTTATAGTTATTAAACTTTTTGAGACTATGTTTAAGTAAATAAAGATTTTAGACTCAAGAAATTCAGCAAACATTAATAAAAAGTCCATATGCGTTCATGTGACAGCAAATAAAATCTAAAAAAAAAGTAAAATAAAAATTTAAAAAAGGGCTTACAGCACGCGGTGTTCCCAAGCGGTCACCCATCCAAGTACTAACCGCGCCCGACGCTGCTTGGCTTCAGAGTTCAGACGAGTTCTGGCATTTTCAGCGTGGTATGGCCGTAAACCTTTTAATTGATATAACTTTACTGGAACTTGAGAGCTAGAATTTAACAATTGCAAAATGTGAAA
Source organism: Henosepilachna vigintioctopunctata (assembly GCA_030704895.1). Classification (NCBI taxonomy): domain Eukaryota; kingdom Metazoa; phylum Arthropoda; class Insecta; order Coleoptera; family Coccinellidae; genus Henosepilachna; species Henosepilachna vigintioctopunctata. The sequence goes on from JARQZJ010000129.1 coordinate 3,922,705, forward strand.
ATACAAAAAATAAATAATAAAATATAATTTTAAATAAAAAAAACTTGATCTACGGAAATGTAGAATAATTTTTTTCTATAATTGATATGATAATGCATTGAACCCTGAAATTTTCACACGGTAGTTCAAAAAAGTTTGGTTCAAATTCAATATAAAAGGATATTTCATGCTAGAAGCTAGGGGTGTCCACTTTACATCCATTTATTCGATATTTCCGATTGATTACATAATTTGGCACAGAACTCTTCTATTCGATATATGGTAATTGTCGAGATGTATGGTAATATCGATATATATTTTTCGAAATATCGAATCGTTCATTCTACAAAGCTGTCCAAATACTCAGCAGAGAAATAACCTTTCACTTACCAAATTCCCCAAGTTCTAGATGTACAACAAAGTCGAAAATCATGAGAACCGGCAACATCTCACACTCCAGAGACATCTGTTTCAATAAGTTTCAAACATTGTAAGTGTTACTTTGGCATGAAAGATTTCTACTACAGTAAGTTTAATATTGCAGAATTATCCCATGTAGGTGTAATACAGTTTTCTTTAAAGTAGGCAATAGCGCCCCCTTGTGCTATTAGAGACCTAATGGGGGCCTTAAGAGGACTAGAAAAAAAATGGTGGGCGTTGAAGTGGTTTAGAGTGGCAAAGATTGATTTATTTCTTTTACGTTATATTTAAAATTCACGAAAATTCAAACCAACGAAACACACAATACCGAATAATTAGCTATTTCTGCCCTGTATGAAAGTATAAAACTAAAAATAATGCAAATCATTGATTATTAAAAACAAATTAATTCAAATAATATATTTGAAATAAAATAAATAAAGAACGCAAATTCAAAAATTGCTAACAAGAATTTTGGCAACAGAAGTCAATCCTGCAGTTTTACGATAGATTGTGGTAGATTGTTCAATAATTTTTTCCTTACGACTGTTTTTGAGTAAAATCGACTTGATATCCACAAACTTGTTAAAAATCATCAAATTGATCTATCTCATTAGATGATTTTCAAAACTAAAATCGGTAGTCCTCATGTTGTTTCTTTTAATTCTATTAAAATATATTCTTAATATTATAAAAATGCATTTTAATTGCTCTCACTGCTTGAAATGTCGAGTTTAGAATGTAAGTTTCAACACCAGAACCGACTAATAAAACACACTATAAATTAATTGGAGTAATAAAATTGTGAGGTTTTAGAATTATAAAATTTTGTGGTGATGAACAATAATGGATTTACAAAGGGGCGGTAAAAGAAATGATATTTAGTGTAATGTGAAGTTTTGTATAGCGTGTTGCATGCTCGTCGTTTCATGGCACTATGTGGGCATTTCAAATTTGTATGTGCAGAAATCTTAACTGTGAGTCTGCGCAGCGCACTCTCATAATCAAACGTAGTGACTGGACCATGGCAGAGAGACGAAACTCGACACTCGTTCATTTTGAAAAATGTCTGCGCAAAACATTGTTGCCAGAACACGAACTCTAAATGCTACACAATTATTACACTCAGTCAGCTTCTTAATAATTTTTAAAGTATACAAATGAAATGACAATCTCGACATATTTCCTGGAATAAATAAATGTGCTCAGAGAGTTTAATAACTCTTTGATGTGTTGAATGACTACTGGAATAGTCCATTTTTAGGTAGGTACTTTCCACAACCTTTTTACTACTGCTATTGGGTTTCTCCTTAGCCGTTTTCTCTCTTTATTTATTTTGATTTGATGGTACATCTTGGATAAATATTTTTCAATTCATTCATTTCCTTTAATTGTTTGTTTTGTTGAACGTCTAAATAATATATGCTAAAATTGAAATTCGATTAATTTTCAATTTGATTAATTAATGGCAAGCTAAACTACAAGAACTCTAATTTGGTTATTCTATTTTTCAACATTATTGAAAAGTTTCAATAATACTGGAACATAACCGGTATTCAGAGATTAGAATTAAATGTTCAAAACATTAAGACATGATTTTATGGAATTCATATTTACATATATCCATTGAACTCATTTTAAAATGCAGATTTTTGTTTGTTATTCATGCCTCAGTTTCATATGAAAATTTATATGGAATTGATATTTCCAATATCAGGTAAGTCCAAAATTTTATATTTTCTAACCCCAGACGTACCCCAGTTGGTATATATGGCTTGAATTCATTATATTAGAATAATGTTAATTCATTATCAGTTTTACACTTTCAATACGAAGTCCTTGCTAACATTGATCCATCAACTTGATTCGAGTATATTGTGATTTTCGAAAGGCGACTGCAAAATAGTGTTACAAAGAAATATACACAGAAAATTGTTGAATTAATAACACAAAAATCTTGTTCAGGTGAATTATTCATTTGTTGAGATATGTACTTTATATTATAAATGAAGAAGGCAATATTTTGTAGAAAATACAAGGTATATTTGCTAATCAATGTCTGCTATTATATGCTGTGCCAAGCCACCTTTAATACTATTAAAGATGGCCGTAGCTGTGCATACCATAGACAACTAGTTCAGCTACTCACCAACAGATAGAGTGACTAGAACTTTTTTGAATATGCAATATGTTTTTTATTAATTTATTTGATAAAGGCGCTTTTTATTATTTATTTGATAGAAGTACATAAACATTATGTCCTAAAGAACTGTTCTGAGTGTGAAAGCGTAACACTAAATACAAAACGAGAGCCCTGGAAGTCTACAAAATATTGATGAGTATAACCCCTAGTTTTGTCACTCACCTACTTCGTAACGAGAAAAAAAATTTCAATGGATAAATTTAGTCATTCCAGAGTGGAAGATTTTGAAAAAATGTAATAACTAAATATTGAAATTGCTTCGGTTTCTGAATACTTGAACTTTTAATTTTCACTTTTATTGACAACATAGCATGACGCGTTTCGTTGTTACAAACGACTTCTTCTGATGCTACTAGCATACTGACTACTGACTAGTCGGTATTATAATGAATTTAAATCAAGTAAACGCCAACACTATTCAATATTGTGAATATTTTAACCTACAAATTAAACATCATAACTAGCGTAGTCCCGTTTTGAACGGGGCATTCTCGTTTTTCGGTTTTATATCCCGTTGTCCCCAAAGATAACCCCAGGATGCAAAAATATACCGTTTTTCGAAACAAAATTGAACAGACATTCAATTCAGAAATAATTGGACATATTGATTGTAATAAATACACGCAAATAATTAACGAATCTTTATTACTTTGTAACTATACTACGATACAAAAAACAACCTAATGGAATCATCGAAAAATTTCTACGGAACTCACTGGTTAAAATAATGAACAAATATGGACGTCTTAAAAATTCAGTTAGATATTTCATTTTTGAAAGCGATGTTAATACCCGTCGTTTACTTGCGTAAAAAAAGTGTATGGAATTTTTTTCTGAAATCCTCATCTGCTCTATTAGAACAAATTTTTTCATCCGATAAATACAAAATTAACTAGTTTAAAAAATATTTTGCATAGTATTTTCAATTCATAATAATCAATCTCTCTTAATAATGGACAATATTGTTAGTACAGTAAAAATGTTTTTAGTAATACAAATTATTATAATAGACATACACATTGTAATCCTTCCTTATAATTCCTATAATAAATCCTTCCTTGAGTTTTTCTAGCTATTACCTTAGGTATATAGATGTCACTGTTCATAAAGAGTTACGAGGTGATTTCTGTTTATTAGTTGACTCTTTTTGAACATAGTTATTTCATTTTCTTCAATTCGTTTATCTATGCTGGCAAGCTCAGGTCATCACTCATTAGATTTATGATAATTTTATAATCAATAACACCCATAGAACTAACATAAACTAAATCTTATCAGAAATTTAAACAGATGTTCCCATTAGCGGATTTTAATTTCTACCCCTATACAATGGGGAGATATGTTTTTCTTTATGAGTTTAAATTTCGCTATGATCAAATTAGCCTCGTAAGATTCAGAAAATTTCATAATAAATTCAGCCACATTCTTTCAGAGAAAGTTCTTTCAAATAACCCATTACCAAATATAATGTATTCCATCTGTTTAAGAACCAGAATTGCACCTGTTATTTGGATAATTAACCTATAACCTACTAGACGCTGAAAACTATTTACATTTTCCAGAATGTGGAAATATACTAATTGCATATAAGAACAAAAACAGTACTACTATTTTTGTGTTTATAATTTCAACCGTTTTTAACCTCGAATGAATGAAAGTCGCCTTATTGGTACAACAATAATCGAGTTTCCCTATTTGGATAATTTCATTCAGAAGCCAAAAATAGTTGCTTAATATGCGTAAAAATCCGTTTGTTTTTTCGTATTCAAATTCGTCCATAAGAAACTTTAGTACGAAGTTCTGATGACAGCCAATAATCTCGAAACACATGTCAACTTCCAATGATTAGTACGAGTAAACGAAAATATATATGTACCCATATGAAAAATAATTGGACCCATCAATAGCTCCCATCATATTTTCAAATTCAATATAAACTATTAAACGAGGTCCTCAAAAATAATAGCTGCTAAAAAATTCATAAACATGGGAAAATTTTATTATGTGATTATAGGAAATATTTATAATTTATATATAGGTAGATGAAAATTACACGAACTGTTCTTCTGAACTGTCAAATATATATAATGTTTTTGCTTCGTTTGACAGTTGACAACTTAAAAAGTTTAGCTAACTTAACTGCAGATTGAGTAATATCCTAATTATATCTGATTTACTCTGACCATTAACCAAATCTTTTCACAAAATACGCAGTTTATGCGTTTCAGTTTGCAAAAATTATTATTTCACAACTTCATACCAAGCTAAATATAAATAACAGAATAAACCTGTTTCATAAAATTAACCAAAAGAATATTATACTATAACATTCTTTTGATTAATTTGAATTTTTCGAATGAATGTTCCAGTATTCATTCTTCTAAATATTTCATTCATTGCCATAAGCACAAAAACTTCATTTCGTATATAATAAAACTTCATATATAATATAACTAATTTTCATTTGTGATATTTTCAATCAATTGTAATGATATTCGTATAGACTGAGCATTGAGCAACGTTTATGCGTTCTATGATCTAGCACAGGGGTCCTCAAACTTTTTCACTCCTGTTATGTTTTTTAAGATCTCTTCATCTCTCTAATTGAACGTTCTGAACTTGGTGTTTATATAATAAAACTACCATTAAAACATGAAAAACTCAAGTAAAAGCTAAGCAAATACAATTGATCCTCTAATGATAATGTTTGATCTTCAGGTATTATTCAGAATCATTCCATATGTATTCATATTTATTTTTCATAGATATGTACTCCCCTAGTTTTGATAGACCCCTCGCTAGGAGTTGAATGGAACAATTGAGAAACTACTACTCTAGTACAGAGTTTCTGAAACTTATGGCTCCACTTACCCCACATAATATTTTTAGGTGACCAAAAACCCTAAGAAAAAAAATGAAACTTAATGTGCAAAAAAATAAGATTTTTTTATTTCAATGAAATATGAAAAATGCAGTCAAAAAGAAATAACAAATCAATATATTACCAAATGTATTATATCCTATAATATACATATTACCATCAATATAGGATGGTAATGGGTGGACTTCATTGAAAATTCTTGCGTAATTTTGAAATAATTTTGTTCAATTTTGAACTTCATTTTAACTCGGCATCAAAACAATTTAACCAGCCATCCGTCGAATCGGAAAGTTTGTACAAAATCCATCTACTACTGTTCAAATAAAGATAATTATCTTTCATCTACTAGTTATAATTAGTAGACAGCAAGATTCATTCTTGCTATCTGATCGAACGACTTTTATACAGAATATCCAGATAAACATAAGCTAAGTATATTTTAAGAGTCTAGAAGCTTCTAGAATTATGTTCAAAACCATGAGAATTGTTATACTAATGAAATACTAAATAACATTGTTAAAACTAAATAAAATTAATAAATGTTAATAAAATATACTGAATAAAATTTTAACTTTTATTGCAAATTGATAATTAAGTTATTTCAAAATCAGTTGCAATATTATTTTGTTACTAGTATACGAGTATATCGGGAAAACAGAAGACCCAGCTGAGTAATATGTTATTTCAAATACAATTGTAAGTATAAATTACGATAAGATATCTGAAAAAGGAAATTGCAGACATACATATAGACAAATTACGAAATTATTGACTTTTAACTAACGAATCATTATTCAACATTATAAATTCATTAATCAAATTGTAATATAATACATAGTTAGAATTGCTCAAATAAAGGCATTATGATTTTAAATAAACAAAGTGTAATAGCCCATGCAAGTATTAGGTAATCCAACCATAGAATTAGAGGGTTTCACGTATTTGTTAGGGTCAGTAAGAATTAGTAGTTATCAATAAATTTGAAAAAATGTCATATAAGGTCTACGTAGATCCAGCCAGAGACCCCCTAAATGCTCCCTCCTATTCCAGTCATCTTCACATAATTGTAATTATTACTCAGTAATGAAGTTAGAAATTAAATTAGAAAAATATCGAATAAAAAATATTTTTATCTCCAGCATGATATTAATAAATGTATAATAATTCTCGTCATAATCAGAAACTTCTCCATAGATCCGCATTTTTTTTTCAATATAATTTTTTAAGTATCGATGATACGTAATCAATTATTCACACGAATACGTTGATACGTCACAATCGAATTATTTCATTAAATATAAAGTTCATTAAAAAATCACGAATAGGAGATAATGAATCCTTAAAACTTAGGAAAATATGTCGATCTATTTGTAAGATCAGTTAAAAAATTCAAGATAATGAATTAGAGACCAAAACATATATAGGTACCGAGCAAATATTGCTTTTTGTATGTATTAAATTTTATTAACGTGAATTAGCGTTATCAAATAGAAACCTATTCGAAAATTTCACTTTCAGAATGAAATTTCTATCTCCTTTTAAATGAAAAGTAATCTTAGTGAATTTCCGCGTAAAGATGAGAAAAAATGGTTGTTTCACATAAAAACTGATTCGTACAAATGTCCCAATGTAAAACAAAGTTTTTCCGCCATTAATTTACTCTTACGCACGCCCCAAAACGATAATACAATTTCTATATTGCTTGTCTACTCATTCTTTATCGATATGGAACAAATATGGAGGAAAGAAGTAGTAAATCCAGGGATTCAGTTTTCGTTTTCGGTCCCGCTCAACTACCGTATTCAATGACTTATGCATCAACAACCCACTATAATTTTATCCTCTCTTCTTTTTTATTGCATAATGCAGGAGTGAAACGTGTGAGTGTGATTACTTCATACTGCACCGTTTTCTAGTAAAGAAGCACACTGCCAACTCAAGCGCTTGCTTCATCAAAAGCTTTCTTTTCTCTCATAAATCGAGCATGCGTTTGAAAAAAACCGGAAATAATGGATTTAAAGACTATACCTACTAAAAGCCTGAATTGTAGTATAATTCAACGTTATACAGTTGTAAATCTATTTATAATTTTTTTAATCACAATTATATTATACCATTTTATCGTAATTATACCTAAACATAGCTTACCGAAATGGATCAGCTAAATACCAATCGTTTTCTAACTTTATCACAAATATTTACGATTGTTCTGAAAAGGATAAAAGCTATTTACACCTTTTCTCAATTTTAGGCAAATAATTGATTTTTTTTGTCTTCTGAAATATTTCCCGCGCAAATTTCAACCTAAATATGAATCAAATATGATTTCTTATCTCGAACAAATACGACATATAAAAAACTCGAAAATTACGGAAAACGGTTTTATAATTTTACCTTTTATTGTCGAATATACAAAAAATTTTAAATTGATAAATATAATTTTCAATGACAAATTTGTGAGCATCAAATATCCCTGAACAATTCCGATTAACGAAAGCCGACATTCGGTTATTTCCGCATATGTTCGTTTTAGCGGCGCCATATTAAATTTTGAACGAAGGATCATTTTACTGTGAAGCCGGAGCCGGTCAGTAGTGTGTTTAACTTGCGTAGTTATCGCTTGGTTTGCTCGTAGAGTCCTACACAACAAATCAAAACAAAAATGAGTTCTAAAGAAAATAAAGAAGTAGCTGTCGACAAAATTGACAACGAAAAAAATTCAGATGCTAAATGTGAATTAAAAGGCACGAAAAGGACGGCGGAGGTGAGTGGCATTCTTTATATTTATCCATTTTTATTATGGGTTATTCTCGTGGCTGTTACCATTACATTACAACGTGATTCATTGAATTCTGATTGTGTGTATATCTTTCATAACTCTTTTTACTCTCTTTCACGTTGGTAATTTACAGAAACCCAAAATTTTTGAAAAATCGGGTATATTTTGTGATAGTTTTAATCTATGATATCGTCGCCATGTGAAAACGTTTTTCTCTGTAAGTTCGTTATATTTGACTACGTTGATATTATCATTTCATTAAAACGTGTTTTTATTTATTTCTTCACTCCAAAAGAGGCCTATTTCAGTTTGAATGCATAGTAATTCATGATATAAACATGCCGTGAAGCATCCCGCCATATATTTTCAGGTACCCAGACCGAGGCTAGTTGCTTCGTTCAGTGAGGCTTTGTAATACATTCAATATGGCGGATCAATAGTCTCTTCAGATACCCCGTGCGAGATTATAAGGTTTTGAGAAATCATGAAGTTCACACATTGCTGCTTTTGAATTGAAAAATGTAATGCTGCGTGAATAAAAAATAATTGAATTTTTATATTCATTATATCTGATTTTCACTCAAACTGAAAATTTCAACGTGTTCATTTTAATTCATTTAATTTCCCTACATTAGCCAAGAATTTTTATAGAATTATTTTCAATTTCACGCCAGTAAATATATTTTCTATATTTTTATTCTTTTTATAATAACATGTAATATCTTTTTCGAATTGTGATTATTATTTCGTCCTCTTCATTCTATTTCAATTTTTATTATATTTATACTTGTTTACTAACAGGAAAAAGCCACATTCATGTCTTCCAAATTTTTGTTTATCCAATACTAAGAGATTGCGTAATTAAAGCCTCGTGTTCATTCATAAGTAATCAGTACCCCCATCAGGTTTATTCCAAAATAAAGGTATTCGTGCATTTCAAGATTTAATTCACTATCTGATTCGAAATAATGAAGAGTCCATTCGGTGTTAGTTAGACTTATCATTTAGAACTTATTGTTATTTTGTTAACTGTCTATTTTTTGGTTATTTTTAATTTCTTGTATGAATGGATGGAAATGTACACCCAACCTTAATAACGAAGTTTATTTTTGAAATGATTTAGCTTTTACAGGTTAGGTCTACACTTAATTTAAGTTTTTAAATCACGCATTTCTTCATTATGGCCTGTTTTGAAATGACTTTCAATTGTTGAATATTATGAGTTCTCAGATTCAACAAAGTTAATTAGTCTTTGATAATTTTCACATGTTTGAGTGAAATTGTTCTGGATGGTTTTTGTCGACTTTTATATGTAATTGTAAAATATACTGAAATCCGGCTTTGTGATTCAATATTTATATATCGTTAGATAATTATAATCAGATTTTGTGCCTAAATATTTTCATATAAACAAAAAAATATATTTCATTATAAGTTTTTCAGTTTTATTCGTTAAATTTTTTCCCTCTATGTGTAGTAAATTATATTACTTTTCGTTATCAGCAAAACGGGTATATAAGGATCGATATATGAATTTACTTTGTGCATTATCGGTGAATAAAATGTAATCCAATTAATATTTCAATTTATGCAGATTATTTTATCTATGTATTTCACGTTTCGCGTATTATGTTTTAACCGTTAGATTTTTCCTACGGAAATCATCCACTGAAATCTTTCGTGGGCCCTCCTCTTAATTCGAGAACTTTTCATAGCTCTACTACCTATCCAGCCAAAGCAGCTGCTGCTGTTTCTCCCGCGCTTGAGGGTGATCCGGCATGCCGGTCTTTCAAACACCGCTTGCTAGTGGCGGATAGGTGGATTGTCTAACGTTCGTTTTGAAAGGGAGAGTGGATATACAATACGAGATGAACCGATCAAGAGGGGCAATAAGATAACACAGGAAATAAAAATCGGGGCGCCATACTAGTTGTTGCCGGAAGTTCAAGTTTCTGGTAGTTATTAAAATTTGGAATTAAAGTATTTGTGCGTCAAATTCTTATTTTACTTTTTATTCTAATAAGAAATTATTTTTTATTTTAATGAGAAAAATAATTGTTTACGAAATTCGATAATTATTTAGTAATAATCCAGAAAGTGAAGTCTTGTCACCTTTATCTTGAAAAATTTTAATTATAAATATTTATATGTGCTTTTATGTATACCGGTATGAGTATAAAGTTAATCTTCAAAATGAATTCAATTATATTTGAAATTTCAACACCAAATGTAATAATTGATGCAATACTAAAAATAAAATAATTTTTAATTATCTTTTAAAAATGTTTTTGATCCTTTACATATTTATCACTCTTCAAGCATTTTCTGAATACATAAGAAATCTTCCTAAATCCAGAAGAGAAGATAACTATTTTCCCTTATAATGTAGTGAAAAAATAAGTCTACGCTTATAGCAACTTAATTCTGAATCTTATTTATGAACTATACATAAATAATCAAAGTATCAATTTGTTTCCTTCTCATTTTAGGATAAAGCCGAAGAAGTGAAGAAAGCGCGGAAGGAAGAAAATGGCGCTGGTCAGAAGGCGAAGATTTAGACGAGGAAGAAGAAGAAGGTGTTGATGGAGAAGAAGATGAGGAGGAAGACGATATTGTCGAAGGGGAAGAAGATGGTAAGTCCCTTTTTAATGAATATAAATAGCCTATATAAATTTGTTTTTCATTCCATAGCATTCTAATGAATGCGAGTTTCCTTTCATACGCACGTGATTGTGCGAAAGTGGAACCTACAGTTTAACGCCGATTCCTTATCACCCATGAACACATTGGGAATGAAATCCACCACCAGTAGGCCCAAAGCGTTATAGAGTCACTATATACAGTCTGGCTACTGAACCTTTAATTGAGACTAATCTAAAAATTAATTTTGTTTTAATTTTTGATAAAGTTTAACCAAATCCCAAATAATGAAAAGAAATAATTATGTGTATGAGTTTGCTGTGTAATTGATTATCTCTTTTCACAAAGTAAAGATAAACATCCCATTTTTGAAAATATAGAATAGCCATAAATTCTACTGCATTGGAAAATAACATTATCATAATAGGTGGTATCATGCTTCAAAAGAAGTAGATTAGATGAATTTTTATTTAATATCTTATAAATTGTATTGAAATCGATTTATAATTTGATTTTGTATGATTTGGATAGTAAACAAAGATGCATTTTTCATGTTAAAGTAATCGTGAAGCAAAATCATAAAAATGAGATATACAATGCAAAACTACTAGTATTATTATCTTTATTCTATAATGAGTTTAGGGTTTTTTCCCTAAGATTTTACATGTGATAAAGCTACTATATGTTATACTAAATAATATTGGACGTCACTGTGCTTTCCTTCTTGTTTAGGGATTGTTAGAGGTTCTCTATATTTGGATACCTATAAGTGAATAATGAAAGCATGCTGTTACATTTTTCAATATTACCACAATTTTTTAATGAAGAAATTTAAAGTTGAAGCAAATGAGTAATATATTTAAATACTGTAGAATAATTTTATTCAATTTTCATTTTTTCAGAAGACGATGACGAGGAGGTAGAGGGTGAAGAAATTGTAGAAGAAGAAGAAGAGGATGCATAATATGATGTGGTAGCGTCAACTGTATGTGTGAAAAACTCGTGACAGACTATCTAAGTGCAAAGTCTCAAGCTACGTTGTGGCCAAAAATAGACTCTTTCACCAATTTTCAATTGTATTCAGTGTAATCCATCATTATCAGCATTGACCAATGATCATTTTTCTAATTTTCGTCAAATAATTCAGTTGTTAATTCACAGTCAAAAACTTATTCGAATTTTGTGTTCACGATCTATCTTGCGATCTTTGCAGTAAAAAACAACGGAGTAAAACAGGATCAGTGCTGAACTGCGATAAAATCTGCAGTACCTGACTCTTTCTATTTTTAACTTATTATTGCGTATCCTCTTCGATTTGTAAAAATGTCCATTCGTGTAAAAATAGAATTAAAAGTTTAGCTTAAGTTTGTCTCTTGCATAATAATCAATTTAGTTGTACAAAGAAATTCAGTTGGATTAAACCAAATTTATCTTCATATAATTTAAGTTAATTAACTAAATTGGATTATTTTGATGATTATTAGAATTCTTTTCGATGAGATGTGTTTGAAAATGTATGAAATCCATTATTTTACATGGTTTTAATGTTTAATGAGTTTTTGACAATTTTGGTTTGTTTGCACAATATACGGGTGTATGCGTCGTCGTAGCTGCAGAGGGCAATAACGTGTGAACTTAGTATAAATTAGGAAATAGTCATACTACTTTTTTTAACATTGTGTTCTGTATGTTAGAATTTTTATTTGTAATTTATCTTGAAAATTGCACGAAAGTAACAAACTTGAGCTGAAATCGTTTACTTGTGTTGTAATTTCTTAAAATTTTCGAATCACTAGGTAATTATCTGTTATGAACTGAAACATTTTGGTTTCATCCATTCCACAAAATGAATCTGTAAACGAGTATATATATTTACATATATATTTATATGAAAACAGCGTAGTGTTCTACTACGCGATATTTCACTAGAAATATCTTGCCGCAGAGCTTCATAACAAAAAATTTATGAGTTGACTGATAATTTTCTTTCACCTGAAGCAAGAAGTTTTATAGTGAAATGAAGTTATGTATATCTTGATGATATAAACTTGGACTCTTCAGACCTTTCGTATATTTTTAATAGACAAATTTTAAATAGTTGGTTCAATTGAAATTTGATTTCTTTTTGTAACAGTGATGTATGAACTTTTTGAGTGATTATAAATAATGGATACAAATTGTTTCATAAATATTTGTTTTATTTCGCTATTCATCATTGAAAAATAGGATTATTGTGAAATACCTTCTTATTGTTTATAATTGAAAAGCTATGGTACAAAAAATTCTCATTTGGTTGGAAAAATTGAGTTTATTACAAGATTTTTATTAGGTAATACGTTGGGTTATAATAAGAAGTTTAAGCAGCCTATTCAAAGTTTGTTATGTGGTACTTGTTCAAACTCTGAAGGGTAAATTCATCTGCAAAAGCAATAAGACAAAGGCATTCTTTAAGTTTTCTAATTTGAATGAGTTCAAATGTTTTTTATGTTAAATGACTGAGCAAGTATATATTCCATCATATTAGAACTTGTTATTTATAATTAGAAGTATTTGAAGCAAGCTTTCAACATATCCTTGCATTTCATTGTGAAGTCTAAAAAATGCAAATTTGTCAACAAAGTCATTGCCCAACAATCCTATTAATTTGCATTCACTTTAATTACATTCTAATGATTGTACAGGAAACGTCGATAGACAATTAGATTTAAAAATTTTATATCACTATAGTATGTTTGATTTGTTCATACAATCGAAAACTGAACCATTGGCAATTTGCTTATCTATTAGGCCGATACTTTATGAAAATTTAACAACATAATTTGAATAAAACTAAGTTTGCAATTTTCACTTTAATTCAGTCAAGTATAACAATATTATTTCGCCAACAAAGTGGCTTCATCAGATTTAGCTGATCATCTGTGTTTCATCTATATGATGAAGCCACTGTGTTCGCGAAACAATATGTGACTGAATTAAAGTGAAAATTACTAAAACTAGTGTTATTCAGTAATTACACTGGCAATGTGCCACTCTTATAAGACTACTAGGTCTGTACAATTGGCATTTCTAACTTATTTCTTTCGTTGTCCCACACCCTAATTATTTTACAAAATGTATTTCCGCCGAATGTGCAAGCTTTGATTACTTAACTCGTTACTAACTTCTGTTAGGCGGCCGAATATATGAATTTTTTGAACACTTTCATATTGCATCATATAAGTGATCTTATTTTTACTTAGTTAATGAACATTCTTTTGATTACTGATGTGTTTTGGTCATAACTATTTTATTTCGTTGATGTTCAAATGATGGTTCTTATGTAATTTTAAAAGCTTGTGCATTATTACTGCGAAAAGCACTAGAACAGCATTAATTTGTTTCTCCTTAAAACATTACAGAAATTTAGGAAAAATTAAGTGATATTTTGAAGTTAAATGCCAGAAAGTGAGCATCACATATTTCATTACGAGGTAAATTTTTAATTTAACGAAGAATTCTAATATATTCATGTAAACTACAGAATAGGTAACTATACGCCTTTGTATTCCGATTCTTTAAAATTTTATTCTTATAATTACACAATGGCGGCTCTAGATATAATTGCGCAGGCGGCCAAAATCAAATGAAAGCTCTTTGAACATTAAGTTTTGTGTTTTTAGAAACGCCATTTGTTGATAGGGCCGTCAACTATATATAATAGTTGTTTAAAGAGGTAGCTTCAATTTATGCGATTCAAAATGAACTTAATTTCAGATTAGTTTTCGAAATTACATAAATAAATCGCCTACCAACAATGTAACTTGATACATTTCAGTTATGTTCTCATGCATATTACGTTATGACTTTTTAACTTGATATTTACGTAATTAATATTATTAAGCTTAATATTGAGAAAATGCAATTCGCAAACACTGCCATTCTCACATAATTTCCAGTGTTAAAACTAAAGACATTACTAATGAAAAGATATAGTTATAGTCCAAGAGTTGGCACCAATTATTAGTTAGGCATGCTGAAAACTTTGTTATACCCCAATACGGAATTGGTGTACCCCTAAATTTTTAAAAATAATAATTTTTGCTCAAAATATATTTGAGGCAAAACGCAATTTCTATATGTTACAATGTATACGAAAATTAATGAATTCAAAAAAAAATAAGCCAGACGATTTAATCGAGGTTTTAACATTGCCAGACAGGTGCAACAACATTTTGCGAAAAATAGTGAAAAATGTATTTGTGGCAGCTTGGAAATTTTAATGGAGTATTATTCATTACTAAAAGAGAAGGTTTCCAACAAGACAGATCATTTTGGTTGGACTTTCCAGCTGCCAACCCCTAAAAATTTATGGGTGGATTTAGCCCTGCTACTCACCATCCAGGTCTGCAATTTTGTATTGGGGTATATCAGGAGAGATATTTGACAAGTTTTCTCCTTGCCTCAAATACCTACCCAAAAATTGGTGCCAGCCTCCTTATTATACTTTTGCTCGTTCCATACAAAAAATTTGAAATCATGCATAAGTTCTGTTTTTTATTTGCGCAAATGAAACACATTTTCTACTTCTGAAATAAACTGTCCACACTAATTAATCTCTAGCTCTTCTATATTAATACAATGCACTCATATTGATAATATAATTACCAACATTTATTTGGAACTCAACATAAATAAAAGAAACAAAACTTTTTACATAAAATAATTCTAAGATATACGAGAATATGACGAGAAATTGAAAAGCCCAAAAAAAATTTTTTTCAGCATAAAAATTTTTCATTGTAGCTCTGATTTCAGTTTTCCAATTTTGACAGGTAGCAACTCTACCATTTCTTTGCATACTCCATATTCCACTGCAATTGTATCTTTAGCACTTTGATATTTTGCACAAAAATCTATAACTTTTTGGTAAGCTTGCAAACTAGCTTCAGTATTATCCAATTTCATTCTTTTATCTAAAGTTATGAACTTTCCATGCAAGACCCCTATATAAAATTGTGCTCTAGCATATGCATTATAATAGCTTTCTGGTATTTGACCTGTTTTATCTTCAAAAGACTTTAAAAAGGTATTAAATTGTTTAAGACCTTTGGTGATTAACATATTGATTTTTGAAAGATTATGTGGTGTAGGACGTGTATTAGATTCCCTATATCTGTCAAGTTTAATATCAAGTAAATCAATATAAGCATTTCCCACTTCATACCACATTTTACGGCAGTAACTGAGATAATATTGGGAATTAATTTTATCTAATAAATTTTCAAGCAAATCAATTCTTCGTTTGTGATATTTTGCCCTATTTTCTGCATTATCATCAAAAAATAGTAAATCAAGATATAGTTGACTATGACTCAAAGCTATATCAATAAAATCAGATGCCAGATTTTCTAAACTGTAATATGTTTGACTACTTATTAACCAATTTTGTGCATTCAAAAATACAGCCTTGGCTTCAGATAATGTTAGAATATAATTATCAGTCACTTGTTTCTCATAACTACTTAAATCTAAAGATGAAAAGAATAGATACTTTAAATCTTCATGTGAAACAGTAGAATTTGAAATTTCTTGATCAGCTAAATCAGATGATGAAGGCAAATAACTTGGATCATCTTTCTCTGTTTCAGCAAGTAATCGATCTTTAGATTTGGATAATAGAAGTGAATCGTATTGTGCCCAACATCGTGAAACATCTGCACTTCTATGATTGTATTCCTCTATTTTACTATCATAAGTTTCATCTCTAACTTGCACTGCATCCAGCTCTTTCTTATATTGATCTAAGATATATGAGGCTGCACTTAAATGATGCCTAGCTTGTTTGAAACCTTTCTGTTCAGCAAAAAATTGGGATAAAGTAGCTGCATTCAAAGCCCAATCTATGGATTCGTACTGTTGATACACAAGCTGTTTTTTTAAAGTTTTATGACAATACACAGCACTTTTCAGTGCATCTTTTAATTTACCATATATCTGAGCTAAAAAATAGAGAGTGGAAATATTAATTTGTTCAAACCTTTTCCACAATTCTTCTGTGCTTTCACCTTCATTTTCAGTTTCAAATAAGCTGTCAATTGATTTAGGAGGATCTATGTTATTTTTATTTTTTTCATATATTTCATTGGACTTGTCAAGATATAGTTTCGCTTTCTCAGCATCTTTCTGAAACCATAGTATACCTAACTGATTGTAAGCATTCATTGAAACTGATATAAATAGTGGTTCTTCTTTAAATTCATCAATATAGTGGAGTGCTTTCTCAAGATGTTTTTCGCCTATCGAGAACTCTTCAGTGTCAATACAAATTGTTCCCAAATATATATAAACAGAAGAAAGCATTGCTGAAATAAAGAATGAACACAATTTTTAATTGTGTAAGAGAAATAATATTGCAAAGTTCACCTGAGAGTTTAATGTGTTCAGGCGACTCAGGTGTTTGATTTCTCAGTAAACTTTCAATAGAAACCTTCATAGGAATCAAAATTTGCCTTGCTGCATACTTCGAAAGAAGTGGTTCATTTGGAGGGTCAGTCTTGGAATCTTCTTTAATTAACTTCACTACTTTAAAGAATTTTTCCTTTAAATCATTTATGCTTTCTTTGAGATCCATCGTAATAGTCATTTTAAATCTTAATTGAACCGTATAACTTTTGGTAAAACAATAATACTACTGACTTTATTGATCTTCACCTGCGACTAACCGCTATCATTAACCCCCTTTTTATATGACACAGGAGTTGAAAAAAAATTGGAATGACATATACTTCAAGATTATAGGTTGAAGTATGGCTTTCATTCAACAGAAAAGAAATTTTTTGATGTACATCTAACAGTTCTTTTAATTGAAACAGGTCATGTGCTTTCTATATGAAATTTAATTTTGAGGCGGCATATGTCATATAAGTAGAACAAATGTTCAGAAGATCAAATTAAGAAGCTCTATTTAATAGGTATCCTAGTTCAATGTATTTGCAGTTTGCACCAGTGTCTTTTTCGAATGACTAACTATCAGCAGCACTACATTATCAAGAGAAACTCACAATGTAAAATGTAATCGAATATGCCCATACCACATTTGAATCGCCTGGTAGTAATAGTGTTGGTTTAAATATCTACCACAGTTTTTTGAAATCCGAGCTCTGAGGTACAATATATCCTTCTTATGATCAACAACTAAAAGTTAACAAAACATCTTACTACAGCAAAAAATACTCAAAAACAAATCACAGAAAACAAGACTAAAGCAGCCTGTGAAATTGTCGATAATATTACGATAAGTTACGCTTAGTAAAACAATGGATGGCGATCAGAAGGAAATTGTAAAATTGTTCAATAATCACTTCGTGAATATCTCAACAAATATATGTAAAAATATTCCAAATATTGCAGATGAGAACGCGTTGAAGTCAATTGAGAAATCTTTTTATTTATTCGAGAATACTTAACAGGAGATTATTTCTACTATAAAAAGCTTAAGAATAAATATGCTACTGGCCATGATGAGTATACCACTACATATAATTGAGAAATCCATTAATGAAATAATTAGACGATTATGCTTTATTATAAACAGGAGTTTACTGAGGGTATTTTCCCGGATGCTTTAAACACAGCCTAACTCTACTTACAAGCCATGAACTAGGAAATCTCGCAACATCCAAGCTAGACCCACAAAAACAGATGCTGTAATGGCGTTGTAATGGTTTCTGGTCATTGCTGCTGAATAAATCGCTATTTAACGAGAGAAATAACATTCAAATCCAAAAATAAGTTGTGAAAAGTGCTATTGTTTGAAGTTGTGAAGAACAAGCAAAAGAAATTTCCCGCAAATGTCTTATATAAACAGGAATATCTGTTGTGTTTTAAGTTGTGCTTTTTTGGTTATACCTGGAGAGGTAGAAATAATACCTAACTTTTATCATCTCATAATTGTGTAAAAACAAAAATCCGCGTTTTAGTTGTTATGCTATTATGTGATGTATATCGTGTAGAAAGTGCTACTGTGTTTTTTTCAGCTACAGACTAAGGAATACCTTTGAAATTTGTATGTAAATAGCTACCAATTACTGATGTTTTGACTAAGTAGTTCAGACATTAACAAAAGCGTTATTTGCTAGAATTGTTCCTTTTTTGTGATTAGTAGAGTTACTTACCCTTTGTTAGATTTAGTAGTTATTTAGAACTAATCTCTTATAGGTCTTGTTCTTGATATTAGCACAAAAATTAACATGCCAAGTCATTGCTGTGTGCTTGGATGCAAGTCGAACACAAAAGTTACCTCGAGGCCGGTGAGCCACCAGTTTCTGTATTTCGTTTTCCATATGATGGAAATCTAATGAATCAATGGCTGAAAATATTCCTAGGGCATTATGGACCCCCACAAAATATTCTGTAGTTTGTGCCAAACATTTTCCAGAGGGAGCGCTTACTAGAGAAGGTATTCATCGTTTGCTAGATTGATCAACAGAAGGCAAGAAGGCTAGATGGATAAAGTTAAACTCAATTTAAATGCAGTGCCAAGTATTTTTCTTTATTTACCCCTACTTATCAAAAACAGTACACTCTCAAAGAGAATATCCAGCTGAAAGAACCAGCATTGATGGAACGTTGTGAGAAATTGAATGAAGCTTTTGAAAACTCAGATTCAATTTGTAATTTTGTTGATTTAACATCCAATTATAAAAAAAGATTTTAGTATGTAAATCGTGGAATATAAAAACTTTTGAAACTAACAGCATTTTTTTACACTCTAGTTTTTCCATCCAACGTAACTGAATGTTCACAAATAAACAGTATACAAATTATTAATCAGATTTTAGTATATTCATATATGCATGTAAATATTTTTATCAATGGAAATAAACTGTCTCCTAATGATTTTAAATGGATTTTACAACTGGAATTAACTAGATAGTCTCAACTGGAAAATTTGCTTGCTCGTAACAAATATGATATCAGAATCATTCTATCGTCCAAATTATTGTACACATCTCAATAAAGGTTTAAAGGAATTGACGCATTAAACTTACTCTCACCTGAGAATGAAAAATAATGAAATTTATAGCATATTGTCAATTCTAATTGATAAAGTAAACTTGTTAAAAAAACAACATTTGAATCGCTATAACTCAGACATAGTTATTTTTAGAAAAAAAGTGTATTATTGATTTCTATAGATAATTGTATGATCTACAATTTTTGTTAAAACTATTTTATTATACAAAGTACCGTTTCGCTGAAAATTTCTCTGAAAAGGCATTTATTAACATGTAGTAGACCGATGTTCGAAGACCGATCGGTCTACCGGATTGAGCAGATGCGGTGTTGCCAAGTTCATGGCTTGTAAGTAGAGTTAGGCTGTGCTTTAAAGCTCGCAATTATGAAACCATAGAATAAAAAAGGAGCGACAAAAACTAAAATCACTTATGGCGTGGTACAATAATATTTTTTTCAGGTTGCGAATAATGTACTTGAGAATATTAACAATAAATCGAAAAAAATAACATGTATAGCATATATAGAATTAACTCTAGTATATAACATTTAATATCTGAAGAACTTTCAGAAATTCTAAATTAGTTTATCTGACTATAAACGGAGTTTTGTAAAGAATAAAACGATTCTTACAGTGCAAACCAGAGAATCAGGAATATCATGCATTTGGACAAAGTTATGAAAATAATAAAGGTTTCAAACTCAATTCCCTAGAATTATTACAGTATTTTAAATAATAATAAGTTAGATTTGAATAATGGCCTATTACTTAACATTTCCAGTATTACAAGATCATTTAACGTGTCGGAATGATTACCTTCCAGGTACTGTTTATGCAAAGCAAAACTCTAAGTAGAGTTAGGCTGTGGTTTATGCCTGTTGTCACGAAGTATGGTTGTAAAGTACTGTTTCGCTGTATATATCGATACCAATTCCGAAACAAGGAAGTTTGTATAAACAGTTTATGGTTTTTAGAATGAGAATTCGTTTCTCTAGTAGCAATAATATTTTCGATGCTACTTTTTTTTTTAGTTAACCTCGACTACTTGGTCATTGGCACATGGTACAATTTTTACAGTTTCATGTAATAACAGTGTTAATGATACAGATACTTAAATATAATTAACTATTTATTTTTAGTGAAATTAGATGAAACTGTATTATTTTTAGATGTTTGAACTACACAAGGTTGTATAATCCACATTCCCCGATAAATTTTAATGTAACTTCAATTTGGGTCGTTATGCTCAGAATGTCTTTGATATTGTGTTTTAGTCCTAGTTGGTTACGAACTGCCTCATTTTTTGGAATTTTTTTCAACTGTAAGGGGAATATTATCACAGTATTCGCACTTGGATTGTTCGTCTGATGTCATCAAATAACTCTGGGTCAGTTTCGTATGGCCTATTCTTAATCTCCTAGCTACTATTTTGTCTTGTCTGTTCATCTTGTTTTTTTTAATTTTCGGTTGAATTTTGTGCAGCTTGCTGGTATCATTTTCCCTTTGAATTTGCCATTCTTTAATGATTCTATTTTTTATTGATTGATTTAGATCTGTATGAACCTTAAATTTTGTAACGTCAGTTACAGAGGATTTTGCAAGCTTCCCGGATTGGTCCGCTGCTTCATTCCTTGGGATACCCACATGAGATGGAATCCAGATCATGACTTTACATGTTCTGAGATATCCAGAGAACTGCAAAGAATTATTATTATCATTGTTACGGTCATCAGAACGGTGGTTAGAGCTCCCAATACAGCTCCTATATACAGCTATAAGAACCTATACAGCTCCAATTGGACCTACAGTTTAACTCCGATTCCGAACGGATTACGTTATGAATCGAACCCACCAGCACCAGTAAGTCGAGAGCGCTATAGAGTCACTATACCGCCCGGTCACTGAACCTCTGAAATTGAATGAAATTTTCTTTTGTGTAATGTTGGTGATTTTTTTGAGTATATGTGTATGATTGAATTCACGGTGTTATATTATTTTATGCCTATTATTGATTAAGTATAATTTTTTTGCACATTTTAATGTATTAAAATGTTTATGTTTTTCAGTCTTTATGATCTGTCGAAAGTATTTATTATTGTGTAGTTTTCGTTGGTCCATGTAAATCGAAACCACTCATTTCGATCTATCTTTCTTTGATATCTGAATATTATTATTATTTTTTCAAATAAGTGCAGAAGACAGATCCCGTAGCAACAAAAAGTTACTAATCCTTAACTAGTCAAAATGATTATATGTCAAAAGTTATAAAAAGCATCCTCAAAAAAAAAAAACAGGAGGAATATGCTTCGCAAAGAGCAGAAATTAATCACAATATTACTATTGAACAATAAACAAAATTATAAACTGTTTTATAAATATGATAATAAAAACTTAAATACTAAGTTATACTAAAGAATTTAATTTGAATTGAAAATGGTTTAGTCACTGAATCGATTGCAGCTGCAGAAAGATTGTTCCGTACAACATAAATTCTGTTACTTAGGAAGTGCTGTCTTGTACAGGAATGAAAAGCTTCTTTCCTTAGCTTCACAGGATGGCTACGCATTCGAGTGTCTCAGTTGAGTAAAAAAGTTGAGTTTTAAATATTGACTGACGGTCACCGTCGTTAAATTTCAGTACCCTTCACGATATTATCAGTTCTCATCGTATACGACATTTCTGAAATGTGGTCATATTTACCATCTTTCCAATAGTTCTTCATAACAGGGCCTCATACGACGCAATGAGAGCCTAGAAGGACGACGTTGAATTTTTTCAGGCATATTCAAATATGCATGCTTTCTTGAAAGTATCCATTGTTTGTCAAATTTTTCGCGACAATAGTACATATTTATATGTATGACGTTTATATTGTTTGCTTTATGTTTATAAATTGATATGTGTGTGTTCATTTAAAATTTGTATAATTTTTTTTTTTTGTTTCTACAGTTTCTTAGGATTTTCTCAAAAATAATAACATTCCTATTTATTATAAATTAAAATTTTTTTTTTTTGAAATTGAGAAGAAAAGAATTGAATTGAAAGAAAATCACAAAACTTCTAAGTTTTATTAAAATTATGTTTTAAAATTTTCATGAAGTCGACCCAATCGATTAGTAAGTAGTTTTTTTTATTCAGAGTTTATTCATCAAAACGTGTGCAACACTAGTTTGGACAGAATTTATTCGAAATTTTTTATTTAATCATTTTTTTATTCAAGTTGGGCTAAGTGCTCAACTGGCATGTCAATAATAATCATGTTGTATCAAATCGATCCATTCTTCAATTCGATCCATTAGTATTAATAACTAAAAAGGAATATAATGATTATATTTGCAATGTAATGTGTAAACCATATGGAAAAATATTTTATTATCAAAAAAGAAAATATATATTTATATATTTTTCGTTAATTTTAACGAAAAAAAAAAAATATAAACATTATAACCATTTGTGTATCATTTCATCATAACCCTTTAAAGTTAAGATTTATTGAATATTCTATGATCAAACCATAGGAAGTGAATCATGTTCTATGCATGTATAGTAAAGATCGTAATAATAAATAATTGTAAATAATAGTGTTTTCTATTTATTGAATTCTCTTCTGCAAATAAAATGTTAATTTGAATAATTCATTGTTTTGTATGAAAAAATGTTTATCAAAGATCCATGCGGTATAGCATGCATCATAGTAACGTACATAGCAATATTTTACGCTGACTATGTAGTAGTCAAATGGATAATTCTTCAGACTATGGTTAACAGGTATTATTTTAAAAAATTAGTTGACCTGAAATATAAAACCTTTTTTTCCCTAGCCTCTGGGGTGCATTTAATCTTTTGATGTTCAACTGCATTATATTTCTGCTATGTATGTCACATTTAAGAGCTGTGTTGACTGATCCTGGTACTATTCCTTTGCCAGAAAATCGAATGGATTTTTCAGATATACATTCTCATTCCAGCGAATTAGGTAATTACGAAATGAAAATTGAAGTTAAATTTTCGATAAGTGTGCCTCCATACTGTCTGTAATTTAATTGCTTGAAGTATTTTGAATGGCTAAAGCATTATTTAATGCAAGAATATCTAAAATATCATTTATTAAAAAATCAGTGAAATTACTTGTTCAACTTGTGCTAAAAACAACGGTATACCAAAACAACTACTCTAAAAATATAATACAGTCATTTTATACTGTTTAATAATATGCAAAATTACAAGTATATGATATACAAGTATTATTAGATGAAAAATTATAAAACACTTCACGAGAGGTTTGAAATCATGGAACTATATTTGAATTATATTTTATGGTACATTATTTGAAAACTTTGCTACATAAAATATCAGTTCATATTTGTTTATTTTGGTTCGTTATAAGCCACACATTTTTTTATGAAAATTCGATATTCAATTGTAATGGGGTTTGTGTACTCAATTTTGAGTAATTTTATAAAATTTTAAGATATTAAAGGTCTTAATTCATATTCCTTTTTTACTAAAGAATAAGCAAGTAATTCAAATTTTATTAAAATTCAAGGGGGTGGTAGTGAGTAATTAAAAAAAAAAATTTCCAATTGATATTAGGCTGTATTGATCTGATGAGTTTGTAAAAATTTATATCAACTTGCAAAATTCATATAGCAATAGAATTAATCCATTTCATCAAAGGTACAACATATCTGGGACTAATTATAAAAGTCTTTATTTTTTTTAACATAAATTTTTAACAAGGCAAATATTAAATAACTCATAGATTCTTGTAATATATAGAATGTGAGAAAAACCAAAAGCTTTATTGAAACTTTTGTTTTATAAAAATTTAATACTCAGTTTTACAAATTATGTTAATAGTAACATGCTTTCATTTAATTACTACCATTATTCCAGTAGTGATATTGAAGTCAAAAGTTCACTTATGTTCAAAATAATTCTGTTCATATTGATAAAACATATTTCATGTTGCCATTTTTGTATAAATCTTGCTTTAAAAAAATGAATCTGCAAATTAGAACTTATGTTATTTTTTAGTGTTAAATATGATTTTTATATTCAGGCTGTGACTTTGTAAATTGGACCATATGTACTAGATGTGAAACATATCGACCTCCTAGGGCCCACCACTGTCGAATATGTAAGAGATGCGTTTTGAGGATGGATCACCATTGCCCATGGATAAATAATTGTGTAGGAGAGAGAAATCAAAAATTCTTTTTACAATTTCTTTTATATGTTGGTAAGATGAGTATTCAAGTTACACATTCAAAAAACACAAATCCAAAATCTATAGTTGAGGCATTATTTTAAAAGGTAGCAGTTAATATATGTCTATTCACTTTTTATTGTATATACAGTGACGCGTTTAATCTGGTTACCGCCTTCTCAGACGCCAACAGAATATGATTTAACTACAAATCTGAATGTACAATTATTTATAAACAACATATGGTTTTGAAACCATAGAGTTATTCTCAAAGGTCTTCTATATTGAAGTATATAGGTTGACCTAAAAAGGGTGAACAATGGTGAATTATTCAATTCCAATTGCTCATTAAGCAAATTCTCAGAATTTTTGTTGATGGATTTGCACCAAATAAATGCCAATACTATTCAATCAATGCCAGTAAATTGACAGGTTTTATGGCAAGGGAACTACAACCATCTTCCCAGATTAATTTGGGCAAAATCAAAATACATATGTACAATCAGTAATTTTTAGTTCTATATATATATATATATATCTTGTCAGTGTTCGATGTATTCATGTTTTTCTATTGATTCTTATTGATCGAATATATATAATAATCTAAGCATTATATATGCATACAGCATTGCTATTTATTACTGTCTTTTGAGTCATAAGAGAGTGTTTGAGAATTGAACAGGTCGTTTGCGCCTTTTGTTTGGACAATGAGGCAACTGATATAAAATAAATATAAAATGATAGAATATAAAAACATGCATGTTTTTATATTTATGTTTTATATTTGGTGAAAACCCATTTTCATCTATTTTAATCTCAGTACTTTGGGCTCATTTTAGCGGATGAAGATGATCAAAACATTGATATATTGAATGAATTAGACAGGTAAAAAAAACCGAATATTTATATATATATATATATCTTGAAATTGATTTATTGCCTGTTTGAGGTATTTATTTTGAAAGTTTTTAGCATTAACAGGCTTTTTAATATGAAAAAGTTTATTTCTGTTGACGTTTCGTTGTTATATTACAATAAATAATAGTTTTGACAAAGTTGTAATATATCATATATATATATATATATATATATATATATATATATATATATATATATATATATATATATATATATATATATATATATATATTCTTATCAAAAGAGAAAAAAATATTATGAAACTCCTGAAATAAAAATAAATAAAGGGAATAGTCTGAGTGCTCTCTTTATATCAACCATTGTTGACAAATATAACAAATTCTTGCTGATACCTGAGAAGTTATAATGAACTCGTGCAATATTAGTTATAATGAACAAACTTTTTCTTTACTCCCCTCTACATCAGAAGAAATCAAGAAAATTTTGGATAGAGTGAAAAACAAAATCAGTAGAGGAGATGATGGTATTCCATCATTTATAGTTAAACTCTGTAGTGATGAGATTAAGGATATTTTATCTTATATTGTAAATAACTCTTTTAAATATGGAATATTTCCAGATCAGCTAAAGCTAGCACTGATTAAGCCAATTCATAAAAAAGGTTATTCCCAGCAAATGGAAAACTATCGACCAATAAGTCTGTTGCCCAGTTTATCCAAAGCTTTTGAAATATTAGATAGACTATTAAAGTTTATAAATGATTGTAAACTCTTGTCGGATACACAACATGGATACTTAAAAGGCAAATCTACACAAACTGCTATATATCAATTCACAGAAACATTGATCCATTTAATAGAAGAAGGAAAATGGGCGTTGGGGCTGTTTTTAGATCTCACAAAGGCATATGATTGTCTATTCAGAGAATATATTCTGAACAAATTAGAAATTATGGGTGTTCGAAATAGAGCTTTGTGCTGGTTTGAATCGTACCTGTCAGGAAGACAGCAGAGGGTAGCACTCTCTAAACAAGGAGTAGAAGTTAAATCTACAATTGATACCAGCGAAATAGGAGTACCACAGGGTAGTGTTTTAGGCCCCATCCTGTTCATTTTATTTTTGAATGATGTGAATGACTGCACAGAGGGCGTTTCAGCTTGGATAACATCTTTTGCGGATGACACAAGTCTCATAGTTGGAGCAAAAACTTTTGACGAAGTTGAAGGAATAACAAGAAACATTTTTGAAAAAATAACAACGTGGATGAATAAGAATAAGCTCCTCTTGAATAAAGAAAAAACAATGGCTACTATTTTTAAAACTAACAAATCCAAAAAAGAAATTGCAGACTCTCTAGAGATCAACGGATGTAGAGTTGATATGAATGATTCTGTTAAATTTCTAGGTGTCTATGTTGACCAGTGTTTTTCATGGAGGCAGCATATTGAGTATACATGTAAAAAACTCAGTCAGATATGCTTTGCCATAAGATTAACAGAAAATTACTTAAGCGAAGATGTACAGAGAATTATTTATTTCGCCAACTTTGAATCTATCCTGCTATATGGGATAATCTTCTGGGGAGCTATAAGTGATATTGAAGAAATTTTCAAAATTCAGAAAAGAGTTATCAGAATAATGTATAATAAGAGGCAAAAGGAGTCATGCAGAGGATTATTTAAAAAAAGCAAAATTATGACAGTATATGGAATTTATATATATGAATGCCTTATATTTTTGATGAAAAATAGAGAAAAATTTACTGTTCATACATCAAATCATTCTCCTCTAACGAGAAGTGTTGATATTCACTATCCCCACCATAAACTCTCTCTTATAGAGAAACATCCATCATACAGATGTATAAAAATTTTCAACTAGCTCCCAGATGAAATAAAGAGAACTCACACTATGAAAGGATTAAGAAAAAAGTTAAAGATATGATCATTACATTGGAACCGTACTCACTGAATATCTATATAAAAAGGTAGAAATACCATAAATTCAATTCATGTGTGTTGAGTGGAAAATGAAGATATAGGACTTATAAGATTATGTTGAAGGTTGTAGTTCTGACGTCATTTTAAGTTCTCTGTTGGGTTTTTATTATATATGTAACCTATCAGATAATTTGAAATAAAGAAGTTTATTATTATATATATATATATATATATATATATATATATATATATATATATATATATATATATATATATATATATATATATATATGTGTGTATATACATGGTAACAACTATGTAACAGAAAATATAATTGAGGAGTATATACGGAAAAGGCCTGGCTTTATAGATGTACATGTAGAGGTAAAAGACCTAGCATTTGGTAGCAAAAGAGGTAATAAAAAAGTTTTTTAGTAAAAGTATTTGTGAGGAAGGATGGACTATATAATCCTGAATTCTGGCCAGAAAATGTTGGAATTAAACGTTTCAATATACAGCTTTATATATATAATTTTTTAATGACTGAGATTGAATTCTCGCTTAACTCTTGGTGAAACATAATTGAATATTAAAATAAATTAAACTTTGGCTATGAATAGTCAACATGTTTCGAGCGTTGCTTGAAAATGAGCTAACGCTCGAAACATGTTGACAATTCATATTGTTAAATAAATCGTGAAACATTATGCCAAGAGTTTAATTTATTTTAATATATAGTTTTTTTATGGGTTATATACTGAAGAATAAAAATAAGTTTGCAAATAAACGTACCAATATCTACCAAACCTACATCACAACTTACAGTCAATGATGAATAGAAAGAATTAACCATATGCATCATTTTAAAAACTTATGAAATATTCTGAATTATCGGAACAATTGTGTGACACTATTTCATTCTATGTTGACCTATTCTGAAATAAAGATATTTATTATATATATATATATATATATATATATATATATATATATATATATATATATATATATATATATATATATATATATATATATATATATATACATATATGTGTATATATATATCGAACATGTGTTCTGACAATAATATATCAAATATTGTTACTGAGAGAATAATTTTTTACAGGTGCACTTGCTGGATATTCAGTTGTTTTGATATTATTTTCATGGTTAGTGAGTGCACAACTTGTGCACAACTTGCAGCGATGATTTAGTTACTAAGCAATCACGCATGTATATTTTTAATAGAAATTATTTAATAAGAATATATATATATATATATATATATATATATATATATATATATATATATATATATATATATATATATATATATATATATATATATATATAAATCAATCTCAAAATGTGTTGGTAAGCGCATAACTCAACAACGCTTGGACCAATTTTCCCCATTCTTTTTTTTAAATGTTCGTTGAAATCCAAGGATGGTTTTTACGTTAAGAAAAATTCGAATAATTGCCGGGAAAACTGCAAAAACAGCACATTTCTTTTTCCTATACAAACGTTTTCTAACTAAAATGCAGTCAACGGCTGGACCGATTTCACTATTTTTGTATTGTGTTTATTGTCAGGGAAAAAATTTGCGTGTAAAATTAAAATATTTAAGAATACTTTATAAATAATATAATTAAGAAATAATTATTAATTCTCAAAAAGAGGATGTGAAAAAACTGAATATCTTATCACACATTTCGGTTAGTTAAGAGCTATCACGATTAATATTAAAACTTCGATTCAGTATAAAATTTTGGTAAGTTTAAATAGACTAACATACACGTTACTAACATAACACGTGGCATACTTGATTGTAAAGAAGAATACATAGTTTTCTTTAATTTACAGTTGAAATTTCATTTTTAAAAGTGATAGCTAGTAGATGTACAAACTTAAGTCGCAGAACTCGCAATGCAACAAGTCAAAAATATAAAAGAGCAAGTCAAACTGACGAGCAACGCGAAGCTCGGAATGAACTTGAACGGAATCGAAATTGAAAATATGAAATGGTTGCGTTCAACTCCTATCGACCTGCATTCAATAATAACCTTGAAATAGATTACAGTTCTCAGCAAATCGTTGCTTTTGGACCAATGAACGTTGTGTGTTAATATTGCAAGGCAATGTTTAATTGTTATTGATGAGAAAATACTACCGATGATCCGACGAAATATTTCGCGAAGAGTCAATTCAAATAGACACTATTGGTACAGCCACCAAAGCCACTATATTCATTGATTTCCGGGAATGGAATAAATTCTTAACATTTTTTGACTTATATCCAGTAAATATCGCATAAAATTAATGATGAGATATATGGGACAAGTACTTGATACGAAATTAGGAACATGCAGTTCAACTATAGAACGGACAGGTTTGCACAGGTTAACTTTCAATACATCAAACGTGATAAAATAGGAAGGATTGCAGTCCCTTCGTAAGTCCCTGGCTCCACACGGAATAAATATTCAAAAACAAGATAGTGTAGCACAAATAGTGCTACAATATATACAAATATGTATATATATATATATATATATATATATATATATATATATATATATATATATATATTATTTTCAATGTTTTTAGCAATAACAGGCTTATTTTAGTGTGAAAAACTCTATTTTATTTGATGTTTCGTTGTATATCACAACTTTGTCAAAACTAATTAATTAATAAATTAGTTTTGCCAAATTGTGATATATAACGAAACATCAACGAAAATAAAGTTTTTGATATTAAAAATATATACAATGCTCAATCTTTCATGGCCGTATGTATGTAACTTGAAACATTCTGCATTCAGTTCTTTTATCTGTTCACCCAATTGGTTTATTCCCAATTACTTCCACATGATCCCTAAAATTCAGTAAAATTTTTTTTAGAAATAGAAGGCTAAATTCTTCATAAAGTTACATACATACAGTCATGAAAGATTGAGCTTTGTTAATAACTTTAATTTACACTTCCAGATGAAATCTGGAATTATCTTTTTGAAGAAAGGCTGTGTTTCTTGAAAACAAACCTTCTATAAAAGAAAATTCGTTTTTCAATTGCATCAAAAACGACCAATTCAAGAAGAAACTTTGTAAAGGGAATAATTCATTTTAACACTTACAACCTTATATAAACTTCTAGCTCATTTCAATGATCTTACTGTAATTTAACTCCAAACAACAAACTTTGCATGTTACACATTTCTAATTAGACTTAATGCAATAGTTACAGATGACCTGAATTGCTTAAAGAGCACCGCATGTGTTCATCTTGTTCACTTTTACAGAAAAAATTATAATCTTTTTTGATATTAAAATCTCTATTTATATAATCACCAATATTTCAGGATATTACTGATTTATATTGATATTTTGCAGAATGCATTCCATTATTCTAATGTTGGAGAGTACTCTTTTTGGAATGTTTGTGATGGCGATTTTTATCGACCAAATGCAAGCTATATTAGGGGATGAAACAGCAGTGGAGCAAGTGAAACATCAAGGGCCTTATAGACCATACAAGTCAAAAATGGCTCTTTTGACAGAGGTTTGCGGTACTGATCATCCATTTTTCTGGGTCTTGCCATGTTCTTCCATACATGAAAGGATTGAGGACCATTTATCAAATTATGAAGTATAAAGACGCTTTATGTAAGGTGAGTATCCAAAAAAATTGAATAAGGAAATCTTGTCAACAGATTTCATATAATACAAAGATTGTTAACTGACTTCATGGTAAATACTCCTTTTTCATCTGTTGCAAATTGATGTATCTTTTGTACTTTCTTTAAAGTGAGAAAATTAAGTTCGTGATATAATTAATATCGCAATTTAAATTTATCAAATGCCTTACATCATTATTGTATAAATTCTAGTTGTATATTTCAATTATAGGTCATTCAATTACTACATTTTCTATTTAAACTATTATGAATAAAACAAAATAATCTGTTTTCATTCATGTTTTTCTGAATCGAGTTAAATTATTCTTTTTTACAATGATTTACTGCACTTGAAAATTTTACTTGAGACTTTTCATTAGAAAAAAATCTCCAATATCTTCCTAAAGTACTTTGTTGTGATTTAAATTTTATAATTTGATAGACATCAATCATTTGATTGATATCGCACAACCTGAATAAGAGATCCTGCGTTGCTTTATATTTTTTAATAACACACGCTCGACGCCGGCTCTTATAAGTACTTCCTCATTCGTTATTCAGTCTACCCAAGGAATCTTTAATAACCTGCGGAGTGTCCACATCTCAAAAGCCTCTATACGGTTCATGGATTTTATTTTGAGTGACCATGTTTCGGCCCCATATGTTATTATGGGCCAAATATAGCATTTTACCATACAAAGTCTTATGTCTAATGATACTTCTCTTCGATAGACATCATTGAAATTTAATAAATGTAGTTCTTTTTATTTCCATATCGCTATCCAATTTGTCATTAATGCTACAACCAAGATACTTGAATTTTTTGACCCTTTTTATGGGTTTATCCTCAATCATTAGTTGGGCCTGATTATGCTGTTCTCTGCTGATGATCATGAATTTTGTCTTTTTGGTGTTGATTTTGAGCCCATATTCCTTACCTATCGTATTAATTTTGTTTAGAAATTGCTGTAGATCTTCCAAATCGTTTGTTAAGATGGCAGTGTCATCAACATAACGTATATTGTTTATTGGGATTCCGTTTATTTTTATACCTTTTTGCTGACTGTCCACCGCCTTCTGAAAAATCATCTCAGTATATACGTTGAATAGTAGCGGAGACAAAATACAACCTTGGCGAACCCCGTTTGTTATTTCTAATTCTTGCGTATCTAAAAAGTTGTTAATACGAAGTATTGCTGTTTGATTCCAATACAAATTTTGGATAACTCTAAGATCTTTTGTATCAAGGCCAATTTGTTGTAGTACTTCCATCATGTGCTCATGCTTAATGCTATCGAAAGCTTTCTGATAATCAATGAAAACTATAAACACGTCTTTACGTTGATCGTAACATTTTTGGGTCAATAATTGTAGGCAATACATAGCCTCCCTTGTACCCATTGCACTCTCAAATCCAAATTGTGTGCTGCCGGAAGTGGCTGTAAGTTATACATATTGTTCATATAATATATTGGTTAAAATTGGAGACAATTTTTTAATTGTTACAAGGATATAGAAAACAAATATAGAAATAAAATCTACTCTTGTTTAAGCAAATCTAATTGTTTAAGCAAATCTTGAATTAGTTAATTTTAATAATATCTTCACATTCAATGTAAAAGTGTCTGTGATGGATTTGTAAAAATATCATGCTTGTTTTATAAATTGCTTTATTGAAAAATTTAGTACACAAAAATTTCGTATTTTGGGTAATGAGAAATAGTTTAAAATATTTTAAAATATTCAGAGAACTGGAATAGATTATGTTAAAATTAATATGATCTTGATTTGATTATGTGGTTTGTGCATAGACTTTCAATTCATCTCAGTATACCACAACAACATCTATTAGATTAGCTATTTTTTCAATAGAAACCAAAAGGTAGTTTCTATATACTTTTGAAGTTTGTTCTATGTAGATCAGGTATTGAAGTTGAAAGACCAAATCAATCGTAACAATTCAATCACTTTAAAAGTTGTTTTATTGAAATGGTGAAATGAAAATAACTGTCTATATTCCACTCTCATGGTTAAATAGTTTTTAACAAGTATAGTATAGGTATATTTATATGTCCCAACATTTATGTATTATTATGATTATTGTATTGAATATGTAATAGAATAATCAGAGAAACGCGCGAATACATTAAATATCCATAAAACACAACAATCTAAAACTTTTTCTATTACTTATTTTATTATAGTAACTGCTTAAGTTCAATTTGAAAACTCTTCAGTATGTTAAATATTTATGGATTACCAAGAATATTGTTTATATTATAGATTGAAATAATTTATATCTGAAACAAAACCAGTTAAAAATTTGAAATATTTTGTTGATATGAGAATAGCTTGTTTATTGATAATTTATCTATTATAATAATCTAACTATTAATAGAAGTATATACATAAATTACCAACAAACATGCTATTCTCATATCACAGAAATATTTCAAATTTTTCAAGTCAAATTTTGTGACTGAGATTGAATTCTCGCTTAACTCTTGATGAAACATAATTAAATATTAAATTAATTATTTATGTTGTTAAATATAATCGTGAAACATTAAGCCAAGAGTTTAATTTAATTAAATGAATTATTTCAATGTATAGTATAAATGAATATAAACTCAAATTCAAACACTTGAACTTTACACTTTACTGACTACATAGCATGACGCGTTTCGTCGTTACAAACGACTTCTTCATATGCTTACAGAATCACATCTCGATCAATGTTTATGGAATCTAACCATGTGTCATTTGCAACACAAATCTTGTTTATTTACAGTTTTTATAATTCTTACGTTTGCTATTTTCACTCAACTATTTGTCCAATTTTCAGTTCAAGTTTCAGTTTCAAGTCACTTTTTGTGGAAACATTAGACGCATTAGTTTCTAAGCTACATTTTGAGATTAATTTCTCAAAATTCTTCATATATATATATATATATATATATATATATATATATATATATATATATATATATATTTATATATTTATATATAATTGCAGAATGACGTTGGAATGAAGCTGGGTGTATGTGAGAAAACTATTATGGATCAATGTAAATAACTTGAAAGTTATTGCTGACTCATATTGGATATTTTAATCAATTGAATTAAACAATATGCAGACTAATGATCAATTTTACTTGTCAACATAATTTTTAGTATATAATGTGTATATACATATTTAGTTCATATTTGTCAATGTTTTTAATATGATTATCTATTGTAATATCTACATACATGAAGTTGAACAAAGTACTAAGTATTACAATTAAATTATTTATCAGATTATATGGAGTGTTGATAGCTATTGAAGTTGTTGCGTTCACTAAGTATTTCTCATTCCATGCTGTATGATAAAAAAGTTCTTTGTGACAGATGGAACTTGAGTGTTGTATCTTTAAGAGCTGGAAATATCAGGTCTATTTTTTTAATATTATCTTTTGTTCAAGGATATATGCCTCTGAACTGACATTTAAAGGGTTTTTTCAGCAGGATGGGTACAATTTGGATACTGTGCGTGAAGTATTAACAAAATTTTTTTATTCGAGATTTGAAATTTTTTGGTACTAGTGGTTCAATTTTCAATGACTCTCGGCATAGGTCCCGCTGAATTTGAGCGAATGTTTGTGTTATTTAGGGAATTAGGCAATTTTGATTTATTGACATATATCTGGGACTTCAAGAAACCTAAACAATTCGCAAACGATTTGAAACCCAGAAACGATTTGATCTGCTGGGTCAGGTGGATCTTATTCGGATGTACGCATAAGTCCAGCAAAATTCACAAAGTTGAAGGCTGTGAAAAGCTAAGATCTTGTATATGAGGAATCAACTGCCTGGAGTTCTGCCGTACACTTTCTCTGATCGTGATAATGTCTCTGCAAAATCTCGGCCGATCTTTCGTTCCTTGAATGTACGGATGTTCCTAGCCATATTTCCCCAATTTGGCCAGCAAACGTTGAAGAGTCAACTCAATCGAACACGCCTACCGTAAAAACTGTTTTACCCTTAAGGTAAAACAGTTTTACCATGAAACTTTAATTGTGATTTAGTATAAGTAACTGAATAGTAAACAAAAGATTTGATAGATCTCACGAAAACAAAATGGCTGTCACGGTCTTCCAAATTCTACCAGCGCCAATTGAAAAACCCTTCATATAGATATATATATAGATATATATATATATATATATATATATATATATATATATATATATATATATATATATATATATATATATAAATATCTACTTTCACATCACAAAGTATTTTTAGAAGTGCAATATTTATGTGTTAGAAGACGAATATATTAATTATTATTTGTATTTTATATTTGTAAATAGAATTTATTTTTTTCATATTTATTTAATTGAAATTTTTGTTAACACTATCTGAGAGTTTATAACGAGAATCTTTGAATGTATAAATACTTGAATAAAATTTTTTTAAGTTAAACTCAAATTTTATTGAAGGTATGCATTTCAGAGAAAAAATAAGTATAAAACATAACAATAAAAACTATAATGATAATTGATATTGGTCACAATATTTTTCATGATCTATTTTCAAATTATTCTGGATGTAGGGAGTTTACTCTTGATGATAATGAAACTATTCTTCAGTTAAAAAATAAAAATATACTCTTCTCACAACTGTTATAATACAGTCTACAAGTTTTTATAAAATATATATTACAAAATACTGCACAAATTAAATTAACGATAAAATCTAGTTAGGTCTTTCAGTGCATGTGTGATGGCTTTAGAGGTGTCAGATCTGAAAAAAAAAAAATTCAATAAGTACCAAGTATGGTTATATTCTCAAATAGAGGTTGAATGAATGATAACTTTAATAATTCCAAAATACTAATAAAAATATTCTGATACTTACTTTGATATTGTTGTGTAAATGTCTTTAAGTTGTTGAGGAGAAGCTGCATTAATCCCGCCATTGTTCTGTTTTGGGAGACTATCGAAAGCATTCATCAGCCACTTTTGCGTCACTTCCCTATTAAAATGTAATAGTTCAACCAAGACATCACTCACTTCACAAAGCATGTATGAATGGAGATAGAAAACACAAGCTTGTATCAGATTTGAGACTATTTGTTGACCAAATTCTTGGAGTATGTTTTTCACTAGATTGTTTCTAGTATTCCAATCAGATTGCAACTTTCCAATATGTCCAGTACTGATAAGGTCATATAAAAACTTCATAACTGAAGTATTGGCTTCCTTATGATCAAGTGTACATGCGGACAGGGCACATTGTAGGATTGGATTAAGAACTGTACTTTGTAACAAGGGTATAGGAGCTCTCTGCATGAATCTTGCACATAACCTGAAATAAATATAAATGATAAGTATCGAAAATATTTGAAATATGATATCACATATATTATTTCAAATGTGTCATAACTGTTATGACGTTGTTAGCTCTAGAAAAAAGGTTAAGTGCAACCCAAATGTCAACGAATTTACAAAGTTTGACTTCAGTCAATATCAAAATAATGAACAAATATTACATACATTAAATTATTCAATGATATTAATCTAGAGAAGAATTATATTTCTATAGTTGATGCTTTACGAACTAAGTTGAGTACTGCAGCATTAGTGAGAAACTTGGAATTTAGGATTTTACATTTTTGTTTATTCAAATATAACAAACAGTATATTGCAGTGGCATTAATTCCATTCGATGTGAAGTTGGAAATATCTTCTCAAAATATACCAACTTGCAATGTGAAATTTCATTAATATTTCATGGTTAAAAAAGTTTTACATTATTTGAACATTTCAATTTAGTAAAATGAATATACCTCATTCATTTTGAAGGGTATTTCAATGGAACATCCTGTATCATGGCTAGCTCACCCAAAACTTCAAAAAAAAAAAAACTGTCTAACCTTCACTTCCCTTCAGTACCAAGTATTATAACCCAGGTTTTCAAGTTTTTCATTATGGACATTCTATACAAAAAAATATACCTAATTATTCCATTTCTTTTCTTCTGTCTTTCAGATACAACTTGAGAAGTTTGATAGAACAAACTTTTTGATGCATGCAAAACTAGAACATTATTCAATATCTTACAAAGTAGAGAGGTGAAGATATTTTTGTCTATATTTTACCTTTTTTGCATGGAAAGGAAATTTCATAATTGTGAAAACTTATGTTACCTGAAAAAGTCATCCACGGTGTCTGGATGATTTCTCAATCCACTATCTTCTTGAAACAATCTGAAGGTAGGTTCGATAAAAGCATTCATCATGTCTAACAAGCCCTGGACACAGTTTACATCTGTCGCATATTCATCCACTAGAATACTTCCCACATAAAGGAGACAGGAATGTTTATAGGTGCCATATATGATTATTATTTGGCGTACAAGATTTTCAAGAATTTCCTTCATCTGAAAAAACTGATAATGTTAAAATAATTTCAATGATTTGTGACTTTTAAAAAAACTAATGATAATATGGAAAAAATAGCTGGAACAATTTGAAATCAGTTTTTGGATCAGTATTTTGGGATTTTCTTAAATGATTAACATCAAAATTACAGAATAAATACATTCTGCAGTTCCATTCTTGCCAATAACATCACATATAAGGTTTATTTAAAAGAATATCCAAAATAACATTTTACTGAAATTTGCTCAAAGAGAAAAAAAAGTCAGTTTAAGATTTTTGTCAGTGTATAATATATATTACTGCTATAATCTTAATATATAGAAAGAAATAATATACCAAGTGTAAAAATCAATTACTATTTCAGTTTGTTAGGGAAAGCTTAAATTTCAATTACTCTTCGTGATTCTAGATGGTATATCAGTTAAAATAAAACAACTGAAAGTACTGAACACAAATTTCTCAAAAAATCTCTATTTATTTATGTCAATTGTGTTAATAATTTTAGTGCAGTAATCATTTTTAAATAGAGTACTACTGAAGAATTGATGGAAATATATTTACCTGTTGACTGATACATCGCAGCATAAATCTAACACATCTACAACATCGTTCCATAATTCTAACATCTGATTGGTATCTATCAAACGCCTTAGATAAAACTGGCCATACTTCTAGAACAACTGGTTTACATGGATGTTCCTCATCTAAAATAGAATAAAATTTTAGTCAGATTGAATGAAATTCTAAAACAAAACTAATCAGGTTTGTTTGAACCTTAAGACAAATGATTCACGTTTCTTTTTGAATTCTTTATGTAGCAATAATGAAGAAAATGGAATTTAATATTACACTTTATGTATTAAATTTAATAAACAACTTTATTCATGTATTTATTGATAACTGAATTAAGATTAAGAGTCCGAAAACAATAAGCATGTATAGATATTCATCTACAATTAGTAGATATTTATCTACAATTATTAAATGAATTTTAAGCAATTTCATTAATTCAACAGAATTCAGTGTTTCTCTTTCCATTAATAAGTTCATAAGGTTAATGGATGAATTGTCAACCTTGAATATTATAAAGTCATAAAAGCACTGAAAAATTCTATTTTATCTGCCTATTGTGGTATTATAATACTTGATAATGCTGTCATGGGCAAAACTAGTATAATATTAAGTGGTTTTAGGTCGTGTTTTATTATATTCAAACTTTAATTTGAATAATCCAATATGATAGGTACATTAAATATTGTTAGCATGAATCGAAAAAAAAAATTACATCATAGTATTCAAACAACAAATGAACATATTTTAATACAATAATTCAAATTGCAAATACAAAAATAAATTCCCACTTACCACTTTTGAGCTTTACATGGACATTTCTCAAAACAGAAGATAACCTATCTAACCATAATCCTGGGTCAGTCTTAGTACCTTTCGAGGGAGATCTATTGTGTTCCATGAGCTGACATAAGGCATTTGTTTGAATAAAACACACTTCTCGAAAAGCTACAACCATGTCATTAGCAGGCATACAGCCCAAAATTGCAGCTGTTCCTCTTAGCAATCCTATATAAAAAAAGAAATTATTTTTTGCTACAGAAAGGTGAAGTTCTTGATCATTGCATATATATATATATATATATATATATATATATATATATATATATATATAATATATATATATTAATTAAGTATTTTCTGGAAGTGCGACACATATAGAATTTAGGTAACGGAAATCATAGACTATGGTGTTGCAATACCATTCCATACCATGGACCATTCAGTTCAGCAATATGAAGGGGACAAGTTGAAACAAAATAATAAATAATATAATAATGTTTTTTGAATAATGTTAGTTCTGTTATTATCATTGCATAAACTCTAATTGCAAGTAGATTTATATTTTTTACATATTCAATTTGATCATTCTAGTCATTATTTTACAGTAAACTGTAAAATTTTGGGGTTCTTGCCAAAAAAAGGCAACTATTTAAGATACTCAACCAATTTATAGAGTTCTTCATCACGACTCTAAAAAATCATAATTTTACAAAACAATAGATTGAAAAACATCATCACTTACATCTAAACTAGGCTGGTCATAATCAAAACCTATAATTAGAATGTGTTGAGTAGGGTAATTAACTTATATTGTCATTAAAAAAATCAATAGAACCTTATTTAAAAGATCTTTTTCGTAATAAGCACCCATAATACAAAACAATAAGAAAGTTTAAAAACTCATATATCATTGGTAATCTAGAATATAACAATCAAAATAGAGACAGAAAAGCCAGAAGAAAGCAAGCAAAGGAACAGAACAAAATGGAAAATTTTGACAACCAACAATCTCTATTTTTTCCGAGAATTCAAAAAATTTTACAGTTAAAATTATATGCCAATATATATATATATATATATATATATATATATATATATATATATATATATATATATATATATATATATATATATATATATATATAACTATATCAACTTGTAAAGTCAAAATTACAATGAATATTCAAATTCAAAATGAAATGGATCTTGAAAATAAAATGTACTCACCTATTACTGCATTATTGCTAATATCAAATGTATCTACTTGATGTAGTATTTGTAACAGAAATGGCATATGTCTGGCCATGTGCACATTACAAGTCGTACATATATTCTGAAGAGCAGCAGCTGATGCAGCACTTATACCAGGTTGAGGTAAAGATGAGACAAGGAAATGTAAAATAGGATCCAAGGTATCGGGGTGTTTTTCAACCCATTCACAGAGTTCACCTAGAAGCATCACTGATGTATATCGAACAGCGGCGTGAGTTTGTCCTTGAATGTTGAGAATTGCTTCCACTACTTTTGGGACTACTTCATTTTCAACACTATAAAAAAGAAATTTTATTATTTTAGACATCATCTTTTCTAAAACTTTATGTTTAAAAGTTAATTTCAGTTTGTACTCCATTGGACTTTTTACAAATATAATATTTGAATCGAACCGGAATGATTAATTAATTAATATTGAATGAAACAGATTTAGGAAAATTGAAAATAATACAAATTTGATAATAAAAATTAATCAACCATATATACAAATTAATTATGAACTGTAGATTTTACCTCAAAATTTTGAAATTTCATTCAAAAATTAACTGTGGAGGATGTTGAGATAAGAAAGTATGGTTCAGCTTAAGTTAGAAAAATTATTACTAAATAAATTACCAGATAAAAATTTTACTTACGGAAGAACATTTTTAGCAACTGCTTGCATTACATACAAAGATGCTTCACTTTGATCCCAAGTAGCATTTGGGTTCTGAAGATTCATAAACATTTGTCGGAAACAGTTACTGCTTCCCACTATGAAGACAACATCTTTGATAAGGTCAGAAACTTTCGATCGGAAATCTTTGAAATCATCTCCATCTTCTAACAACCCTTCATGATCAGGCTCCATCTGGCAGTGTCTGCAAAGTGCAGTTATGAGTCTTTCTACATAGGGTTTGAAGAGTTCAGTCATATCTTTATTATTTTTTTGGTATAATTCTTCACTGAGGACATACCACAGGTTGAATGTTATCTCTGCCACCTAAAAATGAAAAATTTTTTTTACAAAAATCTCAATTATGAAAGGAACAGTTTTCAATAAAACATTTTAAAATTATTCCAACATTTTATATATATATATATATATATATATATATATATATAAGGAAATGAAATTTTTTTGTGCTTATGGCACTGAATGATTATTATTATTTATTATTCTTCAATGGAAGTGGTGCGACTGACGAGTTCCTTGCAGAACAAAACATATATGTCTCGCACTTCCATCAGGTGTGGCTTCGATTTCAATATTTCTCTAACATTTATCCCTTGAAGAATAATGGAGACATCACATCGTACACGTTCACATATCTAGCTCTACTATAACATTCTCTCAGTTAATTTGAATTTTTCAAATGAATGTTCTAGTGTTCATTTTTTATATATATATATAGATGTACATGGTACAACTAAAAATTACTAGTAGAAAAAGACTTACCTCGTAATCATGATGTCCAACACATATAAGAACTAAATCCAAAGCTTTCACAGCAAAATGGTAAGCCTCCCTACTACTATTATTTATAATTTTCTCTAGGAAAGATTCGGCTAACTCTGTGAATATTCTACAAAAATTCATAGATTTCTCTTGATCTTCATTGGCTACAGATATATGATATGAAACTTCCAACTGTACAACATTATTGAATAGGAAACTTTCAAGTTGGTGTTGATTATTATTGTCTTCTAAACACTGAAGCAACATACAGATACAATCAGTAGCAGCATCGTGAAGAGTTCCTAAAGATGCTTCATTTTTAGCATCTAAAATTTGAAAAGCCCTTACAATCACCACATTTTCATTCAAGTTTTGAAGAAGGATAGCCCCAATAGAGATCCAGGAAGTGAAGCATCTGAGAATTTTCACATTTACTTGAACATTATCTTGAATATTTCCTGCATAAAGGTTAGAACAATGGGTTAAAAACTGATCTATAGTTGTAGCACATTGCCTAAACTCTTCCAACAATTCTTGTCTCCTATTTTCACCTAACCTGTAATATAATTGAAATAGATAATGTAAATCTAGAAAAATATGTTTATATTATATTTATTGTTAGGCTATTATTATATATAATGGGATTTATATTTATATCATCTCAGTTCTAAAACATTTTCTTTATATAAAAGTGCAGATTATATATTACCTTATAGCTCTTCCTTCAACTTCTTCAGGTAAAACAGTTAAAATCTCCAATAAAGGCCAAACATTGCTTTGGGAAAACTTGCTGATTAAATCCAAAGGTGCTCTTTTCCATGAAGTCATTTGTAATGTTAAATCAGCTAATGCAAGACACAATTGTGTCACAATAACAGTATTTGTACTTTCATTTATTTGACTAATATGTTCTACTAAGGAATCTCTGAGAGAAGAATGTGCTTCTTGAGGCAATTCATGGAAACTATTCTGAATTTTAGACCTCATAGTTTGTGCACCAAAATAACACGATTGCAAATCTTTCTTATGATGTAGGAGCTCATCAGCCACAGTCCACGCATGAACCTAGAATTTGAATATTTGGTATACCGAATATTTTAGTATACATAAATAAAATAAAGGTTTTTATATAACTTACCGATTTTTGTAGATTTCCAAGCCACTGAGATGCTTTTTCATTTTCACTTGCGTTTGGGTTGTCAAATAAAGCGGATACCGCTAAGTACACTAAATCCAAAGATGGTTTTTCTTCCATTTTCGATATTCGGAAAGTCCTACGTTACACTAGAATTAAATATTTTTAAATTAATAAGCCGATATTCACATATTCAATTCTTTGTCAAATCCGTCAAATAATCTTGTCAATGAAATTCTTTCAATTTCAGGTTATGTTAACTATTTACATTTATTCTGTGAAACTAAATCGAAACTGATGCAGAATATATTTATCAACATTCTTTTGAGAAGCTTCTGTTATGATATCATTAATAAGCTGCAGAAGTTTAAGAATAATGGAATCGAAATTAAACAATGTATTCCTTATGAATTTGTAAAATAGATATCTTAGACAGCAAGGAAAAAGGAAATTATTAAAATTTGGATCAATTCAGTTAAAATTATGTATTTGTTTAACTGCAGTTAAGTCCTCTCAAGTTATATAGTTTAAAATGAGCATATATGTGAATTGAGTTAATATGTGTGACTGTCATGAGATTTTACATTTATATTTTCAAGCTCTGTTTTTAGACCAATGTCTGAAAATGAACAGAAGTTCGGAGATTCGATGACGGAAGGAGATATAACACATTTCATTTGATATCGCCTATTATCTCAATAATGTAGAGAAATAATTGTAAGTCAGCCATGCACTGCTACTATATGCCACAATATGATATTTAACGAGAACAATAGTTAATAGTGCCTATACAATAATTATTCGAACGTAATACAGTGTTACAAATTGATCAAATATGAAGAATTTTAGGTAATAATCTAATAAGAAAGGAATGAGGAAAACATATCAAGTTTCATTGTGTTCTTTATGATTGCATTATTCGTCACCAAAAAAAGTAATAGAACTC
The DNA here is from genome assembly GCA_030704895.1 of Henosepilachna vigintioctopunctata. Taxonomy (NCBI): domain Eukaryota; kingdom Metazoa; phylum Arthropoda; class Insecta; order Coleoptera; family Coccinellidae; genus Henosepilachna; species Henosepilachna vigintioctopunctata. The sequence continues at coordinate 3,966,883 of JARQZJ010000129.1, forward strand.
GTTGAGAATTAAAAAAACTATAAATAAACGCTTTATTAGAAATAGACTTGATACTCAATTATATATGAAATTGAAATGTCATTTCAAATACTGAATCTGATGTTGACAAAAATATCCGATTATCAATAGAATTTATGTTCTCGACTACAAATAAGACTAAAATATAAGTTTTTTTTATCGTGCTGGTGGTTCAACTTGTATGCAATTATGTACAAATTTTTGAATGAAAAAGAATTACTTCGAAAGTTTTGTGATTATACTTCAATTTCAAAATCCTCTATGACAGTCCTTCATAGATCTAGTGTCAAGGAGAAAAGTCAACTGTTAAAATGGTGAGTGAAATATAAATTTTAATCTAATTTAATCTGAATATAAATCATCCCAATCTATTTTGAAATTATAAAATGTTTTTTTACAGAATAATATTTATATTTTCTTTGAGATATTTTTAATAAAGTTAAATATGAGGTTAATTTATTATTTTAGGTAAACGTACCCAAACAGAGACGTACCTTTTGCAAAAAATGCAAAGTCCACAAAAATCATAAAGTTACTCAGTATAAGAAATCAAAGGAGCGTCATGCAGCCAGAGGAAGAAGGCGTTACGATAGAAAACAACAAGGGTTTGGTGGCCAAACTAAACCTATTTTCCGTAAAAAGGTTAGAATTTTCTTAAATCATCCTTCTAGATCTGGCTGAAACCGTTTTTGTTGCTCTGCACCTCGGTTTCTATTGAATTAATTTTCTTCAATTCAACCAAAATGCAAATTTTATAATACTTCCAAAATTGTAATCCTTTTGTACGAGTTATTTTTTACAAGACATGAGGTAATTGATGTGAAGTTCTGGTTTTGTGGAAGAGATATTTATGTCAAAATTGAATTTAACTGTTTTTGTGTTTATGCTCAAGTCTCATCTTAGCTAACCATTGTTTTGGTTTGAAGTTATTGATTATTAAAAGATGTATGAGATGATTAAGAATTTAATTTATTAGGCATATTGTTATAGGACAAATCCTGGTAAAAACATTTTCATGAGGAGTCATATCTTTGAATTGTCAGTCCAAATAACTATTAAGTTCAAATAGTAGTATATATAAGTGAAGGGTCAGATTTACTCCAGGATTTGATTAAGAACTTTGTTATTATGGTGTGACTGACTATTATTGAAATTGAAAAACTATCAAATTATTGTAAATAATTCAAGTGTCATATTTGAATTTTTGCATTGAAGTTAAGTGGTATAAAAATATCTGATATTTTGAAATTTGAATTTTAATCAATCACTCAAAAATTTAATTTTTGTTGACATTTCAAGTTAGATGGTTGTACTTTTTTGGGATGTTGTAATTTTTAACATTTAACACAGTGAATGTATTGAATAATTATTCATGAATTGTCATCTTTGCAGATGAGGTAGATTCAGTTTTTATTTCAAATATATTTGAATGAATGAAAGAAAATAAACTTCCTTAATTGTTCTATTATCTTTAGAAGCTTCACAAATTATTAAGATTGAGGGAAAATAATGAATGAATACTTTTGAGGTAATAATAATTAATGAGTCATTGAAATAAATAAAATTCAAGCATTTTGTTTTTACAATAATGTGCATTATTTGTCTGTACTATTTAGCACAAAGTTAGTATTTGATTATCACAATCAAAAACCCAATCAATAATCTAATAAATTATTTTTCAGGCTAAGACTACAAAAAAGATTGTGCTGAGAATGGAATGTACAGACTGTAAGTTCAGGAAACAAATACCATTGAAGAGGTGTAAGCACTTTGAACTTGGCGGTGACAAGAAGCGTAAAGGTCAAATGATTCAGTTCTAGGTCTTTATTATGTTATGTTTTTATCATTTTGAATAATAAACTCCTTATTTCTTAATGATAGATAATTATTTATTTTCAGTCGAAACCATCATATTAATTATTTGTATAATTTTCAATAGGCAACTGTAAAAATATAGACAAAAAATGTTCATTAAGCAACTTATCCCTTATCAACACTTTTTGTAAAAATTTATCTTAATAAAATACACACCTTCACTTACAAGTTCAATGAATATTTTCTTCGATTTAAATTTTTTAAATTCAAATTGTCTTTCTATTAATCAAAGTTGAAAGGATTAACTTTTATAACTGTCAAGAATATTTGGATCTAAACCTTCACTGCTCATTTTTAATTTTACTGCAGGAAGAGGCACACCAACTTGTAACATTTTAAAATATTTGCTATAGGAAGCATCAATGCTAGCGTCAGGATTCTCTTTTCCAGGAATAAATTCTAATGTTTCATCTGGAGTGGAGTCTGCCATTTCTGGTGCATTTTCTAAAAAGTTTGGGTCTGTTTGTTCTCGTTTTGTCTGGACTGATTCATTGAACCCTGGTTTTGATAAAGTATCCTCAGGTATAGAAGATAACTAGAAAATATTATAAATAACTTATGAAAGAAAAACAAAATAGTTTTACCTGAGATTCAAGAATTTTCAAAGATGCATCTACTTTACGCAGCTTAAATTCGAATTCCATCAATCTAGTTTCACACGATTGAGCAAATGAGTTTAAAAATGAAACAGTATTCATTATGAAATGGTTAATGAAGGCTATAATACGTTTTTGTTGAATTGGTAAAGCCTGAAAAATTTATTTGTTAAGCTGTCTTTGTTCATTTATTCTATTTGCTAATACATCAGTTATGACATCAAAATTACCTGAGTGTAGTCCACATCTGGACTAGCCAAAATTGATTCGTTCATTTTAGTAGATTCTTATTGCAAAATGAAAAATATCTACAAAGACATTTTCAATGTTAGGTTATAGTAATGTCATAGCGTAGACATTATCATTTTCTATGTGCGAATAGTCTTATCTAATCATAATTGAAATAAACCTTACATTAACTATTGATAGAATGTATGCAGTGTTTTTGTCCTCACTCCTAGAAGAATAAATGTCTGCAGGATTATATTTCAGTTTAAAGAATAAAAACAAGCTATAGATGTTTGAAACAGGAACAATCGCGAACATTGCAACAGATAAAGGTAATTTACCGATCATAATTTCGATACAAATGTGGGTAACTACATATATCTGTATATATGTAAAATGTACAACAATAATATCGATACTAATGAAGTTTCTCTTACTCATTTTGATACAGATCTGGGCATGGCCAACTTCTCTACATACTGCCCCCACCAACAATGTAGAATGTGAAGTATTCGGATCTAGTACATTCTTGTATTTGACTAGGTAAACGTTAATGAATTAGTGCAATATATAAACAGTTGGAAGTCTAATAGTGCATATGGTCACGACAGCCTAACAGTTAGATATACAAAAATATTACATTAGTACATAATTACACCTCTTGAATATATAATTAATTTATTACTTAGCAGTGGGTTGGTACTATCCCAATTCAAAGTGTCAGTGATAACACTCATATTTAAATTCGGTGATCCAAAAATAATCAGAAATTATAGGCCAATTAGCTTAACAAGCACAATTGCAAAAATATTTGAAATATGTTTAAATTATCGATTGACAAACTATCTGATTAGTCATAATTTATTTTCATAGAGCCAATTTGGGTTTACTTAGGGGCGTAATTCGACTGACTCAATACCTCAATAGTATTTTATATAATTAAGGGAATTATTTATGGTAATAGGTGCATCACTGTGTTTTTGGATCTGGCGAGGACTTTTGACGCATTACTCGGCTGACTTTTGATGCATTTCCACGGCCGAGTTACAGGCCATGAAATAAATAAAGTAACAGCGGCGCTGGTGGTCTATTGGAATTTTACAGCCCTGCCGTTATTTTAGTTTGTATACTAATGCAAATAGGACGCTTTTAAAACTTTCGCAGTTTGAAGTTAAATAATTTGAGCTGTTACTATAAACTATATATTTTCAGTTGTGTATAGTGTAATACCTGAGGTATTGTTGATAATTTATTGATATCACTACATCAAACTACAAACATCAAATTGTTTGGTGTGCTTACCGATTTCAGTGAAACGAAATCAATTTTATGTTGACTGAGACTTTCGTAGTTTGAAGTTCAATATTTTACGGTTTGAATATTAATCCTCTTTTTAGTAATTCAGAGGTACTTTATTATATAATTTAGTCGATTTAAAATTCGAAGTACTATCCGATTTCTTCAATCTAGAGAATAGAATATGTACATCACTACTTATACTGGTATCATACGAATGTAATAACCAATATTTTCCAAATCAAATTAATCAATTTCCAAACAGTTGGAAAACAAAAACAAGAAGTGAAGATGTTTAATTTGCGGAACGACATTTTGCAGCAATCACGATACTTGACATTATCAATATATTATTGACATTATCAATAATATTTTGAGTCTGGATTCCAGGTGAAATCCAAGGAACTTGCAGTTTCTTGTTTCAATGCGCTTCAGGTGGAAAATAACCTTCTCGATTTTCTCACTATTCATTATCATGCCATTTCCTGAGCATCACCTCATAGTACTCAGGTTGATGTCTTGAAACAAAAGATCTACCCGCGAAATGGTCCCATATTTGGACCATTTTGAAAAATGAATATTGAAACACCAATACAAGTGGAACCAGAATCGATCCCTGAGGTACGCCAATACTGATATTTGAATTCTTCGACCAATTGTCATTTACGAAAACTGATTGTTTTCTATCATTTGAAAAAGATCTCATTATATTTACACTATTAATGAGAAATATACACAACAAAGTGGACTATATGTATCTTGTATTACTATTAAAAATGAATGAATATACTCATATTATTTCAGTTTTAAACTGAACATAACAAATATAAGGACTGTAATTTATTTCTATAAAGTATCAAGCGGTGCCATAAGAAAAACTAAGACTGATTTTGAGTAATTAAGACAACTGATAATAATATTGCCTTAACATGAAGAATAAGCAACAGCAAATAAAAAAAAATAACAATAAAAAACTTACCTTTTAAAAATACGAGGAATATAATGATGGCACTTCAACACTTTTAAACACACTATCGTCAAGAACAGTTAACATTCGAACATAATATGAACTATGTATCTGTTGGACATGGATATATATAGGGAGGTGGCCATAGAAGTAGGTTTTCTTCTTTAGTTTCACCCCCACCTATCTCTACCACTTTTCTAATTGGTTCCTTACGATTTTATATCAACTTTTCAAAATGTTTACTTATTGATAACATTACTATATATATATATATATATATATATATATATATATATATATATATATATATATATATATATATATATATATATTACTATATATAATCATAAATAATTTAAAAAATATCTATATATATATATATATATATATATATATATATATATATATATATATATATATATATATAGATATTTTTCTAATTATTTATGATTATGCAGTTATACAATATAACCACAAATTCGGGAAAATTTGCATTTATAACCTTAAATTCATTTATTATTCATCTGAAATCACAATTAGTTTAGATTTTTTCTGGGATAATTTTATCATTTCTTGTATAAAAAATTGATCAGTTTTTTAATTTTTTCATAATTTCAGTTATAACAATGAACTAATATCAATCAATAACATAATAGTGCCTAATGGGTATATAAAAGAAAAATAAAATGAAATGAACGATATTAATATTAAACATAATATTAATGGAATCGGTGTTTCAACAATTCTGATATCTGCTAAAAAATTATCAATTTTACTGCTCTACAATTCTGATTTTTTCAATTTATGAATGCCATTGTTTCTAACAAGATTCATTATCTTGTATATTCGTGAAGTATTTAACATTTGTAGTTTTTTTCTTTGTTCTTTGGATTTCTCTTTCAAGTCCATCAAGCAATTTCTTCATCAAGTGGCATATTGTACAAAGTCGTTAAACAACAAAGCAATAATTTTTACAATCGGATAAGGCGAATACAATAATTTTTACAATAGATGAAGAGGTTTTTAGGTTTAGTATATTTTTTTCTGGAATGAAAAAATAGAACATTTACTAATTTCTATAAAGTGATAAGAACGGAGAGTATTTCTCGGGCTGAATCCAATTTTCTCTTGAATATATAGTATCTTTTTCATCGAATACATGAAAAGTATATATATTTCTCGAAAACTTAGATGTATTGGCATTACTAAAATGAGTTACTTTTCCATGTATTACAACACAGCAACCTAGAAAAATAGAAATTGTTCTGAAATTTAAATAACAGTTAAGTATGATCAGACTGTTCTACCTTTTTTAACAGGCACCGGAACAAAATCATCAATTGTATATTCTATGTCCTCTCCTGTATATATGGTGAATTTATCTGAATTCTTGTCTGGATTCCGAATGAACCGTTTTTTCAATACGTCTTTCTGTGACCCCTTTTTGAACCAGAGACATCCGTTTTCCATGGTTGCATCTTCTAAGGCTATCCAGATACCAATCAATTTCTGGGGCTCAGTGTGTAAATAAGAGGCATCTTTATGGGGACGAACTTGAAATCAATGAAAATCAATTGGGTATTCTTTGTGGAATTCTTATTATTTAAATGAAAACTTTTGAGTCTACGCATGTGTTACTTATATAATAATAATAATAATAATAATAATATAAACTTTATTTAGCTAAAATTGCTATACAAACTCTTATCTACAAATAATCTTACATACCATTCCCAATATACATTTCTCTTAATTTAAACTTAAATCTATTTATATTTGAAACACTTTTAATTTCATTTGGTAACATATTATGTTTTTTTAAAGCCTTAAAAAATAATGAATTTTGACTTTTTTTGTACTTCGTATGATGAAGTATAAAATTCTGTCTATTTCTAGTGTCATACTTGTGTACCTGATCAAAGTGCATAACTATTTCGTTAAAATATTGTGGCATTAAACCACATTTAATTTTTTGAATAAATATAAGAGCTTTCATTTCACAAAACTCCTCAATCTTAATCCATTTTAATGTTCTTAGCATGGCATCGATGCTTGTATATCTACTGCACTTCAATATCACTCGCATTGCACGATTTTGTAATAACTGCAATCTTTTTGTGTCAGTTTTATTTGCCAGATACAGAACTGTACCAGCATAATGGAAATATGGAAGGACGATACAATTATATAACTGTCTCTCTTGACCATTTACTTAAATAATCACATCTATTGAGTACTCCTATTTGTTTTGAAATTTTTTTACATATATATTCGATGTGTTCACTGAAATTCAACCTATCATCTATTATTATACCAAGATATTTAAAAGAGTTGACTATTTCAATAGTTACATTTTCAATTTGTACACCAAATCCTTCATTAATCCACTCTGCTTTCCGCTTTTCTTTCCCCAACATCATTACTTTGGTTTTATCAATATTGAGTTTTAGTTTATTTTCTTCCAGCCATTTACTTATATTTTCCAAGTCTTCAGATAGTTTTATTTGCACATCCTCCACATTTGTACCCGCTATGTACAACACTGTATCGTCTGCAAATATGTGGCACCTGCAATGCTTTATCACCTTTACTAAGTCATTTATATACAATATGAATAGAAGTGGTCCTAAGATGCTTCCTTGGGACACTCCGCAATTAATTTGTATTTCCTCTGACTGCACTTCTCCCCACCGGACAATTTGTTTTCTATTCAGAAGATAGTTTTCAAACCAGCACAATGCTGTTCCTCCAATTCCATTTATTTTCAGTTTTTTAATCAATCTACTCCTGTCTACTGTCTCAAAGGCTCGTTTGAAACCCAAGAATACAACTATAGTTACCAAGTCGTTATCATTATTATCTATCCAGTTGTTCAATGTGTACTGAAATGCAGCTTCACAACTGTAATTTTGTCGAAAACCTGATTGATACTTTGTTAAGATGTTAGTCTTGTCTACATAGTCTAATAATTGTTTATAAACAATATTTTCTATTATTTTTGCTGTAGCTGGGAGTGTATTTATTGGTCGAAACTGTTCTGCTTTTTGAGTACGAGGTATCTTCTTTAACGGTATTATCGTAGTCTTTTTCACTTTTTCCGGTACTACACCTAGTTCAAGCGAACTGTTAATTAAATGTAATAGGGGATCTGCTAATTCGTCAAATACTAATTTAATGATTTCTACTGTTATTTCATCTGGGCTTCCTTTGTTAGGAAGATTGAAAACTTATATGTAAAAAAAGTTAGAACTGGGGTTGCCAATTGTTTTACGTGAAATATTAATATTAAATTTGTGCCATCTAGAATACTGTTGAATCGAGACGTCGTTAGTGTTTGTTGTAGAACACAAATTGAAAGTATGGTTATAAAAAATTTGTTCACATACGCGAAACATTAAATATTTAAAAAAAAAATTTGTGTAAACGGTGTATTTATATGAGATTCAATTAGTCCTTGAAAGCGAATAATGAAGGTACACAAACAATTTTTGTGAAATCGGGTGTTTATAAATTGGACTTTATGCATAGGACAAACTGGAAGAATACAAGATTAGAACACAAAATATCCATTTTGTAATTATATTAAAAGCATCAGTTAGTTTAAAAACATCAAAGTTTCAAAGATATACATAAAGTAAACATTGAAATATATCTTATTTATTTCCGTGAATGTAAATTCACGGAACATAGAATAAGATATGGAATGAAAATTGGACCAAACCAAATGTTCAATTAAAACAGGTTTTCCTCAGAGATTTATTTTAGGACTTCCAGGCACTAATGTGGTGATATAATGAAATAATTTTTACCTGTCACAGACTAAAGATTTGAAGCCTAATGAATAATAAATTAGTTTATACATTGAACATATGTTTTACATAGGAACAACAGGAAGAATTATCAGCATGCAAGAATAGAAGAACATAAAATACTCATTTTAAATTAATCATTCATATGTCCGATACTTGGAGAAAATTAAAATCCAAAATGAACAATAATTTAAATTTTTTATATATTTAATAATACGCATGACGAGCTTAGTAAATTCGAAAATTCAGGACTTCATGTTCAGTTATGTGTTAATAAGGGCACTTTACCTATCATTTTCAATAATAGAATTCTATGTACCAGGACAGAAGGATTATCCACCCTTCTATGTTCTAATGTAATTTTAATTGCATTACCTACCTGCACTTCATTAGCCGATTTCTTTGTTTAGTTTCAGCTTGAATTCTTAGATTCTATAATTTTTCATTGTTATCATAAGTCCCTTCAAATCTGATAATTTAGCGTTTTGAATTTAAAAGTAAAACCAGGGAGATTAAATTTGAAAGATCTGTAGGTTTATGTTGTTTTTATAATAGTATATTTCTTTCTTTTCAAACTTACCACTTCCTCCAATTATTGGGTTTTTGAATATGAACATACTCTGACATACTACAGGATCTTGAAAATTCAGTGCGGTACAAATGTTCTTAATACGATCATCGAAAGAAAATTTTTTGAATACTGGATTAAGGGAGTGTAGAGCATGGCCAATTTTATTCAATGCCAAATATTCTTCGTCCACCTTGAGTTGTCCATCATTATCCACCGAGTCTTCTTCATAGAAAAAACTGATTTTGTGAGCGCTATCCATGAAATATTTCTCTTTGACCTAAAAACATGAATCAATGAGACATCTTCCATAAGTGATTTTCAAATGTTTAAAAGAATTTTATTTTCTTCTTTTTTCTTGTTTGTACTTATTCATAAATTGTTATCAATACATTTTGAACCAATTCTGAATTTTTTCTATGGCGACATAAAACGTGAGAGAAATGTAGATCTAGATAAGATCAAGGATTTCGACATACCAGTTAACTAATGACCTCTGATTTTTTGTATTTTTTTATATTTCTATATTTTTCAGAGGAGATCTGTTTTTGTGTCTCATTTGAATTTGTTTTTCAAAAACATTTAAGATAGTCAGCATATTTAACTGGCATTTCAATATGCTATTATTGATACATACTTTCATGAAATTAAAATAGATTTTTATAATGATTGGATCCAAAGTCCAAAAATTATTCAAACGAAATATCACCCATAACTAAAAGAAACTATATAATTTTACCTGTGGCCCATCTTGACTGGAGGCTCGAAATATAACCCTTCTAGATTGGTCAGAAATGTTATTACATAGTTTTCGAATTTCTTGCACCATCTCGTCACATTCTTCCGGTGTAAATAGGTCCTCAATGACGGCAAAACCATTCTGTTCAATCTGATGACAGAATGATTTTGAGTGAATTTTTCCTTTAATGTAAATGAGAAAAATCACAGCTGAATTTAATAATTATGGACAATTGGCTAAATTATGCGAAATATTTAAATACACACGACATATTTCGGGTTACTAACTCCTTAAATTATTTATTTAATTAGTACTGAACGATTTTCTGTTGTTACCAATAAATGGGATAATTAATCATAATAAATGAATTGAATAAGTATGTTTATAATTCACCGCATCATTCGAATTTGGTAAATTTAATTTTTTCATTTCGTTGTTGGAAAATATGTGGGAATGCTCTTTTAGAATAAAAAAGGGTACATATGCAACTGTTATTTTAAATTATATGTACTGAAATATTCTTAGAACATGGAAAATTATTTTATATCAACAATATCCAATATTACTTTTAATTACACAAAATTGATGAACATCGACAAAGACCGTGCAAAAATCCTTTCAAACTTTTGAATACCATGCGACTTCTTAGAATAATACGAGATTTTCCAACAATTGAAACATTATTGGAATAATTATTTTAAAAAATTGGTGAATTCTTGGAATAATATGAGAATTATTGATAATTGAAGAATTCTTGGAATTTTTTGAGTCTTTGAATAAATAGACAGTTCTAGAAATATTCCCAGATAGTCGAATAATTGTTGCGATTATAATCGATGTTTAATTGAATGACCGTTTAAAATCAATTTTAAAAAAATTGATTTTAAAAAATTGAAATTTCTCGAAAAATTTAATTTATTGTTTTTATCGAAGCGAATGCTAAGCCAGAAATATTTCTTTGATACTGAAAATCAATATGTGAAAATACAAAAAAACTAATTTGATTTTTCTAAAAAATAAGTTTGACATTTTGATATCTATAGTAATTCATAAAATTCAATTATTCATTAGTTTTGACAAAGTTGTAATATATAACGAAACGTCAACAAGAATAAAGTTTTTCGTATTAAAAGAAGCCTGTTATTGCTAAAAATATTCAAAATAATATATAATATATATATATATATATATATATATATATATATATATATATATATATATATATATATATATATATATATATATATATATATATATATATATATATATATTCAATAATGAATTGAAGAATATATAAAAACAGCAATTACAGCAATTTTTTTTCATTGACATTTAAGAAAACGAAAGAGAGATAAATATAAGAGAGGTAAATATTATCATGGGAGCTTATAGACTATAAATTAACTCACCGTTTAACCATAGAGTAGTAAGTATTTATGTTTTGTGTCATTCAAGAAGTGTTGGGTGTAATTTCCATTTTAGTTAATGTAATGTTTATCTAATGCAGTTATATAAAAAATAGTTTTGTTCACTGCTTTTCCATATATGTAAATTTCAAATGTATACAATTTTTCATTCATTCAAAGGGGTATAAAGTTTTCGCTCACGTATTAATATGTATATGTATAGATTATTATCAATACTACTTACATTTTCAGCAAGGAACTCCATTGCGAACCAGAATTTCGAGAGAACTAATATTAAATTATGTTAATTTTGGACGATAATGTGTGTTTACAATAAGCCCAATTCTGACTGTTGTGATAGATCTAACAGACTTATCTTCAATGAACAACCTTTGCCCCCTTCTCTTGCATGTAGGCATTCAATTTTGAACACGATTTTCTTGAACACATTGGCGTAGTTGCGACATTATTTTATATGGATTGAAGATAATCGTAACTATTATTTTACAATTATTGTTATTTTGTAACATTATTGAAAAATTGAGTTTTCACTACAAATCATGAAAAACTGAAAATAAAAGATCAGTACTCGATACGACAGTTAATCCGTGCGGTATTCTATGTTCCAGAAAGACGTCATTACTTTTGTTCGTATCTTATCATTTTTATGATTCAATTTAGACAGTTTCTCGATAAACAATTCATGTAATATCGTAAGATCATAATCGTTAAACACCAAACAGTAATATCAATATTTTAATGTTGTGTTGAAAAGTGGAAATGTGTCATCAAAAACCAGCCTACACTTTTTGTGTATGCGAAGAAATTTACTCATTAACTAGGAAGGAATATTGAAAAACACAAAGATTCATCTTGGTTTACATAAATGAATAATCAACAAATTAATAAAAACAACAATAAGATAGAAAACAAAAGTATTGTTTTCTATAATATTTAAAAATTTTAATAGTTATGTGTTCATTATTTTTGTGAGTCCTCTAGTAGTTACATATCTCAATTAAAACTTTAAAACTTTGAACTAGTAAAAATATATTTTCTGAATATATTTGAAGGCCTAGGAAATATACTAGAGAAATTGAAAATGATCAATTTTGACCAAAAAAAAATTGATTATTGTTGCTGTATGACTTCTCTTTTTAGGGATAAAAATATTTAGAGGCTCTTTCTAAATATGCATGGAAAAATATGTATGGAATTTCAAGATTTTTAGGATAAGAAAGCTAGCGCAAAATAACTGAGAAATCATTATATTAGTTTTAGTGCCCTCTAGCGATTACTGAAGAAATGAAACCTGATTGTAGTATAAGAATCATTTTTCTTAGAATATTTCCATGATTTCGTGGTGTTTTTCTAACACGAAACAATATGGAAATAGTTATCTTTAATTATATTGTATATTTAGAATAGAATTGTAGCTAAACTCTTTTTACCCATGTTGCTTATGTTAACTGTAATTTTAGAGAGCAATTTTAGTACGTGCCTGCTCCAACAGATGGCAGTGCATTGCCACCATTATTCGAGGCAAGAAGTACACATAAATATCTATACTTCGTGATTCCAGGTGTGAATATAATAAAGAATATACATTATTTAATGTTTAAATTATACTAAAGACAGGACCGTAGCCAGAGTTAAATTTGACGCATCACGTCAGTGGGTATACGCAAGCCGAGAGTATTTTTATTTAATCTTATCTAGTGAATCGACCTATGAGTTGTGTTTAACCTACGGTGAGGTGAATAAATATTCATTTATTCAGCTTATTTTTATAAGTTTCAAGAACCTACTGAATAAAATAAATAATAAAAACTAAGCTAAAATAGGAAATCTTTTGCTTATTCATACTATTAATAACAGACAGTACTTCATTTGGATCAATTTCGTTCTTTTAGATCCTAAATAGGAAAATTACGATCCATGTTTGAAAAATTCAAACTGACACGTAGTGTGTACACAACAAAACAGGTGGAAATTTTCATATGGAAATTGAATATTATTCGATTTCTGTACTGAAGAAGCATTTTCACTTGCAATAGCGAATTCAACTTGATTTCTCAACAAATAATGGTTGTTCCTAAGTACGCTACAATGTTTAACATTTTTCTGAAACTTTCAACATATAATTATGAAACAAGACATAAGAAGCTCAAAATATAAGGTTAAATTCGTTACAATTTGTTCTGAAATCGTACTCTACTTTGCTAGTTCCTTAAAAGTACACCTCGTACTGCGTTAAATGTGTTTTATGCTGCGAAGTTGCTAACTTTACTTTCAATAACGAATGGAAATAAAATATTAGAAAATGGGCAAAAAAATATTTCTTAGTCATGGTGTTCTACAGACAGTACTAGTAGAACCAATAGTAGTTCAATTATTTTAAAGTTTTATAACAGAGATAAAATTTGCAGCGATATTATAAGAATGAGAAAGAATGTTTCCACATTTATGATAGAATAACGATGTCCAGTTGAAATAGTGACAAGAAAAGTGTTATATATTCTTAAAGTTTAAGTGTCTTGATTTGAAATTGTTTTGCAATCAAGTGCCGGGGCCTCAGTTCAGCGACCGAACAGTGATGACATCCAAGAAAGTTTGCTGAATACAAAAACTGAAGAGAAACCAAATAAAATGAAGAACCGAAGAGCCAAGAAACAAAGAAGCCGATGAAAACTAAATCTGATGCCAACCACCACAAGAATAAGATCAGAAAAAGGGAAAAATTGTGTCGAATCATGAAGCAGATGAAATTAAAGACATGAAACTGAATAAGATCAAACTGGAGAAGGAAACTATATTGTTGGAAACCATGAAGAAGCAAACCGTTGAAAAGTCTACTCAAACTGATGTAATCCTTGATGACTACCATACTCTATTCACATTGTAATTAATTGTGAGTTACATAAGTTGTATTTTTTTTGGATTGTAATATTGTAGGATTCTTAGGATTATAATACTTACCATTGTAATCAAACTTGTAATTTGAAATAAGTCTGCAATGGCGTGAATAAATACTAGTATATAAAAAAGATGATTTTATTCAGTAAATAAACAAAACCCATATCCCCAAAAAAAATTTTAAAAATACACAAAATTGTGTGCAAGTAGGTGCATGCGTGAGAAAAACATAAAAACGTTACAAAGTTCAATCTCACAAAAACAATTTCCTCACTGAATATTCAAATACACCATCATATTGGCACGCTTGTCTTTACCTCTTAATGTTGAGTCGGGATTTTCATAACGAACCACCCCAGGTTGGTCATCTTCATTTGGTTCGCTATCGAGATCCCCATACTCAAAGTCATCCTTTAGATGCTTGGCAATGTTGTGTAGTACAGCGCAACTGACTACCACTTGTGGAATGTTGTTTAATGCAACTCTAACACAGTTTCCAAGGATTGGGAATCTCCTTTTTACCTGGCCAAAACACCTTTCTATTATAACCCTTTCTCTAGCATGGATTAGATTGAATTCTCGTTCTTGATGCGTTCGTGCAGACTTGAACGGTGTTATCAACCACGGCGATAAACCATATCCTGAATCTCCTAAAAGACAAACTGCTCCATCATACTGTGACACGATGTCTCTGACATGACTATTCCTCCACACTCTGCCGTCGTGAACACTGCCGGGCCACTCTGCACTAATACTTGTAAACTGTTCCATTGCATTGCATATTGCCTGGACATTTATACTAGGATATCCTTTTCTACAAATATACTAATCACCGTGCAGCCCTGGCTTTTGTATCTCAATTTGAGTACAATCAAGGGCACCAATTAGAGATGGCAAACGAAAATGTCTCTGTCACAAAACTTTAGCCTCGGTCATATCTTCAACTGTAGTTGGAAACCGTATCCAATAATGTGATTGTTCAACTACTCTACTCATCACGTACAATATAGATATGTTAGCAGTAGTACGATGTACACCCACATCTTGAGCTACACCAGACTGAAAGCCAAGATCACCCACAAACCTCAGAAATATTTCCATTTGCCGTCTTCTGGAAATACCACCGCCACGAGTATAATTTTCTTCAAGAAACTGTGCCGCAAGGAAATCAACACTCTCCTGTTAAACTTTAACAGTTCTTTACAATTACGTTCGTTTATTCCATAGCGAATAGGCATAAACTCAGCCATGATCAACAACAAACTGTGGACTGAGCAGACAGGTGTTAAATGCTATGATAAAGTCTAGCATGCCCCAGACCAGGCTTGAAAATATCGAAGCATATGCTATAGAACGATCTACAAAAGTTTTATTCACACCATTTGCATTTACTACCCGTCCGGGAAAACTCTAGAACTTACTACCCCTAGCAAGTGCTAGTGTGTTTATTCACACAAAAAGTAGCATTTACTTAGAAAATAGGGATTTCCCTATTTATTGAGTATGTAAATGTAACAAATTCAAAATGATGAAACACACTTGAGATATACTTCTATTTCATAAAGAAAGTTTCTGAAAATGATTAGTTTTAACTATTACAAATGGTAGAAGACGATTGCTTCAAAAAGACGCAGGCCAGGTTTTCAGAAACTTGTTTTATTGCCAACTTGAAATGACACTAGAACATTTTCAGGTTAATTTTTCTACTGTTATTTTACGAACATTTTATGTACATATATTTGTGCCACTTGAAGAATATCAAAGCGAATGTTGGAATGTTCATGACCAATTCTATAGTAATTATATTCTATATTAAAATAAATTAAACTCTTGGCTTAATGTTTCACGATTTATTTAACAATAAGAATAGTCAACATGTTTCGAGCGTTAGCTCATTTTCAAAACTAAACTACTATAAGGAACATACAACAAATTTATATCTACACAATGGATGTGAGTAGGGAGGATAATTGAAAATCTACTTGTTCATTTACAATTTCTTCTTTTCTCTTCCAAGAACTGCTTATTTCGATTGCTTCCAGAAGGTCTAAACGTTTCCCTTTATTACCTGCGTGTAGGCATTTAGTTTTCTCAAAATCTATGAAGTGATTAGAGTTAATGCAATGTTATGAGAATCCGGTTTTATTAACATTATACAAAATCGACCGTTTATGTTCGTCAACCCGAGTTTTTATTTTTCTACCTGTTTGGCCGATATAAAACGCTGGACATTCATTACAAAAAATCTTATAAATCCCGCTTTTGTCTTCAACATTTGTCTTTTCTTTATTATTTACTAAAAGTGACTTAATATTTCTTTTGTTGGTACAAATGGTTTTTATTTCTCTCTTCTTTAATCTTTCGCGAATTTTTTCACTCAGATGAGGTATGAAATTAATAAAATGATATTTTTGTTTGTTTTTTATAATTTGAAATGGATAAATTGAATTTTACATGCACAAATACCTTGATTCCTAAATATAGCAATCAACCATTGAACATTAAACTCAGCTCTTTTTATTCTTTTATACATAGACTTACGACTATTCCGCTTTCCGAAGAAAATTTCAACATAGAAAGTGAAAACTTTGAAACTACTAGTAAATAATAACGGTTATGACGAAAAAATAATAGATAATCTTATAAGAAAAAAGCAACGGAAAATTCTTTAAATTCAATTTATCCATCTCAAATTATAAAAAACAAACAAAAATATCATTTTATTAATTTCATACCTCATCTGAGTGAAAAAATTTGCGAAAGATTAAAGAAGAGAGAAATAAAAACCATTTGTACCAACAAAAGAAATATTAAGTCACTTTTAGTAAATAATAAAGAAAAGACAAATGTTGAAGACAAAAGCGGGATTTATAAGATTTTTTGTAATGAATGTTCAGCGTTTTATATCGGCCAAACAGGTAGAAAAATAAAAACTCGGGTTGACGAACATAAAAGGTCGATTTTGTATAATGTTAATAAAACCGGATTCTCATAACATTGCATTAACTCTAATCACTTCATAGATTCTGAGAAAACTAAATGCCTACACGCAGGTAATAAAGGGAAACGTTTAGACCTTCTGGAGGCAATCGAAATAAGCAGTTCTTGGAAGAAAAAAGAAGAAATTGTAAATGAACAAGTAGATTTTCAATTAAAATGATGCATATGGTTGATTCTTTCTATTCACCATTGACAGTAAGTTGTGATGTAAGTTTGGTAGATATTGGTACGTTTATTTGCAAACTTATTTTTATTCTTCAGTATATAACCTTTAAAAAAACTATATATTAATATAAATTAAACTCTTGGCATAATGTTTCACGATTTATTTAACAATATGAATAGTCAACATGTTTCGAGCGTTAGCTCATTTTCAAGCAACGCTCGGAACATGTTGACTATTCATATTGTTAAATAAATCGTGAAACATTAAGCCAAGAGTTTAATATATTTTAATATTCAATTATGTTTCACCAAGAGTTTAGCGAGAATTCAATCTCAGTCATTATATTCTATAGTGAATATTGTTCTCATCTCTTGATATTATTAAGTGATGAGAACAATTAATATGCCATTAATTCCATGTATTATACAAAATATCCACATTCGCAGCTGAGTTTGACTTCGTACTCTTCGAGTAAGACTATCTATTTTTGTACTTGGAAAATGGTAATTTACCATGAATATTTTTAGGTAAAGTTGCAACTTGAAAGTTTATGACCACCTTATATGATTATTATTATCTAACGATTAAAATGTATCATATGCTTCGAAATTAGATATAATAACTGAGTAGCCATAGGCGTGCCATCTAATATGTATGAATTAATTTTTTAGCCGAACTATATATTTAAATATAGTAGGAATGGAGGAACATACTCTATAATTTTGAAGACAATAAGTACCTTAACTTTTTTTATTTCAGATACTGGATAATTTTCACTAAAAGACGGAAAGGATGAAACCATAAAGTGAAATACAGAACCACAGTGTTTTGTACTTCTGGGAAAAAGTTTTGTAGTCTGTTTCAAAATATAAAACTTTATTGACAATTATAAACGAAAAAGTAGTTTCGAATTATGAAGATTTTTTTCACTTACTTCCAGTCAGTAAATTATATTTTTCAATGGTTTCACGAGTTGTAAATTATTTCTTTGAATCAATTACCTAATGGCTTCATTAAACAGGCTTCCCTGAACGGATGGCAGAAATTTTACGAATTTATTTGGATATTCATGAGCTCTGTGAACACATTTATTGGAAAAACTGTTTCCTTGAAAAACTGTCATTTTTATAATGAACAGCAAAATAATTTGAATAAACTTTTTAATTTTCCATATTTAAACATCAATGAAAGTCTACTATGGATTCGAGTGAACGTTTCCAAAAGCAATCATCCGAGTATAAGCTGTCAAAATATAAAATAAAATAACAAAGTTCTTATAATATTACATAAATGAATATAACTAAGTCCTCTGTAAGGGAATTACTACAAAGTATACATTCTGATAAGCTCGAAACACATACGAAAATGTTTCCTATTTGTTTGTTCTTTTGTTATCATCAATTAATTATAATTTCTCTCTCTAAAATCCATCTGAGCATTTTTGAATTCTAGGTGACCTTCTAGACGAAGCGAAATTCACATATCTCTTATTCAGAAGGGTTTATACCTGTTATTTATTCCTTCTGTGAGATTGTGCAACGTAAACTTAGCTACATCATTTTGATGAGAGCCAAAAGTCTGATAGGCTTAATCAATCATACATATATAATGTATGATTGATATTCTTGGGAATAAGGCTTATTTAAGTTGATGATTTCATTTTATATACTTTATTCTCCTTCTTCCAACGTTTCGGCCGCACTGGGGCCTTTTTCAAGAGACCTAAAACACGAAACTATTCACTATTCACTACATCCAAGACAGGACTCAAAACTCAGTAGAATGAAAGCATATAAATATCTTCATATTAAAATGAGAAAACCATGTATATTGATAAGTCTTTTCATTTTGAATTTCCTTGGCATAAAAAACTCTTTTTAAATCCGAAATAAGTAAAGGAATATAATTGATAATTGATGAGGCCGATACTTGGAGAAAATTAATATTCATAATGAAACAATATCTCGAATTTTCTCATAATTTGATATAAAATACGCATGACGATGTTTCGAAGTACTTCTTCTTTATCAAATGCTGGATTAATACTATGTGTAATTTTACAAAGTCAATACTTATAGCTATTTTCACAGAACATACCAGGTATGTTCTATGACTAACTTGGAATGAGGACCATAGAATACATTGATATTTAACAAGAGGATCGTATACCTGGACATGAACACAGAAAATCAATTTCTTAAGTCAGGTATTCCAACTAAATGTAGGAAAGATACAAATATACAACTAAGATTTCTAAGAACAAAAAAGGGAAAGATAAAATTTTTGAACAGAAAACATAAAATTGTATGTAAATTAACTAAAATCTAGGTAATCAATCTGATCTGCTAACTGGAATTATCTTATTGAACATATTAAGTAGAGGGCTAGTGTTAAGCTCTTACTGGCTATTGAGTAAAAGCCCCGAATTTTTGAATTTATTAATATGTAATGATTCTAGAAAATTTAGCTTGGAACCTTTTTTCTCTCTATTTAATATTTCAAACTTTGAACTAAATATATGACTTTCTTCTAATAAATGGTTAGCGTAACGGGAATCTGTTTTCTGTTTCTCAAAACTACGTTTATGTTCCGATAATCTAATTTGGAAATTTCTGAAAGTTCTTAATATATAAAATTCTTCACAACTGTCACATTTAATTTTGTAAATATTGTTTTATTATGAAGGAATATAAACTTTGAAAAATTGTTTTGCAGTTATTGTTTTACCTAATCAACTTTATCTATCTATTCGTCAACGCGGTTTTAGATAAGATATATATATATCATCATTAGGTATATAATTTTGATCATGCCTTCTCTGTTTCTAACTGTTCTTTATGTAATCATATTCTAAACGTAAACAATCATACATCAGTGCAGTCTTTGCGAACATAAAGAAGAGCTCTACGCTGTAACGACCCAGCAAAATTACACCGTATTTCTAAGAATAACAAAAGAT
This sequence comes from Henosepilachna vigintioctopunctata, assembly GCA_030704895.1. Lineage (NCBI taxonomy): Eukaryota > Metazoa > Arthropoda > Insecta > Coleoptera > Coccinellidae > Henosepilachna > Henosepilachna vigintioctopunctata. The sequence continues at coordinate 3,987,426 of JARQZJ010000129.1, forward strand.
TTCTTCGTCAAGTAATTTGAAGATAAAATTGAAGTTTCGACGACACTGCTTCAGGGTCCAGCTCAAAGATCTGGTTCTACCACTCAATAGAATATCTCGGAGCGAGAGATAAAAAAATTAGTTAATTGATAAAACTCAGCTGATTCCTTTATTAGAGATTGATGTGCAGGCCCGATTTCTTCGTAGCCATGTATAATTATGTGGCCTTTTGTTTAGTGTTGATTAACCTTTTTCATTCGGTGAGTATGCAAAATAGTTCATTTTACTTCATACTGGTTGCTTCTATGTGATATAAGAAACTTTAATTTACTTCTACAATGTGCTGTTATGAAACGAAATGTTAAATGAAGAAATCTTGAGATGAAAATTATTATAAATACTAAATTAATGAGCACGAAAAATGAATAGTTTATATTGATAAAATTTGTCACAACTGGATATACATATATTAATTTTAACATTTGCTCAATTTTGACAATATTATCATATACATGCTAAAGAAAATAAAAGGAAGTTATTTGAAAATTCACTCATTGTAAAAAATAATAGCGATGCAGCTTTTCACTGGATGGAAGCACAATGCAGACTGTTTCGTTCTACAAGAGACTCTTCAGTTGTTGTCGTCATATCTATCGCCAGGTGTATTTTTTCGACACTTCGAGTCGAAAAAAGGAATCGTTCAGTAATTATGGGAATCAATGGAAAATAACATTTGGAAATTCCAAACACCGAATGCTTGAATGTCTACATACTCGTAGGAATACGAAATGAAATAACTTTTATTTTCATCGATTGTTTAAATGTGCTGTGCATGGTGCTTGGTTTTCGATGGTTCTATGGGCTACAGTTAAAACGGCAGTCTCTACAAAGAGTAATAATGATACCACATCTTCTTTATTTCAAGAGAAAAACAAAAGTGTTACTATTCTTGTTATCAGAGAGAACTTGGTTTTTAATTTTGACTCAATCATTTTGTTTATGATTGTAGAGAAATATATTTTTTTAACTTTATAGAGGCAGTGTTCTACGTAAAATTGAAGAGCAGCAACACATTGATTCAGCTTAACATTTCTTATTTCAAATGAAAACTGCATATTTTTATTTTTTTCAATTTTCAATTTCAGACAATCTGTCTGAAATCCGCTTTGATTCAATTTCAGTTTAATTCAGAAATTCAACATTTTCATCTGAATCCCGCTTCTATTGATTGATCTGAAAATCTTCCTAAGAATTGTTCGTTCTTTTTTATTTCTCTTATATTTGAATGAATATAAATAATTATATTGAGCAGTCACTACTGAGTAACCATTACGATAATAAGCTCGTACCCAAAAAGCCGGGTACAATATATATATATATATATATATATATATATATATATATATATATATATATATATATATATCTAATTCTTATGAAGAACGATTGTAATTGTTTTTCATCACTTCAACAAAGAGTGAAATATTTGAATACTTTTCTATGATTGCTGAGATATATGCTTGGACAATTGATACAAAAGTACAACTTCTTATGATACTAAATTAAACCTGGTGTAATTATACAAGTACAGAGGTTACATAATCTGATGTGAAAGAAATGGAGAAACAAGAAAATAGTTTATCTTAATAAGTGAAACTGTTGAAAGGAAAGGTGCTTCGAAAATGGAGTTACCAAATTAATATGAATAAATTCGATATGAACAGTTGTACCAGCAAATGGATATTTCCTTACGGAAAATTGTATATTATTATTGCCTTCTGATTTTCTATTTGTTTGAAAAATTCTCGAAGAGCGATAATAAAAACTGAGAGCAAATGAGAAATTATAAAAATTTCTTTGAGAAGAAAATTATATTAACCTATTGTCATTAGTGCATTAAATCTTCAAAGCTTGAAAACTGCAAGCAGAAACGAAACTTTTATAGATAATTCCTTGCTAGATTTTTGTCGCGTTTTCAAATGTGTCCAATTGAATTTTACGTTAAAATTTTTACAGATATTTAGTGAGGGTCCTATTGTGAAAATATCTGATGGGGATATTAAAGGACGCGAATCACGAACTCCTGAAGGAAAGCCATTCTTCATATTTCAAGGTATACCGTTCGCAGCTCCACCTATAGGGGATTTACGCTTTGCGGTAATTTGGAGACTATGTTATAAATTGGATGTTTTGAATCAAATGAATTTTAGGATCCACAAGAACCTGCTAAATGGACTTATGTGAAAGATTGTACTGATAAAAATGTTGTCTGCTATCAGAGTCGATCTTATTTGTCGGAATTTGAAACTGAAGACTGCTTAGTTTTGAACGTTTATACACCAAAGGTGAGCTAACGAAAAAAGAACTTTTGTTTTTCAATTGCTATGTTATATATTATATAACTGATCAGTTACTGGCAAGTTGAGACATATTTCGAATTTTTAAATTTTTATTTATCTTCAATTTTATTTTTTTTAGTCCTATTTTTGTGCTTATTGTTTCAGTTTTTTAGCATTGCTATTTTTTTCCAGTGGAATCAGTGGAACAGATTCCCAGTGGAATCTTATTATTTCTCAATTATGAACCTGGCATCCTTCACGTGCTATAACACAAGCTTCCAACTAGTTGAAATTCTGCTAAAATCGATTTGTCTAAATAATTAATCGAATAATGAACAGACAAAATTTAACAAAATCAGTCATTTTGAAAATAAGTTTTTCTCAAAACCAAAACTGATTTGTAAAAACAATAATTTGTTATTGAATACTTATCTGTGTTCAATATAAATAGTGATAATATAATAGAATAGAAATAAAAAAAATATAAATAATAATACTAACGTATAATTTAAATAAAACTAAGTAGTTTTCTGATTTTCACTTCAATTAATTTCAAACATGACAATATTGTTTCGCCAACAAAGTGGCTTCATTAGATGATGATGATAATCTGATGAAGCCACTGTGTTGGCGAAACAATATTATTCATATCGAAATAATATCATTCATGTTTGAAATTAATTATAGTAAAAATCAGGCAACTACTTAGGTTTATTTAAATTATGTATTTAGATTCTCATCAAGTATCGTCCCAATCGATTAATGATACTAATGTATCTTTATTCAAGGTCTGAGTGAAGCTGAAATAAAAACATACATAGAGACCATTACATAATAATATTCCAAACCAAATACAGGAAAATTTGTTAGAATTTTCTTCCAGAAACCAACATTTCGATTCAAAAATGACATTTATTTGAATAAATGATAAGAAATTGGGAACATCATTAAAATTGAGTGCAAGCAATTTTTCAAGCCAGCGGCACCAGCGAAATCCTTCAGCATATCTCTTCTATCTATACGTTATGGATAATATACTTCAAAAGAGAATCATTTAATTTCAAGAATAGAGAATGAATTTTAGCGTCGGGAGATGTCGCAACTACTGCTATAGATAATGCCGAAGTGCTGATTCTAGATATTGGAATATTTTAGAACTTTATCATATGACTTCATTTATCAGGACACATTTTCCAAGGAGCAAAAATATCGTTTTATGCTAATAAAAAGTACTTAGACAAAATTGCATTAATCTGAATATGGGTTGCTTCAATAATTGTTTTTCACAATTCTTGGGGAATTTTGATTTACCAATTCTGTAGGAGAATGAATATCTGCAGATCTGGTCAAGACCAAAGTGTGTTAGAGTTAAGTTGAATTGGAATTTACGATTGTTTTAATGGGATATAGCCCATAAAATAGATTCAGAAAACAAAAACTTTGTACGTAGTTAGAACCAAGACATGATTGATATAAGAGTGTATAGAAAACGGTTGGTGACAACATGGAACCATGAGAAATTCCATTTCAATAAGCTGTTATATAAATATCTCATAAAATCAATTGGAGTGATTTTTTTTCTTGTTTTTATTCTTATTTTCAATCTAGAACCAAACAATCTTTAGATATATGACTTGATATATGTACTTAATACTTTGGGGACAAATTTAACATGAACAATAACTAGAAAGCTGATATTAAAATCGATTATATTATGATATTATTGTAAATCGAAAATATTTTTTTAAGTGCTTACTGAAATTTCTTCTTACTCAATGACTATTGCTCTTTAGTTACTGCAAAATAACACCGATTCTGATTTGGCTGTAATGGTATACTTTTATGGTGGAGGTTACTACATTGGAAATATGACATTTGATGCGTATGGTCCAGATTTTTTCATGGATAAAGATGTGGTAATCGTAACTGTGAATTATAGAGTGGGTCCCTTTGGCAAGTATAATATTTTTATCTGTTGTTCCCAAAACATAGTAATCACTTAATTCGTAGGATTTTTATCTACCGGTGATGAAGTCATTTCTGGAAATTTCGGCCTGAAGGACCAACAACTCGCTTTGAAATGGGTTCAGAAAAACATAGGAGTGTTTGGAGGAGATCCTGATAAAGTTACAATTTTTGGAAACAGTGCAGGATCAGCTTCAGTAGGATTTCAAATATTGAATAAGAAAAATAAAGGTTAATTTTTACTTTAATTTCTCAATTATCATGTTTGAATGGTATAAAGTTCATAACTTCAATAGAAAATAATTTATTTGGAAGGACCAGTATTTCGTTTAATATCATATCTTATAATCAAAATTGTCGTAGAAGAAAATAAATAAAATACAGTACCTAGTCTCTCAACATTTCTGACTCTTCATTTCATTTATTATATTTGGAATAGCTACTGAATAAATAATTGCGAAAAATAATTTATGATCTTTTACCACAGGATTATTTAGAGCCGGTATTATGTCCAGTGGAAGTCCCTTGGGTTCATGGTCCTTCCAGAAACATCCAGAAAAAACAGCTTTTCTAACTGCAAAGTTCATCGATAATTCAAAAAGTATGAAGACTTCTGAAGAACTTCTGGAATATCTTAGAAGTGTACCTGCTTCAGATCTGAGAAAAGCTTCCATTCAAGTTCTGGGTCAGGTATGTTTTTCTATGAACGTATTATTCTGTAATATATATTTATGTATATATTACATATATACATAAATATATATATATATATATATATATATATATATATATATATATATATATATATATATATATATATATATATATATATATATATATATATATATATATATATATATATATATGTATATATATATATATATATATATATATGCATATATATATATATATATATATATATATATATATATATATATATATATATATTATTTTGAAAGTTCTTAGCAATAACAGGCTTTTTTTGATATGAAAAAGTTTATTTTTGTTGACGTTTCGTTGTTATATTACAACTTTGTCAAAACTGAAATACAAATATCTCAAACAGGCAATAAATCAATTTCAAGAAATATATATATATATATATATATATATATATATATATATATATATATATATATATATGCTTTATTTCCATTGACGTTTTGTTGTGTATCACAACTTTGTCAAAACTATTATTGAAAATATAACTATCTGAAAGAGGCAATAAATTAATTTTGAATATATATATATATATATATATATATATATATATATATATATATTATATGAAAGTTTTTAGCATTAAATTTAATGATTGAATGCTGAGCCAGAAATATTCCTCTGATAATGAAAATCAATAAGTGAATATACAAAAAAACTAATTTGATTTTTCAAAAAATTAAGTTTGACATTTGATATCCATAGTAACTCATAAATTCAATTATTCATTAGTTTTGACAAAGTTGTAATATAACAACGAAACGTCAACAGAAATAAACTTTTTCATATTAAGAAAGCCTGTTAATGCTAAAAACTTTCAAAATAAATACCTCAAACAGGCAATAAATCAATTTCATATATATATATATATATATATATATATATATATATATATATATATATATATATATATATATATATATTATCTTCAATGTTTTTAGCAATAATAAGATTGAATGAAAAATTATAGTAAAAAACAAAAAAGCCAATTTGAGTTTTTTCAAAAATATAAGTTTGACGTTTTGATATCTATAGTACTTCATAAAATTATACATTAGTTTTCACAAGTTGTGATATACAACGAAAAGTCAACGAAAATTAAGATTTCAACATTGAAAATAGCCTGTTATTGCTGTAAACATTGAAAATAAACTATCTTAAACTGGCAATAAATTCATTTAATATATATATATATATATATATATATATATATATATATATATATATATATATATATATATATATATATATTCATATATATGAAATATTCATTCTGATCAACAGGTTTAATTCATATATTAAAATTGGAAAAATATTGCAATGGAGGTTTCGATGGAGTTTCCATCTTCATCAGCAGAACGTCCGTTGGACGTCTTTACATTTCTAACTGTTATCAGATAAGATGGAAACTCTATCGAAACGTCCATTGTAATGAATTAGACAGTTACCTACATAAAAACCGAGAATTTTAAGATATATATATATATATATATATATATATATATATATATATATATATATATATATATATATATATATATATATATATATATATATATATATATATATATATATATATATTTCATATTTCAATTGAATTGGATTGGAATTAATAATTTTCAGGATGCATTTGAGGTGAAACAGGAATTCAACGGCTACTACTACGGTCCTGTTTTAGATTCTCAATTGAAAAATTGTGCTTTAGAAGGACATATATACGAATTACTGCAATCTGGAAATTTTATGCACCTTCCAATAATGATTGGTATAACCTCAGAAGAAAGCTTGACCACGATTGATGGTAGATTTCCAATTGATTATATTTAATCTTACTTTGACAGTCTGTTTTCAGCCATAGATTTTTTCAAACATCTCATGAAAAAATTCGATTCGAATAACGAATTGTTGGTCAGTGACCATTTTAATATATTTGACAATTCACAGAAGAAACATATAGGGAACCTGATTCATCAAATCTATGTGGAGGGTAATTCAACACTCGAGGAAAATTTACCAAAGGGTATAAGGGTAAATATGAATGAAGAGTTTGATAATAATCAAGATTTCCAATCAACAGTAGTTTGACTTATTCAACAGAATCATTTCTTTTCGTCATAGAAAAACATGCTTTGGAAATTAGTTTTATTAAGTTACTTTATTTTCCTTATTTTATGGTTTCATTTTATTTCTATATAAGTGTTGACAAAACAGCAACTTACTTTTCGTCGATATCAAAGAAATTATATACTCGTATGCTAGGGACCAAGTGTTTAATTATTACCTAAACTGCTCTATTTATTATATTGTGTGGTCATAATGAATATTTCTACTTGAGTATTGTGCAATTTGATAATAATTTGTTTGGGATAGTCTGAATAAGCCATCGTAATGATGTAACATTACAATTGTTCAGTAGAATTGTGTAAATATAGAAAAAATGTTTTTCGTTGAATTTTTTAATTTTTGAAATGGATTTATATCAAGTAACGACCGTAATATATATATATATATATATATATATATATATATATATATATATATATATATATATATATATATATATATATATATATATATATATATATATATATATATATATATATATATATATATATATATATATATATATATATATATATATATATATATATATATATATATATATATATATATATAATATAAAAAAAGCCTTTGCTAATTGATCTAAATAATGAATATGGTTATTTGAATTGCTTAAGGTTTAGTATATTTCTAGTTGAAGAAATGTGGAATTTTTGGCTTTTCTTAATATTTTCAGTTAGAATATTATTGAGTTTATGTAATTTTTGTTTTCAATTAGAGTATGATGCCAAAAATAAACCTAATATTGATAAAACATGTTATTGATCTACCCCATAGTTGATCGAGATATATAACGCCAAATCATTTATTTGAATAATTATTATCAAATTGCCATTCCTCATTGGCCATTTTTCATGCATTATGTATTATATATCCCATTTATTATTTGGTCCATTAGGTACATATATTCTAGCACTTGAAACCTGAAAAATACGTGTTTATACGAGCATTCAAATAGAAATCGGTATATGCTTGGATTTCTGTTGCGGAAAAAGCCGTTGGTTTTTCTATCCTTGGCCATGGACTTACTTCCAATCTGTTCTTGGCAGGGATACAGAATACTTGGTGTCGTTTTGCTTTTGGCTTGCGTGAGTATGACACTTCGTCTATAGGAATTAATGAGCTGAATTGGCTAAGAGCAGAATATATTTTCAAATACCATACTGGTAGTTTAGTTTATTCTGTGATCTTGCATTGTTCTCCTTCCTACTTGAGAGATAAGGTTGTCACCTGTAGTAGTGTACGAGGACGCATTTTGAGGTTTGTGAACATGTTGGAAAACGTTGGAATGGTTTTAGGAGAATAAATAAAATCTCATTTATAATGCAGTTTCCATTTCCAATAGCGTTCCACAGTTAGACAGTAAGCACTTTATTTTCTTACCAAGGTTCTTTGATGAAGGCTCAGCGTGGTACGTCATTTTATTTTAGTAAGTTAGGAACTATTTTTTGATTATATATATATATATATATATATATATATATATATATATATATATATATATATATATATATATATATATATATATATATATATATATATATATATATATATATATATGTAAATTTTTGATTATGCTTTTTCATTTTATAACTGTTGAGTTGAGTATCTTATACAAAACTTCGTCTCATCTTATATTTGCACTGTATATAATAAACGATTTTAGTACATAATAAATGACTTTTTATCATTATTATTATGATTCTCGTATATTCTTATATATTAAGTGATAGCAACGGAGTTTTCTCCTTACCCTTACCTATTCTTTTTCGTTTTTTTCCTTGTTTCGCAAAGCTGTGAAAAGAATGTTAATGAAATTTTCGCCATGTTCAAGTATCCTGTGAAAACATTGTTATTTTCTGGCTCATTTCTTTTTATGTTTTACTGGTACTGGAAGATAACGTTCATATGGTGTCTGAGTATCTCGCTTCCCTCCATAGTTTATTTGGTATCGTGTCTTTCTTCTTCATGTCGTTTTCATTTTATTTCTTCGTTGTCGAATTTTTCTCTTCTGCTATCGGACTCTTCTTCTATGCTGTTCTAGTCCTTGAAACCTCATTCTTCCCGTTGTGCTCACGTTTCGTCGATGGTTCTATCCGGCATTCTTTGTTGAAGTATCCATTATAAAAGTGCAGAAATACATTCTACAACTTCATTTATTTTATTTGGTATCGTGTCTTTCTTCTTCATGTCGTTTTCATTTTATTTCTTCGTTGTCGAATTTTTCTCTTCTGCTATCGGACTCTTCTTCTATGCTGTTCTAGTCCTTGAAACCTCATTCTTCCCGTTGTGCTCACGTTTCGTCGATGGTTCTATCCGGCATTCTTTGTTGAAGTATCCATTATAAAAGTGCAGAAATACATTCTACAACTTCATTTATTAATTTTGTTTACTTTATGTATTATATTTTCATTTATTTTCAGTTACTCGGCGATCAAATGATGAATTATGCGGTCATAAAGCATGCATACTTTGCTTCAGATTATAATGATGTTTTCCTATACCAATTCTCCTATGATGGAATGATGGGAAATTACTCAGGACATTTGGATGGTGAGTGAGAATTCTCTGTTACAGCTATAAGTATATATATATATATATATATATATATATATATATATATATATATATATATATATATATATATATATATATATATATATATATATATATATATATATATATATATATATATATATATATATATATATATATATATATATATATATATATATATATATATATATATATATATATATATATATATATATACTAGCTGACCTCTCGAACTTCGTACCTAACGCCCAATACACAACGTTCAAAAGTGATATTTTTAATTAACTTAATGAAATAAATACAATCTTATAATCCTAAAGTTGATGTAAATAACACGCATTTGCTTTGTATATAATAGGCATGATGACACTAATCAAAAATCACAAAATACTATATTTATTGGATAAACCTTGAAGCTTAGGATATAAAACACGCATTTTTTTTTAAGAGTGTGATTAATATTTATTTTTATAAAATAAAACTACAAAATAAGGTAATCCGCCATGATATCTTGAACACCAATCATAGCGCATGACGTCATCTTCAAGTAAGCACGCCACGCGCACGCACCAACGTCACATCTCGTATTGTTATCTTCCACTACGACTGTGTTTTTATTTATTAATTGTATTATTAAATTGCACTATTTGAGTGTGAATGTTATTAAAATTTGGGTGGCTTTACTTCGGAACTTATATGTCATGTATACTTAGATTGATTTATCCACTGTCTTATTTGCATTTTCTTGTGAAATATGCGTTATGGATGCTTGTGAAGCTGAAAAAGACAAAAAAAATGCTATTTATAAAATATTACCTTTAAATACTTATTTAAAAAAAACCAGAAAGATTTCAAAGATTAATGAGTGGAATAAATGTATATTAGAAATAAATAACTACCTGAACTTCCACATGACACCTCTTCAAGTTCCCCATGCTTTGTACTTATTTCTTTTATATCTTTCAGACGTTCTTCTATCAATCTATGAATGTTTTTTTTTGTTTTTTGAGAATATATGGTCTTTCTGTAGCATCTGATGTTCGTTTTCTTCTATCTGGTTGACAATGAAATTTAGTGGGCATACACCCCAGTTTCATATGGATCCTGTGATACCGATCCCATCAGATGGTATTCCATATAATTATCCATGTCACTTGGTAACTGAAATTTGAATAAAATAGGTAATATAACATTAATGAGATGAAATTTCAAAATTCTTCTGAAATTTGTTTCCTTACATTTTATTCTATGTAAAAACTGGTCTCTAATTTTTTTAAAGAAGTGATGGTGTATATTGAAATGTTTCCACATTTTTTTGCGGAGAATATTGAAACAATTGAAAGAATTGTTTTCAATGAAAAACAATCTGAAAAGAGTAACCTGAAAGCAATTATCACTAAAAATTACGTGATCTTGGTTGTGCTTAAGATAGTAAGTGAATCAGTTTGTTAAATATACTTTTCGAAGAGTAATAGTACTCCATTGTAGAGTAATATCTTTCTTACTGGTAAAATGGTAGGAGTTTGACGAATCATTTTTCCTCTCCTCCAAAAATGAAATTAACATAAAATAGTGAATAGTATAGAAGTAGCAACAAATAAAGATACATTTAATCATAGGTAGAACTTATGATTGAAAAATAATAAATTGAAACCTAATGATTTTAAATAATTCGTTCAGAATAAAACTAAAAAAATACATATAATGAACAAAAATAACATATAAGTTCAAAAATGCACTTAATGGTCGCTGACAGAAAACAAGGAAAATGCCAAGAGATATTTCTTTATGTTTATTTTGAATTTATTGAAAGTAAGCTGTTCAAAATGTGAAGGTAACAAAACACAATTTTAATCAATTGAGTTTTTTTGATTTGGTTAAACGATATTCATCAATATAATTGTGCAAATTTTTGAAATATGTTTATTTATGTTTCTATATTATTATATCGCAGGAGCTGACGCAGTTGTTCACACTGAAGACATGAATTATATCTGGCGACGAAATATTCCCAGTGCAAATAACATGGATCTGCAAAAGTTTCCTGAAAGTGACCTGATAGTTCAGAAACGCTTACTAACATTATACACCAACTTCGCGAAATATTTGTGAGATTGATCAACATATCTTGGTGCACCAATTTGTAATACGCATTTTTTTTAGAAATCCCACTCACGAGAAAATACCTTTATTGCAAAACATAACATGGCCAACTCTGAATTCAAGAGGTAAAAATGGGGCAGTATATATGGATATTAATTCTGATCTGGAAATAAAAACCAACTTGAAACACGACACTTATCTCAAATGGGACAAAATATTTGTAAAATATGCTGTTAAACCCTTGGACGCTTATTAAATGGTTCCAATAAATAATATATAACAATAATTATATTCATTACAAGTTATGAACGATACTTAAACAGTTATTACTTATTTTTCAAATATTTCAAATATGTGTGTTGGTGCCAGCAAAATCCTTAAATTCACTAGCAAGTTGAATTTCGTGATCTCCAAGTACATACTGGTACTCAATAGGTTGAGATTTATCGCTTCACCTACGACATTGCCCTGCATTTGCGTTCATTCAATATGAGTCTATTTTGTACAACGATTTTATACAACATCAAAATTTCACTGAACCTTTATATATTCCACTAGTTTTTTAACGCTCTCATACATCTTCATGTTATCAGCATACATCAACCATTTGATGCTATTATTATGCCGAATATTATTTATGAAAATATTAAATAACAAAGTCCCAAACACAGACCTCTAGGGTACACCCGAGATAACTGAGAATGAAGACGTTGAGACCTGAGGTAAAGTTTTTGCAGTGCATCAATAATCGATGCTCCCGAGAAAAATTTTTTTAACATAACTTATTCTTCTATTTTTATATTGTAGATGTTAATTTGAGGAACTACATATGTCGGATATTTATGCCACGTATAGGTCTTTCATATTTTTTTTAATATTGGATATATAGATAAATTTTATTGCTGGAGTAATTGTAAAATAAATTAATTGATCTATCCACGTTAACAAGTAAAACATGACAATGATTTCATTTAATCGCTATTAAATAAAATCGCTTGGAATAATGTTATACTGAGTCAAAAATATAAAGTTGATCAAAATGTTTTGGTTCCATGAACACATTTTTGGACATGAAATCAGAAACGAAAAAGGTCTTTCATACCAAAGAAGGTAATAAAAGACGCAGAAGGAGATAGTAATAGTATTTTGATTTGACTTCAATTTTCAGAGTCATTTTCCTATGTTTCAATATTCTAGTGCGCAGATTCTTTTTAGAGAAAAATATTAACTAACAAGCAACTTCACATTAGCCAATAGAAAAAAACCAGTAGGTTATAGGGGTAGATATATACACATAAATATATATATATTTCTTTTTGATGAAATTTCCTCTCAATTTCCCGTTGGCGTATTTTCCAGATGTTTACATTGTGGAGGTGTTGGTTAATTTATTAAACTTGTATTTTAGGCGGAGGAATATTTTTTAGAAAATAGCTTCCGGATATACGAAAGTGAAAATTTCGAACTAAAATCAACAAACGTCTGTTTATAATGTGCGACGACAGAGCAGTATCGATTTGTTGGTAATTACATTTTTGTTTTTCTAAATGCTTTCATCAGGAGAATTAATATCTTGATACAAATTATTCAATTTATAACTTCCCTACCATATTTTACAAAATGGGTATTGGGAGGTTGAACGACCGAGAAAGTCCTGAAGTATATATATATATATATATATATATATATATATATATATATATATATATATATATATATATATATATATATATATATATATATACTTCAATATTCACGAATCATTCATGCTTGTTATTACTGATACTCTTAATCGAAATATTTCAAATAAAACTCTCATTGAGCTGTCTAGACAAATGTTGTTAACGAGAACGAACCTATCATTTTCGAGAGTGAATATTAAGTGTGCTTCGAAATATCATCGAACTTTCTGAATGATAGTAAGATACAATTGATTCATCATTATTATGAATCATCAGTCTTATTTAATCAATCAAGAATCGATGACTTTCAAAACGGCCCAAGGTCCTATATCTGAATGAGGAGAACATCAGTTCGTGAACTATTCACGTGAGCTCCCTCTATCGAAGAATAGAATCATTAACACTTTCCAGAGTATGTAGAGGCTTTGTAGTTAATCTATTCAAACACAACAGAGCTTTGGCTTCAATATGTAAGAATGGTTTCATGCCTAATCGCTCTAAATCACACCCGGGTGTGCAAAAAAACCTAATTTCAAGATTCACGAATTATTCATACTAGAGACTGAAATAGAGTCAGCAGACAGGAGTAGCGAAAGGGTTTTGTTCTATGGTCGTGCTGTCCACTTTCCTGCCTATTGTCCTACTATTGTCCTGTCCTATTGTCATTTATGTGAATGCTGTGTGATTTACTACGTCATAAATATATTGCTTTAGCAGCAACTACAACCCTGAAAAAAAGTGGAAATGTGATTTTGCCTCATTTTAAAAACATTTAATTGCATTATATTTCGCGAATAAGCTAACTATTGGCTTAATTTTTTTTTAATGGCCCAAAGGATTTGAAATTGAAAGCTTCAAAACAGGACAGGTGCTAGAAGTTTCACCGACTCGGGCAAAAAGAATAAATGCCGTCCCTTCACACCAAAATTTTAAAGCAACTTTTCGTCGCTAGCAGGGGCCTGGAATGCCCTTTCCTAGCGCCGGCCCTGTCTGAATATATTCAGGTATAATTCATTGATAGGAACACTCTGTATACTCGTATATGACTCAATATATTGTTAAGAAATAACATTGACAGTAATTGAAATGAAATTCGGTAGGAAACGAATGAAACAATTATCATCCCGAAATTTCTTTCGGATGTTTTCGAAGCCAATTTCAGAATTACTTCGAATTTTGCGAATATTTCATGTCAACGTCATTATAGATTGATTTGATTCCATCCATTCATCGTTCTGAGCCGTTGTCGACTATTCAATTTCTGAATACTGGCCACCAAAATTACACATATATCAAATAATGCAATTTATGCCAGCCACATAAATAATAATCTGATCTGAAGCGAATTGTAGCTGAAAAAACACTGTTTTACATTTGAATTGGATCATCCTAACCATTTGCACCCATTTATTAATTTATTTTTGATAATAAGAATATTATATAAAACCAATGGCGGCCCGTGTACTATAAAAATAGGTGAGCTCATCTAAAAATTGGGGCTGCAAAGAGATAGCGCATCCACCAATCTTAAAAAATAGAATTATGATTATTATTAGTTTTTTTAGTTTCACACAATTATATCAAATGCTTGACAATTGGTTTAGAGTGTTTAATGTTAAATTCACCATTTTCATAAGTTTATCACCTTTGAAAAATATTTAAGCAGTTCACTCCACAGAACAGATGAGAACACATAGCTAATTTATAATTTAAAAGAATACACATGTGGCAAACTTTATTCAATACATAGGTTCCAACTGAAGATATACATCTTTTGAATGGGTATTATTATTACTATTACATAACAGTGAATACGAGGATAAAGCCTATAATAGCTTATTTGCAGAATTATCCTTGATTGAAAAAATTCATTATTCAGAAGATTCACATAGTTCAACATCGCTTTTAAATAAATGAGGACTGAGGAGAAGCTTGCAATTATGTTTTTTACGGAATAAAGTCTTGAATTCATCACTAGCACCTCTAACAGAACTATCTGACTCAGTGGTGGACAACCCGTCGGCCTATATATATATATATATATATAATAATAATATAATTTTATTGAGAAACATTCCTTACATAGTAAAATTACATTCATTTCAATTGATGAATAATTACAACTAAGAGAAATGCTCTCAAAAGGACCGAATTCAGTTTGGAGTCTGATCTTCCATTCAGCCCTCGAGCAAAAATATTGGTTCATACAAAAAACTTGGTTAAACTCATATTTACAGTAATATACAATTTTGATTGAAAAGAAAAGAAAATAAAAATTTCCTCAGAGATATTAAACATTTGGGACAATTTCACATGGTGAAGAACATTAGTGTTAAAAAATTATACAAATATATGATACAAAAAATTGATTCAAACATTATTGCCTACATCCGAATCATCGAAGTACTCTGACACACTATAGTACGCCTTTGTTAAGAGCAGAGATTTAACTCTCCTCTTAAACAAATGGGCTTTCAGTACTTTCAAATTCGATGGTAAATGGTTGAAAATTTTAATGCTCTGACAATAGAGAGAGTTCTCAAATTTGGCTGTTCTATGCATAGGAATAAGTAGCACATCCCTGTTTCTTGTTGAATACTCATGATTACTATTCAATTTAATAAACCTATCTTCATTTTCTTTAACATATAACAAACATCTATAAATATATAAACACGGTAAGGTGAGTATGTAATTATTAATGAAGATAGGTTTACAAGATGTTCGCTGATGAATATTGAATATTAATCGAAGTATTCGCTTCTGTGTAATAAACACCCTATTTATTTCTGTAGAGCAACCCCACAGCAGAATATTATAATTTAGATGACTATATACAAGACTGTAATACACATTCATGACACAGTTTCTAGGAACGATGTTCTTGATTCTAGAGATTGCAAAAAATGAGTTACTCAATTTTTTACATAAGACCTCAATGTGTGTTGTCCATCTCAAATTTCTGTCTACATATATTCCAAGAAACTTCGTTGATTGGGATGATGATATAGTGTTGTCCCCATATCTAACATCCAAGGTACTAATTCCATTGCCCTTCAGACAAAACTGAACACATACAGTTTTGTCAACGTTCACCATCAGATTGTTCATTTGACACCAACTTACAAACTCCTCACAATGCATTCACATGCCTCCAGAAGTTCTTCAGGAGTCCTGCCAGAAACAACCACCGATGAATCATCGGCAAATAGTGTCACCAAAAACCGGGACAACTTCGCAGGCAGATCGTTTATGAACAATATGAATAAAAGAGGTCCGAGTACAGAGCCTTGAGGCACCCCAAGAGCAATATCATGTCTCTGAGAATAACTCTCACCTATTTTCACTACCATTGTTCTTTCTTCAAGATAACTACGTAACCAATTCAGAAACACACCTCTGAAACCTAAATTGTAGCATTTATCAAGTAAAAATTCAAAGGATAGTGAATCAAATGCGGAAGATAAATCAAAAAATAACCCTGCCACAAACAAGTGTTTATCCAAACACTCGTAGACGGATTCAAAAACTCAACCGCAGCTGACTGAGTTGAGTGGCCGCTTCTGAATCCATGTTGCGCGGAGTCAATTATTTTGAATCTATTGAGATAACTCATCATTCTGGCGAAAACAATTTTCTCTATTACCTTGGAAAACACGCTCAAAATGGATATTGGGCGATAATTAGTAATTTCACTCACGGTTCCATTCTTAAATACTGGAATTACTATGGATTGCTTAAGGATATTGGGGAACTTTGCAGTAGTGATGGAAACATTTATAAGATATGCAAAGTGCTCGCCAATAATTCCACTAATTCCTTTCAAAACTTTGGCTGATATGGAATCAACACCGACGCTTTTTTTATTTTTTAAGGCTCTAATGGTATCCTCAACTTCAATTTTAGTGACAGGGTAGAAGTAAAATTGGTGTTCACCATGGGTGATAATGTGCAAATCCGAGATAGATTATTGCCATATCGAGATGTTAATTTGGTACTAGCCATTGTAGAAAAATGTTCGGCGAAAACATCAGCTAACTGATTCGGATCGTCAAACACCTCCCCTCAAAGTTTGAGGTCACATCACTTCGCCTACCGCCACTTTTTCCAGAAAGATCGTTAACAATATTCCAAATTGTTTTATTTCTGTTCGATGAACCATCAATAGCTGAACTATAAAACGTATATTTCGTATTTTTGATAAGCATATTGTGTTGATTTCTGGCATTTTTATAGTTTTGTAGGGCACATTCCGAACGGGTATTTTTATGTAGTCGATGAAGGTAAGATAGGTTACGTTTACTTTGAAATATCTCAGTTGTTACCCATCTTTTCTTTCGATCTACCGAAAATACTTCACGCATAGGACAGCATTTTTCAAAATGATATCGAATAACATCAATGAATGAATCAAAACATGTATCAGCATCAAAATTATAAATCAGGTCAGAAAAATTGTATTCAGATAAAGAAAACAAAAAATTATTCATATTTTCCTGACTAATATTTCTGAAAGAGTAAGTTGTTTCTTTTTCATTGCGTGCTTGTTTGTGAACTGTCTCAAATAGAATGCATTTGTGGTCACTGATATGGGGTTCAAAAACACTAACTTTGTAATTTTCGGAATCAATATTTGTAATGATATAGTCTACTTTAGAGATACTGGTATGTCCATTTATATTGGTGAATTCTCTAGTAGCATACTGGGACGTAACGTTCAATCCGAAACAATCTAATAGATTAAATAATCAATGTTCAAATCGCCACATAAAACAATATAATTTACCGTTTGGAAACAATGCTGTAATGCACAAAATAGCCGATCAAGAAAAAGATCATAGTTACCTAAACATGATCTATAAACACTGAGGATGCCAAATCGAATACCTCGATCCGAAATAATAACACCACAGATTTCAATATGCATCTCTTCTGAGAATTTGGAAACCATTAAGTTTTTCACCTTCAAGTTCTGCTTGGTGTACAAGATGGATCCACCGTGTTTTCTGTGGGTACGACAAAAACAATCAGCTTGAACAAAAACAATCAGCTTGATATATATATATATATATATATATATATATATATATATATATATATATATATATATATATATATTACCGGAAATGTATGAAATGAAGGAATTGTATACAAATCCTAGGAAAGGTGTACAATTCCGATAGTCTTTAGAAAATGTATGAAATAATGTTTGAAAAACTATTTAATGCATAGACATCCTAGGAAATATATAAATTTCCTCGGAATTGTATATAATTCCAATATCGTATTAGGAAATGTATAAAGTAAATGCTTTCTGTAATAAAAAACGTTGTTAATAATATATTTTTATTGTAGCTCTTATTGAGATAATCGGGTAACAGTCATACCGTAAAATAATAATATAATATGTTCATATTATTTTACTAATTAAAACTTCTGTAATCAACTATCTATTAACTTTTTACGTATCACAAAATCAACTTATATTTATTCTTATAAAATCAAATTTTCATTTGGCAAGTAATCAGTCTGATAATTCAGTAATTATAAATGTCACAGTATAAAAGTAAATCTTTATATTATAATACTTTGTCAGTCCATATAGCTATTTATTTTTGCAGGTAAGCTCGAATGGCATTTGGAAGTACATAATACTTTATTTTTAAAACACAAACATCTTGTTGTAGCACAGTTTTTCTTGCACTTCTTAAATCCCTGGCCGGCTCCAGTGAATTTGAAGTCGGCAACTGACCGTAGTGCAATCTCGGTACTCGGTACATCGTCTGCATCAAGAAGAACTCTTGGACACACATTAATCTGAGATCGAGCATATAATTGTTTTAAGATACCGTTCTTGGTACTAATCTGATAGAGTTCATCATCGGTTTCAGTCAAAACTACACCAATAATGTTACGTGCATCCCTCGTCCTCTATCAACCTCAGAAACTGAAATTCGTACTGAAGCGGCAATAGGTACAGGGGCCTACTTCTTTTCACTCAATTTCAGCATTTTTTCGGCTTGTTGTTGTAGGTTTTTCTTAGCATTTTGACGATTATCTAGTACCTACTTTATCTTTTTTTGAACATATTGGACACAAAACTTTAGATCCAAATCCTTCATCGGGTGATTCTTCTGCACATTCTCTACATGTATGAGCTCCTGTAGTTTCTTGTGAACAGACGCTGCATTGGAGGGTGCAATTTGGAGGTTGCGTGTTTGTTTCGGGTTGATCTGAAACGTCGTTAAAAACTTGGCTTACCTCTGGCTCCGGGTTCACCTTAGAGAGAAATATTAGAGCAATATAGATCAAAGCAATAGCCTCCCCTCGTCCCGCTGACCGTGCGTACCCTACAATATTTTAAATGTTTTACATTTCCGATTTCTATTTAGGAGATGTATAGATTTCCTAGGAAATGTGTAATGTGTAAGTATAATATAATTTATTTCACACATATCTGTGCGATTTTAGGAATTACATACATTTCCTAGGAATTGTATACAATGACGTATTACATACATTTCCGTTAACATATATATATATACATATATATTTCAATATATTGTGAAAACTGTTATTACTAATATTTCGATATAGAATATTGTACCTCGTTTATACAAAATTTTCTCTATTACGTCATGCTACAAACTTGAGGATGAATGCCATTATGGTCCTTTTTTTACCTGAGAGAAAATTAAGGTAAAATATCTGTAGTTTATGATTTACAATATATATATCCGACGTGAAAAATGAACAAGACATATTTTTGCAGCAAGTAGAATGTAAAATGAATGGATAGATTAAAATATAAGCATTTATTTAATGTTGCCTAATCTGTACCAACTACAGTTTTTGCCGAAAAATTCGCGTACTTTAAATTAAACGAACTTTTCGTTATTGAGGCTCGTCATTCATTTCCTTGCTCGGAAAAATTACATACCATTAAACTTCATTAATAAGATTATCTCTCTGTTAATAAATACACTTCCCACTAGACATATTATTTATTTATTCACCTATTTATTATTCATATTTTAATCTATGCGGATAAGTATCGGAACAACCCCATTAAAAAATTCTTGAAAAATTACTGGTTGTATTGTCGTCCTCCCAGGTCACAGGCTCGACTGAAGACTGATACGTTAGAGATCTCGGTTCGAATTCCAGGAGAATCTTACATAGATTTGTGTGTGTGTGTTTCTGATTTGAGTAGTAAAAATTTGATTCATAATTGCATAATGGGAATTGTTTCATATTACTATCCAACTATTCGCAAATAAACCCCTCAAAATGAACTCAAAAATAAAACAAATTTAGTTTCACGTGAAACAAACGGTACTTCCATACGAAGTTTTGAATTGCTGGGCTCTATATATTGCACGATTGTTACAATTCCTAAGGACGTTTTGTGTTTTTTCACTTGTGGTGACAATTGACAGAGAGTTTACATATATTAGATAACGGAGTCTGGCTACATATTCTGGTTGAACACTTGAATATATATATAGATATACTTATCTGTTCATATTTTTAACGAAAATGAATATTCTTAGTGATAATCGACCTTAAAATGGACATTTTGAATCTAGTTGACGTTTCGCTACAAATTGTAAACTCTATCAGAATTTCATGAAAAGTTCAAGTTTCAAATTCAAAATAATTAAGAGTTTTCTTTATGTTTCGATGAACTTTCAATTTATAGCGAAACGTTAACTATTAATATAGTTTCTCCATTTTTAAGTCTATTATTGGTAATAATATGAATATTCAGTATAAAAATGTAAAATACATATATTTATATGCTTGTATGATTTTTAAGTTATCGGAGTAATCATTTAACCATCAAAGAATATTTAGAATCATCACCTACCTTCAAATCCCAAAGCATTCGATACATCTATTCTTGAGAAAATATAACAACGTAAAAATATGCCAGCACTTTCCAGCTTCAAGGAAACCAAATCAATCAGTCATATTGAAAAGTTACATTCAATAACTGTCACATACAGAAATATGTTTCGAAATTCAGTCAGTTCTTTTGAACGACAGAAAGTATTGAATCAGATATTATCAATGAGATAAACTCATAAACATTTCTCAGCGTGTCTTTATATTTTATCACAATTTTAAGGAACTGAATCATGTCTATGAAGTTGTTATCAAATTTCGTCTCATTTCATTCAAATTATTATAAAAGAAAGCTGAATTTGTTCAATATATCCTGAAAATGATTAGCACTAGGATATAAAAATACCTATTATATGTGCAGTTATGAATATAAATATTGATAAATAGATATAAATATTTTTTGAATTCTAATTGAAAATTTGTCGCAAATTCATTCAAAATTCAATCGAATGTTGAAATTTAAATTAATTTTACATATACAAACACAAACAAAAACTCTTGGGGAAGACAAGCCACCAATTGTGGTTTACGGATACGGATTTTATCATTAATCCTGCTTTCTTTTTCATTTTATATTTTTCCCACAAATCTACTAATTCGTCTTCTAGATGAACTTTGCTGTAAGGTACTCTTTGTCCAGATTCTATCGTTACGCAGATATCGACAGGTACACATTAACTTATTGTCATAATGTCAACTGTATATAACTTATACGAGGGTTGCCTTGTATGCAACCCTGCTAGTGTTACAATCTGGCAACTGACAGTACTATCGTAAAGTTGAACATTTTTGAGGTTATACGTACTCAGAACGTTTCGACATACGAGCGGTATTTGTGTTGTTTACAGTAACTTATTCATCTTGACCCAAAAATTTAATTAAATAGTGAACTTTTTCGTACCTCTTAGTACCAAGAACCAGACTTTTTATAGCGTGGTAGCGAACTTGTTAAACCATAAAGAATTTCTAATATTGAAATGGTCACTATAAAATGTTGTTAGGTTACATAATTACGTAATACTGGCGGAAGGTCCCTCAAGTACCCACTGAATAAATAAACCGACTTAGTATTACATGGATCTCACAAATTTTTACGATAGAAGAACTGAGTTGCGAGACTTGGATTTTTACAAGTTTTGTTTTTGATGGCATCTCATTTTCTTTTGTATTATACATATGCAATTACATTGTATTCATTTACTTCAAATGTATCTTTGTAATCTATATCTAAATCTATTTATATGGGATTACGAAGTTTGTATGCTGTAAAACTAGACCGAAATTACAAAATATTTCAGTTTGTTGTTTCTTTTATGCACTCACCAATAATTGTAAAGCTTCTTTTCTGTTGGAAGGGCCTAAGAGTTTTGATGATGGGCCAGTTAGTGAGTGACAAAATTAAGAAACTTTGACTAGTTATAATTATTGAATTACTAGTTCAAATTTAATGAAATTTGAAGTAGGTCGTTTTTATAAAATGCCTTGGTTATTGAATACAGTCTTCTGGTTTTGTCCACTTTGAAGTTATATGGTGTCGAAAATTGACTGAACTGCAGATATATCAACCTCTTCAAAATCCGTCAAAAACATATCCTGGAAAAGCTGAGGATCATAAAAAGAAAAAAGTGTTCCACTCTAAGTTAAGAAGAATTTTTGAATTTTTTCGAACTATTTCGTACTAAACAGCAGTAACGGTCAGATGCTTGTTGTAGGAATTATGCAGATTGAAGAACATTCACTGAAATAAAAAACTGAGAGAAGAAAACCAGGATTTCGTAAATCTAATGGTCGCTCAGTGGTCGAAATAATCGACATTAATTCTGGTAATTTTCGATTCCGAAAGGCTTCATAAGAAATGTAAGTACGTTTTGTAACTATATATTCACATTTACTCAAAAATCCGCGAAAGTGAATTGATTTAGATTTCTTCTTCTTTCTCTATGCTTTTTTCAATTCAGTGGACCTACAGTTTAACGCCAGTTCAGAACGGCCACTCGGCTTGTAATCTATGTACTTTACCCTACAATTTTTATCATCATTAAACTACTCAAATCATAGATAAACACAAAAACCACGCCTTCACCGGGGCTCGAACCCGAATCCTACCCCACCATAGTCTCTATGCTTTGAATACAAATAAATACAATTTTGACTCTGTTTTTTTTTATTTGACATTGAATAAGACCAAGCAGAATATTTCAAAGGACCATAGCAAACAGTTAACTTACAGTTTAACCATAGAGTAAGGTTTGTTGAGTGTCATTGAAACAGTAATGTTTTGTAAAGCTTTTTTGATGTATTCCTAATATGCTTTACATAAAATATAGATTCATACACTTCATCTCTATATAAACTTTATTTGACTCTGCCGAGTTTCAGGTTAATCGTCTCGAACAAACGCTTGACGTTTAATATAAGTACTTCGATAGTTTTTTTTCCATACTTGGATAGTGTGGAATGGTCAATTTTCCGCAGTTTTACTGTTTACTCTAGAATTTATTCAACTATTTTTTTCACTTATTTAACGATGATTATTACTAGAATTTGAGTTGTGAGAGGAAAATAATGTTGGTGTGATTGAAATTATTCAAACAACTTCTGATGAATATTACAGAATTCAGTGCTTATGAAGCGCCATCTGTTTGTAGGCAAGTAGGACTATAGTCAACAATATTTATTAGGCAAAAACACATTTTTTGGCAGAAAAATATGAGTTACCGCCGTTAATAATCACAGAATATTAACATAATTCAATGCTTACCGAACGCCAGCTGTGTGTAAGCAAGTAGGACTGCAGTTAACAATATTGATAGGTGAAAACACATTTGTTGGCAAGAAAATATTAGTTTATTATGTAAGTTAATCACATAATATTAACATAATTCAGTGCTTACCTAACGCCATATGTTTGTAAGCAGGTAAGACTGTAGTCAACACTATTGATAGGTAAAAACACATCTGTTGGAAGGAGAGATATAACAGAAATTACTGGTGTTAATAATTACAGAATATAAACATAATTCAGTGCTTAAAAAAGGCCAGTTGATTTTAAGCAATTAAGACTATAGTTATCAATATTGATAGGTAAAAAAATATTGATAGGTTGGCAGGAAAAATATAACAGAAATAACTGCTGATAATAATTACACAATATAAACATAATTCAATGCTTACCAAGCGCCAGATGTTTGTTAACAATTAAGACAATATTAACAATATTACTAGGTAAAAACACATCTGTTGGCAGAAAGAACATATCAGACGTGACACTGTTAATATTTACAGATGTTTGTAAGCAAGTACTATAAGATACTATAAGTATCTATAAGTACTGTAAGACTATAAACAATAATATTGATAGGTTAAACATATTTGTTGGCAGGAGAAATATAACAGAAATGACTGGTGTTAATATTGACAGAATAATAACATAATTGCAGATGTTTGTGAACAAGTAAGACTACAGTCAACACTATTGCTAAGTAAAAACACATCTGTTGGCAGGAGAAATATAACAGAAAATACTACTGTTAATAATTATAGAATATTAACATAATTAAGTGCGTACCAAACGCCAGATATATTTAAGCAAGTAAGAATATAGTCAACAATATATTGATTGCTGAAAACGCATTTGTTATAGAAAAAATATAACGAAACTACTGCTGTTAATACAGTTAAATAATAACAGTTAATAATTGTTTCCTATCAGCCAAAACACAAAAATTATGGCCTTCTCCCCCAAGACATACATTTGGTGAAAGAGGGTAACATTGTCGGTCTTGCTGCGTTTTATACATATATGAATATATTTTTACATCCTAGAAATCTATTCAGGTAAAGGCCACTTTAAATAACAGTGCAAACGAAAAAATAGATACTTGAAAACTCAGGATTATTATATTTATTTTTCTATGTATATAAGAAGAATGATGTTTTAAGAGATGTTTCAAGAAGTTGTTTGAAAAGGGGTGAAAAAAAAAGTGTTTGCGTAGGAAAGCTTCTAATTAATATTTCTACTTCATCAGTTCATATGACTGAGAAAAGTCAAGGTGCCTCGAGTCTAATTATAAATTTCTGATTGAGTGAACATTTAGAGACGTCTGTGTATTTGTTAAATGAAATATGAATACTTGATTGAATACTTAACAGACAAGAGGACACCAAAGAAATTCAGACTGGAAAGGTCATACAGAATTTCTACACAAAAAACAATTATTTGTCCACTACTTTGATAGTACTTAGATGCATTCGATGAACAACTACTTTAAATATAGACTCTCTTTCATAGGCATTAATTGCTCTAGAATT
Source organism: Henosepilachna vigintioctopunctata (assembly GCA_030704895.1). Taxonomy (NCBI): domain Eukaryota; kingdom Metazoa; phylum Arthropoda; class Insecta; order Coleoptera; family Coccinellidae; genus Henosepilachna; species Henosepilachna vigintioctopunctata. Next base: position 4,013,110 of record JARQZJ010000129.1, read on the forward strand.
TCAATATTTTCAAAAACCGTGTACTTTCGGAAATAATTTCATGAAGAGATATATTCTTGTTCTTAGAAAGTATTCAGATTTTCATTATGGTAATAACCAGCTTGTTTTTCAGATCTAACTATTATATATTGAATCAAGTGATCAGAAACTTGAAATTTGTCTTCTGTACAAATTGATTCAAAATATGATTTCATATTATATTCTTTTATTATATATTTTGTTCTTATATAATAAAAAAGAGGTGGCCAAGCGGCCTTATAATTGGAGAGATTTTTTTAGAAGTATAAAATTTTTCGCCAGCTACAATTGAATATGATAAAAAAATATTTCAAACGTTGAAGTTTATTTTGGAACTCCCTCGATTTTGGAAGCTTTTTCTATATATTTGTTGAGTTATTTTTTGATATTCAAACCAATATTTTAAATCGAGGAAAATTACCAATTATCTTATTTTTGAAGACTTTCTAAAAGGTTATAATTCAAGTTTAGCTTCAATTTCCAATATGAAATGGAAAGGGGAAGATGAGGCGTTACTTCATCTTTCCCCTGCGGTTGTGAACCCTGTGTTTGCAAATGTTTCACATTAGAGAAAAACAATAATTCTGGTAACCACTTGCAGTTAATTTTCTTCTCTTTTAGAAATACCTGAAAGAAAACTTTCATTCATGAAAATTATGAAATTTATTTAGATGTCCATCTATCTATGTGTAACACTACTTGCATAAAGCAGAATATTCTGAATATTTTTCAAAAGTGTCTGTAAATGTTCTTGGAAAGTTATGCAGTAAATCGGTATGAATATGGTAGTTTTCGAAATATAATAACAGAAAAATGAAAACAATGAATTAAAGGGAACACTTTTGACTTAAGTTTCACTGAATATATTAAAAACTCCATCTATATTTCGGGTGATAAACCCAAAGGGTTTACAATGATACTGAATTTCAAAATGTACAGCTATCACTTATATATCCTAAACCACAGAATTTAACACTGGTTTCACGGAAAAATCCATCTGGTCATTGCAAATAGGTAAATTTTTTTGCTATCGAAATTTTTAAGACTTCAAGGGTATCTAATCTTTTACCCTTACTACCTGAGCGTACTGTTTCGGTCTTCTTGGGACCCAAGAAATGATATATGTTGATTATGTTTAATGCAGTGTTCAGAAAAACCTGCATCAGGTTTATTCAATAATATTCATCTTCTATGTTCATCGATTCTTTTTTGTATAGAACGTCCAGTTTGACCTATATGAAAACAATAACATTCACTGCAAAATATTTTGTAAACACCACTTAGTATAGTGTTATTACCATACTACTCAGGTAGTAAGGGCAAAATATTAGATACCCTTGAAAATGGATAATATAGCCAAAAAGAAAAATGTATCTATTTGCAATGACAAGGTCGATTTCTCCGTGAAACCAGTGTGAAATTCTGTGGTTAAAGATATATTAGTGAAATCTGTACATTTTGAAATATTGTATACTCTTGATAATGGGTTAACCACCCGAAACATATGTAGAGTTTTTGATATATTCAATGAAATTTAAGGCAAGTGTGTTAATTTTAATTTATTTTTTTCAAAATGATGTTCCTTCAAAAGATTAGCGAAACCTCCGTGTTATTTATGAAAAATGAAAAAAGAACTTGGGTTAACCTATCGATAGTAACCCAAATTAATAATCCTTCAAATCCGCAGGTTAGCCGCCCCTGTGATATAAGAACGAAATATTCTTTGTTTTTCAGTCTCTAGGTAATAATAGAGTTTCTTTGTGATATAACTCGAAATTTTTGTAGTAGAATCACTTAACGGGGTTTCCCTCTGGTAATTTGTGTTTTCTTTCCTTGGAAAAAAAAACCATCGATGTCAGAGCATTTATCAACTACTTAAATGTGAAACACAATATCAATTATTTTTCAAATAATCATGAATGCGTTTTACAGTAATCTTAATGGTTGTACAAAGTAATCTAACTAATCTTAGAGGATGTACAAAGAGCTCTGGACCTAGGACATGGAAATCTACTCAAACATTCTGATAATATTCTATCGCATTCGCAGAGTTGTCCAGCACATGAACGTTGACCTCCGTATTCATCATGAACCAAAGCTGAAAGTGATAACAAAATTTTATGAAAACATATAACATATAATTCATGAAAATTGATATTATTGATATCAATTGGTCCTATCTTCTTTTCCCAGTAGTATAAATGTGAAACCTTTTTTTCATTGAACAAACATTTAACATCTAGTCTTTAGACTTCTAGAATTGAACAATACACTATTGTTTTAGTAATATTGATGGAATAAAATGTATATTGAAGAAAATTTAGACAAGAATACATCGATAGATGCGTTGTGATTCATCAAGGATGAATACCATGTTTTCTTAGTGTTTTTTGATAACCTGCGTGTAGTCCGTATTTCTTTCATCTTTATTGTCTGACTAGGAGTTGAAAGGGGCTGAGTGTGCAAAATATGAATACACCGCATTCTGCCAACTGCGTAAGGCTCAGAGTAGCTTGCAAATTACGAATATGCATGCTGCCGGAAATATTTCGTGTTTTCTTATCGCCTCTCCTTGTGAGATATCAAGAATCGATCAAAGGAATGCTTTAGAGCTATTTTTATGAATGTTATATTTATAATATTCGAGTTTTTAAATGATATTAGATACATAGCGGGTGAAGGTCAATAAGGCCCGTGAGGATCAAATAGACTGCCCCAAAAAATTAATTTTTGGTTTCTAGAGTCTTGAATTAACGAAACAAAATGCTCATTCTAGGTTCCATTCCCCAAAAATTAGACGTTGTGGTAGGTCATTCGGCCTCAATTCTTGCAGAAGTTGAATTTTATAGGCTTTCAAACCCAAATCAACAAGTAAAATTTTCCATTATCCGTGTGGTTGAGTAACATATACCCAATTGCTGAGAACGACGACGAATTGACATTTCACGATCCTCATAAACACTGTACGCTATGGCAGCAATATTCTCTTCAGTACGCACTGTACGCATGCGAGACAATGGTTTAATGTCCAACAAAGTGAATTTTTCACATTTTTCACAGAGCACGACTTTCTATAGAAAATTTCAACAGTTTGCAATCGTTGCTCGTTTGTAATTCTTTTCACGATGAAATGGCAGAGTATACTGAAGACTTTTCACTTTGACAGGTGACGTATGAATGCTAGCACGAACCAGTGTCGCCAACCTGAAGAACTTAACTCTTAAAGAATCACACGTTGTATACTTTGATAGCGGATATCTACAAGTGTGATAATATAGCTATATATAATATAGCACGAGAACTACAAAAGTCTTTTTCTTGTATCTTATTTCTTTCATGATTTAAGAAATGAGAACGAGCGTTTCTACAACCGCAACCTAGATGTCACATTACATTATCAAATTAGATGAAATCGCTGTAAAAACCAAGTTTGTAAAATGTAATAACTCATTCTTAAGGACTTTTGAAACTTTCAATGTAGATGTATTCATGTGCTTTTCATTGATTCTAAGATTTGAGATGTACATCAATCTATGCATTATATAGGCATACGACTTACTCTATATTTCTGTCTCAAAATCAATGAGAGCGTATGTGAAGATTCAAATCGTTGCCTTTCATTTGACGGACGTTGCGTGAATGATTAGTACCTTGTAGTACGAAACAGTGACTGGCTCACGCTTTCAATAAATGTAGGCATCGATTTCAAGATTTTTTAACCTTTATCCCTAGAAGGACAATGAAGAAGTGGCAATGTTTATGTTTCACATAACCATCAGCTCTGCTATAATATTCTTTTGAATAATTTGTCAAAAACATTATCGAAAGAAAGTTATAGTATACTTTCATATATATATATATATATATATATATATATATATATATACTTTATATATATATATATATATATATATATATATATATATATATATATATATATATATATATATATATATATATATATATATATATATATATATATATATATATATATATATATATATATATATATATATATATATATATTATCCATACTTACTGATATTTTTTGTTAAACATAAGAATCAAAAACATTCAAATCTAATAATTACTTAGATAAGAAATGATGATTTTCTAATAATGTCCGTTCATTTTCTAAATGAATTTCTTGCCGTTCAGTAAATGAGGTGGTAAAACGGAACAATTACACAAGAGGAGAGTCAAATATTATCACATATGTATATATAAGGAACAAATTATTACAACAATATCGAATAAAGCGGCTCTCAGAATCTCAGAATATTAATGAATCTTTGGAGACTTGCCAGTATTTGACAGACCGTGAAATAACAGCATTCGTGATATCCAGTAATACAGAATCAAATAATCGAAGTTAACACGTTAGCGAGGGCCGATAAAAATTTTATTGGTATATACGACCCAGCCAGACCTCTGTGTAACAAGATTTCACGATAAAATATGGAATTTGTATTTGTCTAGTCTGTTTTTCCAAATATCATGGAACGAATGTAACAATGCGAAAAGACAAAGGTATAGGGGGAGACACATTTGAATTTCGGTTGTTTCAGAGAAGTTTTCGTGATTTAAATACAAAGAAATGATATTGAGAAAATTAATAATAAGAATATCATGGGGGTGTTTGAGAGTTTGAGTTGATGCCTCATTTGACGAAGGACGTGGCATAACTGACGAGTTCCTTGTCAAACAAAACAATCGGTCTTGTCCTTTCATCAAGTGCAGGATTGATTTCAATAATCTCTCTTATCTATTTCTTGAAAGATAATGGAGGCATCACACCTTACATATTCAGATAGCCAGCTCTATTATGATACTCTTTCGATTATTTCAAGAAGGTTTTCGAAAGGATGTCCAAACATTTCTTTATAAACTTTTATTATAATTTTTTTGTTTCTTTTTATTTCTTGATGGTTCTCTCGTCTGGCTATAATTCAACTGGAAGTAAATATTCTTAGTGAATAGAGACCTCAATGAAAAAATTTGTACAAATTGTAGCTTTGTCAATAGTATTTAATAAATAATTATCATTGAAAGACAATACTAATGAAAATGAAAAAATTCTTCATTGAACTTTGACTATCTAGTTGTCTATATATCAGAGAATGCTGAGATAGTATCTTACTGTGATTCATTAAAAAAATAAATAGTTAGTCAAATTCTAATGATAAATGTGTTTCTGTCATAAGCACTGTCATTTAATGAAAACTATTCATTCCCAAGTATTAACAAAGCTGCATTTGTAGTGAAACTTTAATCAGAAATTAATTTTTCCATCTTATGGTCTGTTATTTGATGAAATTTTTGAGTTTATATATATAGGTATATATATATATATATATATATATATATATATATATATATATATATAAATATATATATAAATAATATATATATATATATATATATATATATATATATATATATATATGTTTGAACGTATAGATTCACGGATGGAAAAATATAATGGTATATTGGTCAATATGCCGGATCAATCAATGGATGTTTTCCTGGACCAATATGCCATATATATAAATATATATATATATGTATATATATATATATATATATATATATATATATATATATAATAATAATAATAATAAATTTTATTTAACTGCATCACAGTCTGGTCAAAGTGTTTGTACAATTAGATACACTCATTGAATTTTAATGGCATTTATGATGTACAATATAAATGTCTATCAATTTGTTGACCTATTAAAATGGACTTCTTCAAGGTGGTAAGTTACATTTTCTTTGAAGTATGCTTTTAAGGTTTTTCTTAGAGCTGATGTTGTTAATGCTCTCCATTCAGCAGGTAATTTATTGTATAGCTTGACCCCAACAGTCAACCAATATTCCGCCTTTTCTTTGCGATTTGCAAGTTATCCTTGCTACGGATGTTATATGGTTGCGTATGCCCTCTGGTTTGATGTGTTGAGCTGTTAAGCTTTACCTCCATAACTAATTTTATGGCCAGCTCAGAGACCACTGTACGTATTTTGTATTTCAAAAACAGGGGTCTGCAGTGGGTATCAGGGCTGACGCCTTCTAATGCTCTTATAGCTTCTTTTTGTGCTTTCAATATATTGTTGGTATGAGCTGAGACACCCCATATTTCCAAGCCATAGGTCCTCCTTGTATGAAAAAGTGCAAAATACGCTTCCAGAGCTGATTCGACACTTATTATTTGTTTTATGCGTCTTATTGGAAACACCATTTTATGCAGAGTATGAATTAGTTTTTCAGAGTGATCAGCCCACGTTAGTCTTGTGTCCATGATAAAACCTAGAAAATTTGCAGTATCAGTTGATAATGGGATTCGTTTTGATGACGTTAATATTGAGGATTTAGTTTTGTTCCTATTTAAGCATAGTTTGTTTGCATTGAACCACTTTAAAGCTTCTCTATCAATATCTTCCATATTCTTCTCTATAACACTCAACTCCTTGTGTTTTATTGCTAGAGTCGTGTCATCTGCATATAGAACAGTGTGGCATTTGAGATTTTCTGGCAAGTCATTTATATACAGAACAAAAAATAATGGTCCCAGTATGGAGCCCTGTAGTATTCCATGCTGTAGGGGCAGCATGCAACTTTGGTCCCTTTTGCTCTGTACTACTTGATAGCGATCTGTTAAAAAGGATTTAATTAATGACAGTGTTATTCCTTTGATTCCATAATACTCAGTTTTCATCAGGAATATGTCATGGAACATGCAATCGAATGCTTTTGTAATGTCGTAGAACCGAGCTAGCACCATATATCTATTCATATAGCTCTTCAAAACTTTCAATGATGTAGTCGCTGAGTTTTTTTGCTGCTGATGTGGTGGATTTATTTGTTTGAAATCCAAATTGTTCTTCAGCCAACAAGTTGTTATGTGACAAGAATGATGTTATTTGCTCACTTATGGCCATTTCTAAAATTTTTGAGAAAATGGGCAGTATTGCGATAGGTCTGTAGTTGTTTACATCTTTTGGGTCTCCTTTTTTTAATATTGGACAGATTTTTGCTATTTTCATTTTGTTTGGAAAAATGCCTTGTTCAAAACAAGCATTTATTATATCTGTCAATGGACTCGCTATAAACTCCATAATGCTCTTGACTACAACTGTGTTCATTTCGAAAATATCCTGCGAGGATTTAGGTGCCATTTTCTGTATGTATTTGAATATGTCTTCTTCAACTATTGGTCTGAAGAATAATGATTTGAAATTTTTCCTTTCTTTTAGATAGCTTCCAGCAGATCTTTCAACATTTGGTATATCTGCAATGATGGTTGATGCAATAGTTGTGAATTATTAATTCAACATTTCAGCAGGTGGTGGGTTATTTGAGTGATTTTTTCCTCTGCCTGTTTCTTCATTGATTAATGACCATGTCATTTTCTGTTTATTTGATGCTAACATAATTTTTTTCTGGTTGTGCCATATTTCCCATTGTGCATATTTCAGGTAAAATCCTTTATATCTCTTATATTGATCTAGAATTTCTTTGTCATTAGTTTGAAAATATGCCTCTCTAATAAAATCAAGGGTTTCTTTTATCTGTGTCAATATTTTAGTACTCTTTTAGCCTTGATTTCCAGGCTTTTGCAATATTATTGGAACATTGCTATTATAGTGTGAACCAATTATGTCCATAAAGTGATCAAACTTATCATTGGCATCTACAGTTTCAAAAACTTTTCTCCAGTTTTCAGATTCAAGACTTGACTTAAAATTTCGAATATTTTGCTGTGACAATTTTCTGATAAATTTAGGTTCTTCTAATATTTTCTTATTTGTTTTGAATTCACAAATTCGTGCCAGGTGATCAGACAGATTTGGATTATATGTAAATGCTTCAGTATGTAGTAAATTAGTGAAGATATTATCTATACAAGTTCTTGTACCATTATAATGTTGTCGGGTATATGTATGTATCTTTTTTTGCAGACCATATGTAGAAAAGTAGTTAACCATTTCAAGTGATTGAGACTTTGGAGTTGAAAAATCTGTGTTAAAATCACCAACAAAAACGATATCTGCTTTGGTATTAAATTTATGATGAATATGTTGCAGTACTTGGTGCCAGAAGCTATTGAAATTTTCCGTTTGTTGGGGCCTGTAATAAACAATCAGAACTGAGTTTTCACTTGGTAGATAAATTCCACTTATTTCGTTAACCATTTCAGTTGATAATTCATTTATTTCTGTAATTGTCTCAAACCCTATTTCCTTCTTAACATATATACTAACACCCCCGCGCAATCTTGTCTGTCTTACAAAACAGGTGGCAAGTCTATAGTCTTTTAAAGAATATATTTTATAGTTCTGAGTTGTCAACCAGTGTTCGCTTATGCATACTAAGTCAATTTTGAATGAGTGGATAAGAGAATCAAGTGCTTCCAGTTTATTAGAAATTCCTTGTATATTGACATGCATAATTTTCATTTTCTCATGATTTACACCATCCTTTAAGTTAGTTGCTGGGAAATCCCGTCCTTTAAAAAATGGTGTCCAATTTTGAAATTGAATCTACTAAAAGCTACCCCGGTAGGCCAGAATTTTGTGTTGTAAACCTGGTCTTTGTACTGGTTCTCTACTCCTATGAGGAAACATTTGTTATTTTTTGATTGGGTTTTTGTGGCTAGGTGTTTGACCGCAATTTTTGACAGTTGTGCTTTGGTTTTTTCCTGAATGAATTTTTGTACGGTGGATGCCTCAACATCATCTCTTACTTTTGATATAAATATCCAAATTTTTTTATCTTCTGGTTTCTTTTATCTGCCTTCAAAGAAATACTTGTTATTTTTTTTATCCCCTTCCCCTATCATTGGTTTTTGTTCAGCTTTTTTCCTTCGAACTATATTGAAACCTTTATTTTCGTCCGCTAGGTTAATTATATTATCTAGAGCATTCTTGTGTATCTGCTCTTCAATTGCTGCACTCACCATTTGTTGGGTAATTATGTTTTTTTCGTTGTGTTTGCGTATGTGCTCTTCTCTTTCGTATTTTGTATTTTGACAATTTCAGTAGCGTTTGTTATTGTTTTGATATCTGATGTATTTTTATCCGTGGTTGTGTCAACATTTGTTGCCGGTATTGGCGCTAGTTGTGTGGTATGGTTACTTTGACTACTAGTAGACGGAACTACTTCATATTGTCCATTTGATATTTTTAAGGATTGCTTGCTCTGCGCACCATTTCTTACGTCTGCGTGTATCTTATGTTTTGATTCACTAATCTTAACCTCAAATGTTTGAAGTTTTTCGGATAAAAGTTTTACATTCAGTTCTAATGCGAAATTTCTACCTTCCATTTCTTGGATTATTCGCTTTAATAGCTGATTTTCCTTGCGGAGACCCTCTACTTCAAAAGATTCTTCCTCCACATAAAGTGTATCTTCCAGTACGCACTCATGATCGTTTTGCTGCGTTCGTGCTCTTGGGAAGCAGCCTGGATGGTAAATTTGTTTGCATTTGATGCACGACACTTTTTTATTCACAATTACTCTTCTGCAATGTTTATAATTGCAGTATATTTGCTCTGAACTTGTATTATTCTCGCGAACTTCACAATCGTTATCCTCGCTATCGCCCGCCATTTTATATATATATATATATATATATATATATATATATATATATATATATATATATATATATATATATATATATATATATATATATATATATATACATTTGGATATTTTTTTTTCCTAGGTTAGGGTCAATTTATAACAATTATTACATTAATATTTAACTTTATTTACGCGTTTCGACTACCGTCATTTTCAAAATAATACATATCAACATTACATTCACAATTAATCTCAGTATATCGTCTCACTCCCTCTTAAGTCACGTGTTCTCTGTCATTTCGATGAATGATGTTGTGGTAAATTCGTCCGTAGTTTTCTATGTCTGCTCTTGAATTAACTGTTCTTTTTTCTTCTTTTTGGATAGCTATCATTTCAAATACATTTCTTTTAAGTTGGTTTCTCTCTTTTTTTATAATTTCTGTGTTTTCAAAATCAATTGAGTGTAGTTGTTCGATTGCATGCTTTGCAAGTGCTGTGGATTTTTTATTTGTTTGTATTGAATATTTATGTTCATATATTCTTTTATGTAAATATTGTTTAGTGTTACCAATGTAACAGGCATCACACTCACTACAATTCATTTTGTATACCGTATGTTTTTCATTTCGTTGTTCAATTCTTGGTTTGACTTGAGTGAATATTGATGCCGTTACATTATTCGGCTTGTGACTTATTTTTATATCATATTTTTTCATGACGTTACTTATTTTGTAAGAAAGTTCAGGTATAAATTCCAATCCCAAATATTTTATTTCATGTTTATTGTTTTGTGTTTCATGCGAGCCTCGATTATATATTTGGTGAATTCTTTTCTTGATTAATGGTTCGTAAAATTTTTTTGGATATGCATTTTTTTCAAGCGTTTCTTTGATTTTTTTAATATTTTTTGGTCTGATTTCGGGATCTGAAAATATAACTGCCCTATCTGTGAGTGAATTCACCACACTTTTTTTATATTTTGTTGGAACAAGAGATTCATAATTTAGGTATCTTTCAGACCATGTTCCTTTATTATACCAATCTGTAATAAGTGATCCGTCATTTTTTCTAATTATTGTCATATCTAAAAAATTTATTTTGCCATCTTCTTCTTCTTCTTTTGTAAATTGTAATCTTCCATGATATGCATTGAAAGCGTTTAATAATTCATTAATATGTTCTGGGTTTATTGCCGTTATGCAATCATCTACAAACCTTTTGAAAAAATGTGGTTTGTTTTTTATATTTTTTATTACTGTGGTTTCTAATTCTTCCAACACTAAATTAGCTATTGTAGAAGAAATCGGTGAACCCATTGCTGTTCCATAGATTTGTGTATAAAATGAATCTTCGAATCTGAAATAAGTCGATCTCAAACAAAATTCAACTCTTTGTTTGAATTCTTGTTTTGGTAATTCAGTGTGTATTTTATATCTTCCCATTTTTTATCTAATATGTTCAATGCTAATTCTACTGGTACGTTCGTAAATAAGGAGACTACATCTAATGAAATCAAAATAGATGATTCAGGTATTTTCATGTTATTTATGAAATTGTGGAACTGCCATGAATCCTTGAAATAATGTTCCGAATTACCAATAACTTTTGAGATCGTTCCAGATAGAAACTTAGAAATTAGACCAAAAAATATTAAAAAAATCAAAGAAATGCTTGAAAAAAATGCATATCCAAAAAAATTTTACGATCCATTAATCAAGAAAAGAATTCACCAAATATATAATCGAGGCTCGCATGAAACACAAAACAATAAACATGAAATAAAATATTTGGGATTGGAATTTATACCTGAACTTTCTTACAAAATAAGTAACGTCATGAAAAAATATGATATAAAAATAAGTTACAAGCCAAATAATGTAACGGCATCAATATTCACTCAAGTCAAACCAAGAATTGAACAACGAAATGAAACACATACGGTATACAAAATGAATTGTAGTGAAAGTGATGCCTGTTACATTGGTAACACTAAACAATATTTACATAAAAGAATATATGAACATAAATATTCAATACAAACAAATAAAAAATCCACAGCACTTGCAAAGCATGCAATCGAACAACTACACTCAATTGATTTTGAAAACACAGAAATTATAAAAAAAGAGAGAAACCAACTTAAAAGAAATGTATTTGAAATGATAGTTATCCAAAAAGAAGAAAAAAGAACAGTTAATTCAAGAGCAGACATAGAAAACTTCGGACGAATTTACCACAACATCATTCATCGAAATGACAGAGACCACGTGACTTAAGAGGGAGTGAGACGATATACTGAGATTAATTGTGAATGTAATGTTGATATGTATTATTTTGAAAATGACAGTAGTCGAAACGCGTAAATAAAGTTAAATATTAATGTAATAATTGTTATAAATTGACCCTAACCTAGGAAAAAAAATATCCAAATGTATAATAAGAGTGGTCAGTAAAGATACGAAGTAAATATATATATATATATATATATATATATATATATATATATATATATATATATATATATATATATATATATATATATATATATATATATATATATATATATATATATATATATATATATATATATATATATATATATATATATATATATATATATATATATATGTACATGTACATATTGAAAAATCTATTTTCAGTTCAATTAATATTAAATACGTTAGAAATTATAATTTCGTACAAACATTTTTCTTCTAAAAATCGAATAATTTTATTGAAACTTTTACAAAGCTACAATTTGCACCGAAACGTTCACAAGAAATACATTTACTATTTTTTTACATTTATATTCATATACATACATACATATACAATCAGTTTCACTATCTGCTGATCTTATTACGAATAACAATTTGAGTTGAGAATAGTTCACAAAATTGATAGAGGAATATTTTATAGATAGGTAAGATGAATCGTTTTGGATTTCGAATTACCTTGATTCGAACATGAATTAATTCCAAATGCAGTCAATCAAATTGTAGAGAAATGTCAATCGAAAATGAATATTTCCTGTTATTCTGTACCTGTTATTGATAGTATTTTGCATATGTTTCAGGCTTGTTGGCTCTTTTCAGAACGGCGCGGCGTAGCTAAGTTCAAGGTGCACGAACCTAGAAATAAAAGAAAAAACAACAGAAGAACACTCCTGCAAAGAAATTAACCATTTCCTCTACAGTATGTTTCTTTTGTTGATTTCTTTTTGCAATTCTAAATTCGTACATCTTGATTTTGGCTACTCCCTTCTCAACAGAGCAAACCAGCTCTAAAAATTTGTCAACTTCTGCTGCCAATTTCTCCCGCATTGAATTTCTTTTCATTCAAAACGAACAAACATATACATAAATATATATATATATATATATATATATATATATATATATATATATATATATATATATATATATCTGTATATTGATATCATACTGGTTGTCCAACAATAGATTCAAATAATATCTAAATATTTGCTTACCACAAATAGGTTTGTTATTGTAACACATCCAGTAGTATGGCATAAAGTATTCTAAAAAGAGTGGACATCTTGTAGTACCATAGCACCAATCATGCATTTTACAACACCTGCAAAAAATTTTATTGAAATATTTTTTAGATGATATTATGAAATTTCTGGTCAGAAAGTGATCGAAAATAATTTTCTGTTTTGAATTTTAAACATAAACACTCAAGCAAAAATGAATCTCATTAACGAATAACATTAGAAACATAACTCTACCAGAAATTGTTGATAATAAAACAATTGTTGAACTGATTAACACATATATATGTGTATATCAGTTTAACAATTGTTTCATTATGTTTATCGATTTACATCAAGTATCTTCCTCATCAATTATTAAAAATTGTTGAGTAAATTTTATTACTATTGAAATTACTAAGCACTTGTTTGTTACTGAACAACGTTGATGAACTTGAATATAATATAATAATAATAATAATAATAATAATAATAATGCTTAACCTCCAAAAAAACTTGCCATACAGAAGAAAAGAGAAAAAGTCAAAAAAGAAACGAAAAAAATCCAAAATTATCCTAATTCATATCAATTGTAAATTAACATAAACGATATTTAAAGAATTCTTTTACTGCATAAGGTTCGATTTCAATAAGCATACTGAAAATTTATATCAGAGATATTTACTAAAACCTTCGGTAAGTTATTAAAAAGTCTTATGCACATGTATTTTGCATTTCTTCTGTCAACGTCAGAGCATGTCTCGGAAAAAGGAAATAAATAGTGCGCCAAAAAATCATTGAAATAATGGGGGTTTTCCGAACATTCCAAAATATACAGACCAGGAAAATTTTGAATATTATGTTTCCTACATGATTCACGATATTTTATACCCCTAATTACTTTCAAAGCATACTTTTGTACCACAAAAACCCCACTGCAACCCATAATGATATGCCATTTCTATCCTCTCTTCTAAATCTTGCCAAAAATACAAGCCCCGCCAAGCATTAATGCAATCAACACAACACGTAGGACCTGGTTTAGAAAATTTCGATTTCGATAGATACCTCCATGACCATGCAAAATATTATTCACTCACCTATCTATTCCATCCATAACATAACCTGATCCCAAAAATCCGCAATAACATCCATAGCCATTATATATTAACGGATTGCATCCTGTTGCACAACTCACCATGTTGTACAAATTGATGAGTCCTCGTTTATTCCTATTTTCCTCACTGATTGTTTCGTTAACTGAATAATTTCTAGAAGCTGACATCCTTTTAGGAAAGGATACATTAGAAGTGATCATCCTGTTAGATGACGTTTTATATGTTTGCTTTATCAATGAAGACTTTACCATATAGTCGTTTTACTGAGTTAATTCGAGAACATATCTAATATAATAAAAATTTATTGAGAAACAATCCTTACATTGTAAAACTACATTCATTTCAATTGATTCAATAATTACACCTAAGAGAAATGCTCTCAAAAGGACCGAATTCAGTTTGGAGTCCGATCTTCCATTCAGCCCGAGTTATATTATTATGAGTTTCAGTTCGAGAAAAAAAAGATTGGGATAGGTGGTTTTTCTAAGAGTTCTCAATAAAAATGAATATAAATAGAATATCAAGTTATCATACTATCGCATCGTACGTCTAAATAATACAAGCGTTGTTTTTCATTTATTGAACCGGATGTTACCCCATTTCCGATTGGATAAGGCCAGCTGACTCCAAACAATTTTAAAAAAATCGAAACTTTTTTTTTCATGAATTGCTACTATATTCTCGTAGAAATAGTATAGAATTAGTCCGGAAGGCCAGCAAGACCGAGAAGCAGATATAAAAGATTGGGGAGAGCTGCAGTAAATCCGGCCGCTCGAACGCCTTCGGTTGCGGCAGCTGCTGCATGCCTTCGGGTCTTCTTATTGTTTTGTTCTTTGTTTTATTGTTATTGTCTTGTTATTTTGTTTAACTGCTCTGAGAAATGCGAGAATTCTTCACAATGATGCTTACGAAGACCAGGAAGGAGTTGTGTATGAAGGTGGAATGGATATGTGAGTAAAATTCACCTTTTTACGATTTTTCACGAACAGAAACTTTGAACTGACTTTTCTCCGAACCACGTTTTTTCCCATGAATTACACTCTCATGTCAAAATTATTGCACTCATCGATATGAGCCAAACGACATTTTATTCTTTAGATGTCTGGCTATGGCCTCAAGCAGAACCAGAAATATTCATTATTATTTGAAAAAGTTATAAAAAATCGAAGTGAAAAAAAAATTCAAACGTCCGTTAGTTTGTGTTTTTTTCATTGAAAATGTTTCATTCTGCTTGAGGTCACAGTCAATTTGATACGAAACATGAAACTGTTTTGTTTTTGCTTTCAGATAATTCTTTTCCAAGAAATGATGTCATTCATCTCCGATTCAGATGAGTTTCAGCAGCCATTTTCAGGACCGCCATTAAAAAAAATTATTTCAAGTAATTTCATATATGTGCTCTCATATGTGAATAAATTGATTACTTAACATGTTTTGTACTATAAATAGAATATATTAAGAAAATTACGGTTTTTGGAGTAAGCTGGCCGATAAGAGTCTCTTCAAGAACACTGTTTAGCGTATATTACTAAACATTTTGCTCTTAGTTTTCCTTTTTTTTTGTATATCTGTGTGTATTTATTTTGATTTTATGTTTTATATACTAAAATTGATGCAAGGGTGGAAACACACTTCGTTGAATCCTTTCTTTCATGATAATTATTATGATGATAAATGAATTCATTGCCTAACATCGACTGCGTATTTCAATACACAATCTATATCACGAAATATAAAATTTGAATTTCATATAAAGTAATATAAAATATCATTTTATATATAATATTTTCTCAAATATTTCCTTCTAATAACTTTGAAAATGATTTTCATTTCTATTTTTCTGTATTTTCCTTCGAATATTACAGATTTATTTTCTTTGAGAATTCATTTTCAAAGGAATAACACTTGACGCTTCAAGAAAAAACTGGTAGAATTAGTTTTAAGTTTAGATTTTCAATAATGAAGATGTTACCAACACTCTTCTCTCTTGCCTATATAATTATTATTTTCATTCAAATTTCTAGTGTTCAAACAATTCACATTACTCATTAGAACTGATATGAATATGAGTAATATTTTGCGGGTGAACATAACATTAATTTTAATATGATCGTTTTTTGTGTAATGTAGGAGAAATTATATATATACATATATATATATATATATATATATATATATATATATATATATATATATATATATATATATATATATATATATATATATATATATATATATATTCATGCTTCATGCAACAAATACATATACACTTTACGCACTACTTACACGAATAATTAATAAATAATTTCCTCTATGTGTAATTAAAAATATGTATTTATTCAATTTCCCAAAGAGAATACTGTAATTTCCACTTCGAAGATGGATATCTGCATGCAACAAATGATGTAATAAGTAATACGTTCGATAGAAGTTGAAATAAAATTATAATAATTGATCATATTGTAAACGTATAGAAAATAATGAAAAATGATTGAAATAAACCGCTTAAAATCCACACAAATACAAGTTATAAATATGGAAATACATATTCATGTTATTTATTATCGTTAAACTTACTCGACGTTATTCTGCATCTTTGACGCTCCAAACGGATTGTTTGCAAAACCGACATATATTTGTTGTTCATTTCGTTCTTCATGTAATTTATGTCTGCTCGGAACCCTTGGTGGGAATAATGTTAACTTCTTGGCATTATGGGCATACTCATAATTTGTTTTTTTCGATAATATACCTGTTGATATAAGCGTTTTATTCAATAAATATTTCAAAATATAAAA
Source organism: Henosepilachna vigintioctopunctata (assembly GCA_030704895.1). Lineage (NCBI taxonomy): Eukaryota > Metazoa > Arthropoda > Insecta > Coleoptera > Coccinellidae > Henosepilachna > Henosepilachna vigintioctopunctata. The sequence goes on from JARQZJ010000129.1 coordinate 4,030,122, forward strand.
GAAATATAATTTTTCTCAGTCCTTTGTGAGTTGTTTTCGTTGTGAATAGAACATATTAAATGATCCACTATTATTGTCAAGTCTTCTATTCTTTTCATGTCACATCATTAGTTTTATTTTTCGTTGATTGTGATGTCTTATTTTGAGTAGTGTTATTCGATTAGTATATTCGATTCAATAGGATCAATATAAATTTGAGTAATTCATATGAACTTTATATTTTTATACTTCTGAATTTATATATTTTTTGTCATTGCAAATCATTAGTTGGTATTTGTGTTTGTTGATTGTGATGTCTTATTTTGAGTAGAATTATTTGTTTAGTACATTGAATCAATATAAATTTCATTAACGATAAAATAATTATTCTAAGAATTATATTTAATGCAGGTAAACTAAAATTAGGTAAAAGAAACTTACGTTGAAAACCTACACATTTTTCTATATAACAGCCGTTTACATATGTTTCAAGGTTATTGCCTATCGTCAGAACGGCGTAGTTCAAGTTAAAGATTTTTTTTTTTTTTTTTTATAAATATCTCTTCAAGTACTATCATCTTTAACTTGAACTACGCCGTTCTGACGATAGGCAATAACCTTGAAACATATGTAAACGGCTGTTATATAGAAAAATGTGTAGGTTTTCAACGTAAGTTTCTTTTACCTAATTTTAGTTTACCTGCATTAAATATAATTCTTAGAATAATTATTTTATCGTTAAGATTGTCTGGGATTTCCAGAAGCTATAAAAGTCTCACAAAAGCCGGACGGTATTTCATTGTCGTCTGCAACGTTGTGTTGACTCTTCCCAATATGTTTTGGGTGTATAAAACGTGTACGAAACAGTGTTTCGTTGTTTTATATATTAATTTTTTTTTTTTTTTTATATATCTCTTCAAGTACTATCATCTTTAACTTGAACTACGCCGTTCTGACGATAGGCAATAACCTTGAAACATATGTAAACGGCTGTTATATAGAAAAATGTGTAGGTTTTCAACGTAAGTTTCTTTTACCTAATTTTAGTTTACCTGCATTAAATATAATTCTTAGAATAATTATTTTATCGTTAAGATTGTCTGGGATTTCCAGAAGCTATAAAAGTCTCACAAAAGCCGGACGGTATTTCATTGTCGTCTGCAACGTTGTGTTGACTCTTCCCAATATGTTTTGGGTGTATAAAACGTGTACGAAACAGTGTTTCGTTGTTTTATATATTAATTTTTTTTTTTATATATCTCTTCAAGTACTATCATCTTTAACTTGAACTACGCCGTTCTGACGATAGGCAATAACCTTGAAACATATGTAAACGGCTGTTATATAGAAAAATGTGTAGGTTTTCAACGTAAGTTTCTTTTACTTAATTTTAGTTTACCTGCATTAAATATAATTCTTAGAATAATTATTTTATCGTTAAGATTGTCTGGGATTTCCAGAAGCTATAAAAGTCTCACAAAAGCCGGACGGTATTTCATTGTCGTCTGCAACGTTGTGTTGACTCTTCCCAATATGTTTTGGGTGTATAAAACGTGTACGAAACAGTGTTTCGTTGTTTTATATATTAATTTTTTTTTTTTTTTTATATCTCTTCAAGTACTATCATCTTTAACTTGAACTACGCCGTTCTGACGATAGGCAATAACCTTGAAACATATGTAAACGGCTGTTATATAGAAAAATGTGTAGGTTTTCAACGTAAGTTTCTTTTACCTAATTTTAGTTTACCTGCATTAAATATAATTCTTAGAATAATTATTTTATCGTTAAGATTGTCTGGGATTTCCAGAAGCTATAAAAGTCTCACAAAAGCCGGACGGTATTTCATTGTCGTCTGCAACGTTGTGTTGACTCTTCCCAATATGTTTTGGGTGTATAAAACGTGTACGAAACAGTGTTTCGTTGTTTTATATATTAATTTTTTTTTTTTTTTTTTATATATCTCTTCAAGTACTATCATCTTTAACTTGAACTACGCCGTTCTGACGATAGGCAATAACCTTGAAACATATGTAAACGGCTGTTATATAGAAAAATGTGTAGGTTTTCAACGTAAGTTTCTTTTACCTAATTTTAGTTTACCTGCATTAAATATAATTCTTAGAATAATTATTTTATCGTTAAGATTGTCTGGGATTTCCAGAAGCTATAAAAGTCTCACAAAAGCCGGACGGTATTTCATTGTCGTCTGCAACGTTGTGTTGACTCTTCCCAATATGTTTTGGGTGTATAAAACGTGTACGAAACAGTGTTTCGTTGTTTTATATATTTTTTTTTTTTTTTTTTTTTTTTTTTTTTATATATCTCTTCAAGTACTATCATCTTTAACTTGAACTACGCCGTTCTGACGATAGGCAATAACCTTGAAATATATAAATTTCATTAATTTATATGAACTTTATATCTTTTATACTTCGAACTATATTCATTTTGTCATTGAAAATCATTAGTATTATTGTTTATTGATTGTGATGTCTTATATTAAGTAGTGTTATTTGTTTAGTACATTAAATTAATATTAATTTCAGTTATTTTAATGAATTTTATATTATTAATCGATTGCGCCGATACTTGATGAAAATCTAAATACATAATTTGAATAAAACTAAGTAGTTTTTCTTTTTTCACTATAATTAATTCACAACATGACGATATCGTTTACTGCGAATTAATGAAGATCCTTTATTTCAAGGTTTTGACGAATCTCAAATTTGTAGCGAATCGTAAACAAGAAATAGATGTTTACATTTTTACAGTGTGTCTGTAGATAACGAATATCTATTTTTCGTTCTGATACAGACAAATAAAAATCTTGAATTTATATTATATATATATATATATATATATATATATATATATATATATATATATATATATATATATATATATATATATATATATATATATATATATATATATATATATATATATATATATATATATATATGTTAATGAGATTGAATTCTCGCTTAACTCTTGGTGAAACATACCTAATTGAATATTAAAATAAATTAAACTCTTGGCTTAATGTTTCACGATTTATTTAACAATATGTATAGTCAACATGTTTCGAGCGTTAGCTCATTTTCAAGACTAAACTACTATAAGAGATGTACAACAAATTTATATCTACAAAATGGATTTGAGTAGGGAGGATAGTTGAAAATCTAATTGTTCATTTACAATTTCTTCTTTTCTCTTCCAAGAACTGCTAATTTCAATTGCTTCCAGAAGGTCTAAACGTTTACCTTTATTACCTGAGTGTAGGCATTTAGTTTTATCATAATCTATGAAGTGATTAGAGCTAATACAATGTTCTGAGAATCCAGTTTTATTAACATTGTACAAAATCGACCTTTTATGTTCATCAACCCGAGTTTTTATTCTTCTACCTGTTTGGCCGATATAAAATGCTGGACATTCATTACAAAAATCTTATAAATACCGCTTTTGTCTTCAACATTTGTCTTTTCTTTATTATTCACTAAAAGTGACTTAATATTCCTTTTGTTTGTACAAATGGTTTTAATTTCTCTCTTCTTTAATCTTTCGCAAATTTTTTCACTCAGATGAGGTATGAAATTAATAAAATGATATTTTTGTTCGTTTTTAATAATTTTAGATGGATAAATTGAATCTAAAAGAATTTTTTGTTGTTTTTTTCTTATAAGATTATCTATTATATTTTCGTCGTAACCGTTATTTTTCGCTAAAAGTTTCAAAGTTTTCACTTCTTTGTTGAAATTTTCTTCGGAAAGCGGGATAGTCGTGAGTCTATGTATAAAAGAATAAAAAGAGCTGAGTTTAATGTTGAGCGGTTGACTGCTATCTTTAGGAATTAGGGTATCTGTGCATGTAGGTTTTCTGTATATATCAAATGTTAGAGAATCATCTTTCCTAGTAATGGTCAAATCTAAAAAGTTTAATGTTTTTTGGTCATTTTCTATTTCTTTTGTGAATTTAATGGATGTATAAAATGAGTTGATATATTTTAAAAAGTTATCCAATTGTCTGTCGGACCCACTCCAGATACAGAAAACATCATCCACATACCGTCTCCAAAGAAAAACGTTTTTTGTTAGCGTGATGTTAGAGCTGAAAATTTTTTCTCTAAACTATTCATAAAAATTTCACTTAGTAGGGTGATAAAGGTGAACCCATAGGTAGCCCGTCTAACTGTTGATAAACCGTGTTATTGAATTTGAAATAACTTTGCTTCAAACACAAGGACAATGCTGACATTGTTTCTTTTTTAATTACTTGTGAAAGATCATTGTTGAGATCTAAAGTGCTATTAATAATATTTTTTATTTCTGCATTGGGTATAGAAGGATATTGAAAGATTCATTTTGTAGATATAAATTTGTTGTACATCTCTTATAGTAGTTTAGTCTTGAAAATGAGCTAACGCTCGAAACATGTTGACTATACATATTGTTAAATAAATCGTGAAACATTAAGCCAAGAGTTTAATTTATTTTAATATATATATATATATATATATATATATATATATATATATATATATATATATATATATATATATATATATATATATATATATATATATATATATATATATATATATATATATATATATATATATATATATATGCTTTCTTTGAATCAAACTAAGGTTATTTAGAATCTTGCCGATTTTTGTTGATATCTTTGATAGTAGCCAATCATAAGCTACTTTTTATTGCATCTTAAGAGCCGCTAAAATTACAATGAAAATTTGAAAGTTTAGAAAAATTAAGTAAAAATACAAGAATGTACTACAGCACAAATTCTTATCAACAGCAAGGATGATTCTTTCGCGATAGTCTTATAATATGAGAAAAAATATTTTTGACTGCAGACATCTTTATTCTCAAATTTAAACTCTCAAATCTAGTGAAAAGTTCATCAGAAATATACCAAAATTAATTCGGAAAAAACATCGAATCCGGTGTTATATTAAAAATATACAATCTCTCACTAATTACGATAATCCGAAGTCAATTTATGATTTTAAAGCAGGAATACAATGAGTAGGAAATAAATCTTGAGCTCAATACATTATTAGGATAATAACACGAAAAGAAGTGAAGAAGTTGAAAATTAAGTATATCAATTGCGTGTCAGCCAGACATTAAACGGAGTGGAATGTACTCATTTTAATTATCTTTATTTGTAATTAAATTCAATTGGTGAAAAAGAAATAGGAAAATCATCTAATTGGAGTATCACTCTGTAGATTATGACACGGGCTCATACCTATGTCGTGTTATCTCTAAAACAATTCTTTCAAATTACATACACTGAAGGGAAACACTCTTTCGTTTCAAATACTCCTTCAAAATCCTTCCATGCATACATCTATACAACCTTTTGAGTTTTTTCTGATAGATATTGATATGTTCTTTAATATTGTATATAATTCTTTTGTTCTACCATTCATAGTTTCCGCAGCGCATGCAATGAAAGACATTTCATGACAAGTGTTCTCATACCTTGGTTTACATTATTGATGTTTCAGTAGAGATCCGTATTTTTTCTACTAGAATATATAGCCTATGTTACTCAAGATTGACGTGGCTTTCTATTGGTAAAATAATTTTGAAAATCGCTCGAGTAGATCCTGAGATTACCCCCCTACAACGTACAAACTCACAAACTTTACCTCTTTGTAATATTAGTATAAACGAAGAAGTTAAATTTCACCGAATGTGAAACTATTGGTGTTATATACTGTTTATTTTCGTTCAAAAATTATTAACAAATAACGATTTTAATGAAATTTCATTAGGGAATAATGATTTTTTTTTTGATAACGTGAATCGCTAAAATAAGAATCCTCAAAAAGGTATAATATAATATAAATTATGTTACGACCTGTGTTTGAGCTCTGTGAAATTGAATGTGAATGCATCAGCTTTTCTGTATAAATGTAGATCATTCAAGACAAACAATGGAACTTACCATTCGTATAATCACTGAGACACATAAAAATAACCAGAAGGATCTTTATCATATTCAGTGTGAAACAGAAGAATATCACATACTTCCATATAAATACATCCAAACTTATACTCCGGTCAAAATAGACATTCAAGGTTACATTAATATGGACCCAGCTAAAAATTGGCATGAATATTGGGGGCCCTATTACACACAATTTGTCAATTATCCACATCAATCCAACGTGTGCAAAAAAATTTAATCAAGGTCAAACGTTGCAAAAATCGGTTTTTCCAATTTTCCAGCTGAACGGTAAGTTTTATTATGAAAATAGATGAGACAAAAATTATTCATTATGCAATTATCTGTAAAAGTTGTTCATACACTTTTTTTTCCTAAGAATCACCATTTCGGAAATATAGCGATGCAAAATGTTGAAAAAGTTGTGTTACTCATAATATGCACACGTTTCCGCGCCACCCGTGAGGTAGTGTAGATGGCGCGTTTTTTTTCACGTGGTTTCCCCAGTAGGCCTACTCCACGATCTATTGTGGTTCTGTTGAGTTAAAAGCTATTGTATTAAATTGAAAATAGTACTATTGTAATGACAAGAGCGGTGTAAGTAATGAGTAATTTGAGAAAATCATTTGTCTGATTGATACTCTTCTAATGGAACATGATCCATACTGTCTTGTTCTTCTTCTTCTTCCTGCTGGGTACAAATAAATTCTTCAAAGAGCGATGCATCAGATGTCTCCTCGCATATATCGTAAGAATCCTCTTCTACTGGTGATTGAACATTGGAGCACGATTAGCCTCGACAACTGATACATGCTAATGAACAAAACAACCCAACTTTCTTACAGCCGCATTTAGCATTATACCCCGTTTTGCAATTGCAAAAAATTGAATTGAGGAATTTTTCCGGTGCAAGAGGGAGTAAAGTCTTAACTGGTTCCAATATATTGTCAATTAACTTCCAACCCCAGTCTTCTGGGTTTAGTTCATTACCGAGCCATACTTGAACTTGATAATATACCCGAAATAGATGTTGCTGAGCAGAAGCAGAGGTTGGAGGAAGACAAGCTAGTTTTACTTGTTTTTTTATGCGTATTTTTAGCAAAACATAAATTGTCATTAGATTAATGACAGATTGTCATTATAATCAAAATAAATCAAATTATTTTCACTAGCAGAAGATATTTTGTTGCTCCTAGAAATATTCAATGTGAGAAGATTTATTTCACAACACCGATTAAAATATCTTCTCGAAGAATTTATAAATCACTAGTTGTTGAAACTTTGAGAACTATCGTACAATTTTTACAATTTATATTCAATGAATCACATTTTATTACTGAAAATTTCGTTGAATAATTGAAGAAAAATAATGAATGAAAAAAAGTACATTAGCGAAATTCAGTTTTGATTTCATGAAAAATTTATGAATATGTACGAAAACCTCATTACATTGGTTTTTCAGTGAAATGAAATATGACAACTTACCCACAGATAATAAGTACAAGGTACTGACCAAATAGCGGATGAATATTTCAATGAATATTTATTCTTTGTGCCATAATAAAAAGAATTCAAATCATAGCGCACATTTCAAGATTCTCACGGACATATCACCTGAGCGAACGTTAAACTCACTATTCTAACAAAAGGGGCATTTCACGTGAAGCGGACAGGAAAAAAAAAGTGAGGTTCTGAAAATCGATTATATTCGGCTCATTTATACTTCTAATACGTATGAATGTGAACACAAAATATTTTTTATGTATAATGAATATTTCACAAGTTATGGGTTTCTAAAGAATTGACGTAATTGTAATCTCAAGTTTTTGAAAGTAGTTTCTCCGATATAATAAACGCGTCCGTTCGCTGCTAAATTCAAAGTGCTAAAGGGAAAACCGCGGCCTCAGACGCGCTATTTATAGGCACGCACGCTTTTGCCGCACCGGGCGGCCGGCCGGTACCGCCGCAAACGCTACGCCCCTCAATTTTTAAATCTGTAATATCTTCGAAAATATTCACTTAAATCATACGGTGTAAAGGGCCATATATATCTATATTAAATGAACAATGTATTCAAGGTATTTAATTGGTTAAGGATTAATGCTGTATGGGTTAAAATCGCTTCGAAAATTAGCCATTATTTGTCGAAAAAGTAAATGACAAAAAAAAGTTATTGTGGGTTATCCATAAGAGATAGACATATACCATCACGGACTTTTCTGTAGACCTTTTCAATGTGTACAATACTTAGTACATTATTTTGATAAAACTCGTAGGGTTCAGCCTGCGTTTGCAATGTAAGCGGAAAAAATGTAATTATTTACGACATCACATTAGAAACCTCAAAAATAACAGTACTTCTCCACTATTTAGTGGACGTTATTATACATATAAACCTTCCTCTTGAATCACTCTATCTATTAAAAAAAACCGCATCAAAATCCGTTGCGTAGTTTCAAAGATTAAAGCGTACAAAGGGACAAAGGGACAGAAAAAGCGACTTTGCTTTGTACTATGTAGTGATATATAAATTCAATGGACGATGAATCTACTCTGTGATAGTTCATATTTGAATGAGAGGTAATAATGGAAACTTGTCTAAAAATCACTGACTGAACAATTCTTTATTCGACTAGTTTCGCCTTTTACAGCATTATCAAGAATTATCATTCTTTATCATTCTTGATAATGCTGTAAAAGGCGAAACTAGTCGAATAAAAAATTGTTCAGTCAGTGATTTTTAGACAAGTTATATATATATATATATATATATATATATATATATATATATATATATATATATATATATATATATAAAAATTAAATGTTTGGATATCAGGATAGCGGTTTGTGTGAAATACTTTATTTTCCTATACACTCAATATTTCGTCACTATTTCGTGACTTCTTCAGGAGTATACTAAAAACAAATGAAGGTACATGAGTCATCACAATTTGTAAAAATAAAATCATTAAAACTTACAGATCTAAAAGTTTAAATATCAAAAAACACATACACGGTTCATACTTTGTCGGCAGGCCATAGAGCAGTGACTGACACGAGCAATATATCATTAACGGTGGTCCGGTTTTTTAATTCTTTATCTTTAATAGATTGCAGTATATGTTACTTAATTGACCAGTGTCAGATTTATAGTTAACGCAGTTCTCATCTTTTCTTATGTGACACATTTCAAGGAAAAGCCTGGTCTTGTAATTGTAGTGTTGGTCAAGAATTTTCACGTTAGAGAAATCAAACATATGTCCTGTATTTTTCAGATGTTGAACAACAGCACATGAGTTCTTCATGAGACGGCAGTCGCTTTTGTGTTGGGTTAATCGTTGTTTTAGCCATTGGTTGGTTTGGCCTATATACGTGCCTTCACATCCCAAGCATGACAACCTGTATACGACATTATTGTTGAGTAGAGTTGGTGTCCGGTCCTTCAGTTTTGAGAAGATTGTTTTTATAGTTACTGTGCTATATGGTGCCATTCTGATCTCAGGTATGTCTCTGAATAGGGTGGTAATGCTGTCCTTTGTCAACAAAATCCGAGAATTCAGATTACCTCCAAATTATGTACTGGTTTCTTTGGATGTGATTTCTCTCTTCACCAATATACCACTGGATCTAGTTGTGAACATTTTGAAATCAAAATGGAATAATATAAAAGATCACACAACACTCTCAAAAGACAGTTTTTTCAAGCTGATTAACTTCATATTCAACAATACTTTCTTTGTTTTCAACAACCAGCATTATAACCAAATATTTGGTACACCGATGGGTTCACCTATCAGCAATATTCTTGCCAAAATTGTTCTTGATCATCTCCTGAAAGAGGTCACCCTTAAACTGCCATATGAATTACCGTTCATTTTTAAATACGTAGATGACATCATCTGTGCTATTCCAGCTGGTAGAGAACAGACCACTTTGGAGATCTTTAATTCGTTTGATATCAACCTTCAGTTTACTATTGAACTGGAAACAGAACAAAGCGTAACTTTCTTGGATACGAGAGTGATTAGACTGGATGATGGTAGTATAATTCTGGATTGGTACCAAAAACCCACAGCATCAGGACGATTTCTCAATTATTGGTCGAACCATCCAAAAAGGCAGAAATATAACACCGTGATGGCGATGAAAAATAGGTTAACACATATATGTGATGAGAGGTTTCTTCAAAATAATTTAAAACAGCTATTTAACACGTTTATCAACAATGGATATCCAAAGCATATCTTAAAAAAACTGATTTATAACAAAAATTTTTATGATGGTTCCACTGAGGTAGTTGATGGACTAATCACAAATTACAAGAAGATACCTCACATAGACCACTTGACACATCGCATTACCACCCTATTCAGAGACATACCTGAGATCAGAATGGCACCATATAGCACAGTAACTATAAAAACAATCTTCTCAAAACTGAAGGACCGGACACCAACTCTACTCAACAATAATGTCGTATACAGGTTGTCATGCTTGGGATGTGAAGGCACGTATATAGGCCAAACCAACCAATGGCTAAAACAACGATTAACCCAACACAAAAGCGACTGCCGTCTCATGAAGAACTCATGTGCTGTTGTTCAACATCTGAAAAATACAGGACATATGTTTGATTTCTCTAACGTGAAAATTCTTGACCAACACTACAATTACAAGACCAGGCTTTTCCTTGAAATGTGTCACATAAGAAAAGATGAGAACTGCGTTAACTATAAATCTGACACTGGTCAATTAAGTAACATATACTGCAATCTATTAAAGATAAAGAATTAAAAAACCGGACCACCGTTAATGATATATTGCTCGTGTCAGTCACTGCTCTATGGCCTGCCGACAAAGTATGAACCGTGTATGTGTTTTTTGATATTTAAACTTTTAGATCTGTAAGTTTAATGATTTTATTTTTACAAATTGTGATGACTCATGTACCTTCATTTGTTTTTAGTATACTCCTGAAGAAGTCACGAAATAGTGACGAAATATTGAGTGTATAGGAAAATAAAGTATTTCACACAAACCGCTATCCTGATATCCAAACATTTAATTTTCATAAATTGTACGGTTGAAATAATAACGATCTATATATATATATATATATATATATATATATATATATATATATATATATATATATATATATATATATATGTATATATGTTACCAGAAATGTATGAAATCCAGGAATTGTATACAAATCCTAGGAAATGTATAAATTTCATCGGAATTGTATATAATTCCAATATCGTATTGGAAATAAAAAGAAAATGCTTTCTGTAATAAAACACGTTGTTAATAATATTTTTTTATTGTAGCACTTATTGAGACAATCGGGTAACAGTCATACCGTAAAATAATAATAATATGTTCATGTAATCTTACTAATTAAAAATTCTAAAATCAACTATCTATTAACTTTTAACGTATCACAAAATCAACTTATATTTATTCTTATAAAATAAAATTTTCATTTGGCAAGTAATCAGTCTGATAATTCAGTAATTATAAATGTCACAGAATAAAAGTAAATCTTTATATTATAATACTTTGTCAGTCTATATAGCTATTTATTTTTGCAGGGTAAGCTCGAATGGCATTTAGATTTAGAAGGCACATAATACTTTGTTTTTAACACAGAAATCTTGCTGTAGCACAGTTTTTCTTGCATAGGCACTTCTTAAATCCAGTGGATTGCAAGTTGGCAACTGACCGTAGTGCAATCTCGGTACTCGGTACATCGTCTGCATCAAGAAGAACTATTGGACACATTAATCTGAGATCGAGCATATAATTGTTTTGAGATACCGTTCTTGGTACTAATCTGATAGAGTTCATCATCGGTTTCAGTCAAAACTACACCAATAATGTTACGTGCATCACCTCGTCCTCTATCAACCTCAGGAACTGAAATTCGTAGTGAAGCGCCAATAGGTACAGGGGCCAACTTCTTTTCACTCAATTTCAGCATGTTTTCGGCTTGTTGTTGTAGGCTTACTTAGCATTTTGACGATTATCTAGTACTTCATTTTTTTTTGAACATATTGGACACAAAACTTTAGATCCGAATCCTTGATCGGGCGATTCTTCAGCAACAGCGCGAATAGCGTGGATTGCACATCCACATTCTCTACATGTATGAGCTCCTGTAGTTTCTTGTGAACAGACGCTGCATTGGAGGGTGTAATTTGGAAGTTGCGTGTTTCGCGTTGATTTAAAACTTTGTTAGAAACTTGGCTTACTCTCCATGTAGGGATGATCGATGTTAGTAAAACATCGATGTTGACATCGATGTCATAATCGAAAGCCCAACATCGATGTTCGATATTTATCGAATATCGAACATCGATGTAAAAACATCGATGTTCTTGCTTACAACATCGATTTTCATCGATTTTCGATAATCATCGAGCATCCCTATTGGTTGTGCGTGAGACCGTGAGATAACATCGATATCGATTCCGTAAACATCGATGTTCAATATTTATGGAATAGTGAACATCGATCTCAAAACATCGATGTTTTTGCTTTCAACATCGATGATCATCGAACATCGATAATCATCGACCATCCCTACCTCCATGTTCACCTCAGAGAGCAATATTAGATCAAAATAGAGCGAAGCAATACCCTCCCCTCGTCCCGCTGTCCAAGGGTTCCCATCAATATCTTAAATGTTTTACATTTCCGATTGCTATTTAGGAAATGTGTAAAGTGTAAGTATAATATAATTTATTTCACACTTTTCCATGTGATTTTAGGAATTACATACATTTCCTAGGAATTGTATACAATGACGGTTTACATACATTTCTGTTAACTTATATATATATATATATATATATATATATATATATATATATATATATATATATATATATATATATATATTTCAATATATTGTGAAAACTGTAATTACTAATATTTGGATATAGAATATTGTACCTCATTTATACAAAATTTTCACTATTACGTCATGCTACAGACTTGAGGATGAATGCCATTATGGTCCTTTTTTTACCTGAGAGAAAATTGAGGTGAAATATCTGTAGTTCATGATTTACAATATGTATATCCGACGTGAAAAATGAACAAGACATATTTTTGCAGCAACTATAATGTAAAATGAATGGATAGATTAAAATATAAGCATTTATTTAATGTTGCCTAATCTGTACCAACTACAGTTTTTGCCGAAAAATTCGCGTACTTTAAATTTAACGAACTTTTCGTTATTGAGGCTCGTCATTCATTTCCTTGCTCGAAAAAATTACATACCATTAAACTCCATTAATAAGATTATCTCTCTGTTCACCTATTTATTATTCATATTTTAATCTATGCGGATAAGTATCGGAACAACCCCATTAAAGAAATTCTTGAAAAATTATTGGTTGTATTGTCGTCTTCTCAGGTCACAGGCTCGACTGAAGACTGATACGTTAGAGATCTGGGTTCGAATTCCAGGAGAATCTGATATAGATTTGTGTGCGTGTTTCTGATTGGAGTAGTAAAAATTTGATTCATAATGGCATAATGGGCATTGTTTCATATTACTATCCAACTATTCGAAATAAAAGCAAAAAACAAATGGTTTCGTGAAGGATTTAGTAACGGATTATCCAACAATAATGACATTCGATATGAATTTTCTCTCAAAAAATTGCACGAATACAAAAAATACCAATTGATATTGTTTCTCATGCGAACAAATACTCATTACGTTTATTCGCTGACGATAAGGACCTTTCTGCAATGAATGAATGGTTATGTGACAATAGCTTATCCCTAAATGTGCGAAGATCTAACTTCATAGTTTTAGGTACAAGTGAAGCTCTTAAGATTCATAAAAATAAGGATGTAACTATAAAGATTCGAACAGAAAATTGGAAGAGTAGAAATAGTAAAATATTTATACTTTCTGTTAGATGAAAAATTGAGCTTCAATGATCATGTTGATTTTATATCATCTGAAATCTCTAGAAAATTAATTTTTTGAAAAGAAAAGTAATACATTTATCGGCATATGTGGAGTTTCTGCTGTTCAAATCAATAACAAATACACATTTCCTATATTGGTTCACTTTGTTATTCGGTTTGACTAAGGAGAAAATTCAACAATTACAAAAGTTACAGAATGCAAACAACGTTAAAGTGTAAAAGATATTCCCCAGTTAAAATTATGCTGTACTCTTTGGAACTAATGACTGCTGAACAAAGAATACTCATTGCTACACTTATATTTATATTCAAAATTGAAAATCAGTAGCTTCCACGTGATATAATCAAAAGTCTTACATAATGTTACAAAAATCAGTAAGTACATGATGTCCATTGGTGTAAGACCAGAAATACTGATAGTTTATATCAGAAGTTGTAGACTTCCTTGATCTGAAAATAGCATATTCTATGACGGATTTAAGACTTTCAATAATTTACCGAGTATTTTAAAATCTAGTACCAGTGTTAAGATATTCAAGCTTGAACAAAATATTGATATGGATATGAAATTCTTCAATATATGTAATATTGAAGAAAAATTGAAAATGAATAATATATTAATTGAAAATATGTAATATATCTTTCAATATATGTAAGCTTTGTATAGCTTTAACTAAATAAATATTAAAATGAGAGGTAACAATAAAAACTTGTCTAAAAATCACTGACTGAACAATTCTTTATTCGACTAGTTTCGCCTTTTACAGCATTATCAAGAATGAATGCATATTACAAAGACAACCTACAAATATTTTGCAGATCTGTTCGAAACACAGAATACAACTTATATTCTGTCATAGAAGTGGGGGTTTCCAAATTATCAGATATTTAACAGCGGGGAGTGGTTTAGGTCTAACTGGTCATTGAGAAGATTTTATTTATCGGATTTTTGAAGTTTATTCATTTCTATGGCTTCCAGGTAGTTCATTTTAATTCCTTTTTCACAGTAATGAAGAATCTTAGGTTTAAAACAACGTAGGATCTTATGTCCTGTCGACTCTAGATGTTCCCGAAAAGCAGATTGTCCGTTTTTTACGTGTTCTTTTAGCCTAGTTTCAAAACATCTTCCGGTCTGGCCAACATATGACGACTTACATTCTTCACAGTCCAATCTATAAATTCCAGACTTCTTCATTGGCTCGGATTTGGACAATTTGTTATTGAAGATCGTTCTATCCAATCTGCTGTGACTTGAAAATGCTATATTTAAATTATTATTTTTGAAGAATTTAATGATTTTTGAAGAGGGAACGTGTGTATAAGGGATGCTCACATATCTTAATTCATTTCTGTCATTATTAATATTGATGTAGTGTGGCCTATATAAAAGTCTATAGATGAAGCGTTTCTCTTTTTTTATAATTAGTGTATTGAATATTTTCAGTGGAAACTGATTGTTCCTACCTATCGTACGAATAACATTAAGTTTTTCCCTGAGGCCTTGTTTTGTTAAGGGAATCGAATTCAATGATCCATAGGGCTTTTTCGATTCCCTTAACAAAACAAAACCTCAGGGAAGAACTTAATGTGATTCGTACAATTTCCAAGCTTTTGCAATCTACTTTATTGCTTCTTCAGGGTTCTAAAATATATAAGACAACCTTAACAAACATCTACAACACAATATACACTGTTTGCTTACATGAGAGTTGAGGTTACAATTATTAAACTATTTAACTATATAACTATATATATATATATATATATATATATATATATATATACATATAAATATATCCAAACCTGGAGAGTTCACGTGGAAGCCTAGCAGTGGAGACTTCATTTGCAGGTGTGTTCTCTTGTTGTTGATTCCATCTCCAGGTTCGTACACCTTGAACTTGGCTACGCCGTTCTGAGGAGAGCCAATAAGCTCGAAACACGTGTCAACGGCTGCTTCCAATTGAGTTGCGGGCTATACCGATAATTGTGTTTTTTGTCATATATATATATATATATATATATATATATATATATATATTTCTTAAAATTGATTCATTGCTTGTTTAAGATATTTTATTTTGAAAGTTTTTAGCAATAACAGGCTTTTTGATATGAAAAAGTTCATTTTTCATATCAAAAAAAAACCTGTTATTGCTATAAACTTTCAAAATATATTATATATATATATATATATATATATATATATATATATATATATATATATATATATATATTAATATTAATTTTCATATCAAAAAAAGCCTGTTATTGCTATAAACTTTCAAAATAATATTAATATATATATATATATATATATATATATATATATATATATATATATATATATATATATATATATATATATATATATATATATATATATATATATATATATATATATATATATATATATATATATATATATATATAGTTGAATGTCTAACGACTGTAGATATGTATTTTCAGTGTTTAATTGGGATTGCAGTTTTAGACAGGAAAATAAGTTACCTCTTTAGTATTTTCCAAGCATTCGAGAATGTTTATCTTCTTCTTCAGGGCTAAAATAGTACAAAAATTAACAGTTTATATAGCAAGGCACTATAAAAAGTTTTTTCTTACAATTACTGTGAAGTTAGTCCGAAAGTACATTAGTTTTTTGAATTTTGAAAATAAGTACAAGTGTTCCCAAATGCATTGGGTTGGAATATTACTGCATTCTACGTGTTGGGTAGTCGAAGGAAGCGACGACAATGACTGTATTTCTCAATTTCGCTTTTCAAGTGGAGTGTTCCCAGATGTTTTTAAGGGCGTTATGCGTTTTAAGAAAAGTAGTGCCAGTTAGTGAGTGTTTATACAATGCCGTGGATATTATATACAGGTTTCCAGTTTTGTTCACTTCGAAATAATATGGTGTCGAAAATTGCCTGAACTGCAGATATCGATGCAGATTTAGAATATCTGGAAATTTTGAAAATCATATATTCTGAAAAGCTGAAGGTTATAAAACGAAAAAAAGAGTGCTAATCTAAGTTGAGAAGAATTTTTAAATTTTTTCAAACTATTTCGTACTAAGCAGCAGTAACGTTCAGATGCCTGTTGTAGGAATTATGCAGATGGAAGAAGATATAATGAAATCAAAAACTAAGAGAAGACGACCAGAATTTCATAAATCTAATGGTCGTTCAGTGGTCGAAATAATCGACCTTAATTCTGTTAGTTTTCGATTCTGAAAGGCTTCATAAGGAATGTTAGTACGGTTTGTTACCATATATTGACATTTACTCAAAAATCGACGAGAGTGAATTGATTTAGATTCCTTCTTCTTTCTCTATGCTTTTTTTTAATTAACGCCGGTTTCAAATGACCTATGGGCTTGTAATCTATGTTCATTACCCAACAATTTTAATCATCATTAAACTACTCAAATCATAGACAAACACAAAAAACCACGCATTCACCGGGGCTCGAACCCGAATTCTACCGCACCATAGTCTCTATGCTTTAAATACAAATAAATACAATTTTGACTTTGTTTCTTTCATTTCACATTGAATAAGACCAAGCAGAATATATCAAAGGACCATAGCAAACAGTTAACTCACAGTTCAACCATGGAGTAAGGTTTGTTGAGTGTCATTGAAGCAGTAATGTTTCTAAAGCTTCTTTTGATGTATTCCTAATATGCTTCACATAAAATATAAATTCATGCACAAGTAAGACTATAATCAACAATATTGATAGGTTAGACATATTTGTTGGCAGGAGAAATATAACAGAAATGACTGGTGTTAATATTGACAGAATAATAACATAATTCAGTTCTTACCAAACGGCAGATGTTTGTAAGCAAGTAAGACTACAATCAACACTATTGGTAGGTAAAAACACATCTGTTGGCAGGAGAAATATAACAGAAAAAACTGCTGTTAGTAATTACAGAAAATTAACATCATTGAGTCCTTACCAAACGCCAGATATATGTAAGCAAGTAAGAATATAGTCAACAATATATTGATAGGTAAAAACGCATTTGTTATGAGGCAAAATATAACGAAATTACTGCTACTAATACAGTTGAATGATTACAGTTAATAATTGTTTCCTATCAGCCAAAACACAAAAATGTTGGCCTTCTCCCCCAGGACATAAATTTTGGGCGAATAACATTGTAAATCTTGCTGCGTTTTATAGATATATGAATATCTTTTTACATCCTAGAAATCTATTTAGGTAAAGGCCACTTTAAATATCAGTGCAAACGAAAAAATAGATACTTGAAAACTCAGGATTATTATATTTATTTTTCAACGAATATAAGAATAATGATGTTTTAAGAGATGTTTCAAGACGTTGATTTTAAAAGAAAAGGGGTGAAAAAAATTCCGGTTTGAACGAGTGTTTGCGTAGGAAAGCTTCTAATTAATATTTCTACTTCATCAGTTCATATGACTGAGAAAAGTCAAGGTGCCTCGAGTCTAATTATAAATTTTTAATTGAGTGAACATTTAGAGACGTCTGTGTATTTGTTAAATGAAATATGAATACTTGATTGAATACTTAACAGACAAGAGGACACCAAAGAAATTCAGACTGGAAAGGTCATAGAGAATTTCCACACAAAAACCAATTATTTGTCCACTACTTTAATAGTACTTAGATGCATTGGATGAACAACTACTTTAAATTGAATATAACTTAAATTCAAACACTTGAACTTATGATTTACACTTTATTGACTACATAGCATGACGCGTTTCGTCGTTACAAACGACTTCTTCAGATGCTTACAGAATAATAATAAGATTATTCTGTAAGCATCTGAAGAAGTCGTTTGTAACGACGAAACGCGTCATGCTATGTAGTCAATAAAGTGTAAATCATAAGTTCAAGTGTTCGAATTTAAGTTATATTCAATTATAATGGATTTACATCAAGTAAACGCCAACACTATTAAATATAAAAAAAAATAACTACTTTAAATATAGACTTTCTTTCATAGGACAATGCCTATCAAATAGGGCAATCAATATTGCTCTAGAAATTCAATATCTTTCAAATAACCGTGTACTTTCGAAAATAATTATCATGAAGAGATATATTCTTGTTCTTGTATATATCTTGTTTTTAGATCTAACTATTATATACTCAATCAAGTAATCAGAAACTTGAAATTTGTCTTCTGTGCAAATTGATTCAAAATATGAATTTCGTATTATATTCTTTTATTATAGGAGAGATTTTTTTAGAAATATGAAATTTTTCACCAGCCACAATTGAATATGATAAAAAATATTTCAAACGTTGAAATTTATTTTGGAATTCCCTTGATTTTGGAAGCTTTTTCCATGTATTTGTTGAGTTATTTTTTAATATTGAAACCAATATTCTGAATCGAGGAAAATGACAAATTATTCTATTCTTGAAAACTTCTCAAAAGGTTGTAATTCAAGTTTTATTTGAATTTCCAATATACACTGTGAAGATGAGGTGTTACTTCATCTTTCCCCTGCCATTGTAAACTCTGTGTTTGCAAATGTTTCACATTAGAGAAAAACAATAATTCTGGTAACCACTCGCAGGTAATTTTCTTCTCTTTTAGAAATATCTGAAAGAAAACTTTCATTTATGAAAATTATGGAATTTTTCTAGATGTCCATCTATCTATGTGTAACACTACTTGCATAACATTGAAATATGTACATTTTGAAATTCAGTAATATTGTAAGTCTTGATAATGAGTTAACCACCCGAAACATATGTAGAGTTTTTAATATATTCAGTGAAATTTGAACAAGTGTGTTAGTTTTAATATATATTTTTTAAAAATAATGTTCCACCAAGAGATTAGCGAAACCTCCGTGTCAATTATGAAAAATGAAAATAGAACTTGGGTTTTATTATCGAGAGTAACCCAAATTAATAATCCTTCAAATCCGCAGGTTAGCCACCTCTGTAATATAAGAACAAAATGTTTTGTTTTTTTCAGTATCTAGGTGATAATAGAGTTCCTTTGTGATGAACTGAAAATTTTTGTAGTAGAATCACTTGACGGGGTTTCCCTCTGGTAATTCATGTCTTCTTTCTTTAAAAAAAAAACCATCGATGTCAGAGAATTTATCAACTACTAAAATGTAAAACAATTCCAAATGTATCAATTATATTTCAAATAATCATGAATGCGTTTTGCAGTAATCTTAATGGTGAGGATGTACAAAGAGCCCTGGACCTAGGACATGGAAATCTACTCAAACATTCTGATAATTTCCTATCGCATTCGCAGAGTTGTCCAGCACATGAACGTTGACCTCCGTATTCACCATGAACCAAAGCTGAAAGTGATAACAATTTTATATAAAAATATATAACATATCATCAATGAAAATTGATGATATTGATATCAATTGGTCCTTTCTTCTTTTCCCAGTAGTATAAATGTGAAACCTTTTTTTCATTGAACAAACATTTAACATCTAGTCTTTAGACTTCTAGAATTGAACAATACACTATTGTTTTAGTAATATTGATAGAATAAAATGTATATTAAAAAAAATTTAGACAAGAATACATCGATGGATGCGTTATGATTCATCAGGGATGAAGACCATGTTTTATTTGTGTTTTTTGATAACCTGCGTGTATTCCGCATTTCTTTCATCTTTATTGTCTGACTAGGAGTTGAAAGGGGCTGAGTGTGCAAAATATGAAAACCGCATTCTGCCAACTGCGTAAGACTCAGAGTAGCTTACAGATTACGAATATGCATGCTGTCGGAAATATTTCTGGTTTTCTTATCGCCCCTACTCCTGAGATATCAAGAATCGATCAAAGGAATGCTTTAGAGCTATTTTTATGAATGTTATATTTATAATATTCGAGTTTTTATATGATATTAGATTCATAGCGGGTGAGGGTGAATAGGGCCCGTGAGGATCAAATAGACTCCCCCAAAAAATTAATTTTTGGTTTCTAGAGTCTTGAATTAATGAAACAAAATGCTCATTCTAAGTTCCATTCCCCAAAAATTAGACGTTGTGGTACGTCATTCGGCTTCAATTCTTGCAGAAGTTGAATTTTATAGGCTTTCAAACCCAAATCAACAAGTAAAATTTTCCATTTTCCGTGTGGTTGAGTAACATATACCCAATTGCTGAGAATGACGACGAATTGACATTTCACGATCCTCATTAACACTGTACGCTACGGCTGCAATATTCTCTTCAGTATGCATGCACGCATGTCTCGCATGTACGCATGCGAGACAATGGCTTAATGTCCAACAAAGTGAATTTTTCACATTTTTCACAGAGCACGACTTTCGATAGTAAATTTCAACAGTTTGCAATTGTTGCTCGTTTGAAAGTCTTTTCATGATGAAATGGCAGAGTATACTGAAAACTTTTCACTTTGACAGGTGACGTATGGAAGCCAGTACCAACCAGTGTCGCCAACCTGAAGAAATTAACTCTTAAAGAATCACCCGTTAGTATACTTTGATAGCGAATATCTACAAGTGTGATAATATAGCTATATATAATATAGCACGAGAACTACGAAAGTCTTCTTCTTGTAGCTTATTTCTTTCATGATTTGAGAAATGACAACGAGCGTTTCTACAACCGCAACCTAAATGTCGCATTACATCATCACATTAGATGAAATTGTTCTGAAACCAGGTTTGTAAAATGTAGTAACTTAATTGATAAGGACGTGTGAAACTTTCAATGTAGATGTATTCATGTGCTTTTCATTGATTCTAAGATTTGAGATGTACATTAATCTATGCATTATATATGCATACGATTTACTCTATATTTATGTCTTAAAATCAATGATAGGGTATGTGAAGATTCAAATCGTTGCCTTTCATTTGTCGAACGTGGCGTGACTGATGAGTACCTTGTAGTACGAAAAAGTGACTGGCTCACGCTTTCAATAAATGTAGGCATCGATTTCAATATTCTTTAACATTTATCCCTAGAAGGAGAATGGAGAAATCGCAATGTTTATGTTTCACATTACCAGCGCTGCTATAATAATCTTTTGAATAATTTGTCAAAAACATTATCGAAAGAAAGTTATAGTATTTCTTATATATATATATATATATATATATATATATATATATATATATATATATATATATATATATATATATATATATATATATATATATATATATATATATATATATATATATATATATATATATATATATATATATATTATCCATACTTACTGATATTTTTTGTTAAACATAAAATTCAAAAACCTTTAAATCTATTAATTACTTAGATACAAAATGAAAATTTTTAATAATGTCCGTTCATTTTCTAAATGAATTTCTTGCCGTTCAGTAAATGAGGTGGTAAAACGGAACAATTAGACAAGAGGACAGGCAAATATTATCACATATGTATATAATCGAATTATAAGGAACAAATTATTACAACAATATCGAATAAAGCGGCTCTCAGAATATTAATGAATCTTTGGAGACTTGCCAGTATTTGACAGACCGTGAAATAACAGCATTCGTGATATCCAGTAATACAGAATCAAATAATCGAAGTTAACACGTTAACGAGGGACGATAAAAGTTTTATTGGTATATACGACCCAGCCAGACCTCTGTATAACAAGATTTCACGATAAAATATGGAATTTGTATTTGTCTAGTCTGTTTTTCCAAATATCATGGACTACGAATGTAACAATGTGAAAAGACAATGGTGTAGGAAGACGCATTTGAATTTCGGTTGTTTCTGAAAAGTTTTCGTGATTTAAATACAAATAAATAATATTGAGAAAATCAATAATAAGAATGCCATAGAGGGGTGTTTGAGAGTTTAAGTGTACGATGTCGTTCACATTCGTATCAATTGAAAAGTAACATATTTTTTTATTAAAAGTGTAATAATTATTGAAAACCTTTCTTCATTTGAATATTGTTTCATATTATAGCAATAAATATTGTTTTGTTTGCGTGTTGATAACATTATATTGATAAAACTTAATTTGAAAAAGGCCCAAAAAAATGGACCGAAACGTAATGTGCTGAAGATTTTTAATAATAAATAATTTCGAGAACCAAAAAACCCAATAATTTCTTTCTGAATATATATATATATATATATATATATATATATATATATATATATATATATATATATATATATATATATATATATATATATATATATATATATACCTTTTATACCTAGTTAGCCGTAAGTTGTAAATCATAATTTTTATCAGTGGAATTGTATAAACATCTTTTTCAGAGTCCTGATGAAGACTGTAAACACAGTCGAAATATCGACCAGGCAGACAAATTGGATAAAATCTATTCATAGTGGCCTCTTATTTTTGCCTATAACCCACAACAATATATATATATATATATATATATATATATATATATATATATATATATATATATATATATATATAAATATATATATTTGTATCAATTGTATTTTGTTGTCCAACAATAGATTCAAATAATATCTGAATATGTGCTTACCACAAATAGGTTTGTTATTGTAACACATCCAGTAGTATGGCATGAAGTATTCTAAAAAGACTGGACATCTTGTAGTATCATAGCACCAATCATGCATTTTACAACACCTGCGAAAATTGTATTGAAATATTTTTTGTCAGAAAGTGATCGAAAATAATTTTCTGTTTTGAATTTTGAACATAAACACTCAAGCAAAAATGAATCTAATTAACGAATAACATTAGAAACATAACTCTACCAAAAATTGTTGAGTAAATTTTATTACTATTGAAATTACTGAGCACTTGTTTGTTACTGAACAACGTTGATGAACTTGAGGATAATATGATAATAAAAATAATAATGCTTAACCTCCAAAAAAAAATTGTCATACAGAAGAAAAAAGAAAAAGTCAAAAAAGACACGAAGAAAAAAAAATCCAAAATTATCCTAATTCATATCAATTATAAATTAACATAAACGATATTTAAAGAATTCTTTTACTGAATAAGGTTAGATTTCAATAAGCATATTGAAAAGTTTAGATTTAAATTTATTTATATCAGAGATATTTACTAAAACCTTCGATAAGTTATTAAAAAGTCTTATGCACATGTATTTTGCATTTTTTCTGTTAACGCCAGGCATGTCTCGGAAAGTGGAAATGAATAGTGCGCTAAAAAATCATTAAAATAATGGGGGTTTTCCGAACATTCCAAAATTTACAGACCAGGAAAAGTTTGCATATTATGTTTCCTACATGATTCACGATATTTCAGACCCTCAATTACTTTCAAAGCATACTTTTGTACCACAAAAAGCCTACTGCAACCCATCATGAAATGCCATTTCTATCCTCTCTTCAAAATCTTTTATAAAGCTTTGTCACCATATTTGCTATTGTGAAAGCTACCAAAAAAACAAGCCCCGCTAAGCATTAATGCAATCAACACAACACGGAGGACCTGGTTTAGAAAATTTCGATTTCGATAGATACTTCCATGACCATGCAAAATATTATTCACTCACCTATCTATTCCATCCATAACATAACCTGATCCCAAAAATCCGCAGTAACATCCATAGCCTTTATATATTAACGGATTACATCCTGTTGCACAACTCACCATGTTGTACAAATGGATGACTCCTCGTTTATACCTATTTTCCTCACTGATTGTTCTATTCACTGGATAATTTCTGGAAGCTGACATCCTTTTAGGAAAGGAAACATCAGAAGTGATCATCCTGTAAGATGATGTTTTATATGTTTGCTTTATCAATGAAGACTTTACCATATAGGCGTTTTACTGAGTTAATTCGAGAACATATCTAATACTCATCGAGAAAAAAAGATTGGGATAGGTGGTTTTTCTGAGAGTTCTCAATAAGAATGAATATTAATAGAGAATCAAGTTATCATACATTGTACGTCTAAATAATACAAGCGTTGTTTTTCATATCTTGAACCGGATGTTACCCCATTTCCGATTGGATAAGGACTGCTTACTCCAAACAGTTTCAAAAAAATCGAAATTTTTTTTCATAAATTGCTACTATATAGGTACTCGTAGAAATAGTATATAATTAGTCCCGAAGGCCAGCAAGACCGAGAAGCAGATACAAAATATTAGGGAGTGCTGCATTAAATCGGGCGCCTTCGGTTGCGGCAGCTGCAGCATGCCTTCGGTCATCTTATTGTTTTGTTCTTTCTTTTATTGTTATTGTCTTGTTATTTTGTTGAACTGCTTTGAGAAATGCAAGAATTCTTCAGAATGATGCTTACGAAGACCAGGAAAGAGTTGTGTATGAAGCTGGAATGGATATGTGAGTAAAATTCACTTCTTTTCTATTTTTCACGAATAAAAATTTTGAACTGATTTTTCTCTGAACCACATTTTTTCGCATGATTTACATTCTCATTTCAAAACTATTGCACTTATATGAACCAAACGGCATTTTACTCTTTAGATGTCTGGCTATGGCCTCAAGCATAATCAGAAGTATTCATTATTATTTGAAAACAGTTATAAACAATTGAAAGTGAAAAAAAGGGTAAAAAAAATTCAAAAGTCCGCCATTTTGTTTTTTTTCATGAAAATGTTTCATTCTGCTTAAGGTCATAGCCAATTCGATACAGAACATGAAACTGTTTTGTTTTTTGCTTTCAGATAATTTTTTTTCCAAGAAATGATGTCATTCATCTCCGATTCAGATGAGTTTCAGCAGCCATTTTCAGGACTGCCATTCAAAAAAAAAATTATGTCAAGTAATTTCATATATGTGCTTTCATATGAGAATAAATTGAGTACTCAACATGTTTTGTACTATAAATAAAATATATTGAAAAAAATTACGGTTTTTGGAGTAAGCTGGCCGATAAGAGTCTATTCAAGAACACTGTTTAGCGTAAATTACTAAACATTTTGCCCTTAGTTTTTCTTTTTTTTTGTATATCTGTGGGTATTTATTTTGATTTTATGTTTCATATATTATAATTGATGCAATGGTGGAAACACACTTCGTTCAATTCTTTCCCTCATGATAATTATTATGATGATAAATGAATTCATTGCCTAACATCGACTGCTTATTTCAATACACAATCTATATCACGAAATATAGAATTTGAATTTCATATAAAAAAATATAAAATATCATTTTATATAGAATATTTTCTCAAATATTTTCTTCTAATAACTTAGAAATGATTGAAAATGATTTTCGTTTCTATTTTCTGTATGGCCGTATATCACAAATTTATTTTCTTTGAAAACCTATTTGCAAAGGAATCACACGTGACGCTTCAAGAAAAAACTGGTAGGTTTAGTTTTAAGTTTAGATCTTCAATAATAAAGATGATACCAACACTCTTCTCTTTCCTATATAATTATTATTTTCATTCAAATTTCTAATGTTAAAACAATTCACATTACTCATTAGAACTGATATGAATATGAGTAATATTTTCCGTGTAAACATAACATTAATTTTAATTTGATCGTTGTTTGTGTAATGTGGGAGAAATTATATATATA
Source organism: Henosepilachna vigintioctopunctata (assembly GCA_030704895.1). NCBI lineage: Eukaryota > Metazoa > Arthropoda > Insecta > Coleoptera > Coccinellidae > Henosepilachna > Henosepilachna vigintioctopunctata. The sequence continues at coordinate 4,056,585 of JARQZJ010000129.1, forward strand.
TTCATGCTTCATGCAACAAATACATATACACTTTACGCACTAGTTACACGAATAATTAATAAATAATTTCCTCTATGGGTAATTAAAAATATGTATTTATTCAATTTCCCAAAGAGAATACTGTAATTTCAACTTCGAAGATCTATATCTCCATGAAACAAATGATGTAATAAACAATACGTTCGATAGAATTTGAAATAAAATTATAATAATTGATTGTATTATAAACGTATAGAAAATAATGAAAAATGATTGAAATAAACCGTTAAAAATCCACACAAATACAATTTCAGTTTTAAACATGAAAATATATATTCATGTTATTTATTATCGTTAAACTTACTCGACGTTATTCTGCATCTTTGATGCTCCAAACGGATTGTTTGCAAAACCGACATATATTTGTTGTTCATTTCGTTCTTCATGTAGTTTCTGTCTGTTCGGAACCCTTGGTGGGAATAATGTTAACTTCTTGGCATTATGGGCATTCTCATAATTTGCTCTTTTCGATAATATACCTGTTGATATAAGCGTTTTATTCAATAAATATTTCAAAATATAAAAGAAATATAATTTTTTTTAGTCCTTTGTGAATTTTTTTCGTGAGAATAGAACATATTTAATGATCCACTATTATTGTTAAGTCTTTTATTCCTTTCATGTTACATCATCAGTTTTATTTTTTGTTGATTGTGATGTCTTATTTTGAGTAGTGTTATTCGATTAGTATATTGAATCAATATAAATTTTAGTAATTCATATAAACTTTATATTTTTTATACTTCGAATTTTATATTTCTTTTGTCATTGTGAATCATTAGTATTATTGTTTGTTGATTGTGATGTCTTATTTTGAGTAGTGTTATTCGATTAGTATATTGAATCAATATAAATTTTAGTAATTCATATGAAATTCATATTTTTTTAAGTTTAGAAAAATTAAATAAAAATACGAAAATGTACTACAGCACAAATTCTTATCAACAGCAAGGATGATTCTTCCGCGATGGTCTTATAATATAAGAAGTAAAATATTTTTGAGTGGAGACATCTTCATTTTCGAATTAAAACTCTCAAATCTAGTGAAAAGTTCATCAGAAATATACCAAAATTAATTAGGAAAAAACATTGAATCCGGTGTTATATTAAAAATATACAATCTCTCACTAATTACGATAATCCGAACTCAATTTTTTATTTTAAGGAAGGAATTCAATGAGTACGAAATGAATCTTGACCTCAATACTTTGTTAGGATAATAAAGAAATCAAAAAGTAAAAAATTAAGTATATCAATCGCGTGTCAACCAGACATTAAACGGAGTGGAATGTAGGGGAAAGTGGGGTAATTGGGAACACCTAACTTTAATGCCTAAAAAAATGAAAACAAAAGCACAAATATAATCAAATTTTATTGCAACATTAACTTTACTAATCTACCTTCAAATAACTTAAATCAAAATGCTTGAAAATAAACTCTAAATCAAAAAAATTAATGAAAATAAAAAATATTGGTGTTCTCATTTACCCGATACCATATGGGGTAATTGAGAACAGTCCGCGGGGAAAATGGGAACGATATGGGGTACTTGTGAACGACATAACAAAATCTCTATAAGTATTAGAATTATTTTGTGTGGCAGAAATCACAGACGTAACGGGTACTGGATTGACCAGAGGTACGTTTATCATGTGTCCAGTTGTTACATTCAGCGCACATAATCCAGTCTTTTTCAGGTGAAGATTCATATTTTTCGCAGCAGAATATACAGTAATACTCCCCTTCATTTTCATTATCTTCTAACATCCTCTTCAACTATCTGACTTCCTTACTCTTAACTTGTTGCTTTATTTTCTTAATATTAGTGGCCTTTATCTTCTGAACTTTTTCTTTTTTTATTTTCTTTTCCACTTGTCTTTTCTCTTTTTCCTCTAGTTGATTGATATTTCATAGGTGTGCTGGATAAAATCTGGACATGTTTCTCATTTCCTATCTATATCTATATATATATATATATATATATATATATATATATATATATATATATATATATATATATATATATATATATATATATATATATACAATATATGAATAATGTTCAACGCGGGGAAAAATTTCAATCAAAAGAAGACACTGTCGGCATATCCTGCAATTAGTAGCAGCCGTTGACACGTGTTTCGAGCTTATTGGCTCTCCTCAGAACGGCGTAACCAAGTTCAAGTTACATGAATCTGTATACAAAAAAACAAGAAAGTGCGTCGACTTCCTTCAGTGGAGTGTCTGTTTCTTTCTTGTTTTTCTATCTCCAGATTCGTACAACTTGAACCTGGCTACGCCGTTCTGAAGAGAGCCAATAAGCTCGAAACACGTGTCAACGGCTGCTACTAATTGCGGGATATGCCGACAGTGCCTACTCTTGATTTATATATATATATATATATATATATATATATATATATATATATATATATATATATATATATACACCTATATATCCAATTTATATCTAGGTGTGGTTTTTCTTTTGTAATGACGAGGCATCTAAAACAATTTGTATTGTTAGAATATTTATACAAGATTAATCAGTTCATAGGGGTAATTGGGAACGTTCACATTTACCCTCCTGACAGCGTTCCCAATTACCCGAAGTAGGCAACTGAAATCTAAATGGACGTTACTTGCAATATTATCTTCAATGATTTTAAAGCTACTGTAAAATGTAAAAACAGATATTACATGAAAGATATTAACAATATGTGTCGTCTTTAGGCTCAAAAATATGCTCATTACATCGATTTCTACATACGACAAAAATTGTAATGAAAATACGAAATAATGTTGTTTGACTATCCGTGACAGGATGCGCGCGAATTTTTCTTTACATTTCTGCGAGAGAACTTAGGGACCCTGAGCGCGTCTACTTAACGAACGTGGCCGGTGTAGTGCTGGGAAAAGTATTAGATATTCAAGTGTTCCTATTTACCCGCCGTTCCCAATTACCCCACTTTCCCCTACTCGGTTTAATTATCTTTATTTGTAATTAAATGTAATTGGCGAAAAAGAAATGAAAAATTCATCTAATTGGAGTATCACTCTGTAGATTATGACACGGGTTCATGCCTATGTCGTATTATCTCTTTAACAATTCTTCCAAATTACATACACTAAAGGGAAACACTCTTTTGTTTCAAATACTCAAAAATCCTTTCATATATACATCTATACAACCTTTTGAGTTTTTTTTTATTGATATTGATATGTTCTTCAATATTGTATTACATTCTTTTGTTCTGCCATTCATAGCTTCCGCAGCGCATGCAATGAAAGACATTTCATGACAAGTTTTCTCATACCTTGGTTTACATTATTGAAGTTTCAGTAGAGATCCGTATTTTTTCTACTAGAAATATAGCCTTTGTTATTCAAGATTGACGTGGCTTTCTATTGGTAAAAGAATTTTGAAAATCGATAGAGTAGATCCAAAGATTACCCCCCCTACAACGTACAAACTCACAAACTTTACCTCTTTGTAATATTAGTATAGACGAAGAAGTTAAATTTCACAGAATGTGCAATATTATTGGTGTTATATACTGTTTATTTTCGTTCAAAAATTATTAACATATAACGATTTTAATGAAATTTCATTAGGAAATGATGATTTTTTTTTGATAATGTGAATCGCTAAAATAAGAATCATCAAAAAGGTATAATATAATATATATTATGTTACGACCTGTGTTTGAGCTCTGTGAAATTGAATGTGAATGAATCAGCTTTTCTGTATAAATGTAGATCATTCAAAAGAAACAATAGAACTTACCGCTCGTATAATCACTGAGACACATAAAAATAACCAGGAGGGTCTTTATCATATTCAGTGTGAAACAGAAGAATATATCACATACTTTCCATATAAATACATCCAAACTTATCACTGGAAAGTTGGGAAACCTTTTAACTATCTGCAAGTATTATTCTTTTGTAAAGAACTAACATTTAAGTTTCTCAACATTTTCTTTCATTTTGTTTGCTGGATCTGTAAAAAAGGTAATTAGTGAATATATTATCAAGTAAGATGTTTCAACATGAATTCCGAATTTGAAAGAAAAGGGAAGTAAAGAAAGAAATATTTGAATAAAATTTATTTTGACTAAGATTGAATTCTCGCTTAACTGTTGATGAAACAGATAAATATAAAATTAAATTTATTTTGGTTCGTATATTATTCGGTTGCGGTTTCAATGTTAAATAGTTCATTACATTTGAATTGAGCAAAAGGTTTTTTGAATGAAACATGTGAACAATGAAATGATGAAAAATTATTGATAAATTTGATATTATTAATTAATTATTGTACTTATTGAACGACTTTTACGAATCATTTAGAATGAGTTCACTTTCTCTTTCATAGTCTCTTTTATAGGCACTTGTTAATAAATTCATTCAGAATCTCACTCAACAGATGAAATCAATGACAGAGGGACAAAAACAGAATCTGTAAGGTATGTGAAATTAAATTAGAAACAGAAATAAAAATATCAAAAACTGTATATAAACAATGCAACTCTTCGTGAAAAGTGGAATGAAAGTTCACCCACAAAACTACACAAAAATTTTATATTTAAAAATTTTGTATCTAAACTTATATCCAAAAATCAGTAGCTCACCACACTTTTGGAGAGAGGCTATAACATTAGTAAGAGTATGAAGATAAATAAAACTCTTTACTATTTGGACAAGGCAATCTCGTAGCTTGGAAATTTATGAGGGAAAGATGGAAAAAACATTAATAACTGTTTTTTTATTTTATAAAAAACCTAATTAACTGGTACATGAACATAATTCTCAATTATTTCCTACGTGGTGCAAGTACAGGAACATTGAATCAGGTGAAAACATTAATATTTTGTTCTGCATGAACACCATAAAAAAAAATATATTTTGCAGAAAATGTCTTCGAATGAATTCAAGATTTCTTATATACATACGAAACGATTCTGTGTTCTAAACAACACTGTATGTTCTTAGTTTTGATTGTATTAAGATAATGTATAGAGATATAGTTGATTCAGAATGAAACAGCCAGTTGGAATTTTAATTACAAAACCTAATGTTTTGTACGAATTTGAAACAATGTTATTCATATGGAAAGGAAAAGTTAATTTTGTGTCAAATGTTACTTCTTAATTCATGAATCCGGTAGATTTTTCAGCTTCATTAATGTTGTCATTATAATCGAAATAAATCAAATTATTTCCACTAGCAGAAGATATTTTGTTGCTCCTAGAAATATTCAATGTGAGAAGATTTATTTCACAACACCGATTAAAATATCTTCTCGAAGAATTTATAAATCATTAGTTGTTGAAACTTTGAGAACTATCGTACAATTTTTACAATTTATATTCAATAAATTACATTTTATTATTGAAAATTTCGTTGTATAATTGAAGAAAAATAATGAATGAAACAAAGTACATTAGTGAAATTCAGTTTTGATTTCATGAAAAATTTATGAATATGTACGAAAATCTCATTACATTGGTTTTTCAGTGAAATGAAATATGACAACTTACCCACAGATAATAAGTACAAGGTACTGACCAAATAGCGGATGAATATTTCAATGAATATTTATTCTTTGTGCCATAATAAAAAGAATTCAAATCATAGCGCACATTTCAAGATTCTCACGGACATACCACCTGAGCGAACGTTAAACTCACTATTCTAACAGAAACCAAATGAAAGTAAAACTGAAATGTGTAGATCCGATGTTAATTCGACTAGGTCGGCATTTCTTCTCCTTTTCTGGACAGTTTTATTACACGGAATTTCATTTGAACCAGCGTGGTTTACCCTATAAGTATTTACCGAGAGAAATTGAAATTTTAATAAATTGCACATTGAAATCATATGAAATTGTGAGAAATTACCTACTTTCAGTGGTCCGGGGAAATAGGAATTCACAAATATACTGTTATGGAATAGGTTATTTATTATAGAGAACAATTGTGTGGATGTTTTTATCGAAGTACTATTTTATATTGAACGAATGTATATAAATATAAATCGAACGAATGCATTAGGTACACAAGATGTAGTTATTTCTACCTTTTTTTGCAACATGAACAGGGAGTCATGATAATAATTTGCTTAATTAATTTGAGTAGGCTGGCGTCTTACCCAGTAAAAATCAATGCAATAAAGCATTATATATATATATATATATATATTTTGAAAGTTTTTAGCATTAACAGGCTTTTTTAATATGAAAAAGTTTATTTCTGTTGACGTTTCGTTGTTATATTACAACTTTGTCAAAACTATATAATATAATAATATAACAACGAAACGTCAACAGAAATAAACTTTTTCATATTAAAAAGCCTGTTAATGCTAAAAACTTTCAAAATAAATACCTCAAACAGGCAATAAATCAATTTCAAGATATATATATATATATATATATATATATATATATATATATATATATATATATATATATATATATATATATTGAATGTTTTCAGCAATAACTGGCTTCTTTTAATATGAGAAACTTTATTTTTGTTGATGTTTATATATGTATATATACAACTTTGTCATAAAACTTTGTCAAAAATAATCAAATGAATTATTAGTTTTAACAAAGTTGCGATATACAACGAAAAGTCAATAAAAATAAAGTTTTTCATATTAAAAGAAGCATGTTATTGCTAAAAACATTCAAAATCATTTATCATAAACAGACAATAAATCAATTATATATATATATATATATATATATATATATATATATATAAATTGTGTGAATTATAAGTGAATATTATTCGCGCTAACCATGCACGTACGGACATATTGAATATGAAGAAATATTTAAATATTTAAATATTTCTTCATATATATATATATATATATATATATATATATATATATATATATATATATATATATATATATATGAAATATTGAAACATTATATACAAATATAATGTTTTAATATTTCAATAGTGAAAATTGAGAATTGAAATTACATTTCAAATGTTTTGAACTCGACTGGGATTCGAACCCAGGTCTTTATTTACAAAATATTAACAATACATATATAATACATGAGTTATGCAAAAATTTAACATTATATAACTTAAACTAATTACATGATTCATTTTTCATTACAATCTTAAAATTTTTACAGTTCATACATATTAGTTTTACTGTACATTTACTTCGTTTTTGACAAATATCATCTGATATATATATATATATATATATATATATATATATATGATATATATATATATATATATATATATATATATATATATATATATATATATATATATATATATATATATATATATGAGGGATCATATATGTGTAGATGATCGCTTTGTCTCTAGGTAATTATTTTTATGTTTTATTAGTACATTGTCTTTATCTTTACATATTTTAATTCTACAATACAGGCAACTATGTGCGAAAACCTGCTTTTGATACTTTTCCCCCCAGTGCTTTGGACCGCTAAGCTACCGAGGCTTACACTTTGAGATGCAACTTCAGTTATCGTATTCATTCTATTAATGTAATTTCAATTCTCAATTTTCACTACAAAATAATTAATACATTATTCATGTCCGCACGTGGTTGGTTAACACGAAAAATTACTGCAGTAAATGTATATATATATATATATATATATATATATATATATATATATATATATATATATATATATATATATGTATATATATGAAATGGTATTATCCCTGTGTGAGTTCATTTTTATAATGAGGGTTAAATGAAACACAATTCTCACAACTCCATACAACTGGAGTTGTGAGAATTGTGTTTCATTTAACCTTCATTATATATATATATATATATATATATATATATATATATATATATATATATATATATATATATATATATATAATAACAATAACAGTAATAAAAATGAGAATATTTAATTAGGTGAAGTTACAAAAGTATTATATAATTGAAGCTCATAATTTCTGCAGCAACAGAGTGCAATGAGGAATTATCTTCCATTAAAAGTTTCAGGAAATTTGAAATTGTATTGAATTTGAATAAAACTAAGTAGTTTGTAATTTCCACCATATTTGAGTCAAACAATCGAACATATTGTTTCGTCACACAGTGTCTCCATCAGATGAAGATGATAAACTTACTAGAAAAAACTTTTTTGTGACTGGGTTGGAAATTTAATTTGATATTAAGTAGAGATGTAATCTTATTTTTCGTTGAAGATATTTTTGTACTAAATCTCTCACTTTTGTGCTGACGTTGGATGCTATCTAAAAATCGGATGTAATCTATAAATTAATTTACCTTAAGTTATATGCTGTAGATATCTCTCTTGTCGAATTGTATTTTCCTTTCATAGGTAATCCATTTTTGCTTGCCAGCATTTCAATCATTTTTGCTGCTTCACAATTGTTACTTGTTTTCTTCTTTGCATCGAAAAAAATTCGATGTAATCTATAAATTAACTCAGAATGTATTACCTTAAGATATATGTTGTAGATATCTCTTTTGTCGAATTGTTTTTTCCTTTCGTAGATAATCCATTTTTTTTGTCAGATTTGCAACCATTTCTTGCTGCTTTACTATTTTTATTTGTTTTCTTCGTTGTATCGAAAAAAAGTGCATGTAATCTATAAATTAACTGTAATCTAATTTATAAATTAACTCTATAATTTAACTCTTCGTAGGTAATCCATTTTTGCTTGCCAGCTTTACAACCATTTCGTGCTGCTTCACTATCGTTACTTGTTTTATTCTTTGTATCGGAAAAATCGGATGTAATCTATAAAATAACTCAGATACATGTAAGAATACCTCAAGATATATGTTGTAGATATCTCTCTTGTCGAATTGTTATTTCCTTTCGTAAGTAATCCATTTTTGGTTGTCAGAATTACAACCATTTTTTGCTGCTTCCCAATTGTTACTTGTTTTCTGTTGAATGTATTTTGAGAACACTTAATTTTTTATAAACTCGTGGAATTCCACATCGTGTACTAGCTCAATGTATCACAGGACCAGGAAGCTAGCAGAAGCTTCTTTGAAATCACTAATCGATTGGGCCGGCACTCGATGAAAATTAAACTATATAATTTGAATAAAACTAAGTGGTTTGTAGTTTTCATTATAATTATTCAGTCAAACATGACAATATTGCTTTGCCAACACAGCTTATCATCTACATCTGATGAATCCATTGTGTTGGCGAAACAATATTATCGTGTTTGACTGAATTACGGTCTAAGCTAAGAACCACTTCGTTTTATTAAAATTATGTTGTTCAATTTTCGTCACGTATCGGCTCAATCGATTAGTGAAACAATATTTGTTATGTCTAGTTATGTCAAAGTTATGTCTAGTGCTTTTGAAACAAAAAATTTTGTTTTCTTCAGAAATTCGAAATAATTCTTTTGGGATCTACTAGGAGTGAAAATGGAAAAATCAGAAAAACTGTGAAGACATCTTCATTGAGTTGAGGGATCAACGCGTAGTTGGGGATTCGATGCCAAATTGAATAACCAGAGGATCCCAAGGATGAGGACACAATTTGAGGAATTGTTTTATGACGAACGTCTTAGCAGTTCGAAAAATAACTTATGGGTTCTCAGACATGTTAGTTAGGTAATTTTCAGTTCTGAAATGAGTGAAAAACTATAAAAGCAATAGAATGTCCCAAGCAGATTATCACGTTTGGTGATTATATCCATTGAAAATACTACCGACATTATAGATCTGATATAGATGATTACTTCATTCGCTAAAGAGAAAGCTAGGGCAGTTGATTTTTCTCTTTGAACTGTAGCAATATGTATTAAAATTTTTCCTTTATCTTTTTTTCTTTAGTGTATTTTCAGATTAATTTAAGATTTGTTTGGATTTGCAGATTGAAATATCATTTCAATATTCATCTACTTCACTTGAAGGTATTTTCAGTTTTTCCTGAATGTATTTTCAGTTTCTTCAGTCATTGTATTTCTCGATTAATTATTGTTTTATAAGTACATAACATACATAAGTAGTTTTTTAGTACAATTTTATTTTAATATGTATTCATTTATTCAAATAATATTCGCATCTATCGAGAAAAATTTCTTCAATTAATTTTATATTTATTTTGTTTTTGTTATGTTTATTTTCCGATTATGTAATTCATCTCAATATTCATCCACTTTATTATATAATTATTCACATTGAATTCAATATTTATACATCCTCGTTTCTGAACTCAGGTCCTGATTTCCATACTTAAGAGTTATTAATTTTAACCAGCAAGGGAAAGGGCCGACTGAGATTATTGTATCAACGGTCTTTATATATATATATATATATATATTTCAAGATTTGTACATCATTCATACTTGTAAATACTGAGACTCTCAAGCGAAATATTTCAAATAAACTCTCAAGAAGCTGTCTACACAAATGTTGTCAACGAGAACGAACCACCACCACTTTCGAGAGTGAATATTAATTGCGCTTCGAAAAATAAACAACGTTTGTGTGGACAGCTCCCTGAGCGTTTTGTATCAAATATTTCGATATTTCGATTAAGAGTTTCAGTATTTACTACGATGAATGGTTTGTGAATCTTGAAACTAGCTATCTTTTTGATGGCCTGGGCGTGATCTTGAGCGATTAGTCATTGGACCATTCTTACACATTGCAGACAAAGTTCTGTTTCGCTCGAATGGAATGTCTACAAAGCCTCTACGTACTCTTATTAATGTTGTGATGAGTAGGAATTTAGAAAACTCGGGTGAGTTTATACGAGAGGAGAGCTCACGTGAATTTTCACGTGAGAGGAAGCTCACGTGAATAGTTCACAAACTAATGTTCACCTCATTCGAATATAGGACCTGGGGGCGTTTTGAAGGTGATATACTCTTTGTAAATAAGACTGGTGATTCATAATAATGATGAAACCATTGTATCTTATTATAATTCAACAATTTCGATGATTTTTCGAAGTGCACATAATATTTACACTCGAAAATGATCGTTCTCGTGGACATCATTTGTATAGAAAGCTGCCTGAGAGTTTTATTTGAAATATTTCGATTAATAGTCTCAATATTTACTGGTATGAATGATTTGTGAATCT